>OY811978.1:5502585-6702585 GCA_963681505.1 Eunapius fragilis | reverse complement strand
GTGGTAGGATATTGTAATTGGAGGCCAAGGTGGTGCAAAAAGGAATAACAGTAAAAAAATAATTTTACTGTTATTCCTCTCAAAAGCAGTTCACTCTATGACCAGGCTGTCCACAGCAATAATGAGTTAACCATTTAACCCAACTTATTATAAATTAATCCTTTGACCTCAATGAAAAGAAATTTTAGCCATCTAAACCTATTAATAAGTTACCCTAACATCACAAGCCCTCTAAGATGATAGTTAAAACTGTAACCAAAAATATTAAAGTTGACTTTATGTCTTAGTGCCCATCATGGTTTATCATAAGTGATGATGTAAACATCAAAGCTTCCATGCACTGGGAAGGTTTACAGTGGATTTGATTCATATCTAGAGGCTGCCTGCAAGTGCTGTCAATGCTTTGGTTGCCTATGTGATATTCCTGATCTCTACGGAAAAGGGTCTACGTGTATTGAAACTGGCAAAAATGGATGTTTCTGTTTCCATAGCATTTGGCATGCCCTAATCCCCCAGTGTAATGACTCCCAAACTACCAAATATTGTAACAGCATGTAAGCACCAGGGTTTATTATTTCATACAAGTATGCCCCCCTCCCCCTCACACACACACAAAAGCTGTAGGAATTCCACCAATCCATTCAATTCCCTCTTTGCAGGTTCCAGTGCCTGCTTCAATGGAAATGTCCGACTCCTGGTGGGACTGGGGACCTCCTTCTATGGTTTGGAGAGGAACTATCCAACCAACTTCTTCATCAATAACCGGCTGAGCAGGGGGAGGGTGGAGGTGTGCAGAGGTGGACAGTATGGTTCAGTGTGCAGCGCAGGATGGGGCAACACAGATGCCTCTGTGGTGTGCCGTCAACTTGGCTTCTCTCCTTATGGTAAGAAGTAACATGTATGATTCCTTTCAGCACTGCATTCTTCCCTCTCACACACCGTCTTGCTGAAAAAGTAACCTGAGGTAGCCTTTTTATACTGCGACAGGAGAGGGAGGAGAGGATGAGGGGGAGAGGGGAGAGAAGGAAAGTGGGAGGGAGTGGAGGGCAGTGTGGAGGAGAGGAGAGAGAAAGAGGGGAGGGGCAGAGGGGAGGGAGATAAAGGACAGGGAGGTTGATAGTGGGTATCACACAAGGGGTCACATGCCAGCATTATTTTAATAATTCAAGTGAGCGATATCAATTATCACATCCACCTTGGAAATAAACAACACTTGAAAGAAATATTTAGCCTGCAAAATATTATTGCCCTCAGACCACTTCTGCTTTTACTGTTATTCACAACACACATTCACTGTCTTGAACCCTGACCCCACAGGCGCTATTGCTGTAACGTATGGACTGTATGGTGACCCAGCAGTGCAGCAGGTCATAGGAGACGTTGGGTGCACTGGAACTGAACCCAGTTTGCTAGATTGCAACAGCACTGTCTTCGATGTGAACCAACCGGCCAACTGTGATCAAAATGGTGAAGAGGCAGCAGCTGTTTGCCAAGGTATGGCTGCCATGCACAGTGGGGGTAAAGTGAGAGGAGGAGAATAAGGAGGATAAGGAGGAGGGGGAGGAGGAGGAGGAGGGGGAGTAGGGGGAGGAGGAGGAGGAGGGGGAGGAGGAGGAGGAGGGGAGGAGGGGGAGGAGGGGGAGGAGGGGGAGGGGTATGATTAGGATGTGTAGCTGAGGCAGGGATGGCTAAGGGGACAATATCTACATGTATGCACTTAACCCCTAATGGACACTACAGGTATCAATCCTATTCTATGATATGCACACACACCTATTCTCCTATACTGTAGATCTGCATGTTCCTTATGCCAGCTGTGCTGACGGAGATGTAATGCTCATTGGGGGCAGTCACAAGGCTGAGGGGAGATTGGAGGTCTGCTTTAATAATGCCTGGGGCTCTGTCTGTGGTCCTGTCTCTCCGTCCATTGCTCAAGTTGTCTGTCGACAGCTTGGGTTGTTACAAAGTAAGCTCTCTGTTACTCCACAGTTCTCCTAAGGTGACCCAGTTAGCATGTGTGCGATTACGCTGTATTATTATTGTTGATTTTCATATTGTAGACAATATAGTTGTTAGTCAACCCGAATTAAAGATTCAAGTTGTAGTAGATATTTTGGACTCCGTTTTCTTGGAGCATTATTTCGAGGTTTTATTTCATTTGTTGGTGATGTGCAGTAGTCTCGTTTTGTGCATTTGTCAGGCTTTTATCTAGCTTTTATCTGTAATCAGTGTGTTGGTGTGGGCATGGATGGGTTAAGTTAACACCCATGGAATTTCGTAGAAAAGTAGGTCTTCCAACTGTCCTTTAGTTTGGACTTTGTATATATTTTCAATACTTTACTCGTAGTTGAAAATGATTGTTCTGCTTCAGGAGAAGTAGATTGCAACATTGACAATGGCAGCAAGCCTTAGATCTCTTTAAAAAGCCTTCCACAACCTCAAATACCTAGCTGCCTTTGTAAACGAATTGTCTCCCAACGTTTACAGTTTAGATGTGATTATGCAATACTGTTTTATTTATATTGATATAATGCTCTAGGTAATAAGAAACTTAACTTATTCTATTTCTGTACATAATTATTTCTATGTAGCCACATCCTTGCATGTGGATGTGGAACCAGGACCATATAGTTGTACCAATATTGTATTCCTACTGAAATAATAAATTTTAATGAACACAAAAATAGGGAACAGTTGCAACCCTCCGTCCTTACTCAAGGGTACGGCTCATTGGTCTAGTACAAAGCCTAACATATTGCAGGTGTAGGGCATTCACTATGAATCGAAGAGTAACTGTCTCAATCCAGGTGTGGGCGTTGAGGTACTGCTCAATAACTCATTTCCAAGCTCCACTCTCCCGATCCTCCTGGACCAGGTGTCTTGCACAGGCTCAGAGTTATCCATTTCCCAATGTTCAGCTTTGAGAGGTGCCTTCACGTGTCCCTCTGACCACTCCAAAGATGCTGCTCTGAGGTGTCTAGGTATGGTTATTAATGGAGGTATATATTTATTAATGAGGGAAGGGTATATTTTGGTAGGTATCTCTTAAAGTATAGAATAATTTGAAAACTTGAAAAAAAAAACCTATTTTTCACAGAGCGGGGTAGGTCCATTTTAAAGATCCCAATCTAACAACGATTGGGGCACTTGTAAAGAACATTTACCGCCAACACCCCCCCTCCCCCTCAGATATCAATGAGTGTGCACTTCACAATGGAGGATGTGCCTTCACTTGCATAAACCTCATTGGTGGATATGAATGTCATTGTCCTAGCGGCTATGTGCTAACAGACAACACAAACTGTACAGGTGATAAACCCTTTTCGTTAATACATCTTCCTTTACTAACAAATTTATGCATCTCTCCACCTCTCTCTCTCTGCTCTCTCCCTCTCTCTCTCTCATTCTCTCTCTGACTTTCTCTTTCTCTGTCTGCAGACATCGATGAGTGCTTGCTTGGTAGTCACAACTGTACAGAGCTCTGTGTCAATACCAATGGTGGCTACCACTGTGCCTGTCGAGACAGTCGTTTTCTGAACGCAGATGGGATCACATGCAGAGGTTTGCATCAAACCAGAACTTATACACAATTTGCATATTAGCCACTAGCCTGAATGAAGTCTGATTTTGCCTATTTTGTGCCTGTGTGTGCATACTAGGGTGTGTCAATGGTGAAGTACGACTGGTGAATGGGACCAGCGTACAAATAGGATCCAACCCTCGAGAGGGGAGGGTGGAGGTGTGCATGAATGGAACCTTTGGTACCATTTGCAACAGCAGGTGGGACACCCTTGATGCTGGTGTGGTCTGTAGGCAGCTGGGGTACTCCAACGCAGGTACGAGTGGCCCATTACCCCCCGGCAAATTCCTGTCTGACTTGAGTTTCTTTCTCCAGGTGCCCAGGTTGATGTCTTTTTTGGAGCCGGAATGGGTCCCATTTACTTTAGCAATGTGCAGTGCACTGGAATGGAGACAAATATTTTGAGTTGTACCAGCAGGAGCCAGCTGATGACCACAAAATGCGATCACACCCAGGATGCAGCCGTCAGATGTGCAGGTAAAGGAGGGGTTTTAATAAGGGGAGGGCCTTTAATAAGGAGGTGGGAAGATGAGGACATATAAAACCAAAAAGCAGGTGTATTTCAGTTGCAAAGCTACGCCACACTCCATGCACTACAATCCTTCTAATTGATAAGGCAATAATGGTAGTGCGTGTACAGATTGTATCTGCGATGACTATGGTGTGTCTGTTCCTGCCCACCATCAGCCCCCTGCACAGAAGGGAGTGTCCGTCTCATCGTTGGCAACACGGCAGACTTCTTCTATCTCCAGGAGGCAAACTTGGCTGACTATTACTATGAAAATCAGGTGCTCAGGGCAGGGAGAGTTGAGGTCTGCTTCAGAGGGACACGCGTCACCGTGTGTGACACTTCCTGGGACAACGTTGGTGCCTCTGTAGTGTGCAGGCAGTTGGGGTTTTCCCCCTATGGTGCCGTGGCAACGTACAATGCCTTCCCACAATCAACACTGATGGCAACGCTGCAGAATGTGAACTGCTCTGGTTCTGAGAGCAACCTCCTCCAGTGTGGCTATATGGTGGGGCCTGCTGGAACCTGTAGGGGTAACCAAGATGCTGGAGCCATTTGCCAAGGTCAGTGGCATTTTAAAATGAACAATATTCTCAGCCTTCCCTTCCCCCTCTCCCTCCTCCTTCCTCTCCTTCTCACCTCCTCAGATCGTGCTGTGGTGGCAGGCAACTGTCAGACCGGCTCCGTTAGGTTGGCTAACAACACCCTCACTCCCAATACCAATGAAGGAAGAGTGGAGCTCTGTGTCAACAATGCTTGGGGCACCATCTGTGATGACCTGTTTGGAAGAAAAGATGCTGAAGTGGTGTGCCGTAGTTTGGGTGGATACCAAAGTGAGTGTACAGAGAGATGGGGTGGAGGCTGAGGGAGATTGAGGTAGGCTGAGGGAGGGGTAGCCTGAGGGAGATAAGGGGTAGGCTGAGGGAGATAGGGATAGGCTGAGGGAGATAGGGATAGGCTGAGGGAGATAGGGGTAGGCTGTGGGAGATAGGGATAGGCTGAGGGAGATAGGGGTACGCTGAGGATACTTGAAATGATGCCCATTTGTGATGGACTAGTTCCAATGTGCAATACATCAGAGTTCGGAGCATTCCCGGGGTAGTCAATGACAGGCATGCTTTTCAGTTGACAGTTCTCCAGGAGTATGGAGACCAAATACTTCAGCCTGCGAGGGTTTCTTGGTCCATAACAACCTTCTCTTTGATCACACAGATGGCACAGCAATAGTGGGCAGAGCATTTGGTGCTGGATCGGGCCCAATCTTTATCAGTCAGCTGACATGTCTGGGGACTGAGAGCTCTGTTCTTGACTGCCAAAAGTTTGCCAAGCTAGGGCTGGTCTTATGTGACCACTTCAGGGACGTGGGGGTGCGGTGTGTAGGTATAGAGGCCAGTGTTGGCATGTTAAGGTGTCTCACCTCTGTGTGCATCCACCTACCTGTAGATGTTGATGAGTGCTCAACCAGAAATGGTGGGTGTGTCCACAACTGTACCAACACAGTTGGCAGCTACTTCTGTTCCTGCTATCATGGCCATGTCCTTGGAAGTGATGGGAACACATGTGATGGTAAGAGAGGGAGAGGGTTAAGTTATTACTGAGAAAGATGGATGTGGATTACTGATGGTCCCTTATTGTATACAGATACCAATGAGTGTTTGGATGCTAATGGAGGCTGCCAACAGATATGTAACAACACCATTGGAAGCTTCAGGTGTTCCTGTGGAAATGGTTACTCCATCCTGCCTGATGGTTTCAACTGCAGTGGTAAGGATGTACTCTTCAGTTTTGATATTGGTAGCATATACAAATTCATTCCCAGATATCAATGAGTGCAATGGAAATAACCGTTGTAGCATGAATGCTAACTGCAACAACACAGATGGATCGTACACTTGTTCCTGTCTTATTGGATTTGAGGGAGACGGAATTAACTGTACAAGTTGGTGAAAGTGTACCTGTGTGTGGATGTGGTCCATTGGCTTTCCATTTCAGATGTGAATGAATGCTCTAGAGGAATCAGCCAATGCAGCAGCAATGCCATCTGCTCTGACATCATAGGAAGCTACCAATGTAGCTGTAATGCAGGCTTCTCTGGAGATGGATATAGCTGCCAAGGTAGGGGGAAACATTTGTAGAGAATTGATCAAATTGTTGAATTGTGGTTGAAATGTACAGATGTCAATGAGTGCTCTCTTAATGGAACCAACAACTGTGCCAGACCACCTAATGGAACATGCACTAACACCATAGGGAGCTATCTGTGTTCATGTAACCATGGTTACTCAGGAGATGGATGGACCTGTGTGGACATTGATGAGTGTACAATGGGGACACACAACTGCAGTGTAAATGCTGACTGTGCTAACACCATTGGAGGCTATTCCTGTGGCTGTCATGATGGCTTTGTAGGAAATGGCTTTGCTTGCAGTAAGATATCTCTGTTGAAAAATACACAATCCCTAATTCCCCCTACCACACACACACATACACATATGCACACACACCACCACCACCACCACCGCCACCACCACCACCATCACCACCACCAAAGACTGTACTGATGGCATGGTTCTCTTGATTAATGGATCCTCAATTTCAAACACTCTAATGGGAACAGTTGTGGTGTGCATTAGTAACAACTACAGAGCCATCTGTAATGACTTCTGGGACTATCTTGATGCACAGGTTGTGTGCTTACAGCTTAACAAGACTGGATGTGAGTTGTTAGCACAATCTGATAAGTACTCACACATGCAATACACACCCACCCACACACTCACACACACACCACCACCACCACCACCACCACCACCACCACCACCTCCACCACCACCACCACCACCACCACCACCGCCACCACCACCACCACCACCTCCACCACCACCACCTCCACCACCACCACCACCACCACCACCACCACCACCACCACCACCACCACCACCACCACCACCACCACCACACCACCACCACCACCACCACCACCACCACCACCACCACCACCACCACCACCACCACCTCCACCACCACCACCACCACCTCCACCATCACCACCTCCACCACCACCACCACCACCGCCACCACCACCACCTCCACCTCCACCACCACCACCACCACCTCCACCACCACCACCTCCACCACCACCACCACCACCGCATGAAATTTCTAGCAACTTTGAACATGTTTTGCTGCCCTAAACTGGTGTTCTAGAACTGGTCAGGTATATTTGAGACTATATCAGTTCTGGAACAGCAGTTTTGGACAGTACAACCTGATCCAGGTTGTAAGAAATAGGCCGTGTACTACTATGATATGAGACCTACATTAGCGTGTCCTTTCGGCAATGGGATTTTATGAAGCTGTTACTTACATCTGTTGGTTCGTTGTACAGACTCTGCAGCACTGGAAGCAGCCATTGGTGTGACCGCACCATCTGTATACAATGTGGCCTGTAAGGGAACAGAACCATCTCTGGTGCAGTGTGCCTTCAGGCTGGATGGAACGTGTGCCACTAACAGGCTAGCTGCTGTTCAATGTGGAGGTCAGTCATAAGGGTCAGATTGTTAACTAACGTTAGATTGGGTAAAAGAGTCAATAATAATGTTCTAGGCCTATTGGGTTAGAGGCTCAACTGGTTTATAACTGCATATCGTCGCATTACCTACTATAGATGGATAAGTGATGAATTACCTGGAACATTTAATTACAGTGAGCTCAGTTCTCTATGAGTGATAACCACAATACATGTAACTGTAATGCTGTATGGACCCTTATAAACTATTACAGTGCATGGATGCTTTGATTATGATAAACAATAATGGGCAGTAAGACATAAGTGTTAACTTCAGTATTATTGGTTACGGGTTTGACTATCAACTTAAGGGCTTGCGATGTTAGCATTAACTTATTAATGGGGTTAGAGAGTTTTTTTATATTTGTTGGTGTCAGAGGATTAACGTATTGTGATTGGGGTTAGAGGGCTAATGTATTATTGGTGGGGTCAGTTTGGTCAGAGAGTTAACTCAGGGTATATGCAGGATGGGGAGGAGTGTGTTAGGCCCCCTTACACTACATGTAATTGCTAAAAAATAATTAGCAGATAATTATCTTTTAATAGCAATTTTAATACGTTTCTAGTTATTGCGTGTATAGGTATGTATCTCACTTGTGGTTCTGTGGTAAATCGCTCACTCGCAATTTGCATGTCCTTTGCACGTGGATATGAACCTGAGCAGTACTGGTATACCGCAATTCAGTGTGATATTTTCCTCCATGAAAGTAGATTGATTAATAAACTGATTGATCAAAACTGCTGGGCATATAAAAGATTGGTCTGAAATTTCCTAAAATGGTTTGAAAATGGCTGATGGTCGCTGGCTAAATTTTTGATTGGGAATGTGTTAGCAAAAGGTCGAATTAATTTAATTCATATCTAGATCCAGATGCCATCATTGTCTGGGTGTGGCTTTCCTAATTCTTCATCTCTATTCAGAAGGGCCTACATCTATTAAATCTGGCAAAAATACAAATCGCTGTTACCATATTGTGTGGCATGTCAAGATTAGTGACCCATAAAACTACCAAATACTACAACAGCATGTAGGCACTTGGGTTTGTTATTTCATAGCAATATACCCCCCTCACACACACGCACACACACACACACACACACACACACACACACACACACACACACACACACACACACACACACACACACACACACACACACCAAAGCTGTGGAATTCCTCCAATCCATTCAATTCCCTCTCTGCAGCTTCCAGTGCCTGCTTCAATGGAAGTGTCAGACTCCTAGTGGGACTGGGGACCTCATTCTATGGTTCAGAGTGGAACTATCCAACCAACTTCTTCATCAATAACCGGTTGAGCAGGGGGAGGGTGGAGGTGTGCAGAGGTGGACAGTATGGTTCAGTGTGCAACACAGGATGGGGCAACACAGATGCCTCTGTAGTGTGCCGTCAGCTTGGCTTCTCTCCTTATGGTAAGAGAATCAACATGTATCATTCCTTTCAGCACTGCATTCTTCCCTCTCATGGGTGACTGGGTTCTATCCCATAAAGTAGACTGAGGCCAACTTTTTAATAGCATGACACTGAGGGCATATATGTGTATGTGTGATATTTTGCAAGCTTCATATTTCTTGGCGGTGTCCCTTATTTCCGTGGCAGACATGATAATACCATTCACTTAAATAATAACCCAGGCATGGCATCCCGTTTGTGATGCCCAAATATCTCCCTCAGATCTCCCCCTACCCTCTTTCCCTCTACACCTCCCTCCACTCACTCCTCTTCCCCCTTTCCCCCCTCTCCCACTCCCTTCTCTCCTCCGTCTCCTATTTTCCAGGGGTTCCAATCCATGCGTGACATGTAAAGTTATTGCTTAGCTTAGTGTTCATGTTGACCCACCACTTCTGCTTTTACTGTTATCAACACACACACACACACACACACACACACACTGTCTTGAACCCTGACCCCACAGGTGCTATTGCTGTATCGTATGGACTGTATGGTGACCCAGCAGTGCAGCAGGTCATAGGAGATGTTGGGTGCACTGGAACTGAACCTAGTTTGCTAGATTGCAACAGCACTGTCTTTGGTGTGAACCAACCGGCCAACTGTGATCGAAATGGTGAAGAGGCAGCAGCTGTGTGCCAAGGTATGGCTGCCATGCACAGTGGGGGTACAGTGAGAGGAGAAGGAAGAGGAGGAAGAGGAGCGTGGGTAGCTAAGGCAGGGATGACAACACATACATGTATGCACTTAACCCATTTCCATAATTGGCCACTGTCTCGTTCCCTATTGTGAACCATGGACACTACAGGCATCACTCCTGTCTCACAGATATGATGTTATGTGTAAAAAACTGCACACTAATAATTAGTACAAATCAAAGGCAATTCGAGTGCTGTCTGGGTTTGACATGTTTATACTGTACGAAAATAGGTTGGACTCTCTTGATGTAAACCAATACTGCATGTACAACAAGTACACATACATAAACACACATGGACACACACTAATACACGTACTAGCACACACAATCCTATTTTCCTATACCCTGTAGATCTGCGTGTTCCTTATGCCAGCTGTGCTGATGGAGATGTAAGGCTCATTGGGGGCAGTCACAAGGCTGAGGGGAGATTGGAGGTCTGCTTTAATAATGCCTGGGGCTCTGTCTGTGGTCCTGTCTCTCCGTCCATTGCTCAAGTTGTCTGTCGACAGCTTGGGTTGTTACAAAGTAAGCTCGCTGTTACTCCACAGCTCTCCTAAGGTGATCCAGTTATTACATGTACACTGTATTATACATTTTCATTTTGAAGACAATATATTTATTTGTCAACCCAAAGTAAAGATTCATGTTGCATTATATTTTCATCTATATGTTCTTTTGGAATGCTATTTCAAAGTGTTACTTAATATGTTGGAGTGCAGTAGTCTTGTTTTGTGCATTATTAGAATACCCTTGCTAGGAGTCATCTGGCTTTTATCTGCCATGGGTGGGTAGGCAACTGGTTATGTTAACTCCTGTGGAATTTATCATACACCTTATGCCAGAATAGTGTATTATAGCAATTCATTATTCATAGTGAAGTAGTAGTTATAAAGAACAGCATACCAAATCATTTCCAGTGTTTGCATTCATTGCTATGCGCTATAGGTGCAAAACTATATTCTAGTCTGTAAAAAATTCCTAAATAGAGCACACACCATTAATAAAATTCATATATGCCCCAATCTATTTTCCTTGAGGATCAGAAACATCAGTTCCTTCCATTTCACAGTAAAGTCCAGTTCTTCCACGTGTTCTTCAGTTAGGACTTGTTTATTGTCAAAATTCTACTCATGGTTGAAAATAATAGGTCTGCTTCAGCAGAAGTAGATGGCAACATCAACAGTGGCAGCAAGCCTTTAAAAACAGATCGCCTACTGATGTTCATATTTTACTCATGAATATGCAATACTGTTTTTAATAAAACTAACTTGTATTGATAGAACGCTCCAGCTAAAAAGAAATTAAACCTAGCATACCTTAATTTTATCTCCGTATGTAATTATTTATATGGAACCACACCCTTGCATATGGATGGCAGATCTGAACCATTCAGTTGTACCAATTTTGCATTCTTCCCAAAATAATATTTTTTAATGAACACGAACTCATCGAAAGTAGGCAATAGGCAATTGTCAACATTGAAACCCTCTGTCTTAGTCATGGCTAGCCCCACATGTAGGGTATCACAATGAATCTAAAAGCAACTGTCTCAATCCAGGTGTGGGCGTTGAGGTACTGCTCAATAACTCATTTCCAAGCTCCACTCTCCCGATCCTCCTGGACCAGGTGTCTTGCACAGGCTCAGAGTTATCCATTTCCCAATGTTCAGCTTTGAGAGGTGCCTTCACGTGTCCCTCTGACCACTCCAAAGATGCTGCTCTGAGGTGTCTAGGTATGGTTATTAATGGAGGCATTTATATGTTAATGTCTGCAGAGAGAGATAGAGAGAGAGGAAAGAAGAGATGGAGGGAGAGAGAGAGAGATAGAGAGAGAGGGAGAGAAATGCATAAGGTTTTTAGTAAAGGAAGTATATAGGTATGCTTTAAAATATATGGAATAATCTGAAAACTTTTGGCGATGATTAATAATGATTTGGCCTTTTTTGGTTCCAATAAACATTTTATTTATACACCCCCCCCCCCCCCCCCCCCAGATGTCAATGAGTGTGCACTTCACAATGGAGGATGTACCTTCACTTGCATTAACCTCATTGATGGATATGAATGTCATTGTCCTAGCGGCTATGTGCTAACAGACAACACAAACTGTACAGGTGATAAACCCTTTTCGTTAATACGTCTTCCTTTACTAACAAATTTATGCATCTCTCCACCTCTCTCTCTCTGCTCTCTCCCTCTCTCTCTCTCTGTGCAGACATTGATGAGTGCTTGCTTGGTAGTCACAACTGTACAGAGCTCTGTGTCAATACCAATGGTGGTTACTACTGTGCCTGTCGAGACAGTCGTTTTCTGAATGCAGATGGGATCACATGCAGAGGTTTGCATCAAACCAGAACAAATACACAATTTAGTCTGATTTTGCCTATTTTGTGCCTGTGTGTGCATACTAGGGTGTGTCAATGGTGAAGTGCGATTGGTGAATGGGACCAGCGTACAAATAGGATCCAACCCTCGAGAGGGGAGGGTGGAGGTGTGCATGAATGGAACCTTTGGCACCATTTGCAACAGCAGGTGGGACACCCTTGATGCTGGTGTGGTCTGTAGGCAGCTGGGGTACTCCAATGCAGGTAGGAGTGGCCCATTACCCCCCGGCAAATTCCTGTCTGACTTGAGTTTCTTTCTCCAGGTGCCCAGGTTGATGTCTTTTTTGGAGCCGGAATGGGTCCCATTTACTTTAGCAATGTGCAGTGCACTGGAATGGAGACAAATATTTTGAGTTGTACCAGCAGGAGCCAGCTGATGACCACAAAATGCGATCACACCCAGGATGCAGCCGTCAGATGTGCAGGTAAAGGAGGGGTTTTAATAAGGGGAGGGCCTTTAATAAGGAGGTGGGAAGATGAGGACATATAAAACCAAAAAGCAGGTGTATTTCAGTTGCAAAGCTACGCCACACTCCATGCACTACAATCCTTCTAATTGATAAGGCAATAATGGTAGTGCGTGTACAGATTGTATCTGCGATGACTATGGTGTGTCTGTTCCTGCCCACCATCAGCCCCCTGCACAGAAGGGAGTGTCCGTCTCATCGTTGGCAACACGGCAGACTTCTTCTATCTCCAGGAGGCAAACTTGGCTGACTATTACTATGAAAATCAGGTGCTCAGGGCAGGGAGAGTTGAGGTCTGCTTCAGAGGGACACGCGTCACCGTGTGTGACACTTCCTGGGACAACGTCGGTGCCTCTGTAGTGTGCAGGCAGTTGGGGTTTTCCCCTTATGGTGCCGTGGCAACACGCAACACCTTCCCCCAGTCAACACTGATGGCAACGCTGCAGAATGTGAACTGCTCTGGTTCTGAGAGCAACCTCCTCCAGTGTGGCTATGTGGTGGGGTCTGCTGGAACCTGTAGGGGTAACCAAGATGCTGGAGCCATTTGCCAAGGTAAGTGGCATTTTAAAATGAAGCATATTCTCAGCCTTCCCTTCCCCCTCTCCCTCCTCCTTCCTCTCCTTCTCCCCTCCTCAGATCGTGCTGTGGTGGCAGGCAACTGTCAGACCGGCTCCCTTAGGTTGGCTAACAACACCCTCACTCCCAATACCAATGAAGGAAGAGTGGAGCTCTGTGTCAACAATGCTTGGGGCACCATCTGTGATGACCTGTTTGGAAGAAAAGATGCTGAAGTGGTGTGCCGTAGTTTGGGTGGATACCAAAGTGAGTGTACAGAGAGATGGGGTGGAGGCTGAGGGAGATAGGGTAAGCCGAGGGAGATAGGGGTAGGCCGAGGGAGATAGGGGTAGGCTGAGGATATTTGAAATGATGCCCATTTGTGATGGACTAGTTCCAATGTGCAATACATCAGAGTTCGGAGCATTCCCGGGGTAGTCAATGACAGGCATGCTTTTCAGTTGACAGTTCTCCAGGAGTATGGAGACCACATACTTCAGCCTGTGAGGGTTTCTTGGTCCATAACAACCTTCTCTTTGATCACACAGATGGCACAGCAATAGTGGGCGGAGCATTTGGTGCTGGATCGGGCCCAATCTTTATCAGTCAGCTGACATGTCTAGGGACTGAGAGCTCTGTTCTTGACTGCCAAAAGTTTGCCAAGCTAGGGCTGGTCTCATGTGATCACTCCAGGGACGTGGGGGTGCGGTGTGTAGGTACAGTGGCCAGTGTTGGCTTGTTAAGGTGTCTCACCTCTGTGTGCATCCACCTACCTATAGATGTTGATGAGTGCTCAACCAGCAATGGTGGGTGTGTCCACAACTGTACCAACACAGTTGGAAGCTACTTCTGTTCCTGCTATCATGGCTATGTCCTTGGAAGTGATGGGCACACATGTGATGGTAAGAGAGGGAGAGGGTTAAGTTATTACTGGGAAAGATGGATGTGGATTACTGATGGTCCCTTATTGTATACAGATACCAATGAGTGTTTGGATGCTAATGGAAGCTGCCAACAGATATGTAACAATACTATTGGAAGCTTCAGGTGTTCCTGTAGAATTGGTTACTCCATCCTGCCTGATGGTTTCAACTGCAGTGGTAAGGATGTACTCTTCAGTTTTGATATTGGTAGCATATACAAATTCATTCCCCAGATATCAATGAGTGCAATGGAAATAACCGTTGTAGCATGAATGCTAACTGCAACAACACAGATGGATCGTACACTTGTTACTGTCTTGTTGGATTTGAGGGAGACGGAATTAACTGTACAAGTTGGTGAAAGTGTACCTGTGTGTGGATGTGGTCCATTGGCTTTCCATTTCAGATGTGAATGAATGCTCTAGAGGAATCAGCCACTGCAGCAGCAATGCCATCTGCTCTGACATCATAGGAAGCTACCAATGTAGCTGTAATGCAGGCTTCTCTGGAGATGGATATAGCTGCCAAGGTAGGGGAAAGGGGGATAGGATTCAACAAATTGTTAAATTGTGGTTTGAATGTACAGATGCCAATGAGTGCTCTCTTAATGGAACCAACAACTGTGCCAGACCACCTAATGGAACATGTACCAACACCATAGGGAGCTATCTGTGTTCATGTAACTATGGTTACTCAGGAGATGGAAGGATCTGTGTGGACATTGATGAGTGTAAAATGGGGACACATAACTGCAGTGTAAATGCAAATTGCAGTAATACTATTGGACTGTTTCAATGTTCCTGCCAATCTGGATTTATAGGAGATGGCCACTCATGTGGTATGGTTCATGTCACAGTGTTGCCTGAGTCCAAGTTAAATTGGCTTGTGTATTTTCTAGTTTGTATTGATGGTCAGGTGAAGCTGTTAAATGGATCCAGCCCCTCTGAAGGGACAGTGCTGATGTGCTATAATAACAGCTATGGCACTGTGTGTGATGACAGATGGAATGAACCAGATGCCATGGTGGTGTGTAGGACCCTTGGCCTTACCTGTATGTTGTCCTTTTATTGCAAACCAGACTGCATGTTATTGAGCCAGTGGTCCCTTTTCAGATACCAGTGTTGTACCTCTTCGCAACGCGTATTTCGGCCAAGGTCCCGGGAACATTCTGTTGAATAATGTGCGCTGCTATGGCAACGAGTCTTCACTGTTGATGTGTCGTCATGATCCAATTGGAGTGCACAACTGTTACCACTCAGAGGATGCTGGTGTGAGATGTGGAGGTAGGGCATAGGGTGCAAAGGTGAAGCTGGATAAGTAAGTAATGGTAGGGTGGCTGCTGTTAATGTGCTGATGAAATAATTACTACATGGGTATAATGTCTTATTTTGGACCCAGCCTTGAAATAAAAAACAATCAAGTTATAAACCAATGAAGAGATTTTTAGAATACAGCCTATATGGTACCCACCTATTGGCATCTGGGATCGATATGTTTTGGAGCCTCTGCAGCCCTTAGTGGTGTCCTTGGTTTGATCAAAATGGTACAACCTTGGACCTTGGGGATTCCTAATTCCTGGTACATGTATATCCTTTGCATGTTTACAGTGTCTAAATGTCATTTTATTGGTGTTACTATATTGACTTTGGCCTACTGCTCACTGTTTGGTCACGTTCTTGAAATAACATTGTAGTTATATATCTTCCCTCATCCTTTTCATTTCAAAGCGACGTGCTTGGAGAACTCCATCAGGTTGAACCTGGGCACAGATAACAAGTATTACCAGGGTCTCACATACTTATCCAGCTTTTTGTCCCTATACGACAAAGGTGCTCTGAAGGGAGGTGTGGTGGAGGTATGCAGGGGGGGCCAGTACGTCACCGTCTGCACAGACTACTGGAGCAACAGCGATGCTTCAGTTGTCTGTCAGCAGCTAGGCTACTCCAAATATGGTAACAGATCACATGAACGGTGATGACAGTGATGCAATTATTATATATTTCCCTGCACAAACAGGAGCCATTACTGTACCTGATGGCGTCCTGGGAGGTACCACCACCACCTCCTCCATCCGCAGCTTTGAGTGCACAGGCAATGAGACTTCTCTGTCGGCCTGCTCTTGGGGGACAGGAGTAGCTGGATCCTGCAGCCAGGCTGCAAGTGTTGTGTGTCAGCTGAGTGATGCTGCCAGTGCAGGGAACTGTACCCATGGAGATATAAGACTAGTGAACGGAACGTCTCCAATCAACGGAAGGTTGGAGCTGTGTATGAACAATGCCTGGGGGACAACATGCAGTAACCTGGTCACTTGGAGGGAAGCTGCAGTGGTATGCAGGCAGCTTAATGCTTCAAACCCCAGAATCAGAGTGTCAGATGCAGGTTAGTAATCTTAACATCGTACATGTAGGTCAGTAACCTTGATGCATTGCTAGCAACAGAAAAACTGAATAATTGCTATAATTTGTCTTTAACAGGATCAGTCGAAAGGGCAGGTGCATTATTTAGTTTTGGTACTGGTCCCATCTTTCTGGATACACCTCTTTGTACTGGAACAGAACAGCGGCTGCTAGGCTGCCAACTGTCATCTCCTCCTGGACTCGTGAGCTGTGACCTCACTGCTGAAATTGGTATACAATGTCAAGGTATGTCCTATTACAAAATACCATGTACCATCAATACATCACCACCACTACTCCTCCTCCCACCTCCCCTCCTCTCTACCACCTTCTCCCCACTGACCCTCTTTTTCTTCTCTTCCCTGACCCCCTTTTTCTCCTCCACTCCATCACCTCCTCCCCACCACTTCCCTCCTTTCCTTCCAAACAGATGTTGATGAGTGCGCTCTGGGCCTGTTCTCTTGCCACAAGAATGCCTTCTGCACCAACACAGATGGCTCTTACGCCTGCACATGCAAGCCAGGGTGCATGGGAAATGGATGGGCATTGTGTGATGGTGAGCCCCTACCCTACCTGTCGGCTACCCATGCCATCACGCCCACATTTGATTCCTCATTAGACGTCGATGAGTGTACATCAGACATTTCTTACATGACTGTAAACCCTTGTGGTCCTGGCAACTGCTCCAACTTGGTGTGTGGTTATAACTGCACATGTCAAGCAGGGTACAAACCATATGCTACTGCAGCCAATAATGTGACATGTGCTGGTATGTGATGTGTGGGGTGGTGTTCTACACTGACAGCTGCCAGTCAGTATGGGCTCCTGTGCCTTCCCTCAGATGTTGATGAGTGCACAACGCTCTCCTTGTCAACGTGCTCCCCTAATGCCACCTGCACCAACACTATGGGCGGCTATAGTTGTACCTGCAAGCCAGGTTTTACTGGTGATGGCTGGAACTGTAAAGGTAGGGCCTTGGAGCAGTTTTGGTGCTGTGTCCAAACCACTCGTGGTACCATACAAATGTATTGTGGTTATTAAATGACCTACCTGTTCCAGATATTGATGAGTGTAATGCAACCAACCTACATATATGTGACCGCTGGGCCGATTGCACTAACACCATTGGCTCATTTGTTTGCACATGCAAAGTTGGCTACAGAGAGAATGGAACATCAGGCTGCCGTAAGGGAGTGGCCAACACAATGTGTCCACACCTTGTTACAGCATACATGTCTCCTCTCTCCCACCCCTCCCCTCTCTCATCCTCCCTCTCCCTCTCAACCACTACAGACTGTACCAATGGTGACCTGCGATTAGTCAATGGCACTACTGTCATGTCTGGTGCCCAGGAGGGGAGAGTGGAGATGTGCTACAATAATACCTATGGCACCATATGTGATGACAGGTGGACCCCCTATGACGCAGTGGTGGTGTGCAATAAGCTGGGCATAGCATCTAACACAACCTGTGAGTACCTCATGTCTAAGATTCGAGGATTGTTTGTCTTCTCGATGTCAAGTTCAATACCTTGACGTTCTTTGTGTCTTTTTCCCTCAGATGCACAGCCATTGCAGCGAAGTCCTTATGGACAGGCTTCCAGCAAGGCAATGGTCCTCATGAATAACGTCACCTGCACTGGATCAGAGCTGTCCCTCCTGGACTGTACCCACAACCCGATAGGAGCTAACACGTGCGACCATTCCCATGATGCTGGTGTGAGATGTGGAGGTGAGTGGTGAGGATGAGGCTAAGAGTACGATGATTCAATAGCTAGTTTTCTCTGAAAGTGGCTGTACTTGCAGTGTACATGTATATCTAGGTGGTGCAACTTTGTGCGTGCATGGACACATACACAAACACACACACACACTCACACACAAACATACTAAAGCCCTGTGCAGAGATGGAGATGTGAGATTAGTTCCAGCTGGTACTAACCAGGACTTCTACCTTGGACGTTCCCAAGTGGCTCCATTGGACTACATCAATATGTACCTAAGCCATGGCAGGGTGGAGGTGTGCATCAATGGAAGCTATGGCTCTGTATGCAATAGTCCTCCATGGGACAACAATGGAGCCTCTGCAGTATGCAAACAGTTAGGGTTTTCCTCGTACGGTGAGGACGAGATGTTTGTATGAGTGCCAAAAGCAGTTTCAAGTTTTCCCCTCCCTCTTCCTTCTCCGTTCCTCTCCTATTCTTTCACCCTTCTCCACTATGTACTCAGGTGCTCTACCGGACACCAGGTCATTTGCAGATAAGCAGCGAATGCCAGCGTTTGGCTGCACAGGCAGTGAATTGAATGCACTTCAATGCTCCCTCAATAGTGGTACTTGTAGCCTCTATTCTGGTGTTGTGTGCCAAGGTAAAAATGAGTGTATTGCAAGCACTTTGAAGCATACATCTGATTTTTACACGTCCTGAACTCATGGGATAGACCCGACCAGTACCAATGCTGCCAACTGCTCTGATGGAGACATCAGGTTGGCCCAAGGTCCCAACGTGAGGGAAGGCAGAGTGGAGATTTGCCTCAACAATGCCTGGGGAACAGTCTGTGCGCAGCAGCTGGGTTTCTCTTCTGGCAGTGCTCAGGTGGTGTGCCAACAAACCTTCTCTGGTAGCATTATCTCTAGTGAGACCCTAAAGTTGTACCTCTGAACCTTACTGCTCCATTCTGACCCTTAGAAGCTACTGTGGTGCCTGCTAATAGCACGACCGGACCAATGTTTCTGAAGGATGTTTACTGCACCGGGACAGAGAGAACTCTTTTATCTTGCAGTTCTCTTTATCTTCCTGGTATCAGCTCCTGCACACATGGCAGTTATGTTGGTGTGCATTGTGAGGGTAAGGTGCTAATATCAGGTGACATTGGTGTGCATTATGTGGGTAAAGTGGTGTGCATTGTGAGGGTAAGGTGCTAATATCAGGTGACATTGGTGTGCATTATGAGGGTAAGGTGCTATATTGGTGTCCATTGTGAGGGTAAGGTGCTAATATCAGGTGACATTGGTGTGAATTATGAGGGTAAGGTGCTATATTGGTGTGCATTGTGAGGGTAAGGTGCTGTATCAAGTGACATTGGTAGGTAAGGTGTTATATCGTGTGACGTTGATACAAAACAGATTTTAAGCTGGGAAAAGCCACTAAAACTGTTCGAAAGGACAGTGGCACCAGTGAAATTGACGCGAGCAGCATGGTATGAAAAAATGGGGACCAATGCAGATGGCACAGTCTGTCATAGGCAGTTATTGAACCAGATATGCTGCTGGCCAGCAGTTGTGTCATACTGGTATTCAGATATTACAGCTATGACCTTGGATCTATATGGGGCGTTACACTAACAAAGCAGCACTGTTGCTGAGGAGTTTCTCCATTAGTGCAACAGCAAGCTGCTTGGACATAGATCCGTTTCTTCCTCCATTTCTTTCCCTGCACCAGATAGGCTTCAACTTGGGTCTGTTGGTGTGAGAAATGTGTGTCACACACATTGTTGCCACGTTGTACATGTACCTCATTGTGATAATAGGCAATAGTTTTGAACAACTGCAGCCAAGCACACATGATACAGGAGACACTTTGCTTGCCAGCCAGGTTTTTGGCATTGTCACTACCAGTGATGAGTTTATTGACATGAAGGAATTGTTGCCTCAAAGCATGAAGGGCTGAATCTAGGCATAAAATTAGCATCATTTTTCTGCTCATTGTGGACAACACAGTTATTAATAAAATGGAGATCTCACTCTGTCCTCCTCCTAATTGTCATCCACTATCACAATCCCTACTATCCTGCTCAGATATGCCACGTGCATGTCTACCTCACACTGTCCTGTCTTGCATTCCCTCATGTTTGTTCCCATTATTCCCCTCTCCTTCCTCCCACTAATCTTGCTCTCCCTCATCCTCCTCTGCCCCCTCACACCATCCCTCTCCTAACACCATCCCTCTCCCTCCTCACACCACCCTCTACTCCTTCCTCACACCCATAACCACCTCTTTCATGATAACTTTTACATCCTTTCTCCGCCATATCTCCTTTAATCTCCATTGCCAGTACTCTCCTATCATTTCCCTCATTTGTCACATCAACTTGCTGCAGTGATTGGACTTTCTCATCATTAAAGTCTATCATCACATGAAGTTTTTCATTGGATTTGTCACTCATGACCTCTTATTAATCAGTAGTCCAATGTCTGATGAATACACTGTCAGCTCCCCACCAAAGCATGCCCTTCTTGCCATAGTAGGAATCACCACCCTCACAGAATCCTTTGGCAAGGAACTTTTTTTTGAAGTCAAATATCAGGTAAGCAGTGGTGGAATCCATTTCTGCAATTGCTTGCTTCATCCTGAGATGTCTGATTGGCAGCTTGCATTACATGGAGCCTGTTTCTAATAGTGTGGCGCTCACATTGATGTTTAGTTAGTAGCACATCAGCTATTTCATACAGCCTAGTGGGGTCCTCTTTCAGCTGGTTCAGAGCCACTGCTCCAACCTGTCATAAAAGACAAAGAGACCTCTGCAGGCATTACACTCGAGGTGACGATCACGTTTAGGCTGCTATTGGGCTCCTGTTTGAAATCAGGTCCAACGAGAACACTGATGAGTGTGTACTCAAACTACTGCTCTTTACATGTACATGTACGGCAGTTCTTGTACTGAGTACAGTAACAGAGCTGGACTCGTACACGGTCCACAAATTCATGCTGTTTGTCTGGCTGATAAAAAGGTCAGGTGCTGATGCGAATTCCGCCAGTTCCTGGTGTGCTGAAATTGCTGCACTCCATGCTGGCTGTATTCTGATCAGCGTCATGAGATGACATCACACCCTTCCTTGCGTGCACTGAATAGCCATAGCCAAGGTATGGTCCCTCTCAGACAGAGGCGCAAGAATATTAATCACCAATGGCAAAGTTGTCAATGTCAGAAATCTACTCCTGCTCGTGCCTCTTGCAGTTTTCCACCTCCAGGGATGTGATTGGCAATGCTTTCTCAGATTTGGAAGCAGCAAGTGTGCCAAGGCCTCGATGGCTTTACAAAAGACATTTTCTAGCAGAATTGATCTTCAATGTTCATTATAACCTGCACAAATCACTTGCCGCCATGTATTAGATTTGGAAGCCATCGCACGCAGCATGCTACTTAGTTTTGCAGTCACAGCCCATCAACTTGAAAACAATTAGAATATGTGCTTGCATGTGGCGATCATAGTTGCTGCCAGTTTGGTGTCATATTTATCTCAGAACATGAAAGCAGCATACTCGTCCATCCCAAGTGTAATATAATAATCATTATTATACTTGGGGTGGACGAGTATGCGCTTTATTTTTACTCTTGTACCTTCATTGATGCTTATGCGGGATCCGGTTCATGATCTCTCGGACTTTCTAAAGCTCCTTTCGACAAATTTTATTGGGCTTTCATGCTTCAAATAGAGATCATATATCAGACTAATTGGTCTGACGTGTCCCCACTCCCCTGATGCATGTATAATAGATGTATGTATGGAACAGTGTCCAGCAACCAGGATAAGCAAAAGAAAAGTAACGCTCGCGTTGAAATGTATGGCTAATTATAATATTCAGTGCCTAATAACTTTATGATGAATAGTCCAATCTAGGATGCGTAAGGACTGTTTGATTGAAGCTCTTTGGAGTTCACGGAAAATCAAAAAATTTGAAAACTTGAAAAACTACCCCGAAGAGTGATTTTGCTGGTTACTGTCCCATATATATGTATGCATCTGGGGACATGTCAGAACAAGTAGTCTTTGCGGAAACTAAGCTAATTATCAACACGACCTATTTGAAGCATGAAAGCACAATAAAATTTATCGAAAACAACTTTAGAAAGAAGTGTACCTACCTGTCTGCGATGACCGAAAAATTGTGAACCGGATCCCAACTATTTCAGCGATGGATAAAAAGTTCTATCCCGTAAAACATTATCTCATATTTTTCATAATGGAGGGGTTCGGTTCAATTTGCACAGATCCGGTGCCGTTGTTAATCATTCTATGCAAACATATCCCCCACCATATTTCCAAACTTACATATGGATGTTGTATATTTTTAGATATTTTTGGCTCTATCTGAATATATCCTCTTCTCTTTACTGGCAATTTTCAACCACTCCATGCAGTTTCTTGTCCAGCCAGCAGCACAGCTTCAATCAGAGGTGTCTACATATGGAACACCACATCTGCTGAAAATGTATATATCCAAGCATGCACCTATAAATATGCCACTGGCTCAGGAGGTGTGGCCACAAGGTGGTGTAATGAGTATGGCCGCTGGGGTGAGGTCAACCTCACCCAGTGCCTGACAATGGTGCAGTCCAAACTGCTGAAGTTTATTGCTGTAAGAGCTTTACATCATCTGGTGTGCATGCCATGTGATAGCTGGTTGGTACCTGACAGGAATCAATAACTGAATATAATATTACCATGGTGACCAACATAGTGAACACCACTCTGTACTCTGCTACCACTGAGGACCAAACTGAAGACAACGTGAGGCTAATTTCAACTGTGCTTACAAAGATTGCAAGTGCATCAGTCAACGATACTGAATTGGTAAGCAATCTGCTTAGCTATAGTTACTATTAAAACAATCCCCTCCTCACATAGCCTGCTCGGAGCATTGTCTATGCCCTCGATGCCATGAAACACTGGCCATCCCAAGCACTATACAATGGATCAGCAAGGTAACAACCAGTACACATGCCACCATTTGTTAATCTCATTCTCTCTTTTGTTCTTTTGTCCTCCCTGCACTCTCACCCTCCCTGCCCCCCTAGCCTGGTGAAGAGCCTAGACACTGTCCTTACCAAGATTGCACAGTCGCACCTTGAGCTGAACATCACAGCAAATGATCTGTCTGTACTCACCAAGAATGTAGGGGCTCCCATTAGCCCTTTTGTTTATTATTGGGTCATTACTGTCTGCCCTTTGTAGGTGAACACAGTCATGGGGTCTAATGTGATGGGGTTTAAAGGTGGGTATTGGTTATGGTGCCTCATGGCACAGGTAGTCGTACACTAACCATGCTCGTCTGGTTTTCTTTGTATTTAAATGTTTGGCCCAATTGCATCGCGATGTGAAGACCCAGAATTAGCAGTCTACATACCACCAGGCACTGCCATGAGCCCCAATAGAATAGTAGGAGCATACTTTACAGCGATGTCATCAGCCATTTATTACCCTCCTTCAAACCAAACAAGTGGCTTTCGGGTTATTTCCAATGTCCTGAAAGCCTACATTGATGGAATGAGTGATCGGTGTAACATAACTGTTACACTGCGAATGGATAAGACAGTTGAGTACCGTTTGTGTCAATGGCTGCACACACTTCATACTGCATCTATTTGTGGCTGGTATTATCACGTTATTGAACACAAAGACTCGATCCAAGTTCTAAAGATTTTCATTCAACCTAGGATATTATAATTAGTACCATGCAGTATGGGATCTGCCGGGAGGGCACTATTTAGAAATCATGCAGTATGGGGAGGGGAGGGGTACTAGTTAGCAATGCTCACTTTCAGGTGGAGACCAGTATCACAATGCACCCTCCTCCATCTCCCCCCAATATCTTTCCCTATTCATTTACGGCTATACCCACACACACACAGAATTACACTTCACCCCTGTGCGTGTCCTGGGACCACAACACTAGCAACTGGATGCAAAATGGTTGCAAAATAGCAGTTGATGAGAATGGGATAATGGAAAAGGATGGCAATATCATTAATTGCACCTGTGACCACTTGGGTACCTATGGAGTCTACGTGGTAAGTTTATGCATATGGGGAAGGAGATTTGGTATGGTATGAGAGAGGGGTGTGGTTTGGTGCGGTATTGGTGAGGAAGCTCAGAGATGCTTTTACTTCCATACAGGACACAACAATCCAGCCATGTGCAGTGACGGTTGTGCCTATTATGAGTTCCTACATAACTAGAAGTGGGCCTGATAATGGCGTCATTTATGACTACTTCGGTACCACTGGGAGAGAATTTACTCTGTACTGCATGGCCAGTGGTGACTGTAGTGGACAGGCAATGTGGAACACTTCTGGTGAGGTTGAGGGGGCTTATTGATCCACTTCTTTATCCTGTATTTTTGGTCAGGTGTTGGTAACCTTACGTCCAGCAGCACACCAGGTGGTCTGTACACCTACCAGGGGAACCTCACCTTGGCCACCCTGAGCACTCTAGGAGGACAAAATAGGACCATAGGACTGTATCAGGAGGCAGAGTACCAGTGTGTGGCAGCTAACAAGGAGACAGCAAGCACTGCTAGAGTAGTAGTCAGACTTCAAGGTTGGTTACACCATACCTGCACATGCTGGCTACATGCTGCTATACTATCTCTTGTGTGTGCATCCTCACAGCTCCCAGTGGAACATCTTCTGTTGCCTATGTGAGGTTTTCAACTGCACATCTCCTAGACATGCAGTCAGCTCTGTCGCTGCCCTCTGATGACTTTGTACTGCGCTACATTGAAACTCAGGTACCAGCCTGCTCCCTCTGGCATGACACTCTAATGGTACCACTGTCCCCTCTGGCATGACACTCTAATGGTACCACTGTCCCCTCTGGCATGACACTCTAATGGTACCAGCCTGTCCTCTGGCATGACACTCTAATGGTACCACTGTCCCCTCTGGCATGACACTCTAATGGTACCGCTGTCCCCTCTGGCATGACACTCTAATGGTACTAGCCTGTCCTCTGGCATGACACTCTAATGGTACCAGCCTGTCACCTCTGGCATGACACTCTAATGGTACTAGCCTGTCCTCTGGCATGACACTCTAATGGTACCAGCCTGTCACCTCTGGCATGACACTCTAATGGTACCACTGTCCCCTCTGGCATGACACTCTAATGGTACCACTGTCCCCTCTGGCATGACACTCTAATGGTACCACTGTCCCCTCTGGCATGACACTCTAATGGTACCAGCCTGTCACCTCTGGCATGACACTCTAATGGTACCACTGTCCCCTCTGGCATGACACTCTAATGGTACCAGCCTGTCACCTCTCGCATTACACTCTAATGTCACTGCTGTATACTTCCAGGTGCTGTATGGACTTGGTAGTAGCCTGATGGGACAGCAAGTGGTCAACTGCTCCTTTGTGCTAAGGTATGGGGAAATCTAGATACCTCAATATACATGTGAATATACCTGCATGCTATCCATCTTGTTTCCAGTCCGGACAGGAATCAAACCAGGGTTGAATGTAGAGTTGCAAACTACAACTCTAATGATAAAAATTGTACAGAGGCCATGTCTCTCTTAGCTTCAGCCAACCTGAGTCTTGTGTATGGCCTCATACAGAGCTCTATTAATATATCAGGTACTTACACCCCGTGGCACAGTCCAGTGCTTAGTTTTCACTGCACTCTTCTTACCCAGCGAGTGGATTCTGTGACTATACAGATAATTTTACTCCCTTTGGCACATATGTGTGGCCAGAGACAGCAGTGGACACAACAGCACCAGTTACCTTGAACTGCACCTATAATCGCATGCTCTATCAAAATCGAACCAACTGCCTTAAACAGGGCGAATCCCCTGATGCTGTTGCCACACGCTTTTGCAGAGGTGTCCACCTTTGGAGCTCTGCAGTGGGCCCTGGTTGTGTCACCATGGCAACTTTCAACTTCAGGACAGTGGGGGATCCTGACTGTGGTGCTGTAAGTGAAATCGCTGCCCCCCTGTTAATGGATTACTAACTGGTACTCCTTTTTTCTTGTACTACACCAGAAAATTACTGCTGACACAGCTGTGGGAGTGATTTACAGTTTAAGTAAATTGATAATCCAATCCAGCACTAATGACCAAACAGCGGGAAATATAGCATCAGTTGCATTTGTGGTAACATCGACAGCTTCCCTTACAGTAAACAACACAAAATTAATGATTTACACTGAGGTGAGACTGGGGTTGAGTGATAATGACCAGGTTCCTAAAATATTAATAAAACATGTAACCTTGACTGCCATAAGAGCAAAGGTTTTGTTGCAACACACATTACTTCCTTAATGATAGGCACATGTTTTAAAAACTGCATCTAGTTTTTATCTGTTGCCACCAACAGTATTTTTAAAATATGGGTAACAAGGGAGATAGAGAAGGCATGATGAATGAATGACTTCACACATACAGTAACTTCTGTTTGTTATAGTTGATAGATAGTACTACCAAGATCCTCAGTGGAATATCAATATGGCCTCTTAATTCCTTAAAGGATTACTCGTCCAGGTACACTGCTGCCATATATAGCATTATCATCACCGTAGTGACTGGAGCTTCCCTCTTCACAGAATTGTGCAATCATCTGAAGGCCTTTTTCGGAGCTGGATTGATGGCAAAAACTTCACTGATCAGCCATTAGTTGAACCATTGGTAACGATTGCCATTAAGGTAATTTAAAGGTTCTCTTTTTGAGGCACTGTTATAAGCAATTTACTTTCCCTTTTAGAATGATAGTACTGTCATTCTTAAACAAACTGGGGCAGTTTTTCCTGCCCAACAAGAGCGGACATTACTGTTAGGCAAGTCAATCATACTTTTTATATGTAATACATGTACATAAGCTGTAAAACACAATGCCACACACACACACACACACACACACACACACACGCACACACACGTGCATATGCATATATACAACCCCTATAGAATGAGACCAATTTAATTGTGTAATAACAGCATTTGCAATTGCTCTCAATATGGTCAAACCCTACAAGTCTTGATCATAAAACCTTTGTAGCATGCCAGAGGCGGATCCAAGGGGGGGGGGGGGGGGGGGGGGGGGGGGGGGGGGGGTTTGGGGGTTGCAACCCCCCCTTTCATATATGGTAACGCCCCCTCTTCTGCTAAACAGCCCTCCCCCTTCCCCGCTTTTTGTATCGGGCCTGATGTGCTGGACAGCACCCCCCCCCCCCCCCCCCCCCCCCCTCCGCTTTTCGTATCGGGCCTTAAATGGACAGCCCCCCGCTTTTCGTATCGGGCCTGAAGCGGACAGCACCCCCTCCCCCCGCCTTTTGTATCGGGCCTGAAGCGGGCAGCAACCCCCCCCCCCCCCCCCCCCCCCCCCCGCTTTTCTTGTCGGGTCTAAAGCGGACAGCACCCCCCCGCGTTTCGTATCGCGGGTCTCAGCCCCCCCTTTTGGAAAACCCTGTATCCGCCCCTGCATGCTCATAGGTTTCTTCAGCCTTTTCACCCCAGTAACTCAGTAACTGTATATTTTAACAGCTAGTAGACTGCACTCACAGCTGCATTGGGCCATTATACAGTTCATTGAAGCTACAAAATTCAGTTGTGCTATATGAAAGTATGATGAGTGGATGCACAACAATGATATCAAAAGCTGAAGCCTGGCCCTTTATGATTTCACAACTGAAACATTGCATGATAGTTTGGATTTACAATATATTTACTACTGATCAAATGTGGTACAAATGTGTTAGTAAATATGTTATATGTGACATCAACACAATAGTAAATATAATGCTTTCATTTAGTATAGCAGAAATGTTGCATATACAGTATTTACTAACACATTTGTGCCACATTTGAACAGTAATAAATATATTGTAAATCCAAACTTTCATGCTGTGAAACCCTGTACATTATGATAGCATACAACAAAATGAATCATGCAATTTTCCCATTAATGCTATTAGTAAATGATGAAGTTCATCATCAACACTTCTTATCATACATGTCCTTTGTAAGCCGAACTTTAAATGGATTATGCATATTGATTACAGAGCCCTTGCTAGTATGACACACACTGGCACAGTTTATGGCTAGAATCTAATAACTCTTCAAGGTAACATGCCCATCTGTACTTACTGATGAATCAAACATTCTTCCATAAATGAAATACCTTGACTTTTTGAAACATTCAACACGATGGATTGCGATAGAGCACACACTAACATAGGTCCCGTCACTTTAAAATATTTCTAATGGTAAGATATGATATTACTGAGATTTTTTAGAAGTTCCTTGCTGACTGGACATGGTAAAATGCTTTGCATATTTGTATTTTATCACTAATTTGATTACCTCTAAATTGAAGACTTTATAGATAATTCAGTTTCCAGCAACTTAAGCTGGCTCAATTGTCAACAAGCTTACCTGCAAAGGATATTTGTACTTTAACAGCATCCTAGAGCTATTACATGGAGAGTTAAATGTTATAGATAGAGTAGACATTAAAAATTCAAAGACATTATGAAGCATTTTATGGAGAACTATTGTAGCTATGGAGAATTTGCCTGGTATATATATTATATGTGATTTTGTATAAATTTCAGGAAATTCATCAACCCCAGCACGATGTGGAAACATCACACGCCCTTGCATCACCATCCCTAGAGAAGCTTATAACACTACTGATGCCAGCCTTGTGGTGACATACTTTATGTACTATAATACTTCCATACTCTTTCCTCTGGCAATGAATGGAAGCAATAGCACCTTCCATGATGGCACTGGAGTAGGAGTGTTCAACACGACCAATGTGACTATTGGCTCCTCGGTGATTTCAGCCACTATAGTTGGTGTAAACACCTCTGTGCTCTCGGTTCCTGTGGAGGTGATCTTCCCCCTATTCCCTGTCCCAGCTTTGAACAGTATGGAAACCACAGTAAGCATTAAGAGAGGGACTATTACCAATATGGCTGGCCCATTACCAATACAGCTGGCCCATTAATAATACAACTGGCCCATTAACAACAAAGCTGACCATTAACAATACTGCTGGCCCATTAACAGTACAGGAGAACCAGCTGGATCATTAATGATGTTATTATATTTTAAACATCCATGAACATATGGTAAACACTGCAAACACAACTCAATGCACACACACACACACACACACACACACACACACGCACACACACACACACACACACACACACGCACACACACACACACACACACACACACACACAACTATTGGAACCTGCTTCCGCAGGTTCCATATACGATTGATGCAGCATAGTAAAAATGTGACTCATGTCAGGAAGGATGACTGTGAATCAGATCACTTCCTTCTACGTCACTATCAAATGGTAATACAAACAAGAACAGATTTGTGTTGGTTCCTTGTCATAACACCGCATGTTTTTTGAGAAATGCTTGTGCCCATGAATCATACTCAGTCCAATTTTTTCCCGTCTTTTTATTTCCTTCTGTTGAGAAGAACCCGAGCTAGAAACAATGTTGCAGAGCAAAAACAGCACCACAGTGGTTTCTGCATATATCTGCATTTTATCCCTAAGAGTTAGATATGTATGACATATTGGGCAGAATACAAAAGCGAGTAGTACTGTACCGTATTTAGTATGTAAGGCTTGATTTAAAAAAATCATCTTGGCCCCAGGCCATGCACCTACTATGAAATTTACTGACATATGATAACCACACCTATGCTTTCAAAGCAGCATAATACCAGAGCACAAAATAGTTTTTGTACTCCTATAGCAGTTAATCGATACTTTTGGATAGTGAAGTTTTACAAAAATGACTTCCATAATATCCAAGCAATGAGCAGAAGTGAGAAATCCTCAAATGAGAACTAGAGTAAAGCGCCACCACGCTATGAAGCAAATCCCAAAAACAAAAAGGCCTCTGTATGTGATCCTGAAAAGAAGGTCTATGTGTGTAACTGTTACAAACTGGCCCAGAAAAGAAGACCTCTGTACCAGTAGATGCTCACTATACCACCGTCACATTATGGGGAGTTGCAAGTTTTATCTAATCGAATTGGGTTATTGTGTGAATGTTGGTGATCTTATAGTTTGTACACATTGCTTTGTCTTCTTGCTTAGGTTCACCTAGGGGGCAACGTAGGAAGGGAGGGGGGGGGGGGGGGGGGGGGAGGGGGGGGTTAGGATGAATGATTAATTACACCATTAATGGTGTCATTAAATTGCAGGTTATGGTTTTATATCCATCCGACCTAATGCAAAAAAAAACGCATGAAACAGTTAATAAAAATCATTCTCTACAAAAAAAGTCGGTGGCATATTGGATTTAAAGATAATGGTGGTGTAAAAAGCATGGGAACAAGGTTGACTGAAATGGAAAAATAAAATACACCTGTATGTAGCATCCATGAAAACATGTACAGCATCTTACAATTGTGTTAAATGTAGGTGAATTTCATTTTTCCATTTCAGTAAACCTTGTTCTTATGCTTTTTACAACACCATTGCCTTTCAATCCAATATGACTGCAGCATTCTTATAGAGAATGTTTTTATTACTTGTAAATATTATGGAAAGCCAATAAACAATAAGCATCAAGTACGAATCTGGAGAGAGGGGGTGAAATGGCAATGTTAAATGTATTTATAACGGGTGCATATCAGCAATCCATATTAAAGCGGTGGTAATCTTTTGGCAGAACCAGAGTGTGGTGGGCAGGTGGGGCGATTTCACCTGTAGCAACACTTCCAACTGCAATAAGGCTAGTTGCCGCTGCTACAATGCCACCTGTGTCTTCTGGATATTCACAGCAAACGGTAAGTCATGCCACGCCATAAATCGGTGCGGGCCTGTTGACTTTACTGTTTTAGGTGGTAAAGGCAACTGGTCCTCTGAGGGCTGTACCACTGAGGATGATGGTAGTGGTATGATCAAGTGCAGGTGCACCCATCTGACAAATTTTGCAGTTCTAGTTGTAAGGGCATACTACAGTGAAGATTGACACTATTGTATGGCCCCATGTTTCTAGGATATCAATGCTCGCATACAGCCCAGCTGCTCTAATAAATTTACAACACAGCTGACCAACATTGGAGTGGTCCTATCCATGGTGGGACTCGTGATCACCATCTTAACCCTCGCTGGGTTCAAGTGAGGCTGCATGTGCTGTATTTTGAATGCTTGATCAATGGCTGGACCTTCTTGTCTTCAGAATACAGCGAAGGAAAGATTTTAACCAGTTCCACATCCAGTTGTGCATTGCCCTCTTCTTCATGCTACTGTTCTTCAGAGTTGGAATTGATCGTACTGAGAACAGATATGTCTGCACTCTAATGTCCATCCTTATCCTCTACTTCACAATTGCCTCGCTCTGTTGGATGGGAGCAGAGGCAGTGCTCATGTTCCAAAAATTGACCCAAGTCTTTAAGAGGACCACCTCTCTACAGATAGCAATCATCTCTATTGTTGCTTGGTGTAAGTCACAAGCATGACCAAATATGCACATGGTTTTAGTAAGTTCTTTACCTATGTGGTGGTGCTGCAGGTATTCCAATAGTGTTTGTTGTTGTGGCCTTGGCAACCCTTGTAACTGGTGAAAATTACCTAATCTACACTGCTGAGGGATCATCTAAAGGTTGTGCATAGTAAGTCATTGACATGGTCCTTTGATAATCATTGCTAACCTCATGATTCATACTGTCATAGCTGTTTCATCAGTAATCTTGGTTTGTTCTTTGGTATCTTTCTGGGTCCCATATTTGCCATCCTCCTCTTCAACGCTGTTATATTTGTTGTTGTGGGAAGAGTCATAATTATAAGTAACTGCACAACGAAATCTGTCACAGAAAATAACTCAAACCAGAAGACCATTTTAAAGACATTTATTAGCATGACTGGTGTAATGTTTCTATTTGGCCTATCCTGGATCTTTGCAGCCTTTAGTGTTAAGGAGGCCTCATATACATTTGAAGTACTGTTCATCATCTTCAATGCCCCACAAGGATTCTTTTTATTTGCTTTCATTTGTCTATTTAACCCAGAGATCCGGCAGGAGTGGTTCCACCTCTTTTATGGTCATGCAAAACTTACAAATAAAAATGATCACAGAGTCCAAATCATTACAAATAAGTGCTGTCACAACTTTAATGGATTGGACAACTCAAAATCCTATGCATTTGAACTTAAATCATCTGATATGTCAACCTGTGAAACTGGAACTGAGGATAGCATGGATAGTGAGATTCCTCCACAAGTTACTGCTCGAAGGCTATTGAGGTCAAGTGCCTTGGTTTCTTCCACTGGCAAGGTGCAATTAATGCGCAGTGAATCCGAGCAACGTTTGCTAAAAAATTCTGAATCTGGATTGGTTATCCTGTAACAATCAGTGGAAAGATAAAGATTCAAATTTTCTAAACTGGTTTTATGGAGATTAATTAATTTTGAGTAATTGTGCCGCCACTTTAGTAAACTGTATTTGGCAGTGCAGACCTCTGCTTGGGGCAGAATTTTGATTTTTGTGTCTTATGTTATGCCACATGTTTAGAAATGATAGTATATTAATTCAATTGAGTGTGACCATTTTCTATTTGAAAATATAAAGTGCTGATTATATACCCATATCACATATCAATTCAATAATGGTACAACGTCCGTTGTACACGCCACTAGCACCAGAGTTTCAAAAGAACTGGAGAGTAAAAACAACCGTGCACGTATACAGAGGCGGATTTAGGGGGGGGGGGGGGGGGGGGGGGGGGGGTCCGCCAAATAACACAACGAAAATGCGCCGAAGTAACACGATAATTATATAACAGTATCCATCCCAAATATTCGTTACCCACGCCAAAAGCATTAATATTACACGCCCCTCCCCTTTGGTCCAATTAAAGTCATTGACTCCAGCAAACATATAATGTTTAACAGCAACATGATGGAACCTATGCAGTTAACATAACCTCAATCAATGCACACTGCACATGCATGGCATCCAACTAATATCGTATCATCCTTATTCAACAAGTAGCTATGTGCCTATTATGGCATTAGCGCACAAAACTAAACGTCCCTAAGCAACACACGCTAGACTAAGTATCCAATTAAACTTCGTTGCCTCCAGCATCGTACACACATTCAAAATTAGCAGCATGCCCATGATGGCATCTTTGCACCTCCAATAAAATATTTAGTTTCTGATTTATAAGCCCGCATGGATTTTCGGAAATAGTCAAGATAAATTATTCATAAATAAATCACTGTACAAGATCTCATGATTTATATACATATATATATTATATATATATATATATGTTGGTGTGCGTGATTTTAGAAACCGAACAGAAGAGACTGTTCGGGTGGCAGATATTACAAGTTGAAAATCCCGGATACGACATACAATGCGTTATACAGAGCAAAAATTGTCACTGCCATCTGGAACGCTTCAGTTCACTATCAAATCAGTATTTGTTGGAAAATCTAAGGAACAGCTTGACAAGGTGATCATAACCTCGTATAATTATAATAGACTTAAGAAAGCTATCTTCTTTTCCCTCTTATACTTTTAATGCAACGTACAACTTTTTTATTTTAAACACATGGCAGGTTGATAGTGCTTTGAATATGTACGAAGTGGGATCAGTCGTTGGGCAGTATGTGAAGTATGTGAAAAGATTTTATTGTCAACCACACCAAGCCAAAACACTTTTGATATTCTGCTAGCAAGTCAGGTGTCACTGTCCCAGCGTGGTAAACCTCCACTTGTGGATGGACATGTGGGTCCATATACACACATGTCACACTTGTTCTCCGGTCTTGTGCAAGTTTTTGTAAATGTGCATATGTTGCAAGTACAACACCACCCTCAATAACAACTACCACTTTTGAGCACTTCAATCATCTGTTATTTATTCTCTGGACAAGCTGTTGCATCATAATCTGAACTACTAATATAAAATGAAAATAACGTAATCAATGCATAATGCATAATTTTGGTCTGTATTCAAATTGGTTGTTTGTACCGAGTTATATTGAATAAGTATTTTTTAAAAGTAGTTACCAAAGTGACAATATTTATATTAGGTTAAAACAGGGGATCTATCATGTATAAGTACGAGACTATCCTTTTTAAGAAAGAGCCATGTTATAATGCTAATGCTATTGATATTGATAACATGCAGCATTTGTCGGAATAATGGAAATTCATATTACTAACTGCAATGTTATAAACTCATGTTACCAAGAAGTGGTGGAAATCTTCCATTGAAATTGTGACCAAATATTAATGAAGAGCTGATAATCTTGCTAGTTAATTATGCACTACGTATGTAGTCATTGGTTAAAGTACCTTAGTAGCAGTGCAATATCGAATTATTGCAGCTCTATACTTTGAAGGTTATGGAACTTTGAAATGTAATAGGAGTATTAAAAAAAAAAACACAATGTAGAATACAGAAACAAAGAACATACTTGTATACTAATGTACAAAAGGTTACATCATGTTTTCCAAGATACATGGACACATAAAAACAGTTACTGTTCTAAAATACTGACAACATCCTCTATCTGATCAGCTAATGAAGATAGTTTAACCTGTCTAATGACATAAAGCAACGTTGACCAAGCATGCAACTGGCTGCAATCCTTTCCCTTCAAGCCATTTATTAAAGATAGCTTGGTTGATCCTTTCAACATTCTTCTGGAAATCAGTTTTCAGGGAGCTTGTGAGAACTTGGTTATCATCATTCAAGAGGTGTACTCCTAAGCGAATATAGTGTCTTCCCACTTCTGTGGTCACATCAAATAATAGCCTGCTCTGGCCAGGGAATCCCAATAATGTCCTCAAACTGAGTTGCAATGCTATGAGATTCAAATATATAGAGTGTAATCTTTTAACATGTGGTCCATGCAATTTTTATTGCTAAATCAACAAAAAGTGCTAACTGCCGCCAAAAAAAAAAAGTTGGTATTTGCAATGCACATGAAAAATAATAATTTGAATGATTAGCATTTCAAACTTTGCAGGTCTTGTGTTTAAGGCATGCTACATCGTCAAAGACATTGGGTCATGATTGCTAGTAACTAATATCATCAAGTTGCTCATTCCTATGCCTGCTAATAGTCAATATACATTGTTTGATCCCTGAACATGTCATAGCCATCAGAAACTCAAAGAGACAGTGGATATAGACCATGGAATTGGGCACCGCCACCATTCATTATAATATTTAAATACATAAATGCAGTACATACAGTACTGTGGTAAAGTAAGCTACTGTTTGTGTTTATTTTCTTCCTCTTTACATGTCCCATCAATAGAGAATCTAGGCTGTAAGGCAAGCCACATGTATTTACAACTGCATTTGGTTTCATCATGAAATTTATAAGCATACAAAAATTACTGTTAGAGAGGAAACTATTTATACCTAGTGAAGCCACATCTTATGCTCTTCAGTTGATTTGCTTATGGTGTCAGTGTAAAAACATTTCATCTGCTTTGCTTTGTCACTACACTTAGCAGGGTGTTGGAACTGTGGGTATGTAGCACCATCACATATGTACGTGTCTCTGGACAGTAGAATCCATATATTGGATTTGGACATTGCAGATCTCTTCACATCTTTTCAAATACATCCTTGATGCTTGGTAAGTATGAGACTTGATTTGTGAAGGGGCATCTTTTTCAACAAGCTTTACTTCATAATGTACTGAGTAAGCAGTAAATACTATGGTGTAGCAATTTCCAGACATGGAACAATGGAAGCTTATTTTTTTCTAAATTGCTCTGATCTATTAACTTCCATTTGTGAGCGACAATAAGCCTGGTGGCTGCAGCACAGAAGAGTCCAACAGGACAATAACCAAAATCAAACATGACCAACATGGAACAAGAATTAACAGGTGGTTCAATATATACCTATACCTTTGGTAGCACAGAAGGCATAAAGAAACTGCCTTCTTCTAATTGAGATACTATGTGACGATGCTGCAACAATGCAAGTAGTTCGCTGACATTTAGACAACAACCATCTTCTTGCAGAACCGAATCCTCAAATTGAGCTTTCTTGCAAAACAATTCCTTGTCACCCATGTGACCTGAACTGTCAAAGTACTGGATAATAACTTTTGAGATAGAATCAAATATAAGTTGGAAGTCAGTTATGACATGTTCCTTTAGTTCTGGTATATCATAATAGTATAGAAGTGCTCATGCTACATGATGAAGATAATGAAGAACCACACCTATTTCATCAACCTTAATACCACAGAGATTGGCTATTGTTTCATATTTAACCTTACGCTTCATATGCAATTTTGCGTACTTATGCAGAACAAAATCAAACACAAGCCATGGAGCTGGGATATTTTGAGGCTCTCCATGAGATATTAACTTTCCGATTTATTTGCAATACATCTTGATGGTTAAAATTGCTAATGTCAGTAATGAAATCGTCAATACTGTGCACGTTGATCAGTTTAAATAATGCTTTTGAATGACGCAGCCACTTAAATAATGATTGCGCATAATCTTTAACTTTTGCTTTCTTTTCATCTTCGGAGCCCTCTAGTTTGTCTTTATGTGTACCAACCAAGAGAACTTTGGAATGCAATGGATTCACCTTGGCCTTGCATAACTCTGGCTGCAATGAAATGAGACCTGAAAGAGCATGGAAAATGCAATCCCTAACCACATATGTGTCCTGCCATTTTTGCTCCACTCTATCACTATCATTTGGCTGGTACAGGACAGGGTTAGGCTGCAGAAGATCATCTGTAAGTTTGAACATGAGAAGTGTCACAGACGTACCGCTGATAAGGAGATGAAAAATTTCCTGAAAGCTGGGCTGTCCACCTCCATCGATAATTTGTATCAACATTGCTTTGTCAAAAATATGAAGAGCACTCACTACATCTGACCACTTCCCAGTTTTAACAGCCTCCAGAAAAAGCTGCTTAATATCTACATGTATGCTTACACATGATTGTGTTTGACAGTGGTGTAATGATCCAACAGATGAAGAGCTGGTCTGTTCCTTTACTTTTGGAGTCAAAATTTTAGGAAGTAGGACACCAGTAACAAGATGTTGTTTGTTATCAGTGTTTGAAACAGAATGTGAACGTGTGATTGGGGAGTTATATTTGCCACCCTTACAATGTGTATATCTCCTAGGTATGCTGGTTTCACGTTTGGGTTGAGGGTTTTGTAAGCATTTGTTATCTAAACAGTTCAGCAACATTTTTGCTATGTCATCCAATCCTTGAACAGTCCATTTCCATTCACTGTTCTCTTCATTGGTCAATACTACTCGTTCAACAAACACTGGATCACATATTTCTGCAATGTTTGTACTTGGCTCAAGGGTATTGCTTGTTTGAAAAGTATCAACGCTCCTAAGAAGTTGTTTGCGAAGTGTGGTCTTTCCTGTCCGTGGAGTTCCATAGAAAATTAATTTCGAAATCTTCAATTCTTTTAACATAATAGTTTTGTAGGTATCCAATATGGACGATAGCTATGTTGAAACATCTGCATTCATAAACACATGGAGTAATTAAAATGCCAATTTAAACAAATAGTCACAAAATACTGTATTTTTTGCTCTGCCATTTTGAGGCACCATATATAATTACTCTACACAAAAATAAACAGAGCACATGTAAGTTGCAATATTTTACAAGAACAGTAGAACAGTACTACGTTCATAAGACTGTGCATTTTTAATACTCATCCCCATTGTTTGTACCCAGTCCATCCATAATTTCTCCGTCATCATCTACTTCTTTTTAACATAACTCATGACAGGAACGTTTATAAAGAAAGCCAAGCATACCAATCGCTTCACATCTTATCTTCAGGTGTCTGTTAGACGCCTAACTGTGTATGCAATTACCTATAGCAAGTAGTACCTTATTTGGTATTTGGTTAAAAATAGCCAATTACATCAGCTAGATATTTCCAATGTAATAATAATAATAATATTAATTACGTGTCATGAGCGTGATTCAATTTCTTAATTTTCCTTCACACTGTGGAACCAGAGGTAAGTACTGAATCTAAGGCCCTTTTGATGATTTCAGGGCAGAAATAGAACCCAGCAACAGCCGCTCGTACACCTACAGTCTGCAGGAAGGAAGCATTCTTTATCCATCAATTGCCTCAGTCCACGACCAAACGTATGCAATACCTATTGAGTGATGGTTTAGGCGATGCTTAGTGTCGAACTTAGTGCAGGTGAGTGAAGCAATTTTTTACGTGACGTGGAAATGGGCCATGTAAATTTATGTATCTGCATTACGTAAGCCCTGAACCATCGCTGGAAAGGTAATGCCAAAACTCAGCATTTGTTCGGACACCATTTTCCTACGAGTGTTAAACATTCGGCATTAATCTATGAGTTATGATACGTTTTACCCCCATGACGTACCAGTTCTTGGATACAGCAAGTGGACTGATTGAATAACATCATAGTCGATATGTACAAAACGGATGGGGCAATACGTGTTTACAATTGGGCAAGAAAAGGACATATGGTAAGAATCTTCTTCGTTTATTTTCACCCCAGAGCACATGATCTACCCTGGCTGTAGAAAAAACATGATGCCAGAACAAAGTCCTTTGGGCTGGCATCATGTTTTTCTACAGCCAGGGTAGTTCATGTGCTCTGGGGTGATAATAAATGAAGAAGATTCTTAGTCACACATCACAGGTCACAGATTTTCTTCTTGTGTAGTTGAAGGGAGATTGCAGCCAGACAGGCATTTGAAAGTCATTGTTAGGGTAGAAACATTTGGGCTCTAGCGATCTGAAATCAACTAACGATTCGTTGCATATAAACTCAACCGTTTTTAACAATGATTTAAAGGGTCTTTTGAAAACATATTTCAGGTAGTCACTTAACTTGATATACAAGCTCCAGCAGACCAGCCCCATCATCGATAGCTGCATCACTTCTCCATTTGATTCAAGAACCTTGTAGGCATAAATTTGTGGCCCTCAAAATGGCAAAAGATAGCCTGTCTCACATCCATCCTGCAACATTTTTTTTCCATTTGGTAGCAATTTATTCATAATAAGGCAAAAATAATAATAAAATTTATCAGCTGTTTTAATAATGTGATAAATCTCTAAAGTGTCTAGTGAGTTTAACGGTGAAATCAGAATTTTTATCACAATTCTAAGCCGAGTTATGAACCGATGTCCACAATTTCTGGACATGAGACACTGGTGAGGTGTGCTAAATATAGGTGCATTTCATTTTACCACCTCAGTTACATTGTTCCTCGCTTTTTACACCCCCAATGTCTTTCAATCTTATATGCAACCAACTTTCTTGTAGAGAATATTTATTTACTGTTTCATGAGTCTTTTTTTCATCATATGAGAGATAGACAGATAGATAGAACATCAATTCATAACTTGACTAGTTTAACAAAGCTATTAGTGATGCATGTTATTAATTATCCTCACACCCTCTCCCCCCCTGCAATATAATCATGTTTATATTCATAATCCGAGGATGCCATCAACAGGTTTGTATGTATAGTCTCACTTGGATTGAGGATAGTAGTGCAAGAATGGAAATTTACATACATAGCTCGTTTTACAATGATCACGTAAAGATTTATTTACATACAATTACATCTACAATGCAATAGCAATGCTAAACAAAAATAGAAAACAGTCGTAATTATGAATATTCTACTTTTACTTTTTCTCAGCATCATAGCATTCATTACGACAGTAGAACTGATATGCAGCTCTTAGCCCACTTTCTAGAGCTCCCTGGATCCAACCATTTGTGTAGGAGATTGCCTCACCAGCAAAATAAAGAGGAGGAGGAGGAGGGAACTTTTTTATTGGTGTCACACATTTGGGTTTAGGATATGGATATAGCAGGTAGTCATCGATGAGTTTGATTTGAAATGGAAGCAAACTTGCAAATGCGCCCTGTGCAGTTGGGTCAGAGTACCATGCCTGGATGGCTCCTACTTCAAAATGCTCACGGACTTCAGGATGAATGAATGATATTTCTTGAACTGCCTCTGCAATTGCCATTTCTTTGGGTTGTGATCCAAAGAGTAGACCTTCTTGTTTCCATGTATAGCACATCAAAATCCCTCGTCCACCCTTCTTTTTATCAGGGTTGTCGGGGTAGTGGAGCTGTCCTATTGGAAGTGTTGTGAAAGAAAACCCACCATAGATACCCTGATCCTCCCAGAATCTTTCCTTACATTGCAGTAAGATCTTAGTGGATGGACTATATGTTATATTCATAAGTGCATCAGAAAAGCCTGGCTCCAGTGATGGATTGAAGGTAAGCTGTCGAATGATATTGAGAGGTAAGGTGATGATAGCAACGTCTCCCTTGATAGTGCCAACTTGCTGTGTGAAGGTGTCATTTTTAGCTGTTACTTCTACCTTTGGGTGAGTTGTCTCATACTTCACATTTGTAACAAACATTCCAAATTTAATTTTTTTTTCAAGCTCAACCCCCTTTATGTTTTTAGTAAAGGCCCAAGGGAGTGAAGAGAGACCTCCCTCAAGTGAATGCATGGGAGTATGCCACCACTGTCCTAGATCATCACGCAGAAGCTCAACAAGACTTGTGTCTAGACCAGGAGTGTAGTTGTAGGCTAAGAATCCAAGGATTGCTTGTCTATTCCAAGGAAGAAGCTCCTTGAGAGGCTTAAGAGACTCTTTGTAACTTGGGCTGAGATCCTCTGAGGAACCTATTTTCAGTATCTCAATGATGGCTTCATAAGAAGATGTGAGAAACTCCATAGCAGAGAACCGACTCCATCGATTTGACCATTTGGTCCAATCTTGAGAAGTTGGATTGCCACAACTAGCATTTTGAATTTCATCCTTTACTGGCTTTGTGCAAGCATCATAGTAGCTATCTACAATTTAAGCAACAGTTAAATTTCAATTCAATTAATTTTTATGCTTGATTGCAATGATTCATTTGCCTAGGTGATACTAATGCACGGAAAAATTATTTGCTATACACTAACTCATTGAACGCCAAGTGCATATATGCATGTGCATGCATGCACACACAACTGTTAAACCATTCATACATGGATGTTTATTCAGTGCAAAATCGGTTGATGATGTGAAGACACAACCCTGCTGTGGTGGGCAGACTCGTCTCAGGGGATTCATGATGCATGCAATTACTTGGGTCACTTGTAACCTTATAACATGTTTGGTTGCTTTACAATTGTAGTAAATACGTTTCTTCTCAAGAACACATTATTCGCATGACTATTTACTCTCAGAACAGGAAGCCAGTTCACTCCATCTCCATCTGCTTATTCTTAGTTCATAATAAGTATGGTTTGTTACAATCCTATGTGTGAGGTAATGATGAACACACAAGATGTGTGCACAGTGCCCCACCTGGGTTGACTTCGGCATCTACATATGGCTGGTTTACATGCATGTATGAAAATGTACAACATGGTATTCAAAGCGATTCTTCGTAATAAACACGACACTGACATGCATCACACAGATGATTATATGGTTGTGTGAGATTGCATGTATATATTATGCTATATAAACTAATCATAATCCAGAATTATGCGTATCTGTTTAATTTGGAGTGTTCCATTCGTACTGGGAACAATTTCCAAAAGTCACACAATAATATAAATGTGTCTTACAATACAAACATTTAGTAATTAAAACCAAACCTATCTGACTTTTTTTAAAGTAATGAATAATTTAAGACCACTGGTGTTATAAACACAAAAATTGAAGGTTCATTTAAAATGTATTAGTTTTACCTGTATACAGCGGTGAATGAATGACTGACTCCCTTTACTTACAGAATGGCTCACAAAAGCAACAACAAAAACACAGGTGGACATACATGGAGTTGTGTTAATCAAACACCAACTAATCAATGTATTAATTATTTGTCTCTGAAATTTACAAACTGATTATGAACAGAATTTTTTTTAATGTGATAATTTACAGGCCTAAGTATACCGATGGCAAGTATTATACTTCCATTTAAAATGCATACACTTTAATTAACTCACCAATTCCTTTTATGTTATACTTATGCTTAATATCGCAGGTCAAGTTTGCATCCCAGCCTGGCCAAAGAAGAGTGCAATGTGCCCCAGGATCTTTCTTCCAATCTAAAATAAATGGAAGCTATTTTAAAAATGAACAGGAACAACTGGCATGTGTCACCTGAAATTCGATAGTTCTTTCCATAAAGATGATAATACCCATTATCTGTTGCATTTTCAAAGGGTATTGTTTTAAGTCCAAATAGACTAACGTAGGCATTCGTCAGGTAGTGCTTTTCTTCAATGTTAACATCCGTTCCTCCGGGAAGGCGCATTCCTCCAGCTGTTAAGGAGTGAATGAATTATAATTTAATGAATGAATGAATGAATTATAATTTAAACCTGCAAAAGCTGGCAGATCTGATTATCAATCTTATGCATCATCAGGGTTTCATCAAGGGTGGGGGGAGGGGGGGGGGGGGGGGGGGGGGGGCGTAGGACCCTCTTGCATTGCATTGCTCCCCTTGGCAATTATGAGTCCAATTATGAGTCGGGTAGCTATTTAATTGCTCTGATCGTTGGCTTGAATATTATCCGTTAGAATCGTATAGCTTGCTAAACTAATGGATATTTTCCCGCTTGATTTGCGCCAATTTTGTAGCCTCATGCCTAGCTGAGTATATTGAAATCGCAAATATGTTCCAGGAAAGCTAGTAGTAGCATAAACGTTAACGCGTGCAATTAAAAAAATTCAGGCCACTGTTACTCCATGATGGAAAGACTCATTTCCAGTGCGTGCCTCGATCCCATTTATCATATTACAATGAGAATGCTTTCCGCGAAAAGGGACCTAGCACAAACATTATAAAATTTCCAGTACGCGCAATAGAAATGTAACGCTTGCGCGTTGAAATCTATGGCTAATTAAAAGAAATTCATAGCCTTACACTCCTATATGAAAATACGTTTTGGTGCCTTACTCATGCATGCGGGGTACCGACGTTACAAGGTCCGATACCCCATATGTTTCAAACAGCCACATCTTCAGGTAGAAGGGTTCAAATCGCTTCAAATTCACTACGTACGTAGAAGGATCCTTCAGTGGAAAACTTCAGACTTTCTCCAATAATGTTTTTCAGCTGTAATTAATTATCTTTACTTGAATTTATATCAATAACAATGTAAAAATGCAGATCTGACACGCAAGTTTAGTGTCAACAATGATTCAATATACACCCTAACCCTTAGCTGGATAAGAATCGTAATTATTTACTGGACTTAAATCTGGCGCGGCCAAAAGTTGCAATTGTTTGCTCTTTAGGTACACTGCAAATTTGGTAAAGATCCATTGAAGGTTAGCGATTCAATTTCGTATTACAACGGTGGCCAAGACACTTGCTCCACGCACAAATTGAAGTTTGCACAGCGCACCTTTTGAGGTTTGCACCATGCACTTGCACACGCGTGGACTGCGCTTTCATCGCTGACCAGAGTGTTGCCGCGATATATCGCGATTAACGATATATCGCGATTAAAAAGCTATATCGCGATTAACGATTTAGCGCGATTAATGATGCTATCAATCGCGATTAAAGTATGCGGACGTTAACGGAAAAGTATACGGACAGTATAGGGCATGGTTTGTTTCTTAGTAGAACTAGTTCGAATCATATCACATGTAAATTTACAGTATATTCACTCAATTGTCATCTTGAGCGTATATGGCTATATGCTTCAGAATAATGCATTTACTGAGCCGATTTGGCAAAAGTCTCCATCTATTTTACTGTAATATATTTTTTGCCGTCGAAAATACTCTTTCTGACGGAGTTGTAGACGCTGGAATCGCCAAATACTTTCTTGCGAGCTTGGAAATAATCGGAAAAGATGTTTCATGACATTTCCACCACGTCAAAGGATCATCTTTGCGAAAGTTTATTTCCACCTCCTTCAGGTACCTCTGCATCTCATCATCTATGTCGTCATCAAGAGCATGAACCGCTTCTTGTACATAGGTTTAGCTTCTTTCTTTGACATCGCCATCGCTCTGATCTCACTTACGTAATGTTTATTAATGTTTATTTAAGATTATTTATGATTATTGTATCGCCGATTAAATATCGCGATTAAATGCGTATATCGCGATTATCGCGATTAAAACGATTATGGGCAAGTACTTAATCGCGGCAACACTGTAATAAATAATAATAAATGACAGACGCTGACGTAATAAGACATCAGTCCCAAACATGTAAGTGCGCTGTGCGAATTTATCAAGTGGTGCGTGATGCAAATATCAAGTGGTGCGTGGTGCAAACCTCTCTATTGTGTGCGGTGAACGCTCAATTTGTGCGCGGTGCAAACATCGATTTTTGCGCAGTGCAAACCTCAATTTTTGCGCGGTGCACGATGCAAACCTCAAAATGTGCGCTATGCAAACTTCAATTTGTGCGCGGCGCAAGTGTCTTAGGACGCGACCGTATATGTTACGATGTATTGGTTTCTGAGTCATTAAATGTTAGATCTATCGCAATACAGCTCTTCTGGGCGATAGCCCTACTTTGTCGTTCAAAAACGCTGCGGCTGATAATCACCGCCATTTCAAACAATAAATTACTTCCCCCCCCCCCCCTCCCCCTTCGGATGTGGCATGGAGCGAGAGGGGGGGGGAGGAGGGAAGAGGGGGAGGAGGGGGGGGGGGGGGGGGGGGGGGCGAGAGGTAATGCTTCAGAAGGGCAATGATCCGCTAGCGTATACGGTCGGGGGACAATTTTAGAGAGGGACAAAATGGCTTACCGTCTGCCCATAGTCCCGGATAGAAGCTCTCGCTCGACATGGTCTTTATTCTTCCTCCAACCCTGTGCTGCATTTCCAGAATTTCAACCTCGTGACCAGCTCGAACCAACTCGTATCCGGCTACAAGACCTGCCAAGCCTGCCCCAGCGATCACCACTTTTTTCGGCTTGGTTGTTTTCGATAGAGCGCCTGGGGCCTTGAAACTTTCCATTATCTCCGCCGTCGCCTTATCCTTTAGTACATACTTCTTATATACGTATTGGAGTCCATATTTAACTATGTCCAGATAGAACGTCTTCAAGTGGTCCGTTTGCATAATTGGCTTAGGCGCATGAGGCTTGGCTGCAGACATCACTCGAATTTTTGAGGCATGGGACGGCTCTGTATATCCTGACGCGGCGATCCAATCAGGTTCGTACTGAGCATACGGATCTACACTCATTTCAAACGGCGTGCAGCGACAGATTGAACGTGTGTCGTGCAGTCTAGTAATTATATAGAGCACGTTTAATTAAGGATTATTTTTCTTGATTCAGTTTGTATGCCATGCACTCAGTTCTACGATACAATGGCGCGGAATGTAAAGGTTTACAGACAACTACTTATTGATGGCAATCTATTCTAAGTGAACGTAATATAGTTTTGTGCTATCTCAAATTTCGCCCATGCATGTATGAAGAGCTGACCGAGGTTTAGTGGGTGAAATTGGTTGAGGTGGCATTAATCTAATATGTATATTTACTAAGTCGTTTGCTATACTCTCTGATTGGTTTCGTCCTGTATATGTACACGGGTAAGGGTGTTTTACTGTACTGAAGCAACCGATCCTTATAAGTGCATGCATGTATAGAACGAAGGCGACCTGTTATACTATACCGGGCTGCTCTGCCAATTGAGTCACTGTGCAGTTTTGTCCCAAGCAAGTCTGGTGGTGTCATATAACGCAAAGATGCATGGTCGAATAGCCACCAGAACTGCCTATATGCATGGCTCGTTTCTTTAACAACACACATCACATGCTTGGGCCTTAATCGCTTTTATGATTCTGGGCTGAGGTTGATGTATGGTCAATACATAATACACATGCATTGGAGTAAAAGGCTAGCCGCAAAGATGCAGCTGCAGGTGGGAATAATTGATTGCAGAGTTTTTCAAGGCTTGATGTCTCTATCAACTCTTAAGAATATAATAGGCTGCACGGTATCAAAGAGCATTGATGTAACTCTTACTGGTTTAAAAAGTACACATGAGTAACCCATACTCCATACTCCATCTAGACTTGGGGGAAGTTTTGGTGATAAAGAGCAGTGTGGGGACTGTGTTTACTGCTAGTGATGATTCGCATCATTCGGCAATTTCTACTGTACTACATAAACTATTAATACAACACCCCCTGATGCATCGAATCACATGCATAAAATAGATTGGATGAAGTGTTTCCGAATGTAACAACCACCCTGCACATTTTATTGACAGCTCCTACCACAGCCGTTGCATCAGCAGGACGGAGCTTTTCAGAACTTTAAAAACATTTTTTAGACTTTCTGCGTTCTACGTGAAATGATGGAAGATAGGCTTGAAGGTTTAGCTCTGATTTAGATTGAATATGAAAATGAATTGGTGGCCATGAGTGGTATTCAAACTCCGCATCAAGTCACTGATGATGACGGGCCAGAATAAAGAAAACCGTCGAAACACGTCTGATGCTGTAGTGTCGTAGGGTGGATTACTGGTGGTTACCCCAGTTGGAGAAAGATTGTAGAGACCCTTTGATCTGAATTTGCGATGAATTCACTGTGTCGAATAACTCAACAAAAAGGTATGAACCACTTTGTGGCTCCGTCATCTTAAACTTCCACAGTGCAGAAATGGATGAATGGTGTCTGTACTGCCTAAGGTTTAACCAAGTTGATCCACTTGGCCTGTAAGCTTGCATTGGGCCTCCTGCATTTAACTTAACTCTTTTGGAATCCATGTAATTCCCGACGAAGTCTTGATGCTATGTTCATGCCAGGAGTTGGATGGCCTCGTTTCTTTTACACACATCACATGCTTGGGCCTTAATCGCTTTTATGATTCTGGGCTGAGGTTGATGCATGGTCAATGCAAAATATGCATGCGTTGGAGTAAAAAGCTAGCCACAAAGATGCAGCTGCAGGTGGGAATAATTGATCTATAATGTTTTTCAAGGCTTCATGTCTCTATCAAAATCAGAATTAAGAGTGTAATAGGCCGCACGGTATCAAAGAGCTTTGATGTAACTCTTACTGGTTTAATAAGTACACATGAGTATAACCAATACTCTATACTCCATCTTTACGAGCTAGACTTGGGGGAGTTGTGGTGATAAAGGAGCAATGTGGGGACTGTGTTTACTGCTAGTGATGATTCGCATCACTCTGCAATTTCAACTGTACTACATAAACTATTAATACAACACCCCCTGATGCATCGAATCACATGCATAAAATAGATTGGATGACGTGTTTCCGAATGTAAAAACCACCCTGCACATTTTATTGACAGCTCCTACCACAGCCGTTGCATCAGCAGGACGGAGCTTTTCAGAACTTTAAAAACATTGTTTAGACTTTTCTGCGTTCTACGTGAATTGATGGAAGATAGGCTTGAAGGCTTAGCTCTGATATGGATTGAATATGAAAATGAATTGGTGGCCATGAGTGGTACTCAAACTCATCAAGTCACTATTTGTAATTCAATTTGAAATAAAAAATATACCAAGATGACCGCCAATGTATGGGCCATTTTTGGATATGACATGAAAATGAATTGGTTGCCATGAGTGATATTCAAACTCAGTCACGCAGTTTCCGTCCCCCAACATCCAAATTCGCCACCATATCCGTTATTTATTAATTCCTATATACATGTAGACGATATATTCATGTCAAATACATGTTAAAGTAACCGGACGTTTTTTTTTTTTTGCGGCATAATTAACTATGTATAGCTTTGAATACCTTTTTGCTCTTCTCTGAAACTATCGTCAAAAACATCCATGTACGGCATAAGCTATAGAGTGCACCTACACCATAATAGGCCAATCAATAGACATGCACGCAGATATGGCCGGTATGCTGTTTGTCACTTAGTTATGTGATAGTGTATTCATCGACGGTCAATTTGTTTTGTTAGATGTCCTTCCAGCAACACACACAAATTATTTGTGGTGTGCAACAGATTGGTTTGCCGGAACCATAAACCACTTATTAATAATAAAACGTTTGGATAATGAACAAAAACAATGCATGGTTGCACGGTTTGGTCTTTCACCAATAGTTTGGTTTGGCAAATAATTTGCAGTGCACAACCCGGCCTTATTATAAACCATGGATCCGCCACTGCACTGATATGCATGTAACATTTCAAACTCAAGTCAGTCTATATACTGAGTAGATCGAACCATGCGCAATTAAGAGTTTCTATCTAGCAGGCACTAAAATCTTTTTTCCATCCACACTGCGTGTAATCTTGAAATGCGAAATGTCGTACTGCGTTCCATTCTGATCAAAAAGCATTTCCTTCAAGATACGCCCAATCAGAGGAATCATTTTGAACCCCCAACCTCCAGTAAATACGGCCACGTTGGAACAGTTTGGCATGTAGTCGAGTACGAACATATTGTCGGGAAGGTTAGTCTGAAGACAAGCTCCAGAGAACGTCGGCTGGTTGATGACACCTACGACGCGCTCTTTGATGAATTTACTCGTACGATCAATACAGTGTGGGGCTGGGAGTGGTTTGCGTTGGTCCGGATTTTTGATGCGACGAACAGCATTGTCTACAGCTATGCGAGCCAAGTTGGGAGGTCCCCATGGCACTTGAGGGAAGCCGTAAAAGAGATTGGACTCTCTCCAATCGTCATTGTCTTCTTTCTCAAATTGAAACCACATGCATTTGAAAGGAAGTCCTTTGAAAGGGATCTTGCTATCAGTTGTTTTTTCATACACTAGAAACGGATCGCAAGCGTAATAGGCAGACGACATTTCCCAAATATCTAGATTGAGCTTCAGATTAAACGAAGGTTCAAGGATGTCATTGACATACGCTCCTGCAGTGATGACGCATTTATCCGCTAGCAATATTTCCATGGTCTTGTTTCCCGAACTGCCGATCTCTACTGCCACCTGAATATCTCTATCCTTTATCACTTCCAGTAATTTAACTGTGGCATTTTGCAACACTTCGACGCCATGATTCTGTCCCAACTCGTACAATACTCGGAGTGTGAGACTTACGTTAATGCATCCATTGTCTGGTGCCCACAACCCCACGTAAGAAGATGGCAAATCCTTAAATGGCATCTCTTTCATTATGTCCTCTGACGATAATTTCGCGTACTTCATTCCTAGGCGCTCCAAATTTTTAATGGGACCTAAAAGATTACCTTCGGGGCCATCCACATAATCAGGGTCACCAAAGTTCAATAACCCTGTCAGCATGATGAGATCAACACCAGCCTCTGCCTCCAGATCCCTCCACAACTGAATGGATTCCTTCGCTAAGTCCGCCATGAAATCTTCGGTATACATGGTGCGGAACATGCGTACCATGTCGTTGGAGCTCCCCGACTGGTTGAAGAGAGTGAATCGCTCGAGTATTAGAACCTTTTTACCGGCTTTAGCAGCGTTGTACGCTGTGGCGAGCCCCATTGGACCCCCGCCTACCACAATCAAATCATATCTTTGACACTTGCTCATATTGGACTCGAATTGCATGTACAGTGTACAGTACAATTGGACATCATATATGTAAAGAGTGCGATTAAGTTAAGCATGCACGCATGCGCAATAACACCGCTCATGTGGGCGTTCATGTGTGTAGGCTGAGATTTTAAATGTATAGGGGAGTTAGATGTGCTATCTTCAAGGGCCGGCCTTACACTAGGCAGCCGCCTAGGACCGCCGGTCAAAGGGGACACCAAAATGTTAGCTAATAAATTTTCATATCTATTTAGCATCCTGTACATTTAATAATAAATTCTGCGATGTAATCCAAGTACATGTATTGGAACTGAGTGCGATAAGGGCACCGAGAAGTGAAAAAAAAAGCAAATGAAAACTCACGATGACATTATGAAGTCCCAGCAAGGAGCGATCTTAGAAAATTGTAACTCTTTAAAGGCTAGGGACCGCATATTAAAATACATGCATGACAATGTTTTCATGACACCGCTGTGATAAGTCACGTAGTGTTTTTCAAGGCTTTATGTACTCTTCTGAGTTAAGAATAGTCTGCACGGCATCAAGTAGCTCAGTTTGATGTAACTGGTTTAAAAAGTACACATGCATGAACAGCCCCAGCTCCATCTTTACGAGCTAGGGAGGACTTGGGGGAGTTGTGATAATAGAGACGCAGTGTAGGGACTGTGCTTACTACTACATGTAGTAATAATTCGCATCACTCTGCAAATTCCTACTGTACTACATAAACTATTAATACAACACCCCCTGATGTATCGAATCACATGCATAAAATAGATTGAATGAAGTGTTTCCGAAAGTAAAAACCGCGCTGCACGTTTTATTGACAGCTCCTATTACAGTTGCATTAGCAGAACAAGATAATACCATTGGGCACATTTTAAAAATAGTATAAAAGCGAGAAAATCGTGTACTTGTCAACGTACATCCCGCTCAAAACAATGGACCTATTCCATCGAATGAATACACACCTTATTTGTCACAAAATGCGCTTGGTATCAACAATAACTCGTTCTCTTAATATGTAATGTGTCTTGACTTAGCCAAACTCTTCATTATTGAATTGTTACATTTGATCACGTGACAAAGTTGTTGTGCAGCTAGAAACGTAGACTTACATTAATCTCAACACTCTTGCTTTGATGTATGTACCCGAATTACACGCTTGCCCTTATAGGACACGCGTGTATCCGAAGTACACGCATGCTTGTAAGTATCACGTGTAGAACTGCATGACGCATGGTCGTGCATGCGCGTGTGGGTGCTGGAGTAAAACATTATAGCTAATTGTAGCTAGAAATGTTAATTCATCGCGAAGGGGGGGGGGGGGGGGGGGGGGGAGAAAAACACCCATCGTCTTAAAAGGGCACCCACCACCATACGCCCCTTTCTCACCCACGCAATTAGCACACGTTGTAATATAATGAATATGTAATGCCTTATCACAACATTAACTCTGCTCCAAGGATCATCCTTCAACCTGGACCTGGTGAGGTTATCTTTAGCCTCTTCTCCTGTTCATTTGTTCTATACGTCTTGCTCAGCCTCTTCCCAACCGTCAATTTTTGACCTGGGTGCATGCTTCTTTTATACTGAGGAACCCTTTGGCGTTGCTTGCAATGAATCCGTTGCCGTTGCTTGCGATGAATGCTGAAGCGGCATGTGGTTTCTGTGTGTAGACAGGAAGTATGGTATCTGCAAAGTATGTGGAACTAGTTAAATGCAAATAAAAGCATTCTGCATGAGTTCAACTGCCCACATGCACGCCTATATGCGCCTCTATTTTGCGTTATAACCTAATTGACCGATCCGCGAGTTGATGAGAGTGACAGAATCGATTAAGATGACACTGATGAAGTTGATGAGGATGACATGACAGAGTTGAAGACAACAGTATAGAGGGTAACAAAGATACTAGCAACTCAGAAACTGAGGAGGAGGAGGAGGAGGAGGAGGAGGAGGAGGAGGAGGAGGAGGAGGAGGAGGAGGAGGATGATGATGATGATGATGATGATGATGTGGATCAAAATAGTGAGGGAACAACACTACATTTTTTTGGCTCAATGACTTCAATTGTACTTGGTGATGAGAAGACAGATTCATCAGTTGCCCTAACCTGTCTTGAAGCAAGCAACATTTCGCATGCTCAACGCTTTCCACACATAAAGAAGGTCATCCTGCAAAGTGACAATACATGCGAAGAATTTTGGTGGAAATGTCACTACACAGTTGCTACCTCTAGTAGCTGGTGCTGCTGGCCTAGAATGCAATGCTAATAATGACAATGAAGCAGCAGCAGGGAAAGATGTTTGCGATACACACTTCTGTCACCAACAAGCAAGAGTAACGCTCCTATTTCTGAAGGCAGTGGTGGACAAAAAGTGTCAAGTGCTAAACAACTGTATACTGCTCTGGCAACAAAATAGCTGAAGAACACCACAGTCTTGCTAGTAAAACCAGACTTTAAGGCACCATTCCGTTCATTTGGATTGAGGACCATTGCAGGAATTTCAAGCTTCTATGCTACCAAGTATTTTACTAGCAACCAATTAATTGGTGACATTCAGCAACATGTAACGAGGATGAGCTTCTTTGAGAACCTGGGGCAGTATGTACCTTCCAGGTGTGCTAATTCCTTAATTCTGCCTCTGCTAGTGAAAACCCACTTCATGTATAGCTGGTATGAAGTGAGCATCCTTATGAGCAGTGAGGTCAAGCGACACATGGCAGCAACAATACAGCATCAACGGCACTATAAGAAAAACACAAAGGATAGAGCAACTCAACTGAAGCTGAAAAAGAAGCAAGAGGAAGATGCAACAAAGAGACTAGAAGATGTGAAGGCTATTTATCTACAATGTAGCAAATGTAAATCAGTACCACTTCAAATCTGATACATTTCTGGAGAGGCATGTGTGTATTGGTGTCTTCGTCCCCAAAGATGCCCTTAGCATGGCTATGCATGCGTTATGCGGATAGTATACTGGCTACAAGGGATTTCTCCGTTGATGGTAATGTTGCTAGTATGTCTGCATTATTCCCTGCTGTAGAAGGCATGCCATCTTACACAACGTTTGAAGCAAATTTCCGGATTGGCTCAGGTCCGAAAAAACATGCACCCACGCTTCAGCAGCAGAGTAGAAGAGTTCATCCACTGACTACTGTTGGCAAGAGAGTGTAGCGAGCCGTGTAAAAGTGTCGGCAGAAGCAGTAGTAGCACGCCTTGCAGTAGAATACACATCAAGTAAGATTCAATTGGCCGCGCTTCCTATAGTGGGGCAAGTGCATGGCTCCAATCAGACAATTGGGCAGCGTAAAATTGCTGGAGAAAATTCTACACTCGTTAGAAAGAGGCGGGGTCAAGCATTGACGGACGCGAATGTATGCGGACAAGCAAAGAAGCAACAGGTATAGCATGCCTATGTTGACTGCAATGTTAATTTTTTATTTGTACACTGCATTTTTTTTTTGGTTATGACATTTGTGTCAAGAGAAAAAAGTGCACCTGGCGAGCCAACTTACCTGAACCCAACTTCTTACAGTAAGCATTATATTTCTACGAATGCAACCTGTAACGAAATCCATACTGACAGTGCACGGTGCCTGAAAATGGTCAAATATACAAATTTTTGCAATTCCGAGAATCGTTATAATACTGACAGAGGAAATTAATCACTATTTGCAAAGCCCCAAAATTTGACGAATTTCCCCGCTTTTGTCGTGGATGCGGTGCTAATGTACATGTACCAGGTTGTATACGGTTCCATTCGTAGTTAAGTCGCACCGATTCATAGTGTCTGATAGTACAATGCATGACGTTAGGCGAAAATGAGTGACATGCACGATCGTGTTGAAGATGGCATGAAATCAGTTGGTACGATAGCTTGCGGACGCCCCTTACACGTATATCAAGCGCTTGATTTCTAAAGGCGAAAGCGAGTCCTTATAATTATGCCACGGTCAGATCAACAAGCTAGGTAATGAAGAGAATGCCCCAAGTCAGTCAGACCTACTGACGTACCGGCCACGTCAATTACAACTTGGCGTAGGGTGCACCGAGGCTTAATTTTATTTTATTTTTGATGAAAGACCATTGTTGCAGTTGTGATAGTCTCGTACCCAGATCCCACACTTACGACGTGTAACGTACAAGAACCAGCGCGACTGTGTCATATCGAGAAATTGGCGGTCAAAAGGATTACGCGGTATTCGGTCATTGCGTAATTCTATGTCCATAGAAAATGAATGGACGCATTCAGAAAACTGCATCGAACTGCAGAAAAAAAAATTATATTGACTAGGTGCTCTCGGATTTGCAATGTGGGGACTATTTGGCATATTTTGAGTACTTTCACGCACCGTAGGTACCTATATCCGCACTTCCACATTAATTATGCAAGGTTTCCAATGTCCATTCATTTTATCTCATTTACTTATTCAGTCATCAATAGTTTCCCAACCAAATTATATTTTCCTTAGGTGCCACCGGATTATATGAGAGTAATCAATGCACTTATTTATCATTATTTTTTCAGAGCTTAGGGCCTTCAAATCGCCCTTCCCTTGAATGGTTAGTGAGACACACCCCACATACAAAACGCATAATATCACGTGCTACCCTTTCGTCAGTTAGCCGTGCCCAGACCGAACTGTTTTTGCAAGTATGTGTTGACGTCTATAACTACGACCCCACCCACCACTATAATGACACAACAACTTAACGTGCATGCGATTTATTAACCGTTATTTACGGTACTAGTGGCTCTTCGCTTTTGGTTCGGTACTTCCTAATCCACGGACGATTTCGAACGGTACAAAGACGACGATATCTGAGATCAATCCCACGAGGTTTAAGACCTGGAAGGCTACCTGTGGGACCCTCCATTGAATACCGGTATATACGTACATATATATGGAATACCTCACAGCTAACAGCTACAGTACAGTATGGAGTTGACCCTATGGTGACATATGGCGAGACAGCGCTACGGAATACCCGACAGCTAGCAAACAAGTACTGTATGTGTATGTGTGACTGTATGCATGTGTTGTGTGAGTGGCTATGAATCCTCTCACCCCCTCTCTGTGCACGTATGCCAGTATGTACATGTATATGTACATGTATGCTAAGAATCAGTTCTTGTGTGTTGTTGTGTTACCTTGTGCATACGTACATGAATGTACATGTAATTGGCTTGTTTTAATGACATTCTGCATTGTTTTCCACAGTACACAGCTCAATCTCCAGCTATCAATGCTCACCAAAGGCAAGTTTAGCTTTGCAGGGTTGGCCTATTTACCCACTCCCTCCCTCCCTCCCTCCCTCCCTCCCTCCCTCCCTCCCTCCCTCCCTCCCTCCCTCCCTCCCTCCCTCCCTCCCTCCCTCCCTCCCTCCCTCCCTCCCTCCCTCCCTCCCTCCCTCCCTCCCTCCCTCCCTCCCTCCCTCCCTCCCTCCCTCCCTCCCTCCCTCCCTCTCCTTGCCTCTTCCCTTCTTCCATGATCCTCTCCTTCCACTTTCCTTCAACAGAGGAGGCCCAGAACAGTGACGAAGATAAGGACAGACTCAGCAAGGTGACCCACACATACCAGTCTGAGAGGAAGGCAGAGCCAGCAGGCCTGGGGGCCACTCTCACCTTGGAGATGGAGACAGAACAGAACAGGGACCAGCGGGGTGTCGTGGAGAAGGCACAGAATTTGAACCAGGTCTGGGCACTGGGCACCACTTGCAGTAACCCTTTATAGGCCAGTCAGATACAGTGATATAAGACACCAATATTAGCATTATTAATTTTTATTTGTATACGTACATATGTCTAGTTGCCATGGTGATTTTACCATAGTACATGTCCTCGTACTATGCAGCAAAACTCATAGTCTGTTGTATAATGATTTTAAAATATTGTTTGTTTATATATAGTATGGAAGAGGACAATATACAGAGGACAGGACTACACCAAGTACATTGAGAGGAGGGAGACCTCACAGAGGAGTGCAGCCAGCAGGTGGGTGTGATCAAGGGAGGTGTGGTAGCAGATGTGATGAAGCCAAATATTGTGGCATACAAATGTACGATTACATGTGGTGTGTTGTATGTACTGGACTGGTGTGTTGCATGTACTGGACTGGTGTGTTGTATGTACTGGACTGGTGTGTTGTATGTACTGGACTGGTGTGTTGTATGTACTGGTTGGTGTGTTGTATGTACTGGACTGGTGTGTTGCATGTACTGGACTGGTGTGTTGTATGTACTGGACTGGTGTGTTGTATGTACTGGACTGGTGTGTTGTATGTACTGGATTGGTGTGTTGTATGTACTGGATTGGTGTGTTGTATGTACTGGACTGGTGTGTTGTATGTACTGGACTGGTGTGTTGTATGTACTGGACTGGTGTGTTGTATGTACTGGATTGGTGTGTTGTATGTACTGGATTGGTGTGTTGTATGTACTGGACTGGTGTGTTGTATGTACTGGACTGGTGTGTTGTATGTACTGGACTGGTGTGTTGTATGTACTGGTTGGTGTGTTGTATGTACTGGACTGGTGTGTTGCATGTACTGGACTGGTGTGTTGTATGTACTGGACTGGTGTGTTGTATGTACTGGACTGGTGTGTTGTATGTACTGGATTGGTGTGTTGTATGTACTGGATTGGTGTGTTGTATGTACTGGACTGGTGTGTTGTATGTACTGGACTGGTGTGTTGTATGTACTGGATTGGTGTGTTGTATGTACTGGACTGGTGTGTTGTATGTACTGGACTGGTGTGCTGTATGTACTGGATTGGTGTGTTGTATGTACTGGATTGGTGTGTTGTATGTACTGGACTGGTGTGTTGCATGTACTGGACTGGTGTGTTGTATGTACTGGACTGGTGTGTTGTATGTACTGGACTGGTGTGTTGCATGTACTGGGCTGGTGTGTTTCATGTACTGGACTGATGTGATATATGTACTGGACTGGTGTGTTTCATGTACTGGGCTGGTGTGATATATGTACTGGACTGATGTGATATATGTACTGGACTGGTGTTTTTACTGGTGTATGCACTGGACGAGTATGTTGTAGGTGTGATGTGCCTACTGGATTGCAATGTGGCACTGTGGTCACTGTGATCCAGAAGCCTCTGATTATGGGTGGGTGTGTGTCACTAGTTCCTGAGTCCTACATGCACTACAGAGGCATAAGCTATTAGCTGGCCTATCTGCTTGCCACCACCTCACATATTTCGTCATAGCAAACTGTGTGTGTGCTTGTGTTTTTTTGTTATGTACATGGTCCATTTCTAGGGGTCTCTAGCTTTTTACTGGAGGGAAGCCTTGATAGTGGCAGTGAAACCCTATCTCAATAGATTTGTAAGGACTGGGCCACTGGAAAGTTTATATGCTGAGCTATTCACACACATGGCTTCATATAAACCCATGGCTTCTCCAAGGCAGTGTGTGTGTGTGTGTGTGTGTGTGTGTGTGTGTGTGTGTGTGTGTGTGTGTGTGTGTGTGTGTGTGTGTGTGTGTGTGTGTGTGTGTGTGTGTGTGTGTGTGTGTGTGTGTGTGTGTGTGTGTGTGTGTGTAGGGGTGGGGGCACTCACCTAAATTTACAAATTCTGAGGATGATACACTGGTGTCTACTGTATCTCACCACCACCCTTCCTCTTTACCAAAGGTGCAGGGGCAATGCCCCACCCCCTATCCTCCCCCTCATACAACATACCAATTGAGTACATACAACACAGCACATACAGTGTATTATGTATTGGACTGGTATGTTGAACTGGACTGGTATATGTACTGGGCTGGTGTATTGGACTGGTATGGCCAGTCCAGTACATACAACACACCAGTCCAGTGCATACAACACACCAGTCCAGTACATACAACACACCAGTCCAGTACATACACCACACCAGTCCAGTACATACAACACACCAGTCCAGTACATACAACACACCATTCCAGTACATACAACACACCAGTCCAACACAGGATGGATGGGTCTCTTCTAAAATAAAGAATGGTGTGGCAATAAGTCCTGAAAATAGTGTGGCAGTAAGTCCTGAAAATAGGAAGGGCATTTTAGCTTGGATGACATGTGGGTTTGAAATTGATGCTAGTCCTTTTATCTTATACATGTATACCACAAGCGTGGTTTTGTAGGCTACAGCATGAAGCAGTATGTAAACTACCTTAGTCCAGGTAACCACAAATTTGACAGAGAGCTGATAATTCTAAAGCTTTGTTTTTGAATGTCAATGTCTCTGTCTTTGACAATGTGTATGACATGATTTTTGAAATAGATGGTGCCCTCATGAAGGCACTTGCCCAGGAGACTACTGCTGATTGCAGATTTCCATCTTAATGTGCCCCTCCTCCATGTGTGTGTGTGTGTGTGTGTGTGTGTGTGTGTGTGTGTGTGTGTGTGTGTGTGTGTGTGTTCAGAGCCCTGCCTACCAACCCATATTGGAGTAAGGTCTGGAGAAGAAAATGGAGGTCACTACCATGTGCAGGAATCAAACTTTTATGTATGTGTGTTAAATTTGTTTGGTAGTGTGAACATTTCGGTTCTCTCCACATAAACTGATTTCTGTCACAATGGGCAAATGCCACAAATGGCTCAGCACAGCAGGGGACTTTCATGATGATTCACACATGTGTGTGTAAAGCATGGCATGGGACATTGGCTACAAAATTGAAATGCAATGTAGATGTGACAAATCAATTTGGGATCTGTTTATACAACATGACACTACTGATGTGATGTGGTCAAGAAACCTTATGAGCATGCAACATCTACACACACACACACACACACACACACACACACACACACACACACACACACACACACACACACACACACACACCAGCAAACAGTTCTTGGACAAGATCTTGCCCATGGTGGCAAGATTATGCTGGCAAAGATCGTGGCCAAGATCTTACCCAAGGTATGGCAAGATCTAGGCCTCCTGCCAAGATCTTGCTCTTGGCAAGAATCTTGCCCAAAAACTTTTTGCTGGGACCAGACCCCTGAATAGACATCACTGCATGCATGAATTGCTACCACACAAAAAGGGTTATGTTATGAAAGTACAGGTCCTGCTATGAGGTTCTCAACGTGACATCATAGTATCTTAGAGCGTACAATAAAAAATAATAAAACGGTACATATCTTGAAAGAGAACTACGGGGTTCCGAAGGCTGTAGGGGTTAGCGCTTAAGTTTAACAGACTGCCCTGGAAAATGGTCGCGGCCGACGTCCGAGTTTGTGCTAATTGATGCGCATCCACCTCTTGTCGGATGGGTGACGTTACAGTATAGGAGTTTATTAACGAAGCGCAATTAAAATGGCAGTTATTGAACAGTGCAATTACAAGCAAGTCTCGTTTCCAGGCCCAGGAACGAGACTGCGACAGTAATTAATTTTTTGTCTTGATTTTTGTATAATATTGCTTTATTGTAACGCAATGAAAACTACAATTCAAATTCAGACTAATTTTTAGTATTTTCCGTGGTCATTTAGAATTCAATTTGAAATAAAATGCAAGATGACCGCCGATGTATGGGCCATTTCTCCATATGTGTGCATGTGGTGAGGGAGGGGGGGGGGGGGGGGGGATAGCTGAACGCCAATAATTTACCCCCTCTAATAAAAAGTGAGCCACCACTTCAGACCACTCTTCTTTTCAATTTTTGACGCCATTTTATTTAACACTGACGGAAATGATAGCATTATAAGCCAGATAATAACAATAGTCTCGGATTACAAATCACCATGCTGTGAGAATAGGCTGGTCCCTTTCCATGCTACATCCAGTTTGTATGGTAGGCTCAGCCTGGCTCTCATCCGAGCTAACGCCAGAGCTATCCTGTCCAGGACTGTATCTTCTAGCTTGATTACTTGCATATTTATGTATGGAATATAATTATTGTATTATTATAATAAAAATAAATATAATTGTAAAAAAATAATGGCAAGCCGAGAAAATTTGATGCCGGATCAGAGAAACAAGAATCCAACTAACACTGGCCTTATTGCTACAACGCTGGATTTTCCCGTCAAATCAATTGCAATCTGATACCTTTTTTCAAACGTTTACACGGGGAAATAAAATGAGTAGAAACATTTTGGAATCATTGCATGGGTGAACAGTAGAATCACAAAAATCATACGCGTCTGATTTTAATGTTGATGATTTACAGCGAATTTTAAAAAATCAAAACTTGATTGATTTGTCCTGTTTTCATTCCAGTGCACGTTACCATGCTTATCCTCCTTTGGCAGTCGATTTCTTAGCTCTAGGGATCGCACGCGAAGAAGGTTTCATGTGCCCCGCCCTCCGTGTCACGACGGTAATTTATTATGTCATGTATCAACCTCAATGATTACATCACCTCCATACTTAATTAGTTATTGCTTGTAAAATGGAGTCGTATATGGATACACCGGTGGAACTAGAGGTAACGTGTACTTAGTCTTTAGATGTGCCTGTAATGTAGGCTTTAAAGTTTTGACATCGTTTTGAACGCTCAAAAAAATGACTTAGGTGTTGATGTGGGCGGGGCAGTGATCAAGCCATCACACAAGCACCGTATAGTTATGACATATTGGCCGAACCGTTCCGTTAACTGCATCGCCATCAGTATTTGGTTTTCTCCGTCAACAAGTTTCCCGGGTCATCGAGCTAGATACATCTATATAGCCACACCCTCGCAAGAATGCGAGAGTTTACTATGCGAGAGTATTATGGAGGGGGAGGCACCGGAGGCAACTAGCTTAGACTGAGGGTGGTGATAAAGACACATCATGGCTGCCACCATCGCTGAGCCTTCAGCCGAAATCTAAATAAATTATAAGAGGATGTGTTTATGTCGACATTTTCGCGAATGGTAAAATCATCAATTGTTTTGACCCCCGCCAAATAGTGATCTACGCGTACTTTTACGTCTCAGCAGTGGGATCACTGAGGTGAATAGTTTCAGCTGTGGCAGTGAACTAAGCCTATCGTATTGGTCCTGCAATTCAAAGAGGGCGAGATAGGAGGGGGAGGGGGGGGGAGGGGGGGGGGGGGGGCCTGAATCAGATTCATTGCGGATCTTAACCATCCACCCATTTAATATTATTCCATACTGTAGAAACCAGAAGGTCAGAAAATTATATGGGCAGTAAGAGGAGGACGGACTGATAATGTCATTGAGTTATTGGATCAGGGTACTAATGTGGACTCCACTGATGAGGTAAGCCTGCATCTCAAGTGGCCATAACATGCACATGCATCGCTAGTGTCAATTGATAATAAATATTCCATGCGCATTACGCATCCTGTTTTAAATTCGATGTACTTCAGGTTGGTTTCACAGATGCCCTGCAAGGTCAGCGCACGGCTGCATGGAGTAAAGGAATGTCACGATCTAGCAATGCAATTTAACAATAATTATGCAATTTGTTTAATGGGCCGGAGAGAGTAGTTTAAAGTGATGCTTCACGAGTGATTGGGGAGATTATTAGTGGCTAGACATTTGAGTGAAAAACAGAGTATTATATTAGTACAAGAGCATACATCATTGTTCCAAACCTTCCTTCCACTGATGTTATAGATGGGTCCTTAGCACAGCACTATGAGGGGATGATACTTTTGTCACTACCTAGAGCTGTCATCCCAATAGAGCTGCACCAACCAAAATGTGCACATCCTTGGGGGTTGTACTATAGCCAGTTAAAACAGCATTATCGTTCAAAGGCTACGTCAAACTGCTTACAGGCTGCATGATGCTTAAAAGACCATTCAGTGAAGATTCACATAAGAGTTGAAAGAACTGTCAACTTATCATAGTGATAATAGCATTTCTTAAACTGTGCTCTGTTGTCCTGAGGTGTAAGGATGTTGTCGTGAGGCATAGGGACTGTTGTCCCGAGGTGTAGGAAGTGATATCTCAAGATGTAGGGAGTGTTGTCCTGAAGTGTAAGAGTATTGTCCTGAAGTCTATAAGGAGTGTTGTCATGAGGTGTAGGGAGTTTTTTTCATTAGGTTTAGGTAGGTTGTACTGAGGCAGAGTTCTCATGTGACACTTAATGTTTACACGCTTAAATAATGTATGCTAACTCCCCCTCCTCCTCCCCCCGCTTGTAACTTTAAATACGATTAATAAGATTACTGCATATCTGTGTGTACTATTTATAGAGTAAAACAGCTACTAACTCTTTAGTTGCGTTTACAGTAGCGATTAGCAAGCGACTAAATTCATAAGCTCCTCCCCTTTTTGGCACCCTTTGTAGGCTTGGCCTGTAGTTCTTGAATGGCTAATAATTCATTTTTAAGTCCGAGAAAGACAAGACACGCCCTCTTAGCCCTCACCTTTAGGGCGTAGGTGCGACAAATTGCAGCATTTGTGAAACAATTTTGCTGAGGTTGAGGTTTTTTTGAATGTTTAATTTTTTAAAAAATTGTGGAACCAATAGGCATCACCTATGCTAATGACAAAATTGGATTAATTTGTATGCAGTTCACCAATTAAGAAGTTGTAAGACACACTTTCTTAGCCCACACCTTTATAAATATGATAAAAATCAGAAACCTTGTTCCCTTGTTTTGTACAACACCATTTTCTTTGATTCCCATATACCACCAACCTTATCATATTAGAGTACTTGTAATAATTAAGTGCATGGCGCTGGCAAGGTGTAGGGAGAGTTGTCCTGAGGTGTAGGAATGTTCTCCTGTTCTGTAGAGAGTGTTATCTTGAGGTGTAGGGAGAAGCGTAGGGTATTGTCGTGAGGTCTAAGAAGTGTTTTTCTGAGGTATAGGGAGTGTTCCTCCCTCTCTCATACATCTGTTGTTCAGACATATATGGCTCATCCGTGTACCGCCTCTATTTTGAGCCTGACACCTTGACATGGCTAACATGTAGTTGTCCTCTATTGTGTTCTACTTATCATTAGGCTGTGTGTGATCAACTCCTGTAGCTTCTGTGCATACTATATGCATTGCATGCTGATTTTGGCCTGCTCTGTTATAGAACCAGCAACGTGCAATGTTTCCATGGTTTGCATGAGTATACACCTGTGATGAGTACCTTATAACACCCTTGCAGTATGGGCAGACCACACTCATGTGGGCGTTATCAGGAGGCAATCTTGAATGTGTGAAAGTTCTGTTGAGCAGAGGTGCCCGAGCCAACCAGCAAGATAAGGTTAGAGTGTAGCTATATCTGTCTGTGTGTTCAGTCATGATAGTATATAGTGTAACTGTGCACTATGCATTCAATGCTTTAGAGAGGTCAGGGGTATTGAATTAGGATGTAACTTGTTAAAAAAATTACTTCCATACATGTATCACTCTTTTTATATAGATGTGCATGTAAGGATCCTAATTCATTTAAGCAATACATGTCAGAGCAGTAGATTTATTACATTGTTTGATAGATTAGTTAACAATATACTACTCCTAAGACCGGCCATATTTCAAAGTATTGATTTGTACTGCATTACTTGTAGACTACATGTACATGTATCTTGATGAGGACATGTGAGGGCTTATGGAGAAAAAAAATGCAATTATTAATGCAGTTGCCATGGAGTGATGTTTAAATTGACCAGAAGTTTACTTTATGAACAGCCTGTTGCACTGGTCCACTATGAATATTACAAGAAGCCAATTCTGTTGTGATAAAGAGATGAACTCACTAGTTTAGCAAGGTGTAATGGCCACACCCTTACTTCACTTAGAACCAGATTTGGTAACTAAGGTGATCCTGATACAATTTAGCAACCCTTCTTTTTGGTGTCATTTGAAAACAATTACTGTAACTTCCAAAACATAAAATTTTTACCCATATTTAATGGCCAATCCTGTAAACTGTAAATCACATCACTAGAGGCCTTGTGCACAGACTGGGGCGAAGCATAGGGTCATAGGGCACTGAACATCGCCCCAGTCTGTGCACAAGGCCTCTAGTGATGTGATTTACAGTTTACAGGATTGGCCATTAAATATGGGTAAAAATTTTATGTTTTGGAAGTTACAGTAATTGTTTTCAAATGACACCAAAAAGAAGGGTTGCTAAATTGTATCAGGATCACCTTAGTTACCAAATCTGGTTCTAAGTGAAGTAAAGGTGCAGCCATTACACCTTGCTAAACTAGTGAGTTCATCTCTTTATCACAACAGAATTGGCTTCACACAGTATCTTATCAAACGAAAATGTGCATACCTATAGGGAGAATTGGAAATTTATATTAGTTCAAAAAGTGGGCCCAATTGATGTGGAATGACCCAGCATGCTTGTGTCAGAGCCAAACAACCAATGTCGATTGTCATTGTATTATTGCCATGTGTTTCCCTCCACCCAACCCCATTAAACCACCAAGTACCCTACTTGAGCATATTCCAAGCCCTTTTTCTTCCTGTCTTTCAAGTTTTGGCCTGCTAACTGAACTGACTTAATTTTAACATTTGTTATGGGGGTAGGGTAGACAGTTGCACTGGGAGGGTCGTTGCTGGCGGCAGATAGCTTTTAACAGATTCCTAATCCTGGTCTAGCTCTCCTTGTCTCATACCAATAGTGTTAAGCTGGAAATTCCACAGGGCATGGGTGCACTCATAGTTGGATGATGCCCTCTTGGGAAAGTTATATTTCTGGTCATAAAAACATCTGACCCACCATCGTTCCCCAATGCCATGAGACAACTTTCAACCTGCTCCAATTTCTTTCATAATGGGCTAACACCCAATCCTCCCACACCATCAACTGATGGGGTTTTGGAGTTCTCTTGTACTTTAATTGATTGCTTTGGTAGCTTCTTCTCTAGTTGGAGGACAATTATATAATTATAATGATCTGTATTTCAACTTCCTGTGGAGTCAGTGGCAAGAGCGCAGCTTCCATTGGTGACCACATGCCCGTTGCCAACAACGAGAATTATGGCTTCTCTCCAGTGGACTCAACTATGGTTGCTGTTGTATAATCACTGCCATTCTCAGTGCGATTATGCAATAGCAACCATGGTTGGCCCAATTTTTTTTTCCTATTATGAATGCATTCAATGCACCACATCCCATTGTTCCAAGGTGTTACTTTTCAGTATCCAGGACCTCCCCCCCTCCAAAATCCCTTGCTATTTGCAATGTGTTGTGTATGTGTGTAGAAGTGATGCATATTTTTTGCAGTGTACATGTATATGTAAGGTGATGTGCATGTTCTCTTGCCACAGGATGGACGTACCCCACTCATGTGGGTGTCATCAAGGGGCAGTGTCGATTGTGTGCAAATTCTATTGGATAAGGGTGCGCAGATCAACCAACAAGACAAGGTGGCGTTTATTTAATTAGTCTTATTTGAAACCCAAACTAAAGTTCTACATGTATTTGAATGCACTCTACAAATAGCTCTAACAAGAATCAAAGGGCATTCTTATTCTAAACAATGCATTACTCCTCTTGTAATTTGTGATACATGCAATACTATCGAATGGGTTGTTGGACTTTGTACGCATGGTAGCGAAAGTATCTACAGTGCCTAAATTTGTTTCTGCAGAGAAATATGGTGTGGGAAAGTGAAAGAAAAGAATTGTAAGGTTACAAAGATATACACATTTATGTTACATACAATTTTTGGTAACTATAAAATAATAACCCCAGAAGGGTGTCTTTGCTGGATGCTATTATATAATTGAGTCGTGGCTGCGAAAAGTTATTTAAAAAGTTGACTAGTGCTATTAAAATGTACGTGTATTTAAAAATTCAGACCACTGTAACCCCTGTTGGACAGACTAATTTCCAGTGCATAAGAAAGAAGTTATAGAGGACATAGGTGTCTCATGGAAAATGAGAAAACTTAATATGTGCTAGGTCCCTTTTCACTTCCTCGATTGCATATCTACATGTGTATACAGTACATGGGCATAGCATCTTCCTCACATCGCACCACCAGATTACAATTGAGCACGATCTTTGACGTTGGATGAATGTCCCTTTTAAAGCCTTCGTGTATAATTAAATACGTGAACCTGATGCACGTGTGCATTGCGCATAGGTGTCTGGGAAGGTCATCATTACTGAGGGTTTCATCACAGTCTTCTCCATACGCCACAGCCGCTATCCCTAACTAACATCATTTGAGAGGCCTTTACCCAGTACAGCTAGTCCTCTCAAATCATGAAATGTTAGCTAGAACAGTAGACAACATATGTAGTCCACGCGCCAAGTGTGTTGTAATTACATCTAATATGTGTGTTTATGTAATAATATCACTCAAAAATGTAGGCATACGAATACAAGAGAATATTCATGAATGATAAAATGAAGCACTGGAACTAAAAGAGATAACAATGAGACCATTGGGCACATGCATTAATCAGGGAGCAGAATTTGGGTGAACACAAGCTTCCACAAGTACACATGTGTAACCTGAGCACACCTTGGGAGTTTTCTGTAGTATGGTGATTGCATAGTACATGTATATAATTGCATGTATATATTTGATGGAGGTATGTCTCCCTGTTTAACAGGAAGGTCGCACCCCACTAATGGAAGCATCACGTGGTGGGAGTGTAGAGTGTGTGCAAATGCTGTTGGATAGAGGCGCCATGATCAATGAGCAAGACAATGTGAGCGTAATGAATGAACATGTGCATGTATGTAGCACCCCTGTTTATGTCCCTGTCGTACAGGAAGGTCGCACCCCACTAATGGAAGCATCACATGGTGGGAGTGTCGAATGTGTGAAAATGCTGTTGGATAGAGGTGCAAAGGTCAATGAGCAAGACAAAGTGAGTGTAATTCAACCTGGACGTGGAAAAAGGTCTATTGATTGCAAAAAGGATGCTTATGTGTGTGCTTGCATGTGGATGTTTATGTATTTGAATGTTTGTGACTTACTGTGTGGCACTTACTCACTGGATGTTATGCAAAAGTGCTGTCTCGCATGTTGCATCTTCCTAGCAGTAAAAAAAATAAATTGCACTAATATGTAAATCATCTTTCTTGTAAAATAGGCTTCCTCAATGACAATTAAAAACCATTTGGAAGGGCATTGAAGTCAGAAATTCATATAAAGTACTACAGAGAGCAGATCTGTGGCCAGAGGTTTATCTATCCCTTATTTTAGCTTTAGCAAGTTATAGACTTAAAGTGAATGTTATGCATATGTATATGCATATGCCGGTGGTGTATACTTCCTTCTCTCACATTCTTGCACATTAAGGGATATCAGACTCTCTCTGTGTTCAACATCTAAAACACAGCAAATATATTTCTTTGCGACAACGTTGTTTTGTATCTAAATGTAATTAGGATGATGTTGCTATTAGGGCATGCAGCATATCAAACGTACAGCAATTTTTCCACTGGAGACACTTTCTTTGAAACGTTTTCATACACTACCTAATGCTAAAAGTGGTAATGATGCACATAACATTTTCTTTGCTCTACAGAATGGACATACACCACTGATGAGAGCATCTCTGGGTGGTAATGCTGAATGTGCTAAACTGCTTTTGGATCGTGGTGCCCAGATCAACCTACAAGATAAGGTGAGTGAATGTCTTAGATGGGATCAAGCTATTGTATAGGGCACTGCAAATTTGGAACATTTAGTGAGATTGTACAGATATATTCAGCTCATTTTATGAACATGGTGCACATGTAATTAATGTTCAAATTTCTAAATTTATTTGTCCAATGCTAATAAAACCATATTGAATAATAGTACACACTCTTTCTGGAACTATCCATGTAATCGGTATAAATTTTATACCAGCCAGAATAATATTCTTCATATATATAGTTTATAAGTTATACAACCTTGTAAAGTTAATTACAACACCAAACGATGATTATTAGAGGAGAACAATAAAAATACTTGTAACAACTTTTTTTGAAATTGAGTGTATCATATTTCATAGTAAAACGTACATTTGACATAGATGTTTGTTTTAGAAAATTGGTTATAATGTAGTTACAATCATGAATACATTGTAGATAACTAAGTTCATTCCAGATTCTTCTTATTCATTCAAATTTACCTACTAAAACAATTTTATGAAGATAAATGCAATAATTCTAAAATTGTTATGTTTACTGTGTTGAACTACATGTACATGTGCACTCTACGTGTACATGCCCTATTGATATAATTCATATCTATAGTTGATTTGCTTCATAATATCTCACTACATTACAGGATGGACTGACTCCACTAATGAGAGCATCGTATAGAGGCAATGTTGAATGTTTGGAAGTTCTGTTGGATAGAGGAGCTCAGGTGAACCAGAATAATAAGGTGAGTGTAGATCCTTTCATTTATAAATGATGATCACATATTACATGTGCATGTACATGTGCAATGTACATATCTAAAATATGTAATGCATTTAGGCATTCAGTGTAATAACCAGGCGGTTCAGTCACTGTGTTTGATTGTTTTGTATCATGCAGCATGCTCAAAATGGATAAAAGGGCCTGCGTTCAAGAGAGGTATCCTAGCTTGGCCATCAGTTTTAGGGGTATAGGTTATCCTAACCCATTGAGGATGTACATTTGCATGTATTGTACATGTGTATTTGTAAGGTTGTATTGATCGGAATATAGTCTATATAGAATTGAGCCATTTTTCATTTCAGGAACGGACACCACTAATGGAAGCATCATTAGGAGCCAATGTGGCTTGTATAGAATTACTATTGGATAGGGGCGGCCTGGTGAACCAGCAGGATAAGGTAAGCGTGTGCTTACAGCTGCCAATAGATTTTTTATGCCATAATGGTGGATGTAGCCTGCTTGCATCACTTTGCGCAAATGTAGTTGGAGCTACCAGCACGTTCATGTGTATGTTTGTGTTCGCATAGAGTAAGCCTGGTTATGAATTTCTTTAATTCTTCAAAAAGCTTGTTACCATATATTGTCAAACTGCATTGAATTATATTGACCATTGCAATGCTTGCTAATTAATGTGCGGCAATGTAACTTTAATTTGCTCCTAATCTAAGACTTGCAGTCTATTCTATAAAGTGTCTTGATAAACATGTAACAGTGCATTAGGTGTTTTGTGAGATTTTCTATTTGCCCTATATATGTGCTTTGATAAGTTGAATATTGTTTATGTCAATGTACGGTAACAAGCTTTTTGAAGAATTAAAGAAATTCTTAAGCGTTGAAAAGGAAAGGAAATAATGTGCTATGTGGGTTAACGCATCGTATACAATTTAAGATTTAACCGATTGACACCGGAATATTTTTGTTTAACTAAAGTAGAATTGTTCAAAATCATTAAAATGAGGCAGCAGAGGAATGATAGGCAGCAGGAAGGGTGTTTCAACAATATAATCTGAAGCTGTGAACATGAATCACCTCAAAGTGGTATAATATTTTGAAGGGTCCAAAAGAACTCTTTGGTAACGGTAAACACTTATTGACGCAGATGTGCATCTCTTGGCGATAATTGGTTAGTGCGCTAATCGGTTAACTGAAGCAGTTGTAGATAAACATATTGTGATTGCAGTACACATCCACCTTTTAGAAGTTCTATGATCAATGTCTCACCATTCTAGTGGTGTGTTTTGGGGCATGCTGGGATGTGAGAATCATTAATTATGTGCACATTATATGTGTGCCTCTTTATTCTTAATAGTCTGGTAGGACTCCACTGATGGAGGCGCTATCAGCAGGCAGCATTGAATGTATGAAATTATTATTAGATAGAGGTGCCAAGGTCAACCAGCAGGATAAGGTAAGTGTACTCATTAGGGATGGGAGAGGGGGGGGGGGAGCGGGGGTACATGTATGTAAGGAGAAATCTAAGTTACAAATGTTACATCTATATGCTCCCCTTACTGATTAATTTGGCATACAAATTATAGTAATGTTTGAGGATGCCATACAAGTGATATAAAAGTGTATTTTTACAGGTTTATATAACCTGTAGCTGACAATGGCTACTTTTTCAGGGCATCAGCCGTGCATGTTATTGGCAGAGATATTTATTAGGGTAGCAAAAATTATTATTGAATTTTAACTAATTTAGCCATGTGGAAATAATTCTTCTTGGACATGTACAAACACTCTCACATACAAGAACGTGTGCTGATCATGAAATCTGAGCCCACAATGTGTGCAGTACCATCAGGCTCCCACATTTAGCATTTGTTATATGCACGCGTGCAAGTATGCACACGTTTAGCAGCATAACTGTATTTCCCTAATGACATTGATTTCCCTCCATTTTGCACTCTTTCTTCATTACCGTCCTGTATGCTTTAGATTTTGCAATGAGTTCATAGTGCTAATGAGGCTTTATGGTATGTTCCTTCCTTATAGTATGGTCACACTGCACTCATGATGGCATCACTAGCGGGTGATGTAGAATGTGCTAAAGTGCTTTTAGACAAGGGTGCTGAGACTGATCAACAGAGTGAGGCAAGTCCTTACAATTGTTTTGCAGTTATTGAATTGTCTAAGAATGAGATTACAGGGGACAATGTACATTGTATAAGGATTGCAAAGTACTTAAATAATGAAATGTTATTAAAAGGATTTGTCTTATGGTTTTGCAGTTTGTGTACTGTACTGAACACAGTGAGTTAGCACAAACTCTATTACAGCTGCAATCCAATATTGTTCAACCATACTCACTGGCCTAATGCATCACAGGTATATATGTATGACCCTACTAAGTAGAAAGGAATTACCTTCATGATATATTGGAGCAATTGGAATATGTGTACAGTAGATTCATACTTCATACATGTACATGTACATGTGTTAGGGCAATTTCAAACATATTGTCAGTTGTTCCATGATGCTGTGTCCATTTGTCATTCATATGCATATGCAACCCTAGCCAGGATTCACAATTAGATAGGAGAAGCTGCATCCATTTACTTGTACAAATATTGGAACCTCGGCAGCAAGGGTTCATATAGTGGATTGATCCACTATCATGTAAACAAAATGTCAAGTATACACATACTATACAAATTTACAGAGCAGCAAATATTAAATGAAGCTGTCTGTTATAATGAAGCTTTAGAACCCTAACTAAACCGAGAAAGCATATGGCAAAAACTGTAACCTGCTTGTATCTGTCCTACATGCATGCAGCGAGTAAAGTAAAGGTGTTTTAAGAGATTACTATTACAGCTGTGTTTGTGAATTCAAGAATCATGAAACAAGCAAGTAGATAAAACATTTTCTTCATTAATTAAAGATATGCGTGTAGGATTGCAAGAAATAGTGAACATGTGAATGAATGAAACAGACCTATCTTAGTTTGCCCTATCACGAGATATCTTAGTTTGCCCTATCACGAGAGTGATAGATATTATGTTCCACCCAGGCTAATTAGAAATGCTTTCTATAACTAAATCATGTGTAGTTAACATTTCATTACCGGAACCTCAGTATATTGGCTAATATTGTTTTACTTGCTTATGTACTTATAGCACTTTGTGTTGTTGTATGATGTTCTTTCTCATACAGGATGGACAGACCTCACTTTTAAGAGCATTGTCAGGAGGAAATTGTGAGTCTGTGAAATTGCTATTGGACAGGGGCGCTCAGGTCAATCCACAGGACAATGTGAGTGTGAATGTAACCATTGATTTGTAGATTATAATGACATTTCATTGTTCTTGCCATTTAGAATGCATTGTTTCCACTGATAGAAGCTTTAGAAATGGGCAATAGCAATATTGAGTGCATAAGATTGCTACTTGATCGAGGTGCCCTGACTAATCAGCAGGATAAGGTAAGTCTTGTTCGAGCCTGTACGAGTGGTGCTACAATGAAATACATTCCTTTTGTCATTTTGTACATGCACATTTATACTTATATATGCATGCATGATGATTCAACATGGATGTAGATGAATGTGGATTGTACACATGCGTCCAGCTTTGTAAACAAATTGATTATAGCTGTAAGCATGTGGCGTAGGGGATAATGCTATCCTGTTTCTTAACCAAATATAATGGATGCCGAGATGAAGGTACATTTGTAAGGAAGTGTTCAGTATTGAAATATGACTGCTGACATTCTAAGAGATTTATGTTGTTTAGTTCCATGTAAAAACATGAATGGTTCACATTTTTGTATGCACTCTCCTCATAGTATGGACAAACTCCACTGATGGTGGCAGCATACAGGGGCAAACTTGAGTTTGTGAAAATGCTTCTAGACATGGATGTGCTGGTCAACCAACAAAATAAGGTGTGTGCACATTCCTGATATTAGATAATACAAATACATATAATTCAATAACTTGGTAGCCAATTCATTCTTACAAATTGTACAATAGATCATACATACACATAAACTGTAGTAGGTTCTAATGTACTCCTAATGAAATTGTTAATTGTGAAGTTTGATGAAGATGACAAATAGCTTTACATGTACTTACATTTCTGGCTGGGTTACTATCTACAGTACATGTACATGTAAGCATAATATGATCTCATTGATTTGATTAGGAAAATGCACTTTTTTCACTATTTCCCAAACATCATATCTGTTTGACACCAGGAAAAAGTCTGTGCAGTCATATGTAACAAGTATTGTTCAGTTAAAAAGCATCCTTGATTCAGATGAAATATTTACATGTATCAATACTGGTACTCTGTCATTCATCACAGACGGTCAATTTCCTGTCAGGGGAGGAACCAAGCCCACAGCGGGTTAAAGCTGGAGGGCATTTAATGTTTTGCTATTGTAACACAACAGGCAGCTGTGTATTTTTTTATTTACGTACATGTATATACATGTAAACTGCCCACTTTGGAAAGGTATCCTACAACTTGTTGTGATTGTACTTTTTCTTCATCGATACAGGGCTAGCATATATAATTGTTTTTTCCAATTGCAGTTTACTAGGCATTCAATTTGCATGTTCACTATCAACAGGATGGCAATACTGCCCTCCATCTGGCTACCAAAGGAGGTCGTGTTAATTGTGCAAGGGCAATCCTAATTCATCCTGGCACTGACCCTAATATCAAGAACAATGAAGGACTTGCATGCTTGGACACGATGAAAGATGGCTTTTCAGCACTGCATAAAATGGTGGATATATACAACAGTGTTCCTGTTGCTTCATATGGAAGAGTAGTGGTGTGTGGAAATAGTGGTGCTGGGAAGAGCACAATGAGTCAGGTGAGCCGCCAGGGGAATGCATGTACATGTTGTTGGCCTGCCTCTATATTCGTTTAGTACTAAATACAGAACTACATGTCCTGTGCTGGCATGCATGTATGTACATGCATTTGTTGAAGAAGTAACAAAAATTCCTTTTCTGCATTGTACTTTGAACAGCGAGGAAGGAAGGAGTTAAAGGGATGGAAGACAGTTGCTCATTTAGCTACTTCAATGATGTGTCGCTTTTTGAGATCTTTCAGTGTAATTATATGCAGCTGTGCATGGTAAAAAATAGTTTGCCAAATTTAATAGTGAGATGATGTAATAAAGGCCCATAATGTTCAGGTTTTGGTTATGTAAACACTAGCAACATTGATTTAAAACGTTCAAAACTGAGCATTTGAATCTAAGTGGCAACAAGCTGCTCAAACCATCTAACCATAATAAGAATTTTACACTCCGTACACAAGTGTATATAAGACACAGTTTATTTATTGTTCAACTGGGCAGTGCGGCAAAAATGACTAATATGGTAAAATAGTACATACATGTATGTATATACCATTGCCATTTTGAATGCAAATAATTCCGAACATATACGTTGTACATGTAGTTTATGTCAGTGATTGTGTACATACCCTTACATGTTTTTAATTATTTTAGGCCATTATGAAACTTTCTAAGCCAATGGCAACAGTAACTCGTCTTGCAAAGGTGAGATATAATTTTGTTATCTCATGCCCTCTAAATCTGTCAATACAATGTCAGATTATTGGTAGCAAAGTTCTTGGTACACAAGGTCATAGATGTATATGTATGGTTATTACATGAGCATGGATGCACTGATAATTAAGCATCATGTGTTTATGTTTTATGATATTTAGATCTGTCCAATGGCATATCCTTACTTCCACGTATTTACAGTACTCTTACAAGATGCCAAAAATAGATTGTTTCGTTATAACTTTGTTTGGGCTATTGCATCGAAAAAAAAATTACTAGGTGACCTATAGCATTCATTTGTTGGTAAAAGGAAGATGATGCCATGATGTTCTCTATTAGCAGCTTTAAAATTTTTACTGCTTGATAAACATTTGGTCATCCCTACTGGCAGAATGTGTTAATGTTGAAATGTCATCTAGGGATGCATTCGCACCCCCAGAAATATAGAAATCCACTGCCATGACTACAACTTGGAGAGCTTCACTTGGGTAGCATGTTTAGAAGTCTGTAGAAGGAACTGGATCTTATCTCCAGAAGTAATGATACATGACAAACATGCTTTCATATTGCACAATAAGTATAGTTATAATAATTTGAAAGGTGATACTGATGTGGTATTTCTACATATTCTCAGGTACATGTACCAATTCAAATAAAATTTCCAACTTCCTATGTAATGTCTAAACATAAAAAATCTAACCACCATTTTTCACAACTGATGACATTTCTCAAAATTATATTGTTAGATCACGACATCGCACACAATTGATTATTCATCACATGCAGTATTTTCTTCACATATATACACTAGTGACTTGGTTGTGGAGTCATTATAACTGTACATTAACAGTCAAGGCCGTAGATAAGGGGGTGCTTTGGAGGGGGGGGGGGGGGGGGTTCGGGCCCCCCAAAAATTTCAGTAACATATTATATTTAATTATTTTCCTTAGTGCGTGAGAATGCACCAAAGCATGCATAATGTGGTTCAAATCAAGTTGTGAAGAATTGGAATTGTGCCTACATGTACGTACAGGGCATGCCTATAAACTGACGTGAATTAATTTAGACCACATACATTCAGACTTACTTGCATGAGTATTGTGCCCCCCCCCCCCCCCCCCCCCCCAACTTTAAAAGTTATCTACGGCCCTGACAGTTGTCTTCTTGTTAAAACCATATTATTTTCTCCGGTCAGTACCATCCATTTATTTTGTATCTCCAGTGCTGTACATGTCAGCCTTCTGGCTACTGGTACTAATCTCATATCAGCTATGGACATTGCCACACCTAACTTACCATTTTGTGTCATCAGAGTGTCCAAAAATTGTAGTCAAATCCCAGTTTTTATCATTTGTTTAAATCTTAGTTACATACTAATAAAGAACATGAATTGTAATGAAAGTACATGATAAATAAATGCAATGATTTTACAAGAAGGTGCAGGTCTTACAGAGCACATAAGTTCAACTGAGAATCACAAAGGGTGGCAGCTATGCGAACCATTAACAACAAAAGCTAACTAATGTTTAACGAAATTGAGGCAGTGCAAATGCTCACTCTTTTTCTCATATACAGGAAGCAATTCACCATAATTACTTCAAAGAAAGCCTTCTGCTAGTTTTTAACACCCAATATTTTCTGCTATAACATTTAAATTAGCTTCATGAACACTTTTGCATTGGCCTATTATTACAATACTGACATCCTGAAAAATAGAGTAACGACCTCTCAAAACATAAGTACAGAGTATTGTCCAGTAGTCTAAGCCCCCAAGTAACTGCCTAGTCATATTCTGGCATCCAATATTAACACATGCCTCAATGTATATATGTTAAATGTCATGCTCTATATATTTAGAAATCTTAGCATCATCGTGTTTGAATCAATTCAATAGTTTTAAACTGGTCTCATGGTGCACTGTATGATGCATAAAAACTGAGTGTTGAGCTATAAACAAAAAGTATTAGTTGTTAATTAAGTATTACAGAAGGTTTGGTTGAAAATCCATATTTGGACTTCGTTACAAGCACCCAATTCATATGTAAAATTCCATTCCATATTTCAATGAGATGTATTTTATACATTGTACCATTACTTTTGTAGAAAACCTTTGGAAGGCAAGATGCTATCAAAACTGTCACAGCTGGGATCATTCCTCATCAAGTTGATGGTCCGTCTGGTAATATGATTATCTATGACTTGCCTGGGCACCTCCAGTATATCTCCAACCGCTCTGCATGTATGTATATGCAGGCAAAGAGCATTAACAACAGCCCAACAACATTCATTCTTCTACAAGATGTAACAAAGGATTCGGCTGCCATCACAAAAGAGCTCTATTACTGGTCTGCAATGATTGAAGATGCATGTTATAAGTGTCCCCACCAGTCATCAGTAATAGTGTTAGGCACACATGCAGACCTATTATCAGTTGAGGAGCAAACCATAAAATTGACTCATCTAAAATCGGCTGCTAAATTGGCCATACGTAATCAAATTTTAGTCGATGTTTTGATCTTAAACCTTAAAAAAACATACAGTAGGAAGTTGAGTCATTTTATGGGTCTGCTGCATCAAACAAACAATGCTGTCATTAGAGATGGTTCTTCAATCTCCTTGATGTGTCCTGTACTCTATGCCTTCTTGAAGACAAAGCTACCTGATCCAAGTATTGATGCCATAACCCTATCTGATCTTCTTGAATGCCTTACTGCTGATCAAGATAGCCTCATAGCCCCTGATATCTCCCAAATCATTCCTCTTCTAGAAGCTTTATCAGAAAAGGGTTTGATTTTCTTCATTTCGTCTTTAGATCCACATAAGAGCTGGATAGTTCTTCAAATAGAGTCTATTCTTATGAAGGTCAATCATTTTTTATTTTTAGATCCACCTCCGAATGAGCATGTCCAACTACCGATAGGTAGGAATATAGGGATAATATCCAAAGCTGAGCTTAAGGAAATGTTTCCAGAGTATGATGCTGAAATGATTGTCGAGGTCATGATTCAGTTTCAGTTGTGCCAAACACTTGATCTGTGCAATGTAAATGCAAAAATAACTCCTGATGGCTTCTTGTGCTCAGAACGTGGATCTCTGCTCTTCTTTCCAGCTCTCATCAGAGACGGAAGGCCCAGTAATGCCGTAGCATCCGATAACAGTTTTGTTTGGTCCATGGATACTAAGTTTCCTTACCAATTCTTCTCCACATACTTCTTTTATGTCCTCCTCCGTAGACTGGTCTTTGAATTCATGGTACCTTCATTACAAACTACACACCTCCACTCCTACCTCAGCTGCTGCAGTGAGGTCTGGAGCTTGGGTATGAGGTGGCATAGTGAGAGTGCTGGGGTGACTACCATTGTTGAAATGAGTGACACACTACAGTCTATCTCCTTGGCTGTGTCTTCTCATGACAGGACAGACCCCAAGTACTTACAATTATTACATGCTGTTCATTCTGTTGTTAAGAAAGCTTATCAGGAATTCTGCCCACACACAGAAGTGGTGGAATTGATATCTTGCCCTTCTGCAGTCAATTCAGACCACCCTAGAGTCGAATTACCATCGTTGAAGAAGGCCCTTCATGGCCAAGAAAAATATATTGTAACTGATCAGAAGCACATTATTTTATGCGAGTGGTTGAAGATGGAGCCTTGTCTCCCGTACATTATTGACAGTAAGAATAAGATGGTTTTTATGAAATTATTTATGTTTTTTTTTCTTATTTATTTTCCAGCATTCATCTCTGCGATTGATCCAAAACACACTGCACTGGAAGGTAGGGAATAAAGTTGATATCTTTCTGCTCTCCAGAAGAGATCATAACAATGAACAACTGGTCGTGCACAATTACAAGTATTAAATTAAAAACGTGTTTAATCAGTTGCTGATGGAGCTAAAGCCAGAATGGGACAAGTGTGCCATTAGACATTGTAAATATATTTCATGCATATAAATGTATGTCAAGTGCTGCTGTATACTATCTGTAGTAACTGTGACTGAGACTGTGGCCAACGCACGCGCTGCGCCAGAACATCCGAGTTGTGCTGATTCTCAAATGGACAGGTCACAGCAGTACACACACAACACAACTCACACACTCAGCATACAACCACTGCCTGCCATGTTCCCACGTCAGGTCTAATGCTTCTGCCTATGCCAGGTTGTCACAGCTTTTAATAGTGCCGGTCCATCACATGCGATGATGTTTCTAGATGCTTCTACAATCAGGGACATACAGTCTGGTTGCTTTAAGACCAGACATCTAACACTTACACCCACACTTCTATAATACCTATTACAGCAATCACTACACTATCTGAAACCGATTTTCATACTGCATTTATATTGAAACTTATACAATTCATAACTTGAAATGTGATCAAAAACAGGTAATATCTTTGTGATGACAGTGCAGGTGCCTTCCTGGATGCATGCTCTTTGACACATAACTAATTTCCTCGCTACAAGTACATGTTCCTCCACTATGCACACATACACACACACTTATCTCCCATGGTCTCTGTACATGCTCATGTCCCTGCTCCTCCACTACACACACACTAATGTCCCATTGCCTCCTTACATGCTTATGTCCCATGAGGCATCTGACATCAGCATGTAGTGTCAGTAGAGGCCCACTACATGCTTATGTCTTCGTTACATGCTAATATCCCATGAGCCACCTACATGCTCATTGAAGTCCTTCCAGTGGATCCTCTCGGTCCTTTATCTTTATGCCTTAGCTTGTTCTACCCAAGCTGGTTTCTACTATTGCCATTAACATGCAAAGAATGCTCCTCCTTGGGTTTCCACCAGTGGTACATATATAATATGGCAGGTAAATGTTGTTGGGCCTAAACCTGCCTTTCTTCAGGCCCCCCCACCCCAGTAAATATGTTTACGGTATACCGTTTCTCCCGCAATAGCTAGCTCCGTTTGTAAATGTTCGCTATCAGTCACGTCAGTATACGCTAATAAGAAGAGTACTGATGACGCAAGGGGGCGTCTCCAAACTATTTTGGAAAAGTTAACGTCATTTTGACGTTAGATGGGGGGGGGGGGGGGGGGGGGGGTTCAGGCTCGTGCCGTTTTCCAATGTACTGACCAAAAAAATGGCGTCCGGACTCCCACAACCTTCGATATCAATGACGTTATGGGGGGGGGGGGGGGGGGGGGGGGGTTATAATGAAACGTTTATCTTTTCCAAAATAGTTTGGAGACGCCCCCCAAGTGCTACAATAGCTCCACGTGCTATTTTTAAAACGCCATGTCAAGAAATTGTGGACATGAGTGAATATGTAAGGTTATGATAGTGATTTGGGAATTTTGATCTCATAGTAATAATTCGTCGTTGTGATACATGATGAATCATTAATATGTGGCAAACTTATTGATAAAATAAACTTATTGAGGAAATCAGAATTCCCAAATCAATATCGATATCGTAACCTAGTATACGTTTATCGACACCCCTTGCACAGGAAAAAATTTCTCGTTTCCAACCATGGTTTTATCGGTCAATTCCCATTCCCAACCATGGTTTTATCTTGAATTTTGGTCCAATCCCATTCCCAACCATGGTTTTCACTCCAAATTCCGTCAATACTTAAAAAAATCCCGAAAATAATTCCCATCTACGGAATACGTTAATCTCAACCTGGAAACAGTAATTCGATGGGTTATTATAAATCGGACATGGATTTTTAGTATCCATACTGGGTTTTTGGAAAACTATTTCAATATTTCCGGCGATGAAAACTATCTGTAAATATATTTCCATATTGGATTTAACATTGCCATTAGTGGAATAGTTTACCGAAAACCCAGTATGGATACAAAAAATCCATGTCCGATTTATAATAACCCATATTAACGTATTCCGTACATGGGAATTTCCAAAACGATAGGCGTGGGGGGGGGGGGGGTGCTGTGGGTTTCTGGCCCGATACGAAGGTATGAAGGGCGGGGGGGGGGAGTATGATCGCGTATCGGGGAGCCCGGGATATAGTACAGTAGTAGAGTTCATGCGTGCGGATATCAATAGGCAGCGCAATCGTGCAGCTATATTATAAAATGCGGCCCGAAAAGTTATGACTTATAAATGGAGGGGGGGGGGGGGGGGGCGGGCACGTGCCCCGAGTCCCCCCCCCCCCCCCCCCCCCCCCCCCCCCCCCCCCCCCCCCCCCCCCCCCCCCCCCCCCCTGGATCCGCCGCTGAAATGCCTTTCACGTCAGGAAAAGAAGAAAGCCAAACGACGAGCAAAGTACCTCAAACTCGAGACACGTATTAGATTCAGCCCAAGCGAACTACAAAGCAGAGCCTGAAAAGAAATGGGCCTCTCAACGTGAAAACTATCGAGCAGAGCCTGAAAAGAAACGGACCTCTCGACGCGCAAGGTATCGAGCAAATCCTGAAAAGGAACGGACCTCTCGACGTGCAAGGTATCGAGCAGATCCTGAAAAGGAACGGGCTGCTAAAAGACAGCGATATTGCCATAGTCCTGAACGCGTGCATCTCGCTCGGCGAAAAGAGTTAAGGTCACTCAAAGGTATGTCGTACCTTTACAACCTCCCTCTCATATCAAGATGGATTACTTAACATGCTATGGCTCATAATCGGGTATGAATAAAAATCAATGAAACAAGTAAATAAAAAACATTCTCTATGAGAAAGTTGGTGGCATATAGGATTTGAAGGCAATGGTGATGTAAAAAGGAAGGAAACAAGGGTCTAATAATAAGGGAAAATGGAATAGTCCTATATTTAGCACATTTCTATATGTAGGATATAGTATGTTCGTGTGCTTTATAAATATAGGACTATTCCATTTTCCCTTATTATTAGACCCTTGTTTTCTTCCTTTTTACACCACGATTGCCTTCAAATCCTATATGCCACCAACTTTTTCATAGAGAATGGTTTTTATTTACTTGTGTTTATATATCAGTGTATTTGCAATTGTGTACATGTAAATTTTGCCTGTTATATACCTACCACCTAGACTACACAAAAAAAGAAAGAGAAAGAGAAAAAAACACATGCACACACACACACAAAACATTTTCAGCCCTTGCCCACTGAATGCTGAAACCTAGCATGGGATAGCAAGGCTCTGGCATTGCAGCGAACTAAGGTGAGGTTCAGTCTCTGGTAGATGCTTGTAATGGCCTTCACAAATGTAACAATTAGCACAATTTAAAGCTTATTTAAAACAGTTTCAATAAGTCTTTCCATGGGCCAACTCCCTTCCCATGATGGCCCTTGCCACTGATCTCACTAGTGATAAGTTGAGGCAGCCATAAACTTCCACAACAACTTTGGGTTTGGGACTGGACAGGCTGACAGTGAGCAGGGATGCCAAACAGGAAAATACACTCTGCGCTTCCTTCTCACAGTTTCCATATGTTTCCATCGCCAGGGGGAGAGCAGCAGGAGTGAGAGATGAGACCAAAGGCTGCAGACTTTCCTCTGAACAAGAACGTCTGCAGGCCGGGAGTTGATGTGGTTCCTAGATAAGCCATATCCCACTACAACCTTCACGGAAAGTGGGCATGGGGACAAAAGTCAGCAAAGATGTCACGCAAATGGTTCTGCCGTGAAACTACATCCCCACCATGTCTGCAAGTGGCTGCATTGTGATCTAGTGGGTCTAGAGCAGTGTCAGGGCATAGGGGCAAGTGGGACCTCCTGAGGTGTCAAGACCCAGCCACCATCTAAGAGCAAACTAACACTCGGCATTGTTAAGGTGCAGGTCCAAGCCAGTGGAAGGGACAACAGATATCCAGGAACCTACGTGAGGTGCAGAGGTGGAAAGGATTCGAGCCTTGTTCACTGGAGAGGATAGCAAGGACTGGAATGTATGATCATCCAAACTCTTAGACAAAGCTTTCTGCAGAGGGGGAGAAGCTAGAGTGGTCTCGACTGTGATTGAATCCTGTGAGGAGACCTGGGTGTTATAGCGTGTGACCGCCTGTAGCACGTGGATATCATCAGGGCTACACAGTCCTGAAGAAACAAGGCAAGAGGTCAAAGCAGCGGAGGAGTGGTGAGCACGGGAGCGAAAGCCTAGTCCACCTAAATGTGGGCTGAGCTGTGCTTGCTGCCATTGAGCATCAGGAACATCCACTGCAAGGCAAGAAGTAAAACAAAGCCTCATGTCATCATCAAAGAACTTAAGAGAGTCTTCACAGAGGCTAGGTGGGGTTGCTCTGGTTAGGTGTACTAGCTTACAGTAGCTTCCACACATGCGGAGAAGTGAGAAGGCCACATGGAGGTCAACTATCCACAAATGCTTTAAGCAAAACCTTGGAAATCACTACTGGTGGGAAAAGGGAGTTGCCCCCCCCCCCTCCCCCTAAAAAACAGTTCGCACTTTGAAAAGTTCATGTTAAGCCCCAAGTATGGATACAGCTCCTCAATGAGTTGTTAGGCTCGTAGCCACGACTTACCTTTCCCCTGCAAGAACACCATCATCCAGGTACCAAGCTTCAAGAAGCAGGTGCAAACAGTCATCGTCTGCATCTATGCTGGTCACAAGTTTATGGAGGACCAAAGCAAACAACATTGGACCTAGTGGATGACCCTGCTGTACTCCGGACCAATCTTGCCCATAGGGTGCCACAACAAAGTATGTGATCGAGAGGGTTGGAGGAATGAAGAGATCCTATCCTTTAGGACAGCACAAATGCATTTTTCTGTCAGCCTATGCAGCGTTTCTCCAACTGCAATGGATCCTAACATCTGGTGGGGAACGTTCCTTACTTTTGTTTAGAACAATTATGCTGTCTAACACCTGCCGTGAAAGTCGACACAGGTAGAGGAACCTTTCCAGAGGCCAGAAGGTTCACAACATCCAACAGGGAGGAACCAATGGGTGTATGAAGAGGGATAGATGCGGCATCTAGCAGGTGTTGGACAGAGAATCCTGAGGGACCAGCAGATGTACCTCTAGGAAAAGATCTAATTATTATTATTATTCAATAACAGCAGGATACATACTCACAAGTACATTATTTATTACAAGATAATAGCAGTTAGGAGGGTGGGAGCTCCCTGGCCAGGATTGCTCTGGTGATGGAACGTACCATAGTCATATTCAACCAGCCTTAAATCTCTGCCACCACTGATGACTTAGGGGAGGACTGGTGAATGGCCAGGTAGGACACCAGCCAGAAGGTATCGTGGGCCTGCTTGCCCCAATTGCCGTATATGTTTCCACTGCCAATGCAATGCAGGACCAGCCCAACTCTTGGCATTTGGGTCCATTGGAGTGAAGCTTGTGGGCCTCTGCTGCAAGGTCTACCGCACCAGCCTGGTGACATGACTCACTCAATATGGCAGAGCAGAGTGGTGAAGTTATGGAGAAGTCTAGCCTCACAGGTTTGCCTCAGTCCGAGCCAGCAATAAGGATGTCAGCAGGTCTGGTGTGAGCAAGGTCTCTGTTGAGACCATGACCTCTTTCCACACTCACACTCACGTAGGCACGACAACAGAGGTCAAATACCTCATCCTGTAGTTGATTATGGCGTATGAACACATCTCCTCCATGCCTGCAGGTCACAGCGTGGTGACCAAGAGGATCAAGAGCAGTATCGGGCAGAAGTGCAAGCCCAAACCAGGGGAAGGGACCACTGATAGCCAATTCAAGCCAAGAGAAAGCATGAGGAACAGGAGGTGAGCACTGTTGGCAGGGGAGGAAGACTCCAACTAGATGTGAAAATGTTGGGCTTGGATCATTCCTGACAAGACCTTTTGGGGAATGGGAGAGTCCAGAGCAGAACTGAACTAGATCGCATTATAGAAGGAGACCTGGTGTTGAACACTGCAACTGCCTGCAGTAGGTCGATTTTATCTGCACTGCCAAAGAATGATAGGGAGGCAATGAAATCAGCAGCAGCATGAAGAGGGAGGGAGCAGGCCAAAACCACCAAATTTTGGTCCAAGCTGAGCCTGTCTCCAGGCATCATCGGTAACCTTGATGGTTGAACACATTTCAAAGCAATGCTTGACCTCCTCATCAAAAGGCCACAGAGTATCTGATGCCAGGTTTGGTGGGCCTGACTCTTGCTATGTGGAACATCGTGCTGACGCTACCACACATGTGCAACAGGGTAACTGCTACCTGGCAATCAACTGCAGCAGCATCCAACAGACCAGACTTCTCAGCGATGAACTTGGAAGGCACCCGCTCAGCTGTACTGCGTGCCTTGCAATTGATTGAAGAGTTAGGCCCACCACAGCCTACATGTGAACCTGACCAAGTGTGAGATATTCAGCAGGAGGAGCAGCACATCATTCCCACCTGATGTGAGGTGATTTCTCCTGCCTAACCAGGACATCCTTGGTGCAGCAATTGGGAATTACATATAACACTTTTCCTCCATCATCGAGGTATCAAGCTTGAAGGACACTCATCATCTGCATCCAGGTTGGATACCAGCTTCTAAGAACTATTGCAAAAAGCAAGGGTCCTAAAGGGTCACCTTGCTTTACTCCTGACTTGGAGCTCATCCGGCCAAGAGGGTGCCACAGCAGACCTGGATGGGTCCCAGCACCAAGACACCCACCTCCAGGATGATTTCAATTGGCCGACCAGCTTTTGGTCAAAGACCAAAGGGCTCCAAGTTTATTGTCTGACCACATGTTGCAGAGGGTGTCTACTTACTGGCAATGGCTTGTCATGTTTATTATTATTATTATTATTATTATTAATTAATTAATAATACCCTACTGCCCACATCAGTTTCAAGATGGTATTCTACCATGCAGAAACTAAACATTTTATCAGAGTGGCCTAAAAAAGAAAGTGCACGTGGGTCCAAATTAGATAATGTGAAAAAAATCAAGACAATGAGCGGAAACTTCCTCCTCCACATTCCCTTTTGCAGCCCAAGTATCCATGTATACACTCTTTCCACTAACACATGTCAGCATTTATACCTCATTTCAAAATCTAATCCCTAACACCCAACTACCACCATCAACCCTGAGAAGAATACTACCGTAATTGAATTGATTAGCAGAGCTGCATGGAGATGGTTGTATGTACATATCCCTCCTCTCATAGACCCCTGTTTTCAGTGATGAATGCAGATATAAAGAATCGAAGATGTTGTGGGCAAATGCTGCAATCGTATTAATCTTTTTCAGGAGATTTTGAGTGTGTTCCATTCTCAAAACACACGTTTCGTACGTTTATGCTTTTTTCATGACTTGTGTCAACATCTGGTTGCAAAACTAACAGTAAGGTGTTTCGCCTTGAAGTTACTTTACATGTTTCGCCAGCCTACCAGAAAATCACTATTTCCAGTTAGAACTTGAAATCACAAGATGTGGGCAAATGTGTACATGTATACGAACAAAATAAACCAAAGCAGATACATACAATGCTGAGTGTACAGGTCTTTTGCATACTCATATGTGATTGTTGTGTTCATGAGTTGTGCACAAGGGAGTAATATCACACAAGATACACAGACTATGCTCAACCCCACCCCACTCCCACCCCATTCCTCTTCCTTCAACACTTTATGAAGATACATACACATACATCCACTCAGCCTCCGACAATGCAGTTGAAGGAGCTGATGTGTGCTGATGAAATATGGATGGTTTGGTAATGCATTTAAAGATGTAAGAAAGTACAATGAAGGGTGCGAGCACAAACAAACCTGTACTAAATAGCCATTTGTGTGTTGTGTGGCTTGCAGGTACCTGAATATTGAAGCTTGTAGAATTTATTTAAAAAAAAAACACCTGGCATTCCATTGTCTGTGATAACTTCATGTTGTAAAAAATCCTATGTTGTAAATCCTATGTTGTAAATGTTGTAAAAAAAATCCTGCCAAGACATTGCATTAAATACAAAGCATGAGTCTGTGTTACACTTGATGATGCATGGTATTTAGGGGTCTGTGAATGCATAGCGCATAATTTCCAAATGTGGTAGGTAATTTATAAAGTGTGATTATAGTTGAGCAGAGGTTGAATCTCTTCTATATTCAGTGTAATGAAAGTGATCTTTCTTAGAATGAATTGTACATATTGATTTTACACACCTTGGCTGTGTTAAGGATAGGTTTAATTGAGCAATTTGCAAGGGGTAGTAGATATTTCATATCATATCATTTATACCCTTATTAAGTAATCATATTGAAGGCAATACTACATGTACATAGAAGTGCTATTTACCAATATAAGAGATATTCATAAGCAATTGCAACTACAATAACAAATTCCACATGAGCCATTCAGGATTATGTAATGCAGTGTCATACATATATGTATTTGACAGAAAGGGGAGCCTCAAGATTGAACTACTGGTTGTTAGGCTTGCTTTTAGGGTAGTGAGATCCAGGCAAGAAGGGGTTATCGTCAGCCGAGGCAATGGAACTGAGGGTGTGGTGGACTGATCGATGATGTGCTTCATCTGCACGTATGGCCAAGATAACATCTCTCATCATGGCATCTTCCTTGAAATATTGAGATGTAATGTAGAACTTCAAGCTTCCTTATTAAGAACTTAACTTACTTTGAGCTTCCAATAATGGATGGCAATGGACGGAGCTGGCAAAATAGCCCAGGTCTTCAAGTCTCCATTGTCAATCGCCTGTAGGAGGGGGTACAAGCAGTTGTAAGAAATTTCGTTCACATTTCCCGACAACGCAGACAACTGGTACCCTATAAATGCACTTGCATGGTGTAAGGTCAACTCACATGCAAACATTCAGTGTAAGTTCCCACAGCTTGCTCCTCAAGATATCCCACAAATCGATGGCAAAACCTTGGACTTATCTGATAGCTGACCCAAAAAATAGTGACAAATACACCTGTGTGAACAAGGGAGAGAGGCTCACGCTGTAGTGGCTAATGTGCAATCTGAGATGGCAATATGGTTAATTCCCCCAAACCATTAGTTCATAATTAGACTGCATAAATTAGTAAGACTCCCACAAAATCCATGGACAATAATTGACTGAAATACGAATGTGCTCCCTTCTAGCCAGCCTCTTTTCCATGGTCAGAAACATTGTGTTTCAGCTGTATATGTATGCATGTGACACGTTACTCCTTACCGTGTATGATTCTCATCAGAATCACTCCTTACATTGTCACTCTCATTACTACCAACCTTCCTCGGAGTCACTCCTTACCCTCCCATCATACCAAACCTCCTCAGAGTAACTCCTTACCTTGCCCTCCCATCACTAACAGTCTAAAAAGAGGTCCAGGCTTTCTTAGCGCCAGAGCTGTGAGGAGGTGCATTCTTTCATTTTCAGCATCTTCAAGAAGTGTGTGTATCCACCCGTGATCTCTCTTCAAGGACCTCAGGGAAGAGAGGTGTCTGCTCATGGCAGCAATCATTCCTGGGACACCCGCAACAGTTTCGAGGAAGATAATCCTTGTCAGCCACTTTCTCTCATCAAGGGTATTGAACATTTTGCCCCACTTGTAGCCTGAGAAGATGTCCCACAGCATGCGCAAACAATTGACTGCAAAATACGCTGCCTAGATTGGAGTGCATATATCAATAAATTGGTAATTGCATGGATATAACAGAGGGGTAAATATTAGATACGCTCATCAAGGAATATATTGCAATGTGGCAGTCAAATATCTTGACTTCTAGAACTGGCAGGATATTGAGATTAAGTTTTTCTCTGATTTAATCTTATTTTTTTCGGTACTGTAAAGATTTTCTGTAGGTTTCTATGGAATTAAAAACAATTTTTTGCATCTTTATTACTGTGTTCCATTCGTTTCTTTACTTTGCCCATTTTACGAGACTTGTGTCAACATTCATTTGCACAATGAATAATGAACAAAAAAGCTTTAGACACCATCAATACCGCCCCTTCATAGCAAATGTCTATTTCAAGTAAGAACTCTAGCTTCAAGTTCTAACTGGAATCACTGTGATTTCGCTAGCGAAACATGCAAGGCAACTTCAAGGCGAAGTAACTTTGCAACCACATGTTGACAGAAATCATGAAGAAAGTTGAAACGTATGAAATGTTATTTTGATTATGGAACGCACTCAAAGTCTCATAGAAACCATTTACAAGTAATACAATTCCAAATTTAGACCAATTAATTATTTTAATTCAAGCACTAAACAGTGATAAATCAGAGAAAACTTTATATTTTTGATTCTGGTACCAAGAAACCATAGGAAAACCCACTACTTTATGTGGGGCAACAACATTCTGTAAGGGTAAGCTAAGAATAGACATGAGGTGCCATTTTCCACACGAGTCGGCGCAATACCCTATCTCACCATGATATTTAACTACCACATTGCAGGAAATACATAATATTATTCACTCTTCTGATTCATTACCTTAATTAATTGTCCCATGGCTTAGCTCAAAAATGCAATATACCAAATACGTGTTTATTTTTCAAAATCAAGCATTCTAGTTATTGAAGATTTATCTTGCTAGCTCATAATAGTGCTAGTGTTCAATTTTCATATCGATTACTTATAATAAGAGCTTGAATTTCATAGAATTGTTGATCTGCCCCTTAATGAGTTAAACAACTTACCATGCCACGGACAGCTTTATTTAATTAGCAATTGCAAAGGAAGACATTATCTACTAGAATACTATCACTGGCCAGAAACCATAGAAAAACTAGTAAACAGGCATACTTATCTGCCCCTTCTTTGGAAGCATGGCTGGGAAAAATGCATATAAAAATCAATATACGCCCTTGCACACTACTACTGGGCAGCCATTGTTTCGTTAAGTTTTCATGTGAGAATTGTTTTCATCAAAATTCTCCCTGTTGACACACTCGAAATTAGAACTCTTAACAGCAAATACCTTACGAAGACTTGATACATATTGCCTTAATTGTTATTTGTATCGTAGATGGGTGCCTAAATGTACTTTAATAATGCGTTGGACTATCGTGACGGTTAAAAAGATAACCAGCATTTCTTGGTGGAATTTGAATTTTACAGAGCATTTTTTGGTCGGAATTTTTGAAAATTTTTGTGTGGCATCTTTTCGACAGGCCTACCCTATCCATTGAACCTGCTGTATTCCATTAATAGCTGCTGGGAGGATCAACAGGGGTATAGTTGACATAAACCACCTTCTAATAATATTCCTTCACATAGTGAATCTCATTAGCGATGGCTTGAGGAAATAGCTAGGAACACAAAACCCTAGCCTAACATCACTATGTTTCCCACATGTACTGTATACCCTCATATCAACCCCCATGGTATATATAGGGACAGGGGGGGGGGGGGGGGGGGGGTGATATAGGGGTAGGGATACTGTACCTTATCTGTCTTGTTCGCAGGAGGTATGTGTGTAGTCTGTACCTCCTCGACCTCCTCTTTGCTCCAGATGGGGTGAGGAAGGGTGTAGCTACGCTCGTCATCCAATTTCAATCTCAATTCGTCTGTCTGTGAGTGGTCAACGGATGACCGTCGAAAGTGCGGGCCACCCTCCTGGTCTCCGCAAAACACTGTCGTGGTGTTCAGCAACCTACTGATGCCCGTAGCCTTTTAAAAATTAGAAGGATCATTAGCGCCGGCTCTCACATGCAGGCTACTAACTTAATTGTACTCACCGCCTTTATTGGCCGGGGCAAATTGAAAGGTGACAAACGACGTATTGGCACTGTTAAGGGGTGCAATAGACTCGCAGATCGAGCTACCCGAAACGTACAACTCGCCATGCTTAACTATTTCCGGTTGTGTACGTGACATAAATATAGGTAATCAATCACTTAACCATTTCCGGCTGCGTCGATCCGTGCGTGCGCGTACGTGACATAAATACGTCATGCTCTCGGCAATCAAATCACTGACGCATTTCAACTACATACGAAGTAATCTATACCTATCAAACACAAGAATAAAAGAGCGTAGTGTGGACACATGACGTGCTTCCGGACCGAGGCTTAGTAGTTTGGATTGATTGTGGTCAAGAGTTATTAGAAATTTTTTGCTTGACTTCGCGAAATACATGTAGACAGAAGCCATAAGTTACCAAGGAAGTCACATCCGCTCGGGCAGTTTTGAGTGCATCAGATTTAGATATCAAACCCAAAAGCACGGTTGTTTGCGGCTGGAAAATAGATTTATAATTTGTTGGTCGTAGCCCGACCTTCCCGTTTTGGCGGAAGGTCGGTTTGTACCCATCTGATAGCGTATGTGGTTATATGCGATAATAGCCCACATGTGTGAGAATATCCCACACTCACTATTAGATGGGTTCCTAGTTGGGCGTAGCCCGACCTTCGCGTATTGGCTGAAGGTCGGGCACCAAACCCGCGCAGTTTTTGTACAGACGTGCAATTTGTCAATGAATTTGACGTGTCATACAATCAGTATCGATGAATACTTGTGTAAATTAAGTGTGGAACGTTTTAATAATCTCATTCACTGCCAGCTGCCGCGTATAATTATTGCCTCGGGTGTGGTATCGATATTCCAAGCTCTGGATAATCCCGACGCCGAAGATGTTGCCATGATGTGGAGAAGGTTACTAGAGGATTATCAGTCCAGTGTAGATTCGCAAGATATTGGAAATTCCCTGTGAGACTTCATCAAGAACTGACTTGTCAGTAACCTCACCAGAGACATAGGCTGTTTTTAGGCCTTTAATGGAATAGGTAGAAACCTGTTTTAAAATAAAATGATTAAATGTTTTATAAATAAAGCATCCATTTCCTGATCTTACCTGGTCTTTCATGATGGAAACTACAACGACAATGGAATAGCCCCGGCCCGCTCTTTCTTCTGACATTTATCAAACGCCACTGGCAAGCAAGCATAACAGAAGCTTTTACCAAAACCCGTGGTATAATATCAAATACGTCCTGCCTTCAATTAGAGCCACAGCTACTTCGACCTGTTCAGGCTTCATTGAAGAGTAGCCTAGTTCCATGGCCGCCTCGATCACACACTGCACTACTGTTATTTCCATACAACTCTCTTGCAACAGCTGTACATTGAATGAATAAACACTTGTGTATGTTGATTAGGTGATAATTGCCCGCATCGAAATGCTGCATTCTGATTGGACTGCAATCCCCGTTGCAGCTTGTACAAAAACTGTGCGGGTTTGGTACCCGATCTTCCGCCAATACGCGAAGGTCGGGCTACGCCCAACTAGTGGGTTCCGACCTTCAATACGCGAAGGTCGGGCTGCGCCCAACTAGTTTTTAATGGATGTGTCTAAATAATGGACTCATTACAGATGCCTGTTTCAAAGCTCAGACAAATTAGTTTAAAAACTAAACACTTCATACTGTTTTACTTACAGTTCATACGCACTCTCCTATTTGCAAGCCTACTGTATGCGCAAGATAAGCTAGGCACTGGGAAATCCGCGGTATTATACCGTAAAACGCTAGATGCCAGAAGGAAAATTTTCAGTTCCCGATTTTTCAATTCATTTATGACATCGTTCGGGACAAACGATCTGGTAGCTTTGTTTGCTTCCTCGTGGCTTCTCATGCATTCAGTACAACTGCGCGCCGAATGCCTCAGCAATAAATTCGACAAGTTTTGAAGTTTTAAAACACGCACCGTATATCTATTAACTATTGTTCTAATTGTATAGTTTGTATACCTTTTGTGCCTACTATTTTCGACTCTGAAACGCTGCGTCCCTGCAGAGTAACACTGCCTTTTACATTATGTTTACTATTAATCAAATGTGGTGCAAATGTGTATGTAAATATTGTACTGATATGTGACACTTCCGCTATATTGTGTTTAAGTCACATATATATACCGTTTTACTAACACATTGATTATAGTAAATACATTGTTCCAAATTAATATGCAGTGTAAGTAATTGCCCCTCAAGATAATTGATCCTTCTATCATTCTACGAAGTTTCTTAAAGATTTGATCTGAAGCGCAGGGTGCTTTCTACAATGCGCCGTTCTTTGAACACCATTGCACCAATACATCCATTGGTGCTATATATCAGGATCTAAAGAAATATAACATCTGTTATCGTAGATTTTTACAGTTGGATCGCTAAAAATGTTGGAATTCCTATCTGAGAGACAGAGTTTTCGACTTCAAAACATGAACATGTTCAAAACTGAGTGTTTTAGCGTAGAAATCACAAAACATTTCTACTTAAGAGCTCAATTATATTTTATAGATAGCTCATTATAGAAGCTTTGTATATGATTTGTTTCAACTCTTAAGACCAGTTTGTTTTGAAGTTTGGCTTGAATGTATCGGAAGTTTTGCTAGAAACTTCCATATAAGATTTGACTCCGACTATGAATGTCATAAAAAACGCGACCCGTCTCTAACAAGACTCCCGACGATCGGATCGTTTAGCTTGTTATAGTGATCGAACTAGAAGACAAAAATGAGAAGTTTACTGCCCGTCCTCGTACCCAGTCCGGAACATCTTCTCCTCCTTCTTCTTGGCAACGCATAACTCGGGATAGGAACACTTTTAAACAATGAAAATTTCACCAATAGCTTGAGAATAGGCTGGAAGAGCCGCTTTAATAAAATAGTCGATCTTATATTTTGGTAAACAATCGACTATACGGTCTATGTAAAACGCATAATTAGATAACTTGCAAGACGTAATTTTAGATATCTAAAAATAAATATTTATATTACAATAATGTTCATAGTGATTTCAGGAGCGGTTTTGATCGAGGGATAACTTCTCTCTCCGATATTTTGGTACCCAGATCCATGGTCATCTAGGTCTACGGATTACAACACTCGCTACGTACTGGTGGGGTGTGGGGGGAGGGGGGGGGGGGGCAGCGATACATAATATTCACAGTGATTTCAGTGATTTGAGTATCAACAAAAATCAAGGAAACAAGTAACTAAAAACATTCTCTACGAGAAAGTTGGTGGTATATAGGATATGAAGGCAATTGATGGTGTAAAATACAAGAAAACAATTAAGGTCTTATCAGAAGGGAAAATGTAATAGTCCTGTATTTAGCACATTTCTAGGGCATGTGTTGTTTGTGTGCTAATTATAGAACTATTGCATTTTCCCTTCTGATAAGACCTTGTTTCCTTGCTTTTTACACCACCAATTGCCTTCAAATCCTATACACCACCAACCGGCTTTCTCATAGAGAATGTTTTTAGTTCCTTGTAATTATTGGACGTTGGTTAACTATGCTAAATATTGCTGCAAAGGCAGAAAAGTAAAATTTTTTCAATATTAGGGTTCCTTAGTAAATTTGTTAGATATACATGACGTCAGTGAGGGTGTGTGCGTGCTACAGATCACCGGTGATGTACGATTCATTGTCCAGCGCCACAGGTTCATTTCAGAACAAATGCAGCGTGGCTTCCTGAACAGATCCTTCTCACCCGCCTCATGGGCAAGACCAATCATGACGGCTCTACTAGCGGAAGCTGCATTACCATTTACATTGACATCATAGAAGCCCGCCAGATTCCAAAGAGAAAGAAAATGTAAGGCGCTTGAGGAAATCAGACAACAACCAAAGCGTTTCAGAACCTCTTCTGCATGACCCAGCAAATCAATTTGAAGAGTGTAATGCCATCGACACCAACAAAAACATTGTTGTTACGTCAACAAGCGTCGCTACTAGTTTAGAAGGACCTTGGATGAAACATTTTTATGTCAGCCAGCATATGACTAACATTGATGGTGTGCCTGCTATAAATACCTGCATCAATAACTTGGAATTATTAATAGCTGATCCTTCTTTGGCTCTCGCTTTCTACATATTTATTTGGTACAGGCTTGGTGATGACAGTGTCATTAAGAATTTACAGGTCCTCATACCGTATTGAGGACTTAAAGAAATACTTGTGAACTAATAAGGTGTATTTGATGTAATTAATAAACAACATATTGTAGGCAAATTTGCTACACTGTCACCATCAAAAATGTGCCCAAACCAAATCAACACCAGTGCATAATATGTTTCAGTGCAGAACAAACACTTGGTTTAGCTGATCATCAACTCAGGTGGGCACCTATGCCACGATTGGCTCTGTTGATGGTAAAGTCAAGGCAGTGAAAACAAGTCCACTGATGTCATGGTAACCCTTATCAACCAAGTGTCCAACTGAGCAGAGCAAAATAATATCTTTCCCCATAAGAAGAGCATGCCAAATTCAACATGTGTGTGAAGAAATCCTTAAAAGAATGCAGGAAGAAAGGCAAAAGGAAAGGTACCAGAAGATTGACCAGAGAGAAAGAGAGTGGAGAAAATTTACTTCTGTGTATAATTTAACATGCACAATAAATGAAGAGTTTTCCTGAAATTACACAGGAAAAGCAAACCTGCATCTCCAAAGTGTTTACAAGTTTAGCCTCCTTGCAAGGTGCATATTTAAACCACAAGTGGTATGTAAATATCACCAATGTACAATGGGCATGTTCTAATGATCAGCCATAAATCTAGGTCTAAGACTATCTCTAATTTTTTGGAAGGGCTCCCACGAGATCCGATAGAACGGCCTCCCAATGACATATGCTCATCCTCATGCATATCACATATCAATTCAATATTGGTGCAGCGTCCATTGTGCATGCCACCAGCACTAGACTCATCCCATCCATAAATACAGTACACAATGTACTACACATACTGCCAACACATGAGCAGGGGCCAAACATTTAGAGGAAGTGGGCCCACTGGAAAAAACCCTTTTTACAAAGGGAAAAACCGAGTTCAAGCTGCCCAAATTGTTCATGATCGAAGTCCATTCAGACTTTTCGTGTCATAGCCGATGCCACCATGATCAGTCTTGAGCTGTTATGTGTCAACTGCTTTGTAACATTCTCTCAAGCATATCCGCATCCTCACAATGTGGTGAAAATAGCGGGGTTAGATCGTGCACAATACGTAAAACTCCTTCACCAACCTTATATACCCAGAACTCATGCGCACATGCATACAGAGTCATGAGCTCCAACCCCTGAGAAGCAGCTGCACATTCCCATACACCCCTAAGTTCCCACAAGTTCATGCATCGTTACATGACAACACATACAAGTTCAGGCTATGTCTCCATATTCCGCTGGAAGCATATTTTCGGTCTAATTTGTTCCTCAAACAACAGAAAAATGTATTTTCCTGAACAAAGTTTGCTAGACTAGTCACTCAGACAAGCCAACGCATGTCAGTAAAGGAATTGACGAACCAGATCTGGTCACGAATTTTCTGTCTACTGAAAAAACCAAAGTGTATCTTATGCATACATTGTGGTTAATGTATTGAAATGTATAATATTAACATGATTACAGGATTATGGGTTACAACTAGAACAAATGCAGATGCATTGCAGGCTGTGAGGATGCAAAACAACTGCTACATACGTGTGCAAACCATTTGCAGATGATCTGCTAATTGCTGTTAATTTACAGTTTTTCTTTGCTGATCATCAACCCCGAAAGTTTGTCACAGTTGCCATCTTTCAATGCAAGTAGTGCACCATAGGTGTATACTGACACCATTTCAATGTGTGGGAGGAACATGAAAATAAAGGGTGTAAGGTACATATCACCGCCAGAGTTCACACACACAACATGATATGCTTGCAATATACAAAGTTGTGAGAGTACCTTGAAGGAGGTCAGTCTAACTTGAAAAGCTCATTGTTGGCCAAAGGTCACCAACCAGGCCTCACACCTAAAATGATCTTTGGAAGAGCATCCTCAACCAGTCTTCTCACCATGCACATTCGCAATGGGTTGAAGTGTGTAGCATGTTTTAACATTCTGTCACAGCACCATGCACTGCCTTGTGGTATGCTGGCCTGTACCACGTGCATTCTAGTGTGGGTAGTAGCATCTGCCACTGTGCCACAGAGTGTCCTTGCTGCTCAGTGGATGGCTTGGTACCCACATAGTAGTCAGAGATCAGACCAGCCTCAAACCTTATACTGTTGTTGCTGAAGAATATGTGTGGTGTGCGACTGATCTAGAGATGTGGAGACTGGCTGTAAATATGATAGCATGAGAGCATGCCATCTCTTACTGCTGGCGAGGAGAGAGAAAAGTTGAAGAGGGCCTGGCCATATCCACCTATCCTGATAAAAGGCACAGTACAACTGGCTTCAGGAGAGGCAGTTAGGTGTATTTAGGGTCACTTTATTTGTCTTGACCATGTACCTTGTAGCCAATAATATTATGCATCTAACAGCATCCGGTCCAATCACAGCTGCTTGTTCCAGGACTATAAAAATAAGGTGTATGGAGATGCATAAGGCGAGAAGCATCATTAAGAGAAGAAGCCTCCATTGCAGAAGGCAGGCATCAGAAATTGGCCCAGCTATTCAAGCCGGTGTCAGAGGCATAAATGACTCCCCCGGTGATTTACGCCTAAGGTGTAAATGACTCCTCCTAGGCATATATGACTCCCCACGTGAATTCCATAAGCCACGTGTAGTTGTTGGAGTGAGAAAGCTCACTCGCATGGACAAGGACGAATTCAGTGTTGTCAAGAATTACCTGCGTAGGAATCAATATCCTGGGGGAATTTCGAAGGAAGATAAGGCCAATCTAAGGCGCAAATGCAAAAACTTCAAGTTCGACTGTGAAGTGCTCTATTTCAAAAGAGTAAAGAAAGGCGAAGGTGATGGGGAAGGTGATGGCGAAGGTGATGGGGAGGTGATGGGGAAGGTGATGGGGAAGAGTGGAAGATTTGTATTAGAACTGAAGGCGAAAAAAGACGCATTCTCTTGTCATGCCATGCTGGGATTGAAGGTAAAACTGAACGTATATATTATTCATCCGGTACTATAATTTTAAAAAGTGTTCCTGCATCATGGTTGTGCATGAATTGTCGATCTGTATAAGAAGCAAGCAGACTGTGATGTTATTTGTCTTTGTCGGTGTTAGCTCCAACTTCAAACTTCCCAAGGCAGGAGTCAATTTTGTCTAGGCAGATAACAGGGGAATCATATACATGTATGTACGTGTATGCCTTGGCAAGATCGACGGGGAGTTAATTATGCCTAAGGCTGTAATAACTCCCGGGAGTCACTTTTATCAGGGGGGAGTCATATATGCCTAGGTGTGAATGACTGGGGAGTCATATATGCCTAGGCGTGAATGACTGGGGAGTCAAATATGCCTAGGCATATATGACCGGGAGTCATATATGCCTAGGCGCGAATGACTGGGGAGTCAATATTTAGGGGAGTCATTGGCGACTATGACACCGGCCCTACTATTCACTGGAACAGACTGAGGAAGCACATGCAGCACCAAAATAACCTATATTACTTGACTAGGTGGCTGAAAGTACATAAAGCACTTCACCACTATAAAAATCAAGTAGCACATCTACTAGAAATGAAGTGATAGGAATAGTTATCGTTATCTAACTCATATGAAGCTATAAAGAATTATTACATGAAAATGATGTATACATAATATATTTTTATTTTTGGGACTAAGAGTCCCGGACTAGAATGCAGGGGGCTGTCTGGAACAAGTGGTATGTGACCAAATGAGCAAAGGGTAAATGACGTGGCTTACGCCATTCCATACAGTAAAGCATCTATGCTCAACAAGTATTGCCTCACATGTTTGTAGCTGCTCCACAAAAGCGAACTTTTGATATGCATACATGTATATGTACATCTTCAACCAGTAATTATCACAGGTGCAATCTTCCAAAGCAACTGCGACCGTACACATTTAGTTACAAATGCCATTGCTCATATGAGAACATACAGTTGGCAGCTAGAGCGAAAAACATGATACATATTATACAAACATCGCTTTTATGTCGTAAGTAGTGAATACGTAAACAACTATAAGTCAACAAAAATGGCGACTTATAGATCGATCGTTTGAACACAGCTTCAGAAAATTCGAATTCGTGACCGCACGCATGGTCTACAAACAATCTAAGTAGTACACGGAAAAGGCCGTACTTTAGCCCATGGAAGTTCCTGAGGGTCGCTATAATCCTTAGAACTCACAAGGTCCATGTGTGCTGAAAATCTTCCAAGCACTAAACTGACACCTTTTTGATTTATATATATGATCAAATCAAGGTCAGAGGTGTTTATTAAAAAAAAAATTATATTTCAGTGGCGGCGGAAGGGCCCTAATAAATGCGGCCGGGAGTCATACTATTCATCGTGTTTCACCATACATGGCTATGTTTGGTGACGTTTGCAACCTTATTTGGCGAAAATCGATGAATAATATGACTCCCGGCCGCACCTATTAGGGCCCTTCCGCCGCCACTGTATTTTGCATGCATACGTACGGTCATCGATTGTCTTGGTGCGTCCTCGAGCTCATTTCAACGTAGGGAGCAAACAACCGCGGGTCATGTGTCATTGAGCCGTTTGTGACAGCCAATTTATGGTTTCACACCAACACCTACCCCACCAAATTCAGCATGCATCTGATATGTGCCACAGCCACCAATAATTCCTAAGGACTGGTGTTCAGACACTGGATGTATGTCCACTTTTTAATGCTTAAGCGTTGCGTACGTCGGCCAGGGGAACGAACGTATATGATGGCTTGTATTAATTTTCAATTTTCATTGTACTAGTTGTCGATTAACGGGCACGTGATAAAAGCGCTTTTTTTGATTTTCGACGTTGCGTTCGTCGCGTTAAATAAGCTATTCTCTGTTAAAATCGATGGCGCGATGATTTGCCAGTACGATTCAAAGCACGCAGTGTTCTGCAGGTGGAGTTACGAGGAAGTATGTGTCCGTATTTTCAACGAAGAAAACAATGGATACTACTGTGTGACATGCCAACAGATGGCTTTGTTGTGTAGTATGCGGTCAGAAAGCGGATTCCGATGTATGTACCTGTACCCCCCACACCCTGAATACGACGCCTTTAGTCCACAATATGTATTGAACCATTTTTCAAAAACTTGATTATAGGACCCATGGTTATGTTACCCCTGGGAATGTGAGCTTCAATTAACACATACACAGCATCCATAATTTAATCGCTGTGTTATTGTGCTAAAGCAGCTACATGTATGTATATGAATAAGCGCTGTGACGCACAGGGGTAAGAATAATATTATAACAATTTCATCAAATACAAAGTATACAACATCAAAGCTCCACACACTAACAAATAATGTTAATCGAACAATACTTATCAATCAGCATGCAGCTTCAAAAGCATAATTTGCACTACTGTTATTGTCCCAGTATTCGTTACCTCCAACACTGTAGCAGACAGCCAGTTTGATATTTTTCCCTGTTACTGGAGGAAGGCAAAATGTGAACTCGTCCGCCTGTGACGGGTCTACTTTAGCATTATTAGTATTTTTACTGGACCATTCATCATCTGTCCATACAACAGCAACTTCTTTGTCACCTTCCATGCTCCTGACTTGAATTGTTCCTGATATCACAGACCTGTCCACAGCAATGGACTTCAATACAACATTTTGCTTTTCCAGCCTTTCCGGGAAATCACCAAGGGTGAACTTTTGAGCATAGACATAGTCCTGCACAGTTACAGTTTCCTGAGATTCAGAAGGCTGTTGTGTTGGAACCTCCTGAGATTCAGTAGGCTCTTTCATTGGGACTTCCTCTTTTGCAGATGGTTCTTGCGTAGGTACTTCTGTAACTGGTACTTCTTGTTCAGTAGGTTCAGTAGCTGGTACTTCTTGTGGAGCAGGTTCTGTAACTGGTACTTCTTGGTGAACTGTTTCTGTAACTGGTACTTCTTGTGGTGCAGGTTCTGTAACTGGTGCTTCTTGCTGAATAGGTTCAGTTACTGGTGCTTCTTGCGAAGCAGGTTCAGTAGCTGGTACTTCTTGCGAAGCAGGTTCAGTTACAGGTGTTTCTTGCAGAGCAGGTTCAGTCGCTGGTACTTCTTGCAGAGCGGGTTCAGTTACTGATGCTTCTTGTGGAGTAGGTTCGGTAACTGGTGCTTCTTGCGGAACAGGTTCAGTTACTGGTGCTTCTTGTGGAACAGGTTCAGTAGCTGGTACTACTTGCAGAACAGGTTCGGTAGCTGGTACTACTTGCGGAGCAGGTTCGGTAGCAGGTACTACTTGTGGAGCAGGTTCAGTAGCTGGTACTACTTGTGGAACAGGTTCAGTAGCTGGTATTACTTGTGGAGCAGGTTCAGTAGCTGGTACTACTTGTGGAGCAGGTTCAGTAGCTGGTACTACTTGTGGAGCAGGTTCAGTAGCTGGTACTACTTGTGGAGCAGGTTCAGTAGCTGGTACTACTTGTGGAGCAGGTTCAGTAGCTGGTACTACTTGTGGAGCAGGCTCAGTAGCTGGTACTACTTGTGGAGCAGGCTCAGTAGCTGGTACTACTTGTGGAGCAGGTTCTTTCGCTGGTGTAGTTGATATTTCTTGTGTTGCAGGCTCTTTTGCTGGTATATCTTGCGGAGCTGGTTCAATAGTTGGTTCCTTCAGTGCAGCAGGCTCTGTATCTGGTGCTTTGCCAGGGTCATCAGAAGCTTGCTGTCCAGTTTGAGTTGCTGAAGGCTACAAATGATAGAGATAAAATGGCACATAGAATACAATATTTAGTACCACCTATTGTTGCGGACCTATTTAAAAGGTTATGTTATTGCAGCTTAACTTGATACTAAAATTATTTTGGATCCGATGAAATGCCTTACAAAATAATCTGTACTGTTCAAAATCATTCCTGCTTTCATCCACCCACAAGAACAGAATAGGTCATAGTCATATTTAAAAACACTGTGGTCTGGCCAGCTGGGATTTACGTTATTTGTAGCTATTTCTATAACTGGTTAGGGAATCATGTGCTTGTCCCCAAATGCACCATCAAAAGTAGTCCTGAAGTATCTAACATAGTTAGAAGGCACTTTTGTGAAACTAACCCACTTCCTGTAATCTGATAATACAGTAACCATATAATTACACTACAGTGTGAGATCAGTTCCTTCCATCTCATGAAGTGTAAACCATGAATAGTTTTTGGGCAGTGCAGAGTATAATCATGATCAATAAGTTAATTAGACATTAGCCAAATAACGTGCACGTTTAAATTGCCAAGAACTTAACCTTCACAGACATTACATATTTCTTTGAGCAATTCCCTGAGGGTGTGCATAACACACACAATTAACCCATAGAAGGGTAAAAATTGAATGACATGCACCTCCTCCATACACTTATCTATTGGGGAATGTAATAACCATTGAAGTGGATGTAGTTTTAGTGATAAATAAATGTAATAACATGATTACACATTTGCAAGTACTATCTTTTGTCCACTTTGCCTCCTTTCATGCACACATACAGCTTTATACGTGAACTACAACAACGTTTGAACCACTCCATTTAATGGCACAACATCTGTATTAGTTATTAACTTACACACCGATTTACATAACAAGCAGACATGCATAGATGCCAACAAAGCCATGCTTAGTCAGGGCAAGAATGAGATGCATAAAATGCTGGATGAAAACATCTCTGTTTTAATGTCTACTAGTCCACAGCATAGTAGCTATTCAGTCACACCAAGTTAACAGAAGGCATTTATCTAGTGAGTGGGGGCTGTCAGGTTGTGACCACAAACTACACAGCTAGATCTATGATATCTAAATTTTGCACTTATTGTCATAGGGTACAGGTGCCTGTTCACAACGAACACACATCATCGTCTGTACAGTACTGTACTGTAAGGCTAGAAATCAAAAACTTTCAATGCAGACCATGCTTCTACGCGAGTTGATAAAGTTGAGCGAACAAGATATATGTCTCCTACAGTAGTTCTCCGAGGGACAATTTTATGAGCCTGGCCACAGCTGCTGTGAATAAGCCAATTGTGTTCCTAACAATGCAGCTATGCACACTCAACGTGAACCAATTGTCTCGACGCGTCGGTTGATACAGCCACACTCACGGGAAAGGTTATGACTCACCTTGTTTTCAGGATCGACAGAAGTGCCTTCGTTGCCCTATGCGATACAAATAGCAACATAGCGCGGTTATTTTTCGTATTTTTAAAACACTCGCAGGTGCGAGACAAAACATGAGCGGGAAAAGATGAGGATATGTGAGAAGAACGGGAAAGAGTACAGTGAAGCAGCAAGATACAGTAACTTCTAATGGCATCATTAATACAGCAAAACATTTACTATCAGGGTAAAGGTTTAGTCGCATGCGTTTCACAAATCTCAAACCTCGGGTTTTGCTTCTTTTCCGTCCTCTGACTTCTGCTTCTTCTGCCCGTTACCCATCTCTTTGCGGTTGCCAATCTGGGCACGTGCAAAGTGGCACGTTGTACACATGCAAATTTATAGCCGGCCCTGGATAAATCTACACCGCCAAATCGGCGCGCGCAATGTACCGGTAGTTTGTATGTTTGCCTTATAGGAAGCAGAGGACTCACATGTATCCTCTCAAAAATAAAATAATAGCGCCAAAAGCCATCGGTTTTTGAACTAATTCATCACTCGCACTCACTAGTTAGCATATGTTGAGGATACACGGTAGACTAGTATTGAAAAGCGCATGAAATGTTAAAGATAATTACCGTAAAGAAGGCATACTATTTCTTGACAACAGATGTGCATGCATGCATAATTACTATTTGCACACGTTTTAACTACATGAATGCAGGCACGTGTGTCCGGATAGCATGCGACACAATAGCGTATTGAGAAAGCTCACGATCTTTTTCGATTTGGTTCGATTCACTCGCGATACAAGGGCCTTTTGGGGCAGAGTCACTCAAGAATGTTATATTGTCCCTCAAGGAAACGTTAATAATATACAAATTATTAATCTTAATCTAAATAAAGCGCATTTACTATGGAGAAAGACTTTAATGCTCAGTCGAGTGCGGTACCTTTGGACGGTCACCAATCAGAGAAAAAGAACCCATTGACCGGACTAGTTGAATGGATACCTTCCTTGGTGTGTTGAAAGACTATGGTGTAACAAAACGGTACTTAACTCGGTATGCAATAGGGTAGCGTCAGGTATATTCGCCAGGGGGGAGTAGTCGCCACCCGCACTTTTAATAGCGTATAAAAACTAAAATAATAAGTTTGGATCTTTCTATATGAGTTTAAAACAACCCTAATAGGCTCCTTTGTTAGCACCATACACAGTTTTACGCAAGTAACTTTGCTCTGTAGAATAAACAGGGGGGTGGCGAACACTCCTGACGTTATCACGGGTGGCGATCACTACCTACGCTACCCTATACGGCGCACTATAGCTTGTCACCACGCAAGTCCCTTCTGCCTAATTACGCGCACGACATCGGAAACACAGGTTCCATCTAATAAACACAAAACGAAATTGGTTCTAGTAAATACTTCAGTACTAGTACAATTGAGAAGGCCTGCGATTGTTTTTAATATGTTTTTGTTCATGTACACGTAGCTTATATGACGGGTTGCAACGTAGTTCGAATCACTTGAAGAAGTTACTGTAGACCCTAACATACCAACAATAGATATTGATTGTCTTTACTTGCTCTTTCTCTCACGCTCTTAATAGGCAGTGCAGAGATACTAGTAATCTATATATTGGCTTGTCATTTGTAGGGGTGTATGGTTAAATAATGGAATAGCCCATTGTCTCTGAGCAGTGTCTATGTGCATTTTTTTTTGTTTGTATGCGGTTGTTTCCTACTATCTCTATATCAAAATTAACAACAGCTTCATGTATCGTATCAGTTACTTTGTACAAGCTTTTCTTTGGTTGCTCTAATGAGTGCAGCTGCTTCCTGTCATTTAGTGCGCCTCGCTGTGTTATCAATCCTTACCTCCCACTATTGCATCACTACTACATGATAACTCACACATCCCTTTCCCTCCCCACTCACATGCACACATGTTAACTCATACATGTATATCACTCTTTTCCACACACACACACACACACACATGTATATCACTCATTTCCACACACACACACATATATCACTCATTTCCACACACACATATATCACTCATTTCCACACACACACTCACACACACACATGCACACACACATATATCACACATTTCCACACACACATACACACACGCACACACACATATATCACACATTTCCACACACACATACACACACGCACACACACATATATCACTCATTTCCACACACACACACACACACACGCACACACACATATATCACTCATTTCCACACTCACACACACACACACACACACACACACACACACACACACAGGCTCCTGTGTGGTGTACTGATGTCCAGTTCCTGTGTTATGTGCCTCCTCAGGTGACCTCCAGTGATGAGATCACTCCCGAGTGGATTCAAGCACTTGAGATCATGAACAATGATCTTCAATGGCTCCTCCTTCAGTCACACCAAAAGTTCTGGTGTCAGGTTAATTTTTACAAGCTACAGTTATTTCATAGCTGGAACTAGTATTAAAGGCATATCAATGTGTGTTAAGTTATCACTCTCCACCATCTCAACTCAACCTCTTCTTTGTACTGTACCAGTAGTTGAAGCACTTATAATACGATTACATTCATTCTACCTTTTCAATGCCTGGAGAGTCCAATTTTGTTGTCAACTTGCTGTATTAAGGGGATGGTAAGAGGGCTGTTAGCTGTGCCTGTATGCCATAGAGTCTACAAGCTTCGTACATGTACATAACATCTTGCCAAAGTGCTTATTGTCAATGTGCTTGTCATTAGTATCCCTTTGGCTTTGCTATTCATTATGTGATTGTGTCACCTATTGAGCAGGCTGTAATGTATCCAGTTATAATGGAACTGCCCACTGTACATAAAGAGAGAGGGGGGGGGGGAATTTTGTAGCACCTTCCTGTTAGTTTTCAATACGGCTGTAATGGAGGAACGTTGGGCATTTGCAATGACGGATTAAAACCTGTACGATTCTTCTTGGACATTTTGTTTGTCACCGAACAGTCTGCATTATTTTTAGAAGGGTTTATGAATGCTTTTGGAACAAAAGTAAAACAACTCTGGACCATTGAGTGACCACTAAGTGCATATGAGTGATGTAATTTGTCTCAATATGTGTGCATTTGGTACACCCGTGTGTTAGTGCTTGATGATGACAACGCCCTCTTTACTTCAGGTAATGTACGACCAGACGTTGCAGAAGTTCCTTGACAGCTATGTCCAGTCTGCCCCACGGTGTGTAACTGTATCTTGGCCAAGTGCACTGTTGAATGACTTGTGATGTCTTGTGGTCATTCATGTGTGCTAGACCATGAGCTGCTAAGTCCGCATACACGTACATGTGCATGTGCGCACGATGTAGGCACCTATGCACGTACAGATTTGGGATGTGCAGGCTGTGATGTATGTTGTTCTGTTCTTAGTAGTCGCGATGAGTACCCAAAGCTTCCAGCTGGTGTGGAAGAGACTGCAAAGGAGTTGAACCGCAGGGTGTTTGTGACCTTCTTCCGTATGTCCACACCGAAGGAGACTGCTGTAAGTCACGTATTGTTTGCAGTGGTAGTGAGTGTGAACTGGTAGGAAATGTGCCACACCTTATGACAAATTAACGTGTACATGCACAGGTAAACACCATTGACCGACTGATTTGACCCCAAGTTTTGTTGTTCTGGTGCAACGGGATTGCGGCATAATTATCACCCACTTTGATGTGATTGTGCTTATTATACGTTCCGGTTCTGTCAGTAGACTGCTGTATATATGCGTGTAACACATACATACATCAACATTGAGGGGATTTGCTTAATCTGGACATTTCGATTGTGTAAACAATTGACCCTACAACGTGTACATGTACCGTGTAAGGTACTGCTTTTAAAAGCTCTACCATCAGCCACCAAGGAAAAAAAAAAAGGCTCGTGTTTAAACGCGTGCAACCCGCGAATGTCTCCTCGAATTTGTTTAGTATGTCAGGAAGTAAATGTACGCATACATGATTATGAAAAAGATGCGCGGAAGCGTTCGCGATTACGAAGATACGAGCGTTTAAACGCGAGCCTTTTTATTTTTTCGCTGGGGGCGGGAGGTGGTGGTGGGGTGCTTATGTATACATTTACGCACTGTACACCTAGGAAATGATTCTATCCCTAGCCCAAATGGAACTGATCCACTGAACCGCTAAACCAGCGACCGAATTACCAATGCATTAGAAGTTTTGAATTTTGAATTTACACGTACACGTACAATGTAACTTGTACAGTACATAGTATGTGTGTCTATTTGCAGTACTTGATGGCTAATCACAGTACACGTACACAAAACGTCCTCAAGTGGCTGAACTTTTGCACATCCCATGCACAGTTGTGTGTCTCAGGTGTGCGCACAATATTTTTCGTGCTTTCAATTTGCCAGCCAGAATACTACACACATGTTATATGTACTGTATATGCATTGTACATGCACATGTTACGTATGCACCTTGGAAAATGAGCACGATTGACCAGTTCCATATTACAACAATTACTAGGTTCACTACCTCACTGATGAAGCTTACTCCAGCATTATCTATGACCACTACCTCTTTGATGTTCCAAAGCTGATGGACCTGTGTGTGATGTATGGTCGGGCTAACCAGGCTGCCCTCCGCACTATGCTCACCACTATCTTTGAGAGGCAGCCCAAGTACACGGAAGACTTAGTGAATGCTGCGAAGGGACTTGTCCAGGTCAGCAATCATTTAATTGTGTTCCTGCATATTTGTGTGTGTGTGTGTGTGTGTGTGACAGTGTGTGTGTGCATGGATGTACATGTGTGTGCGTGCATGTAAGAGCACATGTAGGCACATGAATGCATATTTGCTGTGTATTTTTGTGTGTACGTGTAGGGCTAAGCTCCACTGTATGCAGATGACCATATATGTACACTGTACATGTACATGTACATCAATATTATATATACACCTGTAATTGCCAAACCACAGCCATTTCACTCCAGGGTAAATACAATGGTGCTGACCAATTAAGCAGCCCCCACAAATGATCCGCGCCCTCCTCCTACATGTACATAACAGTCCTATGGTGTACATGTTAAGCACAATATGTTTTAAGAGGAGTTCAGAGGGTATTGTGTTAATCGCTGGTTTTGTGTGTGTGTGTGTGTGTGTGTGTACACGTGTGTATGTGTGTGTGTGTGTGTGTGTGTGTGTGTGCGCGTGTGTACGTGCACTGTGTGTTCTATGTTGAGTGCTAATTACAGTTTACTTGTAACCATGGTTTAAAGTACATGTAACTTTGTGTTGTGCAGGTACTGAACAAGGCGGCTGAGAGGTGTCATGAGATTGAAGGGTGAGCCAATCATGTCCCCACGCACCTGTGTGCAATGTGGCCAGGACATTTGCGGGGGCCGGTGCATAGTAGGTAGTGAATTCCTAAGCTGCTTTGTGTGCGCACATGTGTAAAATGTTCCTAGGTTAGCAGGCGGTGCTGTGAGCTCCTGATGAAATGATCAGCAACACTGCATGTATATGTGCATGCCACTTGTGTGTGTGTTCTTTAAAGAACCAGCTGAACATCTTACAAAGTTTAAAAATTGCTTGTGTGCAAGCATGATTACCAGGCGCATTGTGCAGAAGTTTACTTATAGAGTGCATCATTTCCTCCCTCCTGACATGCGCACACGCATACATATGCACACGTGTGTGTGCATACACATGTTACATGTACTTGTATTGGATGCATTGATACACGTGCACACAACATGTGTTCATGTATGATACCCGCTGCAGTGGAATCACTGATGCTAATGATCTAGCTGACCTAATACTGTACCTTGCTGATATTTCTTCTACGCTGAGAGCATTTCTGGAGGTCTATCCATCTGGTGGGCCTCATTTGGAACAAGTAGGCCTCATAGAAAGGTACGCTGTAAAAAAAGAGACAGAGGAATAGGGACTGCAATAAAGTGACCATGTTAATTAAATGTAGAGTGAGGATATATGCCTCCCCTCTCCTCATATATGGGATTGTTGCCATGTATAAAATTTTGACCATGTTCACACATGCAAATTTGAAATGCAGATGTAATTTTTTTAAAACTCAAACCGTTTTAAATGTAGCTCCATGATGGAAAGGTGATTTTTTGGGGGGCATTAGAGTGAGCATAAAGGGTATCTCTTAGAATATCATGCCACATGCCCTTTCTACGCACCATTCTTACCTACAGTGTGGAGTACATGTACATGTACATGTACTCCACACTGTCCCATGTACTTCACACTGTCCCATGTACACCACACTGTCTCCTGCATTGTTTTCTTTAGCTTTGCAGCTGCAAATTGTTATTGAACCAGCATTGTAAATTGTAGCCCATATACATGTACATGTATGGGCATTTTGATATTGATGTAGGGATTTGCATATGGGTTGATGCTTAGCTGTTGTTCCATATATACTCCAGGCTTGTGCATTTCTATGAATCTACCATTCCAAGTGTTCAGACTGCATGGCACATCCACAAGAGATCTATATCCAGGTTGGGATTGTGTGTGTGTGTGTGTGTGTGTGTGTGTGCGTGCGTGTGTGCGTGCGTGCGTGCGTGCGTGCGTGCATGCGTGTGCGTCTGTGTGTGTGTGTCTGTGTGTGTGTGTGCACGTGTGTGTGTGTGTGTGTCTGTGTGTGTGTGTGTCTGTGTGTGGGCGTGTGCGTGGGCGCGTGTGCGTGTACGTGTGGGTGCATACACATGTGCACTTGTACTTGACGTGTACTCTAATTTAGGCATGCATGGTGCATTTACATATACACTCAAGTTAAATGTAAGATATGTGTTCAAACATGTATCCTGTATCTACATGTATATATGTAGTAGAGCAGGCTACTTGAAAAAGCGCTTTCGGCAGGCTAAGTGTGATTTCAGCTGGGTTGTGAATTCATTGCTTCACCTGTGCTACCTCAGCAAAGTTGATACCACAAGGTAAGAGAGGATGTGTTGTGCACTGGAGTAGGGGTGTGTGTACGTGCACATGAGCACTGGAGTAGTGGGGGGGGGGGGGAAAGGGTACTTGAGCACTGGCATGGGGGGGGGGAGGGTGGAGAGGGTACTTGAGCACTGGAGTAAGGGGGTGGAGAGGGTACTTGAGTACTGGAGTAAGGGGGTGGAGAGGGTACTTGAGCACTTGAGTAGGGGGGTGGAGAGGGTACTTGAGCACTTGAGTAGGGGGGTGGAGAGGGTACTGGAGCACTGGAGTAGGGGGGGAGAGGGTACTGGAGCACTGAAGTAGGGGGGTGGAGAGGGTACTGGAGCACTGGAGTAAGGGGGTGGAGAGGGTACTTGAGCACTGGAGTAGGGGGAGAGGGTACTGGAGCACTGGAGTAGGGGGGTGGAGAGGGTACTGGAGCACTGGAGTAGGGGGGTGGAGAGGGTACTGGAGCACTGGAGTAGGGGGGGAGGGTACTTGAGCACTGGAATAGGGGGTGGAGAGGGTACTTGAGCACTTGAGTAGGGGGGGAGAGGGTACTGGAGCACTGGAGTAGGGGTGGAGAGGGTACTTGAGCACTGGAGTAGGGGGGAGAGGATACTGGAGCACTGGAGTAGGGGGGAGAGGGTACTTGAGCACTGGAGTGAGGGTACTTGAGCACTGGAGTAGGGGGGGAGAGGGTACTGGAGCACTGGAGTAGGGGGTGGAGAGGGTACTTGAGCACTGGAGTAGGGGGGAGAGGATACTGGAGCACTGGAGTAGGGGGTGGAGAGGGTACTTGAGCACTGGAGTAAGGGGGTGGAGAGGGTACTTGAGCACTGGAGTAAGGGGGTGGAGAGGGTACTTGAGTACTGGAGTAAGGGGGTGGAGAGGGTACTTGAGCACTGGAGTAGGGGTACTTAAGCACCGGAGTAGCGGGGGGAGGGTATTTGAGCACTGGAATAGTGGGGGGTGGGGGTGGGGGGGGGAGGTTACTTGAGCACTGGAGTAGGTACCTACATGTACACACTATACAAGCAGTTACAGAGCACTTGGCAATACACCTGTAGTGCTTAATCTCACATATGTGTGGTTACTTACCCAGCGATGCACTTCATGATGGATTTCTTCATGCTATTTCAACAATTTTGTCTGAGAAAGAGTAAGTGTAAATTGTTGGATGGGTACCTTCATACAGTGAAGGGATGTACAATGTACTTGTACACGTACATGTATGTGTCAAAAATTGATAGATACATGTACACATGTGCACATGCAGTACGCAAAGGGGTCATTCTATGGCAGATCAACCGATGGACATGCTATTTTTCCACCACACCCCCTCAGATTTGAATTATAGTTTGCAGATCTGTTTAGTACATTAGGGAAAGTACGGCCACCAATTATCACATCTGTGTCTTTATCAAATCTTGAGAATCTTGATTATTAATTATTCATTTCTTTTTTTACCCTTTCATCTTTAAAATTCATATCCCTTGAGCCATTGGTCACAGAGTACAGTGCAAGGTATCATTGAGAAGCCAAAACCATGGCAAATTATACTATTGAGTTATTTTAATTATTTCTGAAGTTTATTAACCATTAAATTGTAACACAAAGTTTGGCAGCTCATGGCTATGAAGGGACAAGCTTTTATTAAAATGTTTTATTTTTCCAGTAAAGCCCTATCATCATAGAGTATAAAATGTTATAAATTGGACTGGCTAATCATATTTACAAAAAACTATAAATGTTTAAAGTACAAGCATTTCGTTTTGTATGCACCTTGGTGAGATACTACATATGGCTTCATCCTTTATATGGTGCATTATCAAAACAAAGGAATGTTTCAAATTTGATTTCCCAGCCAAAAATAATCAGTTAACATAAAGGTCTTAACATAAAGGCAAATGTCAGGTCTACATAAAAAGGTACAAGCTGTTTGAGCCTTTGTCAATGATCCATGTGAAATAGTGTGAACTGGTCAAGCTAGGTGGGTCAATGGTGCAAAGAATGTCACTTTCCTCAATCCAGCATGTATCATCACTTTCAGGGAAAACAAATTTGTTCATACCACCGCTAGGGTGCATGAACCTGATTAGTAAATCTCCGAACTCTTCAGAGATATCATTGACTGTACTATACCACACTTTTTTATCGTACATACATGCTACATAGTTGCCTTTGACTACATCAGAGCAACGCCTCCACAATGCTGACTACTCTGGCCCTTGGTCCTGAGGAAACTTCATGCACTGCCAAAGTAGTTGTGGAGAGTGGAACATATCTATGATACCTCTTGAGTACCCTTGAGAGTTTGGCTTACAATGCGTCATTCAAAAAGCAATGTAGACTACTACATTGTAACTAATCACAATATAACTACTCAGGATATAAGCTGTGTATAATGATCACTTCATATCAGAAAGAACACTCACACAAGACCCCCCCCCCCACCCCCCTTAAATAGCTGTATTTTAAAAAGATGCAGCAACAGGTCAGGTCTCATGAATAGGGTTCTACACCACACTTCATTTGTATCCATTCAGTGTAGGACAAACCAAGGCATGAACCTAATTCATGGTCTCATGTAAGGCTTCACACTTTATTGTGTTTACATTACAACCACAGCATTTCATTGCTGCCATGGAGTTCTCTATGTCAATAACCTTTGTCATTTGAAATACTCAATAACCAAATAATTAGCCACTCCTATTTTGATTTTAAATAACTCTATGATGCGAGATTTTGTCCCTTTTTACTGGGATGTGCCCCAAAAATAGAAATTCATGTTCTGGTTAATTAACCTCCCAAATTATTATTTCAAGTATGTGTTCAGATTATTTGATGCTTCAACTTCTCAAATATACCTTGCATTAAATTATGTGACTAATCATTACAGAGATACATATTAGCAGTCAAAGAATTAGGGTAAAGAAATAAATAAAACAATTATCACACCAAATCTTGAAATCCGATAAAGATTATAAGGGGATAATTGATGTAGTTACTTTCCCAGTCGTGGTAAACATATATACCCAATTTCATCCAAATATGAGACTGTGTGGTGTTATTGACTGGGTGATCTGCCATAGAATGACCCAAAGCATGTGCATGCACGTATGGGCGTTGGGAGTCATGGAATTGTCTATTGGCAGCCTCCACCTGCACATGTGCATACTGTACGCATCCACATGTGCCTGCGTGGTGTAGGGACATGGCTGCACGTCTCCATGTGTCACCCCTTGTCTTGCACGTCCTTCAGTGCTGGTTTGTATGTGTGAAGCCTGTGTACACGTTTATGAGTGCATTTTGTATGTACATGTACATATACATGTACTGTACACGTACACTGTACATGTATATGTGAAGCACTGTATGTGCACATTGTCCTGTTGCTTTAGATTCCTACACCAGTTCCAGAAACTCTTCAGTCTGAAGGATTGTGTCCAGCAGATGCAGCATAACCACCCAGACCTGTATCCTCTGTCCTCCATAACTACTCCCCATTACCACGGGTACCATAACCACTCATAACCAGCTACCATACCCGTTCCTCATAAACACCTACACCTATTAATCAAACCTGCTGACCAGTATTATCGTGAACACCATGCATTTTCATGTATTACTGTGGCTCGTTGGATTGGCTTGACTCCTTTCCAGAGACTCCACCCACTTCACCTTTGTCCTGACAGCCCTTGGAGAGGATGTTGTTGCTGCTAAGGATACTAATGAAAGTGTGACACCACCATCTGCAGCACTTGAAGGGCTCATCAAGCATGTCAAAGATGTACTGCCTGAGCTAGGGGAAGCCTTCATTATGGTACACATGTGCTGTGCAAGCGACCTGAATGTGCATGTAGTGTCTGGTGTGCATGCAGTGTAGCACAAGCTGAGTCAGTGTTTTTGCCTTTGATTGCGCAAGTGTAAGTGGGAATGTGTTAATGTCCAATGTACCGTGTCCTCCCCCGGGGGTACATTTGTCTACCACGGTGTACAGAAAATAGATTATTAACGTTCTGCCAGTTTGACATCCCTTTTACATTTGACAGTGCATGCTCGTTGTACAGGTTCTTTGGAGCTTGGCCTGAAATTGCCAAGTTATAATTCTTTTTCTTTGGTCCCAAGCCAGAGCGTCAAAGTGAAGCTATGTGATCAAGATATACATGTATGACTGCGTATCTCAATCGCTTTGATGTTCTGACTTGGGACCAGAGACAAAGAATTACATGTAGGACTTTGGCCATGTTGGACCAAACTTCAAAGAAGCTGTACAACAAGCATGCACCATCAAATGGTTAAACTGGCAGAACGTGAATAAATTATCTTCCGTGCAAATGTACCCCCAGGAGGATGCCTGGTGCATTAGACATGAAATATTTTCAATGCTTCAAATTTTAAAGGCTGTGTACAGTAATGCACATGTAGACGTTGCCTTTCAGGCATTTATTTATTCTGGATTCTCACAGGGAAAAAGTTTGGAAAAATTTTCCTGTTCCCAAACTTGTTGCATAAAATATTTCACAATGCTTGTACAGTGTATCCACAATGTCGTTGCTTGTACCAGTAGTAAGTCAACAGTGAATAAATTTTAAAATCAAACAAAAATCTTTCCCTGTGTCTGTATATGACCTCCCCTACCATCACCCAGAACCATGTACGTGTATGTGTGTACATTGTGTAAATTGTTTGCTCAGCTGTTTTCAAACCGTGTGAGGGTGTATGATTAATTCAATCCTTAGGCATGTTTGAGTGAGTACCAAAATGATGCAGAGGCAGTGATCAACCACATCCTCGAGGGCACCCTCCCCCCTCACATGCACCAGCTGGACGGCTCCACACCACCACCTAAGACAGAAGGTGGTACCCAACAGACCACCAGGGAGCCATCCCTTGTGTCACAGAGGGCCAACGTGTATGATGGAGATGACTTTGATGTTTTCAGAAGAAGTGATATTGACCTGTCAAAAGTGAGCATTGGAAAGAGGTATGTGTGAGTGTGCGTACTCCGTGTAGATGTTCATGTATGTGTTCATGTACATGTATACATATACATATAAATTATCTAATTTGTTTAAAGTGATCCTGTTACTTTATGAAATGGTATGTGTGTGTGTATGTATGTATGTATGTATGTACATTATGTATGTATGTATGTATGTATGTATGTATGTATGTATGTATGTATGTATGTATGTATGTATGTATGTATGTATGTATGTGTGTGTGTGTGTATGTATGTATGTATGTATGTATGTATGTATGTATGTATGTATGTATGTGTATGCATGTATGTGTGTATGTACATGTATGCATGTCTGTATGTATGTATGTATGTATGTATGTATGTATGTATGTATGTATGTATGTATTTATGTATGTTAAAATTTAAACTACAGGGTTTGTACTAGTTTTCTTACATTGTAATCATGATAATAACTCAACCATACATGTACATGTACATGTAGGTGGGGCCAATGCTACTGAGAGGATGTGCCAAGCCCATGAGGGGTACCAAAGGGGGTGGTATGATTACAACCCTAGGATCTTGAGCACTGCTTGACCATATACAATGCTGCAGTTATCTCATTGCATTATCAGAGTTTAAATTAAAACAATTTGGAGGGATGGGGGCACCAACCGCAGAGCCACCTATGTCACATAATGTAGTATACGTAAATCCTTGGCATCTCCAGGGGGCCATGGTCCCTCCCCCTCTCCTGGTTGTGCCCTTCCCCCCCTCCCCCCCCCCCCAATCCCCAATCCCCAAAAATCACTATGTACATGTATAGCAATGCAGTGAGATGACTGCGTATACATGCAGTGAGTATTGCTACATGTAGATTAGAAAAGCTGTTTGCATGTACAAGTAGCGGTTAGCAATAGTCTAAGGATTGCGAAATTGAAAATGCCCCTCAGCCAATGTTGGGGCAGCCTACATGTACAGGTATGTACATTGTGTATGTACATGTACTGTGTACCATCAGTAGCATTTGTATATGCATTTAGATTATTGGTTTTGTGTACATAATGCAATTCAGTCTTCTATGTTTGCAACAAGTGGCTACCAAATTAAAATAGACCGAGTTCACAGGTTATGGTAATATAAGCCTACAATGTACATGTGGACACTTGTTATCAATGTGTACATGTATGTTATTTCATCTTGGGTGTGTCCATGTTTACATGTACTTATGCAATGGCATGTGTACACATGTACATGTAAACATCCTTACAGGTGTGACACATCTCTTTTCCTGGTTGTGTATACCTTGCTTACATACATGTATACATTTTAGCTGTATGCTATTTTGCACTGGAGGCACTGGAAAGTTCAAATATTAGCTGTAATGTTATATTTTGAATAAGGAGTTTTACAAATATGCCTCCCATGCATACACCAAACATAATTGAAATGATCTTGACATGCGATGCACATAATCATACATACACATGTATTCATGCGTAAGATTAAGATTTGCATACTATACATGTACATGTATGTTGCATCCTCCCCAGATATGATCCCTTGTCTGCAGCCACTCTTCTCAGTGATAAATCCCATTTAAAGCACATCAGGGATTTGTACAAGAACTTTGAATACGAAAGCAATGACCCCTTTGAGTGCCTGAATGAGGAAACAGTTAGAGAGAACTACCAGAAGTCATATCTGTTTGACTCGTACACATATGATGATGAGTATGATGATACTTATGACTCTCACGATGTTGGTGTGCCGGACAGTGTGACGACTGATGAAGTGTTTGCCGTCAAAAGGTGGAGTTATTTTTGTACTACACGTACATTACAGTTACATGCACTTGTGTAGAGCTGGGTGTCTTGTCCTATAGGGCCAGTCCGTTCCCTGCCGATGATTAAGTGTTGCTATCCCACTCCTGTGTGGCCCCATACTCACTGCACATACTTAAATGGTTGCATGTGTTTTATTGGTGAGAATAACATTTACATGTATCTGAACAGCATTAATTTATTGATATTCAATTCACCAAATACATGTATATCTATGTACGAGATTGTAACCCTTGTGTATTTATACATGTATATGTATATATTATATCATTTGAACTGTGAATGCTATCAATTTCCTATTTCTATACAACTTACTACACTATTTTTATAAGTGAAAATACATTTGGTGTCTTACACAAGTGGGGTATCGGACTTCGTAACCATGGTACCCCGCTTGTGCAAGGCACTAATTCTGAGTATAAAAATGGTATGGAATGAAGTGTTGGAAATAGGAAGTTGATATCGTTAACAGCTCAGAATATATACCAATTTGATTGGATGCTATTTATATAAATCAAGGATGGAAATCTCGTAGAACATGTACATGTGCATTTACATCTACGTGTATAAGAGAGATTACCTGTAGGATTTGTATACACCAATTGAATAAAAAGTAACAAATCAATGAATTAGGGAAATTACATTTTACAAACCTGCATTTAGCAAATAGTGTTATACGTGCAAGTACATTTATACTGTGACTGTGCCCAAATGCGCTTGCTAAAGTCCAATTGAGTTTACAGTCTAGGCAATTATGAAATTTTGTATTTTTCTGATTGTGTTCATGATACTTTGAATCCAACATACATGTAAAGGCGTACTAAACAGGCTCCCTGATTGAGTTTGTTATTCATTTTTATTCCTGGGGTAAAATTGCAGTTTAGTACATGTACATTGAGGTGCAGGATTAGGCTATAATTTGCATGCACTATGCCATGCAAAAAATCTCTGAAACAGATATAAAATGTTAATTACATTTAAATTCGGGTGTAGGATTTTTACATGTTTGCATCAATTCAATATAAAGATAGAAACAAGGAATTTCGGGAATTATGCAGTTATTAATTAATGTGGAGCAAAATCGCTCTTCGGGGGTTATAATTCTATCTCTATACATGTACATGTCTTTGCAACCTTACAATGCTTTCCTTTCAAACAAGGATGTAACTGCGTACATTGAGTGAACATTTTCCCACTCAATTCACACCAGTGATTTTAGGCACACATAGATCTCCCATACATTGAGTGGGACATACATATATCACTGGCATGAATTAAGCAGGAAATCATGTACTAAATTAACAATCTGAGCAGTTACAGGAGTCCTCTATAAACATACCGAATTTGACACACTTACATGTACACTGTATGTCACTAAACCTGGAAATACGTAGAATTCTGACCTGATTAGTTGGGAAACTTTGTACTCACAGCACCAAAAATATCTAGAGCACCAAAATTGGTTTTACTTACAGGAAAATGGTGTGGGTACATAAGCGAAATTTGAAAGGCAAGAGTTATATAATTGATTTAAAAGGCAAGGGTTATACGTTTGCGAGGATACATATTGATTTATGTAACATTCAATTTTAGTGATAAAATTATAACCCCAGAAGGGTGATTTTGCTGTACACTGTCCCATATATTATTACTATTGCAGACCAACGTTAGCGAATAGTGTTACTAAATGGTGGCGCAAATATTAATTTTATATAATAATAATTAGACAGTTCACGCAAAATATATTCATCACATATATATGTATATGGAACAGTTCATGCGAAAATGTCGTATCGCTATATGTAATAAAAGCTCTCCCTTTGAATCACTATAACTTCCGAACAAATAATGCTACCAACTTGCTATCTGCAGCACATACTCCTACACTATTCGTCTATTTTATTTCTGTCCCTTCAGTCCTCTTCCTATGGTAAATACAAAGGGCGTTACCCCTAAGGGTTCAAAACTTAAGTATCCTTCTGCAGGAGAGTCCCAATAGCTTCAAAATTGGTATATATGTAGAAGAGTCCTGTCGTTATTGATTCATTAATTTTTACTCTACATGTATCTGTTGCGAAGATATAGATATACAATGTATCTGTGCAAAGTACATGCTGCACATTTTTCCACTTGATTCATGCCAATTATTTATGCACCCGCCTCGCATACATTATTTGCTAGGATATGGTTTGCCTAAATCATTCAGTTGGCGGGAAAATGTGCACGTACTTTGCACAGCTATATCCTATTTCCAACACTTCATACTGCATAGGTAAAATAGATATCGTTAGCTTTGTAACGTCCAATTCCCCTTGGGGTTCAAACCCACTGTATAATTTAATTGACTTCAAATTTTTTAGATGAATCATGTGTGTTTGGATTTGTCCTGTTCGTTAAGTTTTACTGTACCCATTGCAAAGATACCTGTGCAAAGTACATGTACATGCACATTTTCCAGCTCAATTTACGCCAATGAATTACACACCTGCCTCCCATATATTTGATGGGATGCGGTTTGCCTAACTCATTGGTTGGAATTGAGCGGGGAAATGTGCACGTACTTTGCACAGCTATATCTTTGCAACGGGAAAAGTAAAAATTAACGAACTGCAAAACGATTCACGGTCTCACTATGTTCATACAAAATTTAATTTTCATGCTAAAAGATATGGCGGGTTTGAACCTCCAGGGGTAACACTGGCACAAAGCTAATAACAAGACCCCAAAATCTGTATTATCCATACACAAATGGTGTAGTATGAAGAGTTGAAAATAGGATGTCAATAGTGTTTACCATTCAGACAGGATAGCAATTTAAACGTGAATCATTTTATAACTTTCTTTTTTTTAATCTGAACTGTCCCAATTGCATAATTTCTTGTTTCCGCACTTTTTATTCAATTTATGCATACATGTACATGAACAATCCTACATTTGTACATATTTTAAATACATTTTTTCTGTCTAGAAATTTTTTTAAATGGCATATGTAAATTATAGTCTAATTTTCTTGCAATTGAAACTCACACATCTGGTGGCAATCCAGGACCACAATTTCTTCAGTGATTAATGGTGTGGAAATCATAGACTTTGATCATGCAGATACATACACTACTATAATGACCCTACAGTAACCCACTCCTAATTCATAATTACAATGTACGCATGTAGCTAGTTCACTCAGCACTTTCATGTAAGTTAAATGTACTAGGTATCAAAGTTAATATTGTATAACATGCGGGGCCACCATATATGTATATGATCTTTCGTATAGGGGACTGTTCAGTTGTTTTAAGACCACTACATATGGTGTATATTGGTTTTGTTTTATGCTACAGTAACCAATTAAATCATATGAGGATACGAGATTATGTCTTTTCTAATGCGGCGTTTCGATTGGCTTTATAATATTACGCTCTTTCTGCTGCTCTCTTGTGCTCTGGATTGTCAATTGGTACATGTACATATATCCTGCTGGTTCGATCAGCGGCTTTTACTGGCTCTAGATTGTTCTTGTATCGTGCATGTTTAGCCGCCTCATCTGGCTCCAGATTGTCCTGGTACTGTACATGCTCGTGAAACCGCTTTTATAGCTCAAGATTATCCTGATATTGGGTTTTTGTAGCCTTCTTACTTTCAGTATTGTGTCAGGTATGTACGTAAGTTGGGGGACAGTGCTACCATCCTTATACTATCCTTATACTACACTTATACTATCTTTGTGTATTGGAAACAGAGACTGAACTTGTGTTAAGGAAACAGCTTACACTGATGTATGTTTTATGTTTATGTTAGGTTGGAGATGGTTCTTGATAATTTACCCTTCTGTTCTATTGTATACTTAACAGGTTGAATGAAAAAGGTCAATACCAAAGGCATTTCAGTTCATCAGAGGATGAGGACAAAGAGGAAGAATATGAAGAGGTATTTGTGAACATACATGTACATGTATCTACATTACAACATGTACATGTATTGGCTCCATGTGTATGATTTTTTTAATTGTCATACCTTCCTCAGTCTACAGGTCGCCACCTAAAGGATAAAGAAATGCGACCATCACTGATGAAACGTAGCACACCGCAAAATGTAATGACTGTTGACCTAAGGCCTACCAAGGGGGCAAGGAAAGTGGAGCGGCCTACAGATGCACAAGGCGAAAAGACTGACAGGTATGCACCTTCACAAGATTACTATGTACTTGCTAAGGGGAAAAGTGATGGAAGTAAGCATGAAGTGAGAGATGGGAGGAAGTATGAGCAAAGAGATAGAGATGACAGAAAGTATGAGCAAAGGGATGAGAGAAAAGGTGAAAGGCGAGTTGAGAATAAGCAGAGGTTGGAAGAGAAGAAGATTGAAGATAAGCCTACTAGAGCTCAAGCTAGCAGTAGAAGCAGCGATAGAAAAAGTCCGTTTCAGGAAGGAGAGCATGGGCACGGTCCGAGCAGACAGTCACAAGATGTACGAAGACTGCACACAGATGTGCTTGGGGATGGACCAGGGATGGATGAAGCAGGTCCCACAGAATCACATCAGCACAAGAAGGCACCAAAGGGGAAATTGGATAGAAGCGGTGCATCGTTCAACTCACGTAATGCTGTTGGAATAGCTGGTGCTGACACACGTCAACAGAGTGCCAAGCGTGATCTACAAGAAGAGGCTACCCTTGAGCCACCAGGTGGTGACCAGACGAGACCTGTTGTGGATGACATACGATCAAGGCAGTTGAAGGAGCGGAATAAGGGTATGAAAGCCAACCATAACCGAAAGGATCTTGCAGATAGGAAGAGAAATAAAGGAATGGGAGGTCCGTTTTGATGCGAAATTATAGTGCATGAAAAAGGTGAACGCCAAACAAACTATTACAACATCAATTGATTATGTGTTTACCCAATTGTTACATTACAAGGTTTTTGGACTTGTATGTATGTATGGGTGTTTGCACCAGGTTATAAAATGGACGATTGATCGATGGTTGATAGTTGACGTGTAGTTATTATAGCCGGAAAATGTGTGTAGTCGTCGTAGTATTATGTGACGTTTGTGTGATTGGAGTGGCGATCACGCTACCATCCATTAATAGTAACCCGTACCATTTCCCTGTCGTATATGATAACAGGTCTGGAGCAGACTAGTTGGGCATGCAGTGGTATGATTATTTCATGTAAAATTAAAATTTAACGTACGCGAAATATTGCATTTGTCCAGTCGTAATAATTATAATTGTATATAATACATGCTGCCGTACTGACTATACATGCAAAATTAATTTCTCTGATTAGCTAAACCCTACTTTTGTACGATTAGGAATTTGATACCAAGGCTTAAGCTTTGAACTTCACAAGTGATAAAAATACGAGAAGGTTGGTGGTATATAGGAATCAAAGGCGATGGTAGTGTAAAATTAAAGCAAGTTAAGGGAACAAGGCTTCTGATTGAAATGGCAAAATGGGCGTGTCATATTTTTATCACTATGTGCGCTAATTATATAATATTTTTCCTTCCCAGTCATGCAGTAAATTAAACCTTGTTTCCTTGCTTTTACGCCACTGTATATATAGCTTCCTATATACCACCAACTTCTCGTAAAGAAGTTTTTATCACTTGATTTGATGAATTCACCATTCCTTGGTATCCATACATCCATTGATTTGCCCCAATGTTGTTGCCATGCCTATCATTGCATGATACACCAGGTTTAAGTAATCATAATTATGCTGCTGGGTATCTAATTATAAGGAGAATTGGCCAGGGAATGTGTGGTTGATTCCCCCGAAGCAGGATCAATATGAATTTCCTTCAGATGAAAACTATATCAACTTTATTTGGGTGCACAACCTGCCATTTGAAATGCTTCTGTGTTGGTTGCAGCAATGTTGCTACAAACACAATAGTACCACAGTTTTCCATACTTGCTTTGTCTATCAGTATTAAAAATACACCTTACAAGATGTTAGCCACTAACAACATTGAAAACATTACATAACATCTGATTAATAGCTAATTGTATTCATTATATTCCAATAATATTTGATATCATTAAACTAACATGTCAACACAGAATGCATGCAAATCATTTATGAGATATCTATTTTCGTAGTTTCATAGGTGAGAAAGGGTTAAATCCTAATTTGTTTACAAAATATATTAGATTATTGCTTTTATAAAATGTTTTTAAAGTCCATGTTTAACTCTTTATAAATAACTTGCATATTAAAATCACAACATGTAATTGGTTAATTAATTTGAGGAAAGAGCACTAAATAGCAGAACCATACAGGATTGGATCTGGCTAGGTCAATTATAAAAATTCTCCTCCTGAATGCTAATTTTGCTCTTCATGTAAATGCAATCATTTATAGATGTCACTCAAACTGAATTCGTTTATCTCATCATATATAATGTTTGAAGCATAATGTATGCATAAATCAGAGTACAGTTATGGGGCAGTGTTTTACTAATGTTAAAGTGTGTTCCCCTGAAATAGAGCACATTAGTGTGTGAAGTTACAAGCAAAAACAGAAACTGATTAACTTTCATCACTCAGTTTTTTTCACCAATTTTTGCCTCATTCTGATGCAATAATATTAGAAAATGGACGAATTGTTATAATGATTTCTTCTTAACTAATTGTATTCATAATAATAATACACTGATACAATACAATGTATATAGAATACATAATATATTTTTTCTTCTTAACTAATATTTATCCAAATAGTATTGGAGACCATAATAAAATATTAAGTTAGAAAATACATTTTTTATTTCAATTAATTTCGAAGCTGTAATTGATCTAGGACCGCCGCTTGGATATTAAAGATTAAAACATATTTAAAATTACATTTTATTTTCATAATAGCATCAGAAAAGTCATTACTGTGGTTACTGAGAACGTTATCATGCCCATGAAAGAAGCGGTAGTGTGTGGCAGGTATCATCGTGCGCGTTCCGATTGGATAGTGACCACACGCATACTATCTGATCAGAACATATCCAGAAGGTGGGCTAGCCTATAAGTAATAGAATACAACTCTCGTTTTAAAAATCGCGCACTGTAGTATGGACCATGTACTTTAAAAACATTGGTTTTCAAACTGCTTTAGTGTTATAGTCTTGACACACAAGGAGCCGAAATCTGGATTAAGCCTAGATTGAAGCGCAGCTAGCTCCGTGACGCGTTGCTCAGCCGGAATCACAAGGATTACAGAATGCAATACAGAACACCGCTAGGGTATACGCACATACAACAATACATCAAAGAACACAAAAACACATTATTCCATCTCATTGTGCGCCAGAGCGTTCATTGTGCACATGAGTTTGCATATGAATGGAGACCTCAGAGAAGGTGCCCACCGAGACCACTGTTTTGTAGGTCATAACATCTCCCTGCCAGCCTTGAAGCTCCACAGCAGCAAAGGCGTGAAATCTCTACTTGACCTGGGTTTTGGTCCATGATGAGCAGCGAGGGGGACCAGGCCCATACTCATTCTCTGCTGGGAGACGAGGGTTTCAGATCATCCATTTGGAAGCTCACTTGGAGAGCAACTCTGCTAGTGGGGTGCGCCGATCCTGCATCAAGAATTCTTGCAATGCTGCTCGAGGTGGGAGTGTAGATTTGGAGGGAGCATGTTTAAATGTCCAGACCAAGCGCTCTGCTGCTCCATTGATGGCTGGATGGTAGGGTGCACCAGTGAGGTGGGTTATGCCCCTCTCCCAACACCAGGACTGATATTACTCTGAGCTGAAGGTTGCTGCATTGTCAGATACAATGGCATGAGGTCAGGGTGTTCAAGAAATTCTGTGGTTGATTTTGAAGTAGAAGTAGTTGGGTGTATGCAAGAATACTTTGAGTAGGCGTCAATGAGAGCCAGCCAGTTGCTCCCGAGGAAATTGATGGCACGATCAATGTGAACTTGGCTCCAAGCTTTTGAAGCATCCAAGGATAGTTTTCAGGCTTTGATGGTTTGTTCTGGTGTTTGGCACAAACTGTGCAACGATGACAGCTAGAGAGATCCATAATATCAGAGTCAATCTACGGCCAGTAAACAGATGTGCGAGCCAGCTGTTTTATCCACTGCTTACCAAAATGTCCCAGATGGAGCAACTGAAGAACTTGTGGTCTCAAACTAGGGGGAATGACCACCCTGGAACCACGCAACATCTTGCATGAAACATGCATGTACAGGCAAGATTTTTGCTCGGGATTTTGGGGTCCAGGTGGGGAGCGAATTGATCAATGATGGTAGATCAGCTGGTGGGAGTCCTCAATCTCTGTTGAGGTTAGCGCTTAAGTTTAACTGCAGGTATAAAAGACTGCGTTGATAAATGGGTACTGTATGTCGCAGAACTGAAGGGTCTGACTATAGTTTTGTTTTTTATGTGCATCCACCTCTTGTCGGAAGGGGTGGGACTGAGGTTCATGCTATAGGCTTGACACGTTATCAACTGTAGAGGAGTTTATTAACTAAGCGCAATTAAACTGACATTAAAATTAAAATGAGATTAATTTGAAGTTATTTGAAGATAACCGCAGTGTTGCCTGCGATGGTAATTAATTCTTTGTCTTTATTTTTGGCTTTATTGTAACGCAGTGAAATATATAATTCGAATTCAGACCAATTTTTAATATTTTCTGAGGTCATTAAGAATTCAATTTGCAATAAATTGCAAGATGACCGCCGATGTATGGGCGATTTCTCCATAGCCCTGTTCATAAGGAGCTTGGAAAACTGTCAGCGTTCTTTGCCATAAGCTACTGTGCCACTAACGACATTCATATTTGGTACGTCTCACATAGTCATTAAGTTGCTTAATAACGATTATATTCGACTGAGTTACTAAAATTGCAGGGTACGCATAGCATAGTTAGCAAGGATTATGATACATGTATGATCATGCGTGGCAATCTTGAATAGGTTGAAATGCATGCCGAACTACAACTTGCTTTCCATGCGATATGTAACACGAGCATGGTGGGTAGAACTTGAGCATGATTTTCCCTTTACAGCAAAAAAAAAAGCATTACGCTGTTTAATGTCATCAGCTGTTCACACATCATCAATACTGTTTGGTGCAGCATTGGTATTAGGAATTCTGATTTCGTTCCAATATCTAAACATAAATGGTGAATACGAGACCCATATTGGTTCCCGTAAGCATTCGTTACGTAAATTCCTCGTTGGCCTCATAAAATAGACCTTATTCGACCGCAAATATGAATATATTCTTGTGTGACATGCATGTGACATATATTGGAAAGGCGTCGCCGTTAATGAGATACACGAATATGTCGGATTCGTTTAAGCAGCTTGATACGGTGGGAAAGTTACGCTACAAAGAGAAGCTTGGTATGCTAGGGGTAACCACGGACCCATACAGACTTCAAAAGATGTTTGGCCGGCCCACAAAGTGTTTTCTTCGAGGCATGACTTCTACTGTAAACCATTTGTGTTATAAGATAGAACGCGCAACGGTAGCGCCAAGCAGAATACACGTGTAGTGGTGTCTGGTGGGTGTATTGGGATATAAAGCATGTTAACATGGTGTAGGGGTTGTTGAGATTCTGCGCCTCAATTGCGGCCGCGGAGTTTGAGCTGTCATTATTTATGCAGCCCTTGCGCAATTGAGGCGCAGAATCTCAACAACCCTACACCGTGTTAACATGCTTTATATCTCAATACACCCACCAGACACCACTACACGTGGGTTCTGCTTGGCGCTACCGTTGCGCGTTCTATCTTAACACAAAATGGATTACAGTAGAAGTCATTAAATTGCCTTGTCTTGATTATGTTATAAACGACAAAAAACAAGGTGAAGTCAAATCAGTCCTATTACACCCACGGTATGATAGAGAGCTTATTTATTTCGCTGATGTTCTTTTTTACGTATACCCTTTACACGGAGGGTCAAATGGATTACAAGATTGTTTTCAATACAGGAACGGCAAACTATAACCTCGCACCACGCGGATCACCAAATCCACAGAAAAGAACGGAACCAACCTTGTATGAACGTTTTTGACCTTGAAAAGGGATGGCTGATAGTTCCTGAACTCACTCGCCTTTAGAGAACTTCTTGTCGCGTGATGTAATTGAACCAATATTGGGACGAGCGTGTAACATTTATATATTCATATTGCGGTCGAATAAGGTCTATACATGATATACGTAGACATACGCAATCAGACGCCTGAATTGCTATGTGCGTCATGAAAAATTTTACCTAACGAGTTCTTCGAGGTACCTCATGAAAAATTTCCCCCTCACTAGTTCCGCAACGTAATTTTGGCACGATTAACGAGGTATGTAATGAAAAATCCCCCCCCCCCCCATAAAAATTCCTATTTTTGGCACGGATTCCACACCATGCACGAGTCTTTGCCGCTTAATCATCTCTTTAAATATGCGTGTTGAATTGCATTGATGAACGACGGATATTGAACAAACAAATTAACAGCATGAAGGATTATATTTGCATGTGAGTTTCAAGAAGGGCTGCTCACTTGTGATTTTATGCTTACCACGAGTGGATCCAGATGTCGTATGTATACAATGCCGAAGCAACCCTCATAATTTTATGAACAAGCAGTTTATAATTAATTTCTACTGTGAGGAATTTCTAAGAGCTATGAAGAAACGATATGGCAAATTGATTCTCTTCTCATTTGTATTGCCGGCCATCTGGGACGATGGTCCTTTTAGGTACTGGTCACAACGACTCACAAACTACAATGAAATCCAGTCACTTTTGCTGTCATGCACGGGATGGGCACGCCTTTAATAATCACCAATCGTATGAAAACTGATTTTGCTTAGTGCATGCATGGATTATCAGCACATCAAGTGAATCCAGACGTTCAACGCTACTCGTGGGCGGGGTATATATCGTCGGAATGTACATGACACACAAACGTCTAACAGTACCCAAATACGTATCGTTCTAAAAATAAATCGACAGCCACAGTATTTTCAGTTGACGGCAGTGTGAAGATGGGCAATTCTTCGGTCAAGAGGAGTATGAAAAAAAGAAGTGCAACCCAGAAAAAGGTAAAACATCTGCCAAAAGATTACGTCCCGCAAAAGTGGCACGAAGTGTACCTTGAGTTAGAGGACTGGGGGCTATGTCCACCCACCATACGAGTGGATGACACGGAGCCCTTTTTTGTAATAAGACCTGGTGCATATGCGACGTGGAAACCCACGTACGGACCTTATGACATGCATTTTTGCATGCTAGAGGCATGGGAAAAAGGTCGCGAAAGCGAATACTTAATTGGTATGGGTGGATATGGATGTAATAGCTGGGAGTTTGCCGCCATTCGCCGCGAGGCTAGGGCACTCGTTGGGTTTCAGACAAGTTATGGAGGAATATATAACGACCACGACAAAGTGACGTCAAATGTGAACGAATGTTTGAAAAAAATGGACCAGATTTCGCTCTGCCTTTCGGATCCATCTATCCAGGCGGCCTTGCCGAAGGGTGATATGTTGGTAGCAATATTAAGAACAGGGAAAGGACGTTCCGAACCGCAGTACGCTTTGGCAAAACATTCAGATAAATGGGAAGATATTAGATGGATAGATGGTAATTTGGACCCTTCCAACCTCTTGCAGCAGTTGTCCGCCTTGCATGGACACTGAAAAGCTCAAGTCATAAATAATTAGTTTCTATATAGTAAGGTCATGTGAAATTGATTATTAGTTTCTTGTCCATCCGTATTCTAAAAAGGATGCGGGCGGACGGGAATTATTTTTATAATGTCTATATTGTTGATGTGTAATATATTGTAATATATTGATGTGTAATATATTGTTGATGTGTAATAACTATGGATTCTTTAACAACTAATGGAATTAGAGCAGAGATAATATTGCCACAGGTTAGAATCAGTGGCGGATCCTGGGGGGGGGGGGGGGGCCTGCTGGGATACCCCCCCCCCCCCCTCAGCCAAATATGGTTAATTACGATAGCTAGCTACGTTGCATTATTTATGCGCTGTGCATGCATGATGAGGGAACGGACAATGAGTTAAAAACGTGCCGTATTCTGATTTATCCGTCGCTCGAGTGTTCCGTGTTAAGTTCTGTGACTGAGATTCGCTCAGCTTTAGCTGTTTGTTCAGGTTCAGGTTTGCTGCATTGAGGAGCAGTATGAATACTGAGGTGTTTTTGTCCAGTTTGTCAACTGAAGTGTGAGATTCAACTTGCTGTCCCAGAGTTCAGATTGGGATTTGTATTATCCGTATTGGTACTTTAATTTGCAGGCTTTGAAAGGCATATATATCTTTGGTTGTGTCAGACTGATAAATCAAGTTAGAGTGGGTTATTTGTCGCCATCCAGATTCAGATCTAAGAGTGTTGGAAATCGTTGAAAAGGGAGTGAGGGGCATAAATACGCCGGCTTAGTACTTACAGTGAGTTTAGTAAATAATGTCCATTACATTTTTATATATTATCATCGATATTATTTTTGTATAATGGAAACGAGTAGAAAGCGAAAGGATAAGGACATGGTAAGTTCTAAAAAAATGCAAAACTGACATTCGGTCATTTATGCTAAGTTCGAAAAGAGCTTGCTTAACATCTTCCTTTGAATGTGAGCTAGCCTATTCTAAATGAAGACAGTCATCCTGTCCCACATCTGGAAGATGTGGTAACATTTGATTCATAAAATTCAATTCCTTTAGTCCTGTGCATGGAGGCATTACTTGCCACATGTGTTGCAGAATCTGATTTGAGAGCAAATATTGATGAGAACTCTGATGTATCATCCACTTCTATAAGTGCTATGGCCAATACTATATCAACAACCATAATATCCATAGTGCCTAATAATGATATTGGCCTTGTGAAAAGAGAAACAGTTCTACCAGGTAGCACTAAGGCACAAATATTGAATAATCCTACAAGCTTATCAACTAGTGACACATAGATATATACATATATTTAAAACGGTAAGGCTCACCAAACATACTTTAAGAGAAATTGGCTGCAAGAATATTTATGGTTAACTTGGTCACCTGCGCACAATGCATGGAGCATATTGTGTACTTTTTGCACACCTACCTAAAGGCAAGTGTCATGGAGGTAGACGCTTGGGAAAGCTCATAACAAAACCATTTGAGGATTTTAAGAATGTTAAAGGCAAAGAGGGAGTTTTAGATAAATATGGTATGTACCAATATCATGTTCTAATGGGCAAATCATTTTGGCTCGATGTGATAATCCAGTACTTGTGTTGATAATATGCTTGATGCTGAGTCTCAAGAAGTTGTTGCGCTCAATAAATTAGCTCTGAAATCAATCATCAAATTACTGTGGAAAACAAGGGATTTCATTTAGAGGTCACAGAGATTATGCTACTGTGGATACAGGCAATGCAGGAAACTTTATTGCTCTATTGCAGTTTAGAGCCCAGACAGATGCAGTTCTTCACAATTTTATAGAACATGCCCCCAAAAATGCTACTTACGCATCAAAGACAATTCAGAATTAATTGATAGACATTTGTGGAGACTACATTAGAGAGAAAACAAGTGGACTAGTACTCAAGGGATCCTTCTTTTCCATCATTGCCGATGAACTGAGAGTTACTGTCACTTCTAAATATAATAATCATACCGTGGGTGTCTGCCACAGAATGGTTGATACCGCCATCATATCCCAGGCTTCCTGTAGTAAAGGAAGTATTCTTTGACTTTGTACAGTTGAAACGAACAAATTCTGAAAATGTGTGCAAGAAATATTGAATGTTACACATCTCGCAGCATTGATTTAATTAAATAAAGTCAGAGGTCAGACATACAACACAACTAGCTCTGTGTCATCCGCGGAGCATGGAAGGTTTGGAGCGGTTTACAATAAAGCAATATATCTATACCATGTAATGCGCATAATTTGAACTTATGTATCAGCTCCAGTTGCCTGTAAGAAATGTGATACATAATGAACGAGTGTTTTTACATTCTTTCACAATTCTCCAAAGACGCAAGCATTTTTTGTACATGTTTTGGAAAACTACGACGCAAAGCAAATTAAAAAGGACTATGTCGCACACGATGGGTGGAGCGTCATGAAGCGTACGAAAATTTTATTGAACTAAATCCATTGTAATGACAGGTGACATTATTGCACATCCTCACCTTTAAAAAACTGGATTAATAGAGGATTGCTCGTGCGACAAAGAAAACAAAGATAGCAAATGGATATGTGTCAGCTTTAAGACACTTTGAAAATTTGGTCCCTTCGTTGTTCAAAAGAATGTTTTGCACCCAATGAAGGGAATTGCTACTATGAACTCCAAAAACGAGACTTAGCTTAGATGTTTACGAAGCATACCAAAGAATTGACGACGCGATTGATTGTGTACAAACTTATCGTACTGACATAGATACATTCCATGATAGGTGCTATTTAGCGAGGCAAAACATTTAGCGGCAGAAATAGAGGGGGAAGACGGACAAGCAAATCGATCGAATGTTCCTGCAGAGAGAATTCCAGTCTGAGATGCATAGGATAATAAAACAAAGGGATGTAATCCAAAATTCATTATTTTTGGGGGAAATATTGGTGCGGCGATCGCCGGACCGGTTCCGACGCCAGTGTCATATAGTAACAACCGCTTTACAACTCTTCGATCGATTGAGGATGGTGTCGTAAATTTAAGCGATGTTTGAATCTGTGCGTTGCTACTCTCCAGAGGCGGATTTGGGTGTGTGTGGGGGGTGTGAGGTGTGGGGGGGGGGTGTGGTAGGTGTAGCGGGGGTATACCCATCCCCCCACCCCACCACCCCCCCGCCAAATATCTCATTAATTATTCAACAACTAATTGTTATGAATCAAACCTCAACATTGTTAATTTGTGTTGTTAATTTCATTAATTCCCCCACCCGCAAAATCTTCCTAGATTCGGCTCTGCGCTCGCAAATAGTCGTGTAAATTTGCCTCGATCACGTGATTATAGGCCCTCTTTTCCCCTAGAAATCGCGCTACGTATAAATGCGTGACACTACCCTATGGTCCTTATCTCCTTTTGTTTATCGGTGAACAAAGATATAATAAACACAAAATGAATACAAAGTTTAGTATATTGATCTGCACACAAAGAATGAAATGAAAAGTGACAATGAGGAGCTCTTCATGCATGCATGGCTTCCGCAACATTTAAATCAATCGCACTGAAGCTGCCCCGGGCCTGTGATGCATATGACCATTTACCTCTTAAGCACATTATGGAAGAGTGCAGGAGAGAGAATCTAAGCCGGCAACATCTTATCCAGGCAAAGTTGTGCCATAATGTTAATTGTTCTTGCACGCTTATATATATATATACAGAGCCGACGCCGGCATTTAAAAAGTGGTGCGGCCAAACCGCGCGCAGGCCGGGCGCTTGTATGAAATGAAACAAAGGATTGATGAGCAAAAAGGAGCCACAAGCGAGATGAGTATTAAATGAATAGCACTTGCATCATGCAGCAGAGTACGCAATTAACTATAAAGTATAATTTTTTTTTTTAAATCGAAGTTTCAAAAAGTGGTGCGGCCATGGCCGCACCTGCTTGAACGGCGGCGTCGGCCCTGATATAAACGGATAAAACTTGAAGAGAGTTGCGTGTTACCGCGGTAGCACACTTCCCATAAAAAATGCTGGTGACAATCACCCCAAAAAACCTTGTGCACTGACGTCCAGAGTTCTGGCACCTTTTGAATTTGAGTGTCATGCGACACTGAGCACTCTGATCTCTCCAATTAAAACTTGCTATGCATGCATACATGCAAGGTGCAAGTGGTTCTGTATACATACTGGGACAAACCTCGGTACACGATCATGGAAAGCACCCTTTAGTCTCGTACCCAGACCCAGATTCCCAACAGCAGCGGATGGAAAGTGGGTCTGGCGAGCCAATCAGATTGCAGCCGTAGTGACATCACGGTCGCTTCTAAATTAGGGATTCCATAGCTAGCTATAATGAGTTCGAGTAGCGTTCCAATTGGAGCTTTCTCCTTGAGGATGACTGTTTGTAAGGCTTTAATACCTCCGCTCGAGTCTGAGCAAACGCCTTCATCGTGGGCAGGAGCGTTACAAGGACAACTGGACAAGTACGCGCCCGCCACTGTGAACGACTATCCACTTTCCACGTAGCGATGACGTAATCAATTCTTAGCTGTTGGGAATCTGGGTCTGGGTACGAGACTAACCACCCTTGAGGAGTGCAAAACCATGATCGCTGATTGGTAGGACTGAAAGCCGAGATGAGGCACCTTTATCACCTCACATATATCTATACATCCATACATGTACATCAACATGTATGGATGCTCTCAATAACTTACTGCAGTGCAATCTGAACTCGTCAAAGGTGGGACGATGTTACCGGTTTAGTTTTTGCTATATTTAACAATGTGCGCTAATGTAGGTCTATTTCATTTTCCTTTACAGTCAGAAGCCTTGTTTCCTTGCTTTTTACACTATTATAGCTTTGCATTTGTATATACTACCAAGAAAACATTCTGATCTCTAACCAGAAGGTTGGTGGGATAGGTTTCCTTTTTTTAAAGCCACCCTATATTATTCAGTCTGACCTGCAACATTCGTTTTATAACCTGAAAGACCCTTGCCATAAATGCTTCAGAAGTACCACACCACAGTATGTAATGTTTATTCACCTAGACCATGCATATGTACTGACCCGCTAAAATCTCCACTTTATTAATGTATCAACACATCCATACTTAAATAAGAAATTGACTAATCAAGGTTCTATGCACAGCAATTTTTTAATCCGTAGGTTGTAGATTTTAGGCATCTATATTGATTCATTGGTTTCGTATGTTCTGTGACAAGCTGGTTTAATCCAAATAACCGGAGCTTGAGCAATTCCTTGGCATCTGCTGACTATGACCTGCCCATTCAGTGTATCTATTCTTGTATCTCGTTTAGTTGTACCTGCATATTAAATTGCTGCTACAATATCCTAATTAGCCACTAAACAGTTCAATTCATTCTTTTTTTATCTACCAACTAATGAATACATCATCACTGTGCGTGCATAAACACTTCCATGATCAAGCTACCATACTATAATACACACTACTACTTCCAGTTTGAGCTAGGTGTTCTATTTATCCCTCTTGTTCATTTAATCTCTTCCATTGTACTCTTCGTCTGCACCATCGCATGAAGTAGGGACGTTGAAACAGGTGTTCAATGTCCTCCAGTGCCTTCCCCTTGGTCTCAGGAAGGAATAATTGCACGAAGACCAAGGAGATGGTCGCTAGTACAGCATAAATGCTGAACGTCAAAGCCTGACCAAGAGTGCTAACAAGGGTCAGAAACGTTATGGACACTATCATATTGAACACCCAGTTGGTACTAGTTGCAACAGCAATTCCAGTGCTTCTGGCCCACGTTGGGTAGATCTCTGCATTGATTGTCCATGCAAGTGGGCCAACACCAGGAGCAAAGAATGCAAGGTACACAAAAAGCGAAATGATGGCCAATGGACCGAAAAGCGAGTCGGGACATGATGAGAAATACCACTTTCTTTCCAGTACACTATTGAAATGAGTGGGTATATTCACATCTTCCATATGCAGGTCACATTTAGTATTAATATTTCTGAACAAGCTGGTATTCACTGTTCCCTGACTGCAAGTGCCATTGCTGTATTGTTCAGCTAAAGGATCGTAGTCAACACAAAATCCACAGGCACTATTTGAAATACAGGGCCAGCAAGATTTGTATTCACAGGTACCATTTGCAGACAGAGGTGTGGCTTCAAGGTCATAGAAGTTCTTCAGCATAAAGGCTCCTATAAGCATGAGAAGCCCTAGTACAAGACCTGCATTACTAATGAACCACAGCTTTCTTCGACCAAGGCGGTCAACCAAAGTCAGTCCAACAAATGTAAAAAAGAAGTTGCTAAATCCTGGTATGACTGATAGCCAAATTGCATCGTTCTCTTTATAACCAGCCATCTCAATAATGGATGCAGTGTAGTATCTATTTGTACAACCAGAATAATGTATCAATGCATGAAAAACAAATGTGAACAAACCCATATTACAAAATCATTATGAAATAATCCACCACAAACCCCCTTAAATACTTTATGGTAAATGACAGGGGAGATGTGTACTTTTAACAGTCTCAAACCACGTCAAGTAGTCAGTCCTCCTCACTGAATTGACTACACCCCCCAAGTGACCAGGGGTGCAGTGGATATTAAAACAAAACAGCTGGCTGATCACCCCCCCCCCCCCCCCTCCTTCACCTGCTTAGGGGTTAGTAATCATACAATAATAATTTCATATCAGAATACATTAATTTAAAACATAAGCACTACAAATAACTAAAAGTCACAGCAAGTGTTTGGTGAGACACATCTGGCCAAAATTGCCCTGGCATTCTGCCTCATGAGGGTGAGGCTGAGGCGACTGTAGATACAGTTGCCTCAGCCTCACCCTCATGAGGCAGAATGCCAGGGCAATTTTGGCCAGGGGTTAGTTATGTTTTTTTATTAATCATATATTAATAAATAACTACATAAACAAAATAATGTTAATATGCTACACTGTACTTGAAGCCATAATACTTACAAAATAGTATTGATGCCACATAATTGCTGGAACATTTGAAGGGAACAGCCCACCAACAGTGCCATCATAACAGGTCGAGAGGTGAAGAACTTCTTCACTAGCTGTTTGAAACCTAAAGGAAATAAACTTGCACTGCTAGGTGTCCTTGATGACTTAGTGCTATGGAAACCATACAACTGCTTAGAATGGAGTGCAATGTTCTGAATACATGGGTTCGTAAGCTCACACAAGGTTTGATTAGCATATTCTATTGGGTTTACAAGTCACTGGACTTGGCCTAATTCAAAAATATGGTACCTCACCCTATCCCAGGTGTTCCAATATCTTCATGCAGTAACACAAAACGCAGAACGATATATTATAACCAACACCAAAATGCATGCATCAGTGCAGTTGTATGCTTAAGAGTGACTGTCATATATACTCACCCACGTGGGACTTAATGCATTCCTGGTAATCATCCATTATCATTTTCAGTTCATCTTCCACCTCCGTGTGTCCTCGAATCTGATGCAGAACCTTTCTCGCCTTATTTTCATGTCCGTGGTGCACGAGCCATCGTGGGCTCTCGGGCAGAAATATGAAACCGATAAACATTATCACCGACGGGACTCCAGCAAGTCCCAACATGATCCTGTGTGTGTGTATGTGTGTGTGTGTGTGTGTGTGTGTGTGTGTGTGTGCGCGCGCGCGTGTGTGGTGTGTTATGTGTGCGTATACGAGCGCACGCATGCGTGTGTGTACGTGCCGCGAGTCGTGCATGCGTGCGTGCAAGCGTGTGTAACAGGGACCGGCATGGATGGTGGAGAGGGAAGGCGAATTATATATTTACAATATAATTTATTGCACCATCTACTGATTAGCTAGTATATACATACATGCACGATTCCATGCACGTGCACACGCAACGATGACACGTTGACATTATACCTCTAGCTCTTACCTCCATCCTATATGCAAAGGCAGACTGCTGAGTGCTCCAGCCATGATTGTCGCCGAGAACATTCCTCCCGTAATGAACATGCTATTGAACAATATCAGCTTTCCCCTCGCACTCGCCGGGGCAACCTCCGCGATGTACATCGGCACCGCCATTGCAGCGAACCCTACGCCCACGCCGACTGTTATCCTCCCCATCAGTAGCATGACCGCGTTCTGCGCAGCGCCCATGATGACAGCTCCGATTGTGAAGACGACTGAGGCAGCGAGGAGTACAGGCCGTCGCCCTAACATGTCGCAGCTAGGTCCGGCTATAATCGACGATACGGCTGCCGCCCCGACGGTGACACTGACAACGGCCTCTTGCCACGCGACTGACAAGTTAAACTCTACCCTGAGTTTTAGAAGCGACCCAGAAATGATTCCGGTATCGTAGCCGAATAGAAATCCACCCACTGCGGCGAACAACGTTAGCGTTCCGATGAATAATTTTCCCGACGACGTGGTGCGTTCCATCGCTAAAAGTAGCTCCCCCCTCTGGCTTCGCTCTTCGCCAGCCGCATCATTTTTATATTCAGCTAAGGACATACTTTGGTCAATGATTGATAGTACATTGGCGCAAAAGAATAATTGATTATATGCTAGAGCCCGAGCAGGGGTGATATAAACGTCATTACAAGTGTACGTCACACATGCACGCGCATGTGCAGCCGGCGTAATAATCAATCTATGACGGTGTCGGAAGAATGGCTTAGGCGGTTTCCAGGGAGAAATCCCCACTCGTGTATATGACATTATGCCCTATAGTGTCATGTGATGTAGAAGAGACCGGTTGTCACATCTGATCTTGGTAACGGTTGACAGTAGCACTTTCACATGCACAGTTGAAATGTAAGTATTATAGTTTAGTGCCTAACTATGAATACGTAAGAATGCTGCTCTCACCAATGGGACGTAGCATATTTATTTGGCTTTGCTATTTAGGTAATTTCTTAATCAGTGTTGAGTACTAAATTAATGTAAAGTTATGTGCACCGACCAAGCTTCCCACTAAGCAATGTCTATGTTATTAACCTTGGCCATTATAAGTAGTTATGCATCTCAGGTATCATTGGGGATACTGGGCACAATATGCATGCTTGCGGTAAGCCGGCTCACCAAATGTCAACGTAATTGAACGTGCCTGCCAATTTCCATCATGCAGAGTTACAGTATAGAAAGACATCAAGAGGCTCGTTCCTGGAGACAACATTCTAAGGGCTGTAGGCCTCGTCAGACGCAATCTATAGCCTCACTAGAACATCAGCGCCGCGAAGATGTGTGGACCTAACTCTGTTGCAATATTTCAAAAAAAAACTTGCTAAACACATTTTAATGTTCAATACTGAGATTATGCAGCTACATAATTATAGCCTTAGTAGAAAAATGTGTGTGACCAAAGGGATGGGGCAGGTTGTCTCACATATGCACTAGTCTGCTTCACTTTTGCGTGCATGTAATTTAAATACTGAATTATCAGTTTAAACAAAACTGAAATATACTGAATTAAATACCATTATTAGGTAGCCAGATGATTTGTTAATGATTTGAGATTATTGAATTTAAAGATTTGCTGAATAAGGGTACTATCATGGAATATCTCCCCTCTCCGTGCAACACCTATGTACAGTGTACGCACAGTGTGCACAGGTGTTCACCCTTTATTTGCAGCTCTGGTCTATTATCCTAATGAACAATTTTAATGTCTAATGTCCTGGGCGTACCCCGCGGTGCACGTTTGTACACCGCGGGGTACGCAAAGTAAAGTTTTTTGCATTCCGCCGTCACTCCACCATCTCAGGGCAGACTGCTGCTTTAGGTTTTGAGGTTTTACTCCTTCACTCCTACTTGTACTTCCTTTACCTCGACTTGCACTTTCTATACCTCTACATGCACTTCCTCAACCTCTACTTGCACTTCCTCATCCTCTACTTGCACTTCCTCTACTTCTACTTGCACTTCCTCTACCTCTACTTGCACTTCCTCTACCTCTACTTGCACTTCCTCTGCCACTTCGAATTCCCTACCATGCCCACTACTCATGCTTTCACTATTTGCACCTTCAGTGCTTGCGCCTCCACTATTCGTGCCTCCACCATTTGTGCCTCCACTATTCGAGCCTTCAGTGCTCTACTCGCACCTCCAGGCTCCACTATTCGCGCCTCCACCATTTGTGCCTCCACTATTCGAGCCTTCAGTGCTCGATCGTGCCTCCTCTACTCGCGCCTCCACTATTCAATAGTCAATTCGCGCCTCCACCATTTGTGCCTCCACTATTTGAACCTTCAGTGCTCGTACCTCCTCTACTCGCGCCTCCACCATTTGCACCTCCACTATTCGAGCCTTTAGAGCTCGTGCCTCCATTGTCAACACATCATGACATCTTGCTCTGCGTACACGTACACCACAGTCGCATGCGCAAAGTTTTCTTTGTTTTTCTATTAATGTGGTTTATTTGTCAGATTGACCATCAATTAATTATCTGTTGTGTACTCATATTGATTTTTGAATGACAGATGTGATTACTTACAATGATAAGGTAGGGTAAGTAATTTATGCTCCCCTGTACACATATTACCCAATATGTGTACAGGTGATGCAAATACACAATATAGGATTTTTGTCTCATTACCAAAACCTTGAAAGGAAAGGAACAAGGTTTTGAGAAAATGGTAATGAGACAAAAATCCTATATTTAGCACTTCTTTTTGTTCTGTTACATTTACACATGCTAAATATAGGGTGTTTGTCTCATTACCATTTTCTCAAAACCTTGTTCCCTTCCTTTTTACACCACATTGCCTCCAATTCCTATATCCCACCAACTTTCTCATTAGAGGATGTTTTTCTTTAAATGTTTCCTCTATTTTTTAATTATCATTTTTTTTATCGATTATTAATACTGGCAAGTGTCCCCCCCCCCCCCCCCCCCAGCAAATTTATGTGGGGATAGATTTACAATGATTGATGGCACGATGGACAGTCTTAGTAGAGCTGTTTGATTATGGGAGCTAAAACGTGACTGCATTTCAGAGAGCAAATGATCACGCAAAGGTATGGACATTGAACGGCAATAATACTGTGATGGGCTCTCCGTGGAATGGCCGGTACACAGCACACATTTTCTCTACAACAGTGAACCACTATGAATGGTAAGTTTCAATATTGGTTCTAACATTTTGCAGTGTCATTGATTACTTTTACTGCTACTACAATGTCTTTAGTTTCAGCCTGCAAATTTGAAGTAAGGGCTTGCAGATATTTCAGACAGAAAGAAAGTCAGTCATTGTGATAGCAAGTTGCAGGGTTCTAGCATCTGTAACTTGGAGGTCCATTAACGTGGACCATCATTGCAAATGCTCTCCAAGCAGCTTACAGTGAATTGATAAAGAGAACAGAAGACTTCAAAACCATCAATAGGCTGAACCCACCATGTTACGCTTCAACTTGTGAACAGATGACTGGTTGAGTCTGTGAAATTGCTCTCTCGAATGCCATTTGTCTTTTAGGGTGGGCAGAAAAAAATTTGAATACTTTATCCACCACATCCATCATATTACGAACACTTGTTACTTGCAGTGACTTCACTACAGCAAGGTTGAGGCAATGAGACGCACAGTGAATGTATAATGCCAGTGGATACTGCGCAGCAATAAGAGCTGCTGTACCATTCACTGAACCAGCCATGTTTCCAGGTCCATCATATGCCTGACCTCGTATATTGGACAAGTCCAATCTGTATGTTTGCAAGCAGGAAGTGATTTTGCTAGCCAACCCTGACCAGATATGCCCTGATCACATTCTAAGAACCCCACATGATCTTCTCTAACTAAACATGTGTCAGGATCAATGTGCCATAAGACAAGCCTCAGTTGCTCTTTATTGGACACATCAGTAACTTCATCATTATGCCATTTGAACCCTCCTTATCATTTCACTTCTAATCTGATCTTCAAGAACATCAATGATCTGGTTTTGAATAACAGGAGATGTGTAGGTAACATTCTTAGCAGCTGCTTTAAGATGTTCACCAAGAACAGTATCACCTGCTGAAATTTAGAAGTGCTCGGAAAATTGCCATGTGTTGAGGAGATCTTTTTCTATATCCTTGCATTATCACAGTGGCCACGTAGAGCAATGTTCTGTCGTCCACACAATACTATTGTTTTAATGATTGAACTGAGCTTTGTCGATTTGAAGCAATCCTGTCTGTCATTGCTTGACTGAGCTGAATAATAATTTTTGATATGGAATCAACTATTAGCTGAAATCTGTAATAACAAAATTATTCAGTTCAGGAATTTCACAATAATATAGCAATGTGCCTGCTGTAGAGTGTAGGTAACGGAGGACTACATCAAACTCATAATCTTTTACACCACATTCTACTATATATTATTTTCTCAACCCAATGTAACTTCTTAGATCTGGCATATGAATGTAAAAAAAGTCAAATACTAGCCAAGGAGCTGGAATATCTCGAGAAGCTGCTTAAAATACTTCTTTTTGTAAGTCTTGCTGCTCCTAGTAATTAATACCAATGATGAGATCTTCAACATTTTTCACGTCAATAGACTTAAATACTTTCAACTCACGCAGCCAGCCATTCAATGTGTTAGCATTTCTTGTTCTCTTCAGGGCCCTCCAGTTTGTCTTTATGAGTACCAACAAGATGTATATTACCATTCAATTTTTTATTATAATCATCAAGCATGGATAAATGAAACGTACAACACAACAACAAAATCTAAGTTATAAAAGCATCCACGCCACACCCACCCACCTCAACCCTTGTCCTTTGAATGCTGAAACCTTGCACGGGAGAGCAAGGCTCTCACATTGCAGCGAACTAAGGTTAGATTCAGTTTCTGATAAACATGTATGCTTGGTGTGGCTTTTGACTTGCTGCACTGCAGCTGCAAGGCGGGAAACTGAGCTTTGCACTTCATCACCGTACCCCAACAATCATAGGTCTCAACCACTAAGGGGATGCAGACCCAACCTAGCTCTCTAAATGTGATCGTTGGTGTGCTTTGGCCTTACCAGCTGCTGACCCACCTGTAGCTCCCGCTTCATTCAATGTCTTGGAGTTAAGCGGAGAGACTACTTTTAAGTCAAAGGCAGCTGGCTTGCCAATCATCCTGTTGGGTACAAGAATGTTCGCTGGCCGGCTATTTGTTCTATTACCTCCAGTGGATTTTTATTATCTGTAAATGCTTTATCATCTGTAATAATGAGGTTGGTTGATGTGATTATATGAATGTATGAATGCACCTATTAGTGTGGGTCCATTTCAGATGGTCATTCAGAAGATGGACGGGGAACCAGGCTGTGAACGCCACAACTCAGAGACCAAACAGAAAGAGAAACTTTTACAGTCCATCAATTTCACCTCAGGATTTGGGATAGTGTAAATGGCATTGCTTATATATTCTGTTTGGACCGGTGTGGTTTGCTACCAGAGTAATGGTCATTCATACATGTATGTGCTGTGGTCAGAATATTGATAAAATTGTGCTAGTAATGGATCAAACTATTACACAATTGTGTTACATGTTTAAAGATCTGTGAATTGTAAACGATACATGTGGTGACTAGCTATTTCAAATGTTTACATAAACTACCATTTCATAATTTATTATGAACTACTACTTTTCATATACTTTTTTGCAATTTTCTTTGCCAATGCTGGGTTGTTGCCTCCAACATGGTTATGTATAGCTTGGCACAACAGTTTCCAGGATGGCTGACCAAACCGTTCTGCATCATAGCATTGTTGTAGCCAAGCACGAAGCATATCGCTGAGATATTCCTTAGCATCACTGGCATGCTTGGAGGAAATAATATCCAACGTTGCTGGTTTAATCCTCAGAGCCATTCCTATGAACTTCCAATTTGTTGCTACACCCACCACTGCCTCCATTACGTCCACAAGGTCATCCTCACCTGCACCAGGAAATATGTGTTAATCACAAGGTATAACATTGGATGAAGGGGGTGGTGGCATACCAAGAGGATCCCCGGACGCATATGAGAAATCATCATCACCTGCGTGGTTATTGAGAGGGAAGTCATGTTAATAAATATATATGTTGTAGCCCAATGGTAGACATCAGTTGGTTCTAGTAGTGTTTGTGGCCTTTAAACTATTCCACCTGCGCATGTCCAAGAGACCGGCTAAACCTGTTATAGTATTTAAGGTAGTGTATTGTATCCATTGTCATCTTACTCTGCTATAAGTGACTTGGCAGTCCTAACCAACCCTCACCTTGATGCTGCGTGTTTGGGTCTTGAGTTAGCTTCAAGAACCATTCCATATGGAACATTCTATGAGATTTTTTCACCCTTGTGTATTTTATATAAAAACATACCGCCATATCTTAATGCTATCGACTTCCTATTTTCAATACTACATACTACACAATTTCTGTATGCAAAAATACATTCCCGTGTCTTGCACAAGGAAGGTGTTGATGTTACAAGGTCCAATGCCTCATGGAGTTTAAACTGCCACAACTTCAGGTAGGAGCATTCTAATTGCTTCAAATTCGGTATGTATGTAGATGGATTTTATCGCTATTGATTTGTTCTATTCGTTAATTCACTAAACACATATTGATTTTACATAGTAAGAGCATTGATTTGATGCCAAATATACCCTTGCAAGAGCTGTGAGAAGAGTTAGGACTCAATAAATTAATTATTCAGGAAGGTGTATTGTGAATCATCCTTTTTTGGGGGCTGATGTCACTACTATCACAATTTTTGATATATAGGATTGATTGAGGAATGATGAATGTCATTAAAATTTTTAAATCGCGTCGGGAGGGACAACGGAGAAACGGATCACTTATCTCGTTGCAGCAATCGAACGACAACACCAAGATCTACGTTTTCATGCTAGTTTCATGTCATTAAACTATGCGCTTCCAGACAAACAAAGAACCTGCTTCTCGTGCCCATTCCCAAAAAAATTGTTCGTCGTCGTCGTCGTCGTCGTCGTCGTCGTCTTCCTTAGGAAGGTATAACTCGAGCTACGAACGGTTTTAAAGAACGACAATAGTACCAATCTCTTCAGAATTTACCGGCACGTTATCCTAGCATGTCATTTGGACACATATCACATCTAGAAAGAAACTACAGCGAGAAATACCCTATTTTGTTGCAAGTTCTATGGCCATCTAGCAAGTTCTAGCAAGTTCTTAATAAAATGTATAATTTTAGGGAGTAAAAAAAAAGTAAAAAAAACTTATGAAACAAGTAAATAAAAACATTCTCTAACGAGAAAGTTGGTGGGCATATAGGATTGACAATGTTGGTGTAAAAAGCACGGAAACAAGTGTGACAGAAATGTTACTGGAAAATTGAAATAGGCCTATATTTAGCCCATTTTCTCAGGCGTGCGCTGCCTAAATGTGACTGGGCTAAAAATAGGCCTATTTCAATTTTCCAGTAACATTTCTGTCACACTTGTTTCCGTGCTTTTTACACCAACATTGTCAATCCTATATGCCCACCAACTTTCTCGTTAGAGAATGTTTTTATTTACTTGTCACAATTTTTGATATTGTATTGTGTACTACTAGGCGTACTAAGTACATAACTGCTGAAGTAACCATAGTTTACTTAACAATTGTGAGTGTTGCTCAACAATCTCATCGATAAGCCCTTTCCTTTGTTCCTACTGCAGCGTTGTTATGTAAACGGTCAAGTGTTTTCAATGAATATAATTAGCTGCTAATTGTGAAATAATGTTTATAGTTATAATTCAACTCACTGAATTTTTTGTTAAAACGAGTTGGGCTAGTGAAACCAATATACGGAACGTTCTTATCGGACCCCAAAGGCACCTATTTTTAACACAACATATCACACCATTACAGTATGTGAAAATCTATTTTGGCGTCTTCACATGCGGTGTACGGACGTTCAAGGTCCGATACCCCATATGATTCAAAACGGCCACATCTTCAGGTAGGAGTGTTCAAATCTGTTCAAACTCGATACATACGTAGAAGGGTCCTGTCGCTATTCATTTGTTCTGTTTGTTAATGTTTACTTTATCCATTACGGAGATATAGCTGTGCAAGGTGCGTGCATGGTTTCCCTCCAAAGATTTAAGCACTCACCTCCCATACATTGAATGTCTAATTCAATGGAGTGAATCGAGCAGGAAACCAAGCACGCACTTTGCACAGCTATATCTCCGTAACGGATAAAGTAAAAATTAACGAACAGAAAAGTAAATAGCGACAGGACCCTTCTATGTACGTACCGAATTGGACGCTCCTATGCCATTTTGACGCTCCTATGCCATTTTGAACCCTATGGAGTATTGGACCTTGTAATGTCGGTATTCCGCATGAGTAGGACACCAATATGGTTTTTCACATATAGTAATGGTGTGGTATGTTGTGGTAAAAATAGGAACCCGATAGCAATAATATTTTGGAAGATATATCGATTTGTTTTTATGCCAGTGTCCAGCAAAATCACCCTAGCGATGCTTTTTCAAATTTTCCAGGATAAGAAAAAGAAAAGTAACGCTTGCATTGAAATGTATGGCTAATTATAAATTCATTGCGTAATAGTTCACGGAAAATCAAAAAATTTGAAAACTTGATAAACTATCAAGAGGGGTGACACTGTCCCATATAAATCCACAGGACCCATTTCCCATAGAACATTCCAATTATTATATAATTATTATATGGAATTACTCCGTTCGGTCATTGAAGGGACCCACTAATATTTAATGTTATGGGCATAATTTTAGGATTTGGTCAACAATGTCCTTTTGATGCATGTATAGCATACAACCTGTGCAAGCAGAGTTATCCATTACGTTGCTGGTAGCTCTTATAGGGTCATTCCTCCTCTTGTGAGCAAGAGTTGTGACTCACGTCTTCCGATTTTGCTCTAACTTCTCATATATGTTGGTCTTTATATTAAAATGACTTGTACCATTGATTGTGTTAATAACGTTAATGGTTTACGAAATATACTCTACTGAATAATTAATTTTTTCGTAAAAGTTGCAACTTTGGCACACTCATATCTTGGCTGCTATAAAATTGACAGCAGGGTTTTTGGCATCGAATTAAAGGCCATGATGAGTAGAACTGATCAGTGGCAATTATTTTGGGGAGTGTGTAAAGGGTTAAATTTCTAGCTTCATCAAAGTACCTTTTTAAAATATAGAGGTGTCTACCACTTGAAATACAATAGCCCTTTACCCACTCCCAAAAATAATCGCCATAGATCAGTTCTACTTATCATGGCCTTCAATTCGATGCCAAAATCCCTGCTGTCAATTGCATAGCAGCCAAGATATGTGTGCCAAGTTGCACGAAAAAATTAATTATTCAGTGGCATGGTGCAAGTCAACATATATGAGAAGTTAGAGCAAAATCGGAAGACGTGAGTCACAACTCTTGCTCATAAGTGGAGGAATAACCCAATACTAATTCTCAGCATAATTCATTGTAAATACATATGAGACCATGAATTGAGAACACTCATGAAAAAAATGATTAAAACATTCCCTATCAGAAATTGGGGATAAGGGTTTGGAGGTTGCAGTTGTGAAAAAAAAACTGAAGATTGAGTGGCAGATAGCAGCAACTATGTGATCATATCAATTATAAATATGCCATTCCACCCTACCCAATGCACTCTTGCCTCCGATTCTTATAAAGCACCAAATTTACTATAGAGATTATGCAACGATTAACTTGGGTTATGACATACCTTTTGTCTGTTCTTTAGATTCCTCCTAATGAAACGAAATGAACTGAGTACATGTATATGACTATAAAGAGTACTAAAGTCTGCAACAGCATCCAGGAAGTATATAGAAATGCGGTAGTCCAATGAAGCAGATATATCAAGATCCATGCATCAATGGATAGTATTTTTATCTGCGATACCGGGATTATGTATTTACATGATGTTATCGCTTTGTAGAAGCTGAATTTTTCAAGACCAAAAAACATTAATTCTTTTAATTCCATATTTTGGACTCATTTCGGTACCGTGTTGATTTTTTCCCACTATAGTCTGTTTCTATGGGGCTTGAAGTACAGAAAGAAATTTTTCGCACATTTTAATAGTGTTCCGCTCTTAAGCTACACTTTTCTGAAGTTTTTTCCCCTACTTTCACCTTTTTACGTGGCTTGTATCAATCTGCAGTTGCAAAACCAACCATGAATTTTTAACACTTGAGACCCGGCACAACATCATGTCATCAATTGAAGATGGCTGTTTCAAGTGAGGACGCGAGCTGTTTAAACTTGAGATCCCTGGAGACTACAATCGCAGAATTGAAAAGCAAAGGCCTCGTGCCCTTACAGAGGAACAAAAGCTAGATATTCTTGTTGCATACCACTTGCTGCAAGCCGAAGATGCCAAGGAACTGTTGGAAAACCCTGCACAGAAGCCTAAGGGACACTACCAACAACGGGTCTCTGCATTACTTGGTTATTCGACAAAAACAGTCGGGCTGGTGTATCGTGATTGGCATCACCATCAGCAGATTCAAGTAGCCATGCCACCCGCCAATCGTCTTCCTAAACAACAGTTTATCTCTCCCAGCATGGTTACCGTCGTGGTGACTCAACTGCTTTGCAAGTATGCGAAAAAGAAGCTATTGTTGCCGCGCGTGTTCGATACTTGTAGCGTCTAGTTGACAATGAACGTGCACCAGTCAGTGAACAACTGCGCATTGTAGATCTGGATGAATCGTACATTCACCACCACTATCGTCGGGATCATGACTCACTGTTTGTTCCTCACAGTACACAATCTGTATGTGAGCGTGTACAGAAAAAAGGCAAACGTTTTTGTTTTATTGCTGCGCTATTCAAAACAGTAGTCCTAGGAAAAGGGTAAAGAATGCTTCCGAAAATGCTTGTTTGGTGCCTAACTCGGTGTAGATTTTCCAATCCCAAAAATCTTCAGGTGATTATCACCAAAATTTCAATGCTGCGAACTTTGTTCATTGGTTCAAGACACAACTTTTGCCAAACGTCACAGAACCCAGTCTCATTCGTTTGGACAATGCGCGATACCATTGTACTAAACCTGCAAGTGCCCCTAAAGTTGGTAAGGCAAAAAAGGCTGAGATTCAGCATGTGCTAACTACACTAGGTATGTCCTTTAGTGCAAAGGATACTTTACCAACTCTTAGACTGAAACTGAAAGCCTATGTTGCCTCAGTTGACGCTGAGATAGTGCAGTTAGCAAAGGAGCAGGGTCATGAAGTTTGTATACACCACCTTATCATTGTGATCTGCAACCCATTGAAATGGTGTGGTCACAAGTAAAAGGAGAAGTAGGTAGACAGTATGATGTTTCCACTACCATGCAACTGGTGCAACAGCGCCTTGCTAAAGCATTTGAAAAGTTAGGTAGTGATACTACAGGTAGAGTGGAAAGACTCTACGAGCATGTGCATCAAATAGAACAAGAGTATATGAGAATGGATGAGCATGATAGTGAAGAAGTATCTGAGGAGTCTGAAGATAAATCTGATTTGGAGGGTACTGGTAGTACTGTATGTCAAGTTCATCTGATGATGCAGAATTGTGAATTGCTTTATGGCATAGTGCACACTACTTAATTTCAAAGTTTAATTCCCTTTTGTGTTCTCATGCAGTGCATGCATTCAAGAGTTATACATAAATTTGAATTTACAGTAGATTTTTGAACACGGATGTCTATACACCACTTGTAATCTACATATGCATGTTATGTAAAGCATTTTTCAGGTGTTTTCACACTACAGGACTATGCTAGAGATACTTGTGAAGCAACTGCATGGAGGTAACATCATTTCATCGTGACCATAATCATTTTGAGATAGCGTCGAACACAGCGCAATGATGAGGCATAAGCTTTGGGGTTGATCGTCCACAACTAGCCACTTCCGCTGCCTCATCAGATCTAACACGTGACGAGCAACGACCCGTTCATTACTTGAGCGCTTCTCTCGCACAAGGGTACGCGCAGCAAGGAGAACGTCATTCGACTTGGGTATGCGCTGTTGTTTAGGAAGACGATTGGCGGGTGGCATGGCTACTTGAATCTGCTGATGTTGATGCCAATCACGATACACCAGCCCAACTGTTTTTGTCGAATAACCAAGTAATGCAGAGACCCATTGTTGCTAATGTCCCTTAGGCTTCTGTGCAGGGTTTTCCAACAGTTCCTTGGCATCTTCGGCTTGCAGCGAGTGGTATGCAATGAGAATATCTAGCTTTTGTTCCTCTGTAAGGGCACGAGGCTTTTGCTTTTCAATTCTGTGATTGTAGTCTCCAGGGATCTCAAGTTTAAACAGCTCGCGTCCTCACTTGAAACAGCCATCTTCAATTGATGACGTGATGTTGTGCCGGGTCTCAAGTAATAAAAATTCATGGTTGGTTTCGCAACCGCAGATTGATACAAGCCACGTAAAAAGGTGAAAGTAGGGGAAAAAACTTTAGAAAAGTGTAGCTTAAGAGCGGAATACAATTAAAATGTGCGAAAAATTTTTTTTTGTACTTCAAGCCCCATAGAAACAGACTATAGCGGGAAAAAAATCAACACGGTACCGAAATGAGTCCAAAATATGGAATTAAAAGAATTAATGTTTTTTGGGTCTTGAAAAATTCAGCTTCTCCATAGCGATAACATCATGTAAATACATAATCCCGGTAATCGCAGATAAAAATACTATCCATTGATGCATGGACCTTGATATATCTGCTTCATTGGAGTACCGCATTTCTATATACTTCCTGGATGCTGTCGCGGACTTTAGTTACTGCTGTATATAATGTACGTTGCAGACTGTATGAGCATTTCAGTCCATAGATATGGCATGTCGAAGAGTACAATTCAATGGACATCTACTGGGTACAAACATTAGTACTAAAATATGCCCCCCCACCCCCCCTATTATTCCAGAGTCTAAACAAGTATATGTAACTACTCCATGAAATTAATTTTTAAAAACTAAGGTTCAGCAAAATAATTATTTTTGGGAACATATTTCTACGGAATTAAAGATGCTGAGTTTTGAAATTCTCCTACCCTACCTCTCCTATGCTTAAATATTTATAACACACATATATGTATTTACAACTGCATTTGGTTTCATCATAACATTTATAAGCATGCACGAATTACTGTTAGAGAGGAAACTACGCATACCTCGTGAAACCACATCTTGTGTTCTTCAGTCAATTTGCTTATGGTGTCAGTGTAAAAACATTTCATCTGCTTTGCTTTGTCACTACACTTAGCAGGGTGTTGGAACTGTGGGTATGTAGCGCCTTCGTATGTACATGTCTCTGGACAGTAGAATCCATAAACTGGATATGGAAATTGCAGATCTCTGCAGATCTTTTCAAATACATCCTTGATTGCTTTGTAAGTATGAAACTTGATTTGTGACGGGGCATCTTTTTCAACAAGCTTTACTTCATAATGTACTGGGTAAGCAGTAAATACTATGGTGTAGCAATTTCCAGACATGGAACAATGGAAGCTTATTTTGTTTCTAAATTGCTCTGATCTATTAATTTCCCATTTGTGAGCGACAATAAGCCTGGTGGCTGCAGCACAGAAGAGTCCAACAGGACAATAACCAAAATCAAACATGACCAACATGGAACAAGAATTAACAGGTGGTTCAATACATACCTGTGCCTTTGGTAGCACAGATGGCATAAAGAAAGTGCCATCTTCTAATTGAGATACTATGTGACGATGCTGCAACAATGCAAGTAGTTCGTTGACATTTAGACAACAACCATCTTCTTGCAGAACCGAGGCCTCAAATTGAGCTTTCTTGCAAAACAATTCCTTGTCACCCATGTGAGCTGATCTGTCAAAGTACTGGATAATAACTTTTGAGATAGAATCAAATATTAGTTGGAAGTCAGTAATGACATGTTCCTGTAGTTCTGGTATATCAGAATAGTAGAGCAGTGTTCCTGCTACATGATGAAGATAATGAAGAACCACACCTATTTCGTCAACCTTAATACCACAGAGAATGGCTATTGCTTCATATTCCTCTCGTTTAACCTTACGCTTCATATGCAATTTTGCATACTTATGCAGAACAAAATCAAACACAAGCCATGGAGCTGGGATATTTTGAGGCTCTCCATGAGATATCAACTTTTCAATTTTTTTCCTTATTTTTAATACATCTTGATGGTTAAAATTGCTAATGTCAGTAATGAAATCGTCAATACTGTGCACGTTGATCAGTTTAAATAATGCTTTTGAATGACGCAGCCAGCTAAATAATGATTGCGCATAATCTTTAACTTTTGCTTTCTTTTCATCTTCGGAGCCCTCTAGTTTGTCTTTATGCGTACCAACCAAGAGAACTTTGGAATGCAATGGATTCACCTTGGCCTTGCACGACTCTGGCTGCAATGAAATGAGACCTGAAAGAGCATGGAAAATGCAATCCCTAACCACATATGTGTCCTGCCATTTTTGCTCCACTCTATCACTATCATTTGGCTGGTACAGGACAGGGTTAGGCTGCAGAAGATCATCTGTAAGTTTGAACATGAGAAGTGTCACAGACGTACCACTGATAAGGAGAGGAAAAATTTCCTGAAAGCTGGGTTGTCCACCTCCATCGATAATTTGTATCAACATTGCTTTGTCAAAAATATGAAGAGCACTCACTACATCTGACCACTTCCCAGTTTTAACAGCCTCCAGAAAAAGCTGCTTAATATCTACATGTATGCTTACACATGATTGTGTTTGACAGTGGTGTAATGATCCAACAGATGAAGAGCTGGTCTGTTCCTTTACTTTTGGAGTCAAAATTTTAGGAAGTAGGACACCAGTAGCAAGATGTTGTTTGTTATTGGTGTTTGAAACAGAATGTGAACGTGTGATTGGGGAGTTATATTTGCCACGCTTACAATGTGTATATCTCCTAGGTATGCTGGCTTCACGTTTGGGTTGTGGGTTTTGTAAACGTTTGTTATCTAAACAGTTCAGCAACATTTTTGCTATGTCATCCAATCCTTGAACAGTCCATTTCCATTCACTGTTCTCTTCATCAGACAATACTACTCGTTCAACAAACACTGGATCACATATTTCTGCAATGTTTGTACTTGGCTCAAGGGTATTGCTTGTTTGAAAAGTATCAACACTCCTAAGAAGTTGTTTGCGAAGCGTGGTCTTTCCTGTCCGTGGAGTTCCATAGAAAATTAATTTCGAAATCTTCAATTCTTTTAACATAATAGTTTTGTAGGTACCCAATATGGACGATAGCTTTGCTGAAATATCTGCATACATGAAGACATGGAGTAATTAAAATGCCAATTTAAACAAATAGTCACAAAAATACTGTATTTTTTTGCTCTGGCATTTTGAGGCACCATATATCATTACTCTACATAAAACTAAACAGAGCACATGTAGGTTGCAATATCTACAACAAAATGTAAAATGCTCATAAAATGCTCATAAAATAATAATTAATAGTTAGTACAGTGTCCCGCCGTATCACGCATCAGAGGTTAAAGATTAAAAATTTATCTATATATTACCCACAACAAAATGTCTTCAAAAGAGTACAGCTTTCCATGCATAAGAACATATAATCAAATTAAGTGCGCTTATCCCAAAGACATTTAGTTAATACAACTATAGTCCTTTTGCAGTATATTATGTATTGAAACATACTTCCTGTTATGGCTGCGCAGTTAGATTTCTTGCTCGGCCTATTCTCCGTTTCATAGACCCTTCTGCTTCATGGAACGACCCTCAATCGGTCAGTTTGCTTCACAATTAGTAATTGAAGCGATCACTTAACATTGATTCTATGTCATTCCATTAGCAAAACATGGTACTGCGTGTGTTTCAGGTATTGTAAAACCCAAATCTCACGGCTTCCACTATGTCCATGGGAGATGTCCAGGACAGTAAACATGAAGAATCGATAACCACTTTCCTGATATCAGCATAATGCGTTTATGCATGATGTGATAGTGCCGCACTGTATTTAGTAGTTACTAATAGGCCTAAATAGCAATTTACACATGAGCATGTCTAAGTGGTTAGCATGATAGCACAGCACAAGATTATTCGTACAGATTGACTACGAAAAATAGAGATATAGAGTGATCTGATCCAAAATATTGCAGGTGTACATGTACCATGGACATGGGCTCCACATGAAGTGTCATGTCACTACAGTGTGCAAGTGCACCAATTATACATGACATGTTGTAGATTTAAAGAAATGCATTGAGTTATTACCAAATATAAAAGGTTCATAAAATGGATATAATTATAAAGAAGGTTTAAATTAAAATAATAAAATTGGGAAGTAGGAATTATTTGCATCAACTGTGTAAGAAGCAGGGAACAGGAATAATGCAATTAAAGTAGGCATGTAATTATTACAATAATTCCTTGCTTCCTTAGTTTATACATGCATTTCCGGCCCGGGAAGAGGCAATCGGTGAGCCTGCTTACTGCAGGGGAGAGTGATTCTATGGTTTCTAACCAGTGACATGCATCTCCATACAAAATTGTCTGCTATTGATAATTATATTAAGTCGCACAGTGGTTTAGGTGCAAGGACATTGGGTCAGGGTATCACTTCAATGTTTCTTGTCATAATTACATTCACAACAGTCCAAATTACCCTTCTGGTATACTATTGAATACAACTGTATGTACATGTATGTCTAATTATTCAAACTGAAATTTATTTAAGACAAAACAGGTACATTTACGATCAAATTTTGTAAACAAAAAATTTGACACTTCTGTATACATTTCATTTTTCATAACAGATTATTTTGCTATATTTAATATGTACTTGGGAAGCCCATTTCCTTCTCTACTGAAGTATACTTTGTATTCAGTATGGATAATTTTCTATTCTGAAAGCAGAGAAAAATTGAACTTTACTGCCTAACTTCTCATGGTGAGGGCATACTGGAAAATGCAATTTATAAACATTGCTTTGCCAATCTGTTTGTCATCGCGGTATAGTTAGCTGCTTTTAGCCACGTCAAGGTTTGGTGATGTTAATGGCCTCTTTAGTAATGAGATACTCTCAAACAATGCATAATAATAGCCGTAATTAAGAGACTGGGGACTACCTATTACAGCTACTACGCTACGATGCAAATGGTGTTCTCGGGCTTATGACGCAATATCTTTAATGTCATTGATAGCACATCATGTGTATGCACTTTTGTCTTTCGTTGGCTGTACATGTGCATGTTAATATAAGGGTGAAGGAACCCCTTCGGTACGTTTATAAGTGATTCTAGTGAATTATTAAATCATGTTATGTTCACATTCTTGATTTAATTCGGTTGATTTTAAGTAATAACTCTTAATTGCTACAGTATGGTATATGTTTATTATTATTGAAATGTAGAATTAAAACTTTTCTGCTCATTACAGTTGGAGTTAAACTTGACTATTCTGATTTGATTTTACTTAATTAATATTGTCATTTACTTAACACCACTTTATTAAAAACAAGTATAGAAACAATGAGTGTATTTGTAAAATTTCCGGGTCCCCTATGGTTTTAAACCACTGAGTTGTTCAATGAATGAAATTTGTATAACTGCAGCGCCGAAAATCATAATACCAAACAAAGTCAGTAGAAAGCTCCAAATTTGTCTGCTCTACTTTCTTTGCATAACCTATAAGGTTTGAGTTTAATAGTAATTATAAACCTTTTAAGCTTTCAAATCTTATCTTATAAAATCCGGAAGGAGGTGAAGAAGAATCTATTTATTTTGGTTCAAGAGTGTGGGAGCAAGTGAGCATTATCTCCATTGTCTGAGCTAATAGTTTGCAGTTTCACTGCATTGTAACCTATTAACTACTGGCTCTACCCAATAACACTTTCTAAAAGTTGAATTGAGTCAAAGATATGTTGCTTATTCCTGACATTCAGGGAGTACTACACATACTTCTTGATAGTGTGTCGTTATAGAACTGTAATTTATATATTGTCAGAGGTATGAGGTGAATGCATATAAGCACATGAAATAAATATTTACACATGTGTTTGCATGTATGTGCATGTGTATGCATGTGTGAACCATAGAGCAAGTGGAGGCATGTGCAAGGATTGCATATATTGATTTATTCGTATTTGTACTTAAAAGGGGCAACAAAACCTATGCTTCAAAATTGAAATCAGTTTGTAGATGATTTTTATCATTTAAAGGAGCCACACTGCAATTATTATGGTGTGAGATATTCACACAAAATCATGCATTTAGTGGTGATTGAAAATGAATGAAAGAAAATATACATTACATGCGGCATTGCCAGATAGTTCCCAAACAATCAGACCCCAGGTGATTGTTTATAGCTAGTTAAGAAAAAGGCTTAATACTATAACTTTTCCCTTCAGGTGTTCAAGTATGGTTGCTAGGCGCTATTACATGATTTAACTCATATGCTACAGTGCATAACGTGATAACTTACCATGAAATTTTTTTTCGTCATCCCCTCTCTCTTGTATTCTGATTTTTTAAAGTTACAGTACCACCTTCCTGCTGTCCGTGATGTAATTATGTAGTTATGCATGAGTACATGCCGTTAATTGTAGGCCTATTGACCATGTACATGTGAGAGTCTCATGAATTAATCACTTCTAATTAATTATTAAATTTACTTTGCTAGTAGTAAATGGGAAGATAGGCTGAATGATCGAAGTGTTGTAACCAAAAATATATATCCTAGATCTTTGAAGCGGAGAATTGGTGGAGCAAGGTATGTAGTTGCATATACATGTGCATGCCAAGAGCAGGAATCGTGTTGAGATTGGAACTTACAGGAGTAGGTTCATTTAGGAAAGTGATAATTTTTGTTGTCATAGCAATGGTACTGTCATCACAACATAAGTGTGTCCGTCTTTGATTAAGTAGCAGTGAGAAAAGGCTATCACCATAAGGATGCTTTCAATGTAATGAAATCGATGGGCAATTCACAACATAGTATACTTCGTAATGAGACCTTTCCTACTATAATGGCGTTACCTTCGTTTTAGACACAGGTCCAGATATGACAATCTTAGCTGCACATGCACAATCAAGTACCAGGCTCCTCTTTGTAGTGTGAAATTAAAATGGGACATCATGCTAGCTCTCAATTCTGACTGCAGCGCCAACATTCTGGAGCACCAGAACAACTTCATTCAATGTATTGGCCAGATCATCTGTGCGTAGTATTATAATGCTTACGTACATGTACGTTTGGGTCTGGGTATGAGACTAGGGTGTAGGTTCCATGATGCAGTATGAGAAAACGTCACTTGGACAGCCAAGAGTCAGATCACTTAGTTCTTAGTGATAATCGAACCATATCAAAAAGGAGAACAGTTTTACGTTGTTTCCATATCTTAAAACTATGCGCCTTTAGTACTCATCCCCATTGTCCGTAAATTGAATTTGTTTCAGACCTGTGCCAGTTGGCTTAACACTTACTTCAATCTCTGCTAACTACCAAATGAGTACAGTAATGTACATTGTATACAAAACATCAATTTTTTGGTCTTGCCATGTAAGTGTGTACATGTACTGCTAAATTAAATGGTTACACACGTAAATAGTAGACAGTTCACATAAAATTTGCCCTTAAAGGTTGGTATCACTGTAACAGAGTAGCGAGGATTCTATCCCAATCAATAATACATGCACACTTGATCTATCATACGGCTTATATATCCATACTATAGAATGTTCTAGAACTAGTCCTATGACTCATCAGCACATACAAAGGTCATCTAGAAGGTTAATGTTTTGACTTCTTATTTACAGAACACATCACACAAAATCATTAACCTCCTTTCCCTCTTGTGTTCAAAACATATATAACCTTTTGCAGGAGTGTTTAAATCGCTTCATGGGTTGTAGCTACTGACTTGTCAAGTTCATTAATTTTTACTCTACCCAAATCTAAGATATAGCTGTGCATGCACATTTTCTTGTACAGGTCATTTTGCACCACATATTTAGGCTCACTGCATCCCCCGCAGTGTATGGGAGGCTCTGGTGCCTAAATCACTGGCATGAAATAAGCGTGAAACTGTGCAACCACTTTGCAAAATAAATGTATTGGGTAGAGAACATTATAGTGGTGGACAGCATCCAGGAAGTATATTGCAATGTGACAGTCATATTAAAAGCAGAAATATAGTGGTCCATGCATTAATAGATAGCCTTTTAAATCTGCGATATAGAGATAAAACGTTTCTCTGATTTTATCACTGTTTAGAGCTTCAATGTTTCAAGTTAAAAATTTAAATTGAATATCTTGGACTCAATTTGGCATCAGGTTGATTTTTCCACTTTAATCAGTTTCTATGGGATTTGAGGCATCCATAGCATTTTAATGCATGTTTTCTGTGTTCCATTCTCAAAGTACATGATTTTTACTCTTTTTACATAGCTTAAGTAACAAAAACAAAGAATAAATATAAGCTGGTTCACAACTGCACTATTTAAGAGAAAATTATCATTTCCAGGGAGAACTCAAGACTCAAGGCTCACTTGAAAATACCATTTTCTACAAAAGTACCAAATTGAGTCTAAAATATTACATTTTAATGATAACCATTGTTTAAATTGAAAGTTTGACGCTCTAAAATCAGATAAAACATTATCCCAATATAGCAAATAGAAAACCTATTTACTTGTGCATGGACCATGATATTTTCATTTCATTTAACCATCCTCGATGCTGTCCCCACTTAAGTGACAGGACTCCTCTACATATCTAATTATTTTGAAGTGATTTGAACACTCCTGCTAGAAAACATCTAACCCCATGGAGTAATGCACTATTAATAGCAAGAAGAACGAACAAAGGGACAAAAATAAATTCTATGATAGAATATAGGTGGCCCGGGATGATATGTTGTAAATAAGAAGGTGATAGCATTAATCAATTTCAACACAGAACATTGTAATAAGTGCTTATACATGATGTATAAACCAGAGGAATTTTTATGTGAACTGTTCCATAGGATTAGGTGTAAGCAATATTCAACACATAATTAATTAAATATCAGCTTGTCCTTTCATTAGGGAAATGTTGAGACAGCCATATACATGTAGGTCCACATGGATTTGATGAAGTGAAGAAAAAGGTTTTTGAACCATAGTATTAGCTACACAAACCCACCCTTGTACTTGGCATGTCTTGAACTGAAAATCTTATTTTTAGAATATATTGCTTCATGTTTTAAATGTGTAATGAGATGGTTTAATTATTCTCATACACATGCACACATAATACACTTGAATAATCGCACTTTATTAGCATCCTAGATCTAGGACTTCCTAGGGCTTTTCTCCCAAATCCGGAGATTAAAGGGTTAACATTACTCCATAATTGGGCAAGCAGCCTAAATATGGCAGGACACTAATGTGTGACCAAACTGTAGTTGTATCTGAACATTTATGTACTTAAGTAAATATTGGCATATAAACAGATATGTCAATTATTTACACATGTGCACAATACCCAATATCTGATACTAAATATAAGGACGTATATTTAGTGAAGACACATGAACATATGCAGCAGGTTTTGTGAACATTACCATTAAACACAAGTTACTATATCATTATACTCACCATCATCTAGCGTGCTTATGATAACTGGAGTACTATAGTCCCCAAACTCCACTGTCTTGGCCCTTACAGATATTGTATACTTGGTATGTGGTCTGAGAGAAGTCAGTTCAGTACTGGTAGTCTCCCCAGCAACGTCAACAGCAATGCGACCATCAGGTGAAGTTAAGCTAACTTCATAGCCTTTAATAATACCATTTAATCGATGTGGCTCCAGCCAAGATATCAACATTGACATAGTACCGATGCGATCTGCTCTCAACCCAATTGGAGCAGATGGAGCTAGGAAAGTGTTGAATGAATGGAAAGATGTGATCATATGTTATGCCCAATTATAATCAAACATCATGTTTAGGTATAGTGGAACTGGTTCTGGCACAATACATGAAATTAGACCATTCGCGTGCAAGATGCATACATTGCTACAATTGAAAAAAAATCTTCAGTCGTAAGAATTCACCATGACCATATGCCTCAGATCTATCAGTATAAAATTATCAATATAATAATAGCAGATGCTGCATACACAATTACATACCTATAGTTAGCACCTAAACAGAAGTAGACAAAAACTCAAAATTGCATTTTAAACAAATAAAGAATACAATATGCATATTAATATTCAGGTTCATTGTACGTATGGATTAAACTAACACACAACCCCCCGCCCTCCCCCCCCCCCCCCCCCCCCCATCATAGAAACCCTGGAGTAGTGTGCTTATTTATTTTGGAGAGCTCTCATGAAAATGATCCCTTGCCTATATTATATAATATGATTGGACAGTTCACAAATAAACTGTGCTTCGTGAATAAATAAAGTTACATGTATTAAAATGATTCACTAATCTCTAGCTCATCGTCCTTATTAAAGTGCAGTTAGCATCCTTAATTAAGGATGTGCTTTTGTGAACTAAATTACCATGAAGAAGAGTAACTAAGAGCACCTTATTGTTGTGCAAAGGTCACTCCTTTTTAACATTGATGATATGAATTATATCAAGAACAACTAGTTTTTTCATGTCCATCTATTCTAGTGGTAGTGTCAGTCTTTTCTTTGGCACAGTATATTATGACCAAAAAACTACTATTAGATTATATTTTAAGAAAGCTGAATGATTGAGCATTATCTAATTCTTTCGTTCTTTCAGCAATTGAAGTTTTGTCATGCTTTGATAGAATTTCATTATTAAAAAATACATTATTGATTTGGTAGTCACCTCTGACCTCAGTAAGCACAGTTTGCACCATTGGCTTTGCCATTGTCAATTGCAGCACAATAAAGATGAAGTTCAATGGTACTGCTCAGTCATTCAAATTTTATTGATTCCAACTTAACACTTCAATTTCCTTATAAGGATTTGACGTGATAAAATTACTTTAGTCATGTGACCAATTGTACTTTCGATCAATAATAATTCTAGCCATCAAGCAGATGCCATTGCTTTTATACTTTAGCATTGTCCTCATGTAAGTGCCATGCTCTTTAAATATGGACAATTGGAGATTACATACATCTCCTGAACGGGAAATGCAATTGACTTCTAATTCTCAACACTTAATGCTATACCATACTGCTGTGGTAAAATAGATTTTGGGGTCTTACGTTAGCTTGTGCCAATGCTGCAACGTCCCTAGGGTTCAAACCTGCCATATCTTTTACCAGGAGAGTTTAATTTGGTTTGTACAAGAAACCATGGTAATTGAGTATAAACATTTTGCCCTGCTCTTCTTTGGAATTAGTTTTATCAAAATGGAATGAACTAATGGATTCTAAATAAAAAGTTAATTTATTATGGACAGTTAATTTATTTTGACCATTTTATAACTTCATATTATTATCATTTTCACATGATCTGTCCCATATTTGATTATTTATATGTATTTAATAATATCCTTATTTCTAGCACCTTTGGTACATTAGGGACACCCCAGCCCACTTCAGGGATTATTAATAGACACATGATCTCAGTGATAAACTAACCATTGGTCATAGGGTAGTTCTTTTTCTTTTGCCAGTCAGAAGCTGTGGCATTGATCAATGCTACAGCAGCCTTTTTTGTCGTCAGTGGGATATGGAAACCTAATCACACAAATAGATGTGAGAAATGCATAAAAATAAACAGCACAGACATAGTGCATGATTATTTAGATTACACATCAAAAGCAACCATGGGGGGAAAAAATTAGCCCCAAAGATACATAATTCACCCATTGTGGTCAATGCTCCCATCATAAGATGGGCCAGTGCATTGTGCACTGGGTTGCCAAAAGCCTACCTGGGCCCCAAGGCAAACCCTATGATAGGCCCCAGCTCTTAAAGGGGCAAATACACAAGGGGTTAAACAAATGAATTAAGGAGGGTGTGTGTGGGGGGGGGAGGGGGCTAGGGAAATTTATGTAAGCTCCCCATCCTGCATCTTGAAGTGTCCATTATTACTTTACAGTACTTCAGAATAAACTACCACCACCACACAAAGTTGTGGCTGTCAAATACTGTATGAGTGGAGTTATAAAAAGACAGAAGCAATCTATAAGGGGATTGGGGGGCGGGGGGGAGGAGGAAGGCAGGGTTAACCTCCCTTCTACCTCCTCTGTCATGCATTTCGATTAGTCCTTAGTGAAGAACTGAGTTTGAATTCTATGTACACACCATTTTCACTATCTTCTCTGACTCTATCCCTTTCCCTCTGGAAGGAATCCATCCACTCATTCTTGAGAGTAGCACTCTTGGCATAGAGCACATACCACTTGTTTTTGGTTCTGTTGCTCATCTTCCAGGCATACTTGACTTCTGCACCACCATAGAATGCTACAGGGGTTGAAGAGGTCAGGATTTGGATGGTGGGTGTGGTTGGTTTGGATGCAAAATGGGAGGGACTCATCCTCACCTATGCCATCTTGAAGGTCAACGATGTCACAGTTGTCTAAAGATAGCCTGCCCTTATATGTGAGCTTTCCTCCTATTGCATCCTGCATATTTATAACAAGACATAGCATTGAAGTTCATGATCGTGCTCCAATTTCTAAAATCCATTAATTGGGGATATGATTCTCTCTCCATGCTATGTGCATGGGTACAGCACGGCATGCAGTTTTTATGCTGCAAATTGTACACACCTTTCTGCAATATACAATCTGATGATCAAAAAGGAAGAAGTGCCTCTCCTGGGAACGGCCTCGTGAAATCTTGTGCAGCACTCCTGAGTATATCAGCTCCGTACTATTCTTATAAATGTCATCTTCCTGCAAATAATTTAATGATGTCATGATAATGAGGTAATCATCCCAGTTTTGATCTATGCTGATTTCCACAGCTCAAGCTAACACCATAATATTTATAACATCACCATGTATATCTACAATATAACATATACACATATTAAATCATAACCCCCTAGAGCTAATGCCAGCTTTATTACCCACTTGCAGAACAGGGGTGTCGAATCTCATCCCTCTCAACCAGGGCTTATGTACTAATCACCATTTAGCTTAACAATACATGCATGATCACAACTACAGTTGTGCACACACTTTCCAATTGGTAATGGTCTCCTGCCACTCTGCGATTGTGGTGACCTTCTCTAGCCTCCTTTTCCGTTTGTCAATGAGCTGGGAGACACCCTTCATGACTTTATGTGCATCTTCAATGTCTCCATGAATGAGATGGTCCACACTAGTACATTTGAGCAGCTCCTGGGGTAGGGCATATGAAAGATAGATGGGGTGGGGTAGAGGACTTAAACAGCATACAGTTCAGTTCAACAATGTACATGCAACATGTCATGAATATGTGAAAGAGGAAAATGCTATGTTCAGCAAATGAACACATAACACAAACACATGTATATGTACATGTAGATCCAAGGATTTGCTCCACGTCACACATACTGTACCAAATTAGCTCCATACCACTGCCCCAACAGCACCCCAATACATGACATATAACACGACAATAGCACCACACACAGATAGTTGCATGGGATATCTCCTTATTTTCTTCAAAGGGGTTATCAAGCATTCTTCCAGTGATGTGTCGAGGTTTCGCAGCAACCTGCAACTCTTATGGTAGAAGGCAACAGCACTTGACCAACGGACTACCAATTGCAAGTTCACTACAACTCACCTCAAAGAAATAAGCATACTGGTCATTGAGTGTCAGCAAGTCCATCGCATGGTTTGAATGTGGGTAGTGTTCACAGTACTCAGTGTAAAGAGCATAAAAGTGTTCCACCTACAAAGACATGTGCATTGAATATAATACACTTGCTGGCAATATCATATCATATCTTCCAACATACATAGAGATCATCCTATAAACATAAACACATGAGCACCCACCACGCATGCACACATACACACACATACACACATACACACACCCACAGACACACACACACACACACACACAAGTACAGTGTACATATTCATATGGACCATGTGATAGAAGCTCTTTGGAGTTCAAGGAAAATATGAAAACTACCCAGAAGTCTAGAGTGATTTTGCTGGACACTGTCCCATATACATGTAGTTGTGGCATTTATTAAATACTGCATATGTCATGCATGTTCAGCTCACCAAATCGCTAAAATGGTTCATTGTAAGTGTCAAGTGCATCCTTCTAATTACACTAATAACATGTGCAACTCCATCATCTGGTTCATTTTGTAAGGGTCTGAGATTAGATTTGTAGCAGGGACAGTTCACTCTATAGTGAATAAATACACCATTATCAAAAATGTTGCCCCATATAAACTAGTACCAATACATCAAGGGGTCCTGAGCCATCGTAACCATAGAACAAGTGGTACAAATTAGTCTATGACAGGATGATAAGATTGACTATATAAGTAAAGATGGACAGTATTTCATGTGCCTGCCTTAGCATTGGCATTTTCATATTTTACTGCTTTACTTCAGTTGATGATGTCATTACTAATGTATACTCATTACTAACTGCATATTCATCGATTGTGGGTGTGGATAATGTAAACTTCCTAGTATCATTAATGTTTAATCTCCAGGGCAAGATCCCTACTTATCCTTTTACTGGCAGTGATTCTTTTACTAACCAAAGAAGTTACATGTTCTGGTATAACCATGTACTGGATAGCCTCTATTATAATATGATCCATGTCTTTGCGTAAAAACAGGGAGCTTGTGGCACATCCTTATGTAATGCGCACGCCTAGTCCCAGGATTCAGCTCAGTTGTCAGAATGCTATTTCAACAGAACATGCTATATAGAATAATAGCCTTTGTAGATAATTCTATAACCCTATTAACTTCTTTGGCTGTCTTTGCAGCAGCTTGTCACAGCCAAACAGCTCGGTATGTGACACACTACCAGTACAGATTGAAAATGCAGCCATGGAATGTAATAACAGAGGGTCAAAGATAATCCTTTAACTGGGCAAGGACTTTGTACCCCACGTGGCTATTTGGAAGAGTTTTTTTTTTGAATGTGAGAGCTAAGAACAAGTTGTTTAGTTATATATTGTCACCATTTTACATATCAGTTTATGTTTTAGTTACATGTGTCTATATTTGGCAAGCTCATCAGTGTAGTGCTAGCAAGTTCACACCTAAGGTGCTAAGCAGGCACATGACATGCACACACACCTGGAAGGTTATATAATTATCTAGAAAGACTATTATTTTATATATTGTGTACGTTCTGTTGAAATAGCATTCTGACTACTGAGCTGAATGCTGGGACTGGGCGTGCATGTTACATTGGTAGTAGAGAATAACTAACGCTCACATCAGTCTCAAAAACCATTCTCTACCCATGTAACGGGCATGCCCAGTCCCAGGATTCAGCTCAGTAGTATTTCAACAAAACGTACACAATGTACAGAATAATAGTCTTTATAGATAATTCTATAACCTTCCAGGTGTGTGTGCATTTCATGTGCCTGGTTAGCACCAGTAAATCATTTCTGCTTAATAGTAATGCTTGGATGAATTGCAGTTGATACAGGGGCTGAATTAAAAATGTTCAGACAAATACAAATCAATATGCATGATGTTGATGAAGTGAAGGAAGTGAAATTGTAAGCTTCAAGGTAACTAAAATGTTCCTTGCATACTTATAATACATGGATCAGTGCTCAGAAAAATCACCCTTATGATACTTTATCAAATTTTCCAGGACAAGCAAAAGAAAAGTAACAGTCGCATTGAAATGAATGGCTAATTATAAATTCAGTGCCTAATAACTTTATGGTGGATAATCATTCCAATTTAGGGTGCATAAGGACCATTTGATAGAAGTTCTTTGGAATTCATGGAAAATGAAAACATTTGAAAACTTTAAAAACTAACCTGAAGGGTGATTTTGCTGGACAACCCGTACAAATTTTCCAGGACAAGCAAAAGAAAAGTAATACTCATATTGATATGTGCGGCTAATTATAAATTCAGTGCCTAATAACTTTATGATGGATAGTCCAATTTAGGATGCATAAGGACCATTTGATAGAAGCTCTTTGGAATTCACGGAAAATGAAAAAATTTGAAAATTTTAAAAACTATACAGAAGTGTGATTTTGCTGGACACTGTCCTATATATCCTGACAAGAAGCAGCATAGCCTCTCTCACACCTACTCTCTCATTATGTTTACCAACTCCAGGTTCATTCAACTGCATTGCTGGTGGCATATACTAAGTTTGATGTAGTGGAGCTTATGCACAGCTTATGCACAGTGGTTTAAAACCAAAGGTGGCCAGGATATTTTTGAATATAAGATAATAGCCAAATGATTTGTAACCTTATCAGATTTGTATTTATATTTGTTGTGATTTATTAGTTAAAATCAAATCAAAATAAACAATTACAATGTAAAAGGTGGTTGCCGAACTTTACAGTCACCTCAACCTGATCTCGGTACGCTGAAACGCAAGGGCTCTCCTAATGTGGCTTCTTCTTGAGGCAGCATAACTGATTTGTGAGTTTTAGACATATGCATATAGAACAGGTGTATATTATTGTAATGTTTATATATAATTCATTAAATTAATATCTTCAACTAACAATGAACTTGTAAGATTAAAGTACATAGCTATATAGCACTAGTAATAGACTACATACCTTAGAAATATATGTTAATGAACCATTCGAATTAGTTAAATAAATTCAAGCCAATAAAATCAAGACATTTTGAACAAAAAAAATTCTAGATGTACACTGTCTTGCTACATCAACATCAGCTTTCAGGAACCTCTAAATGATATTACACTTTTATTTCCCACCATGGTATGGAACATGCAGGCCAATGTGATCATGCATTCCATATGTATTAAGTCAACAACCAGGCATAGGATGAACAAAGTAGCCTTAGTAGCTTTAAAATGGGTTCCTTTGGCCCTATATAAACATACAGTAAGACACACATGTACACCAAAGAACACAAGAAATGCTCACATATCTAACAAACACAAAATAGACAGAGGCATTGCACAAAACCAAAGTCTATCAGAGAGCACAAAGGCTCAATAACACAGCATGTTTATTGTCCATCCTATTTCCAACAGTCCCTAGTTCAACGTTTAAAGCTATATACTTGAGTGATTAATGATTTAACGTTGATTTTCTCTTACGTTTTGGAATTGGCTAGACTCAGGGAGTATATTAGTAAGGCCTGATGATAAGTGAAGGTACTTATACACCAAAAGAATTTTATAGCCTGCTAGGTTTGATGAGCATCGAAATCGAATGTTAAGTAGCTTCATGAATAAAATGGCATCATTTTTTAGCACAAATAAACAAATATCTCTGCTGACCGTGCATGATCATGTCATATAACATGTATCATTACAATGCTAATAAAAATGTCTATCTACCCATTCCTTCAAAAAGGAGAGCATTGTATGGTTGCAAAGGTAGTGTATATTATTGATTTATGTAACATAAACAATTTTATAATGATAAAATTATAACTCCAGAAGGGCAATTTTACTGGGCACGTATGGTTTGTGACATAAATGAGGTCTATATAGGTGAACATTTGCATCATTGCTGAGGCTTTTGTAATACTTGATAAGCACTTTCTGATGCAAAAGTCATCAATACAAGCAGTACAATAGCACCTTAAGAGTTTACATCAAATCATAACATGTACCGTAAAGTATCACAGATAAGCCACACTACCTCCACTCCCATGGGAAAAAGGATAGTGTTTAACATGTACCATAAAGTATTACAGATAAGCCCCCACCCCTCCACCCCAAGGAAAATAATGGATAGTGTTTAAAGGGTCGAATCTCTATAACTGTAAGCTCCTGCGAACATTTAAGGAAATAAAATGGTACTCTAACATAGTCTTAATAAAATGTTTTGCAGACGCATTTAAGTGGATGTACATTTAAATATGAGCCCTTTTTCCAATGGGAGTGGTGGAAGAGGGAAGGGAGAGTCAAACTCACATTTTCAACAAAAAATTGACCAATCAATACGTCTTCCATTTGTTCCTTATTAAATTCCTTCTCCAGTTTAGTCAAGAAGCTTTTCTGGAACTCATAGATAAGCTCAATATTGCCAAAGATCAACTTAATTTCCCCTGGAGCAAACAGTTTGGGATGTTCCCTGCATCTCTTTAGGTAGCCCTGTGCCAAAAAATAAAATGTTAGATGAATTGGGCAAGTATTAAATGACCCACTTTCTGAAACTGACGTTCCCAGCACAATTAAAAATTAATATACCCTTGTGTTTTATAATTAAAGTGTTCAAGGTGCAATATGTGGTAGATAATGGCATATCCCATGATGTTTCTGAATTGCTGGGTAACCCCATACTCCCCATTTGCAGCTCTCTCTGTCAAAACAGAAAAAAAAAACAGATGATTTTATCAGATATAGCAGGCCATAGCTGGAGGACATGTATGTATTAAGCATGTCTTCATACTATATGCCTGGATTTTTGCCGCAAAAAGGGACCCAATGCAATATTATAGGAAGGAGCATCAATGTTGATACATGTACATGGTATTGAATAAAACATTCTGGTCATTTTAACTCCTTGCTCAACAGACCAATGTTTATAAATCACATGGATCCCAAAGACTCAGTGTCTAACCAATTTAGACTATAACAATGTGCACGTAGCAACCTATTAATTATCGCACAACATAGCAACATAGCAATCAGATACGTACATAGCAATCATTTGAAAGCTACGATAATATATGGAAATCATAAAAATTGCCACTTGCTTATGCAACACAGCTGGAATCAGACAGAGAGTGGGTTTAAAAACAACCACTCACAATGAGAGCCAGTGCACTGCCACTGGGTTATGGAACAAATGGGGTATCACAATATTGACAGTATTTGCTCCTACAAATACTGCTGATTGCCAGTATGAAAAGTAAATTGCAATACATCAAAACGATAATATATAGTATGCCAGACACCATCCTTGACCCTCTGGGGCTCCACGTGGTCTCATGCAGACATAGGGGCTTTGTGGTCACACGGGATAACCTCCTGAGGGACATTTTGGCAGGCTTTGCCACAAGCCTCCCCTGCCAGTGAAGATAGAGGTTGGGATGGCTTGGGCAGGGTTAATATCAATTCCTATCCAGCCGAAATCCTCATACAAGGTTGGGACAGAGGTCAACCTGCAGCCTTTGATGTCACTGTCACCTCAACTCTAACTCCTGCCACACTAAACTTTACAGAGGCAGCTACCCAGGCCGCTGAACAGAGGAAGCATGCCTCCAATGACAGGACTAGCCATTATGGGTAGGGTTTTATTTTATGTTATGTAGCTCCTGGAACTTTATTTTAGAGTGTATTAGGTCTTTTTTATAATTTTAGACTTGTAAAAAAAAAATGGATCAACATGTACTAGTAGTAATACTGAGTTAACACTTATAATATTATGATGTATGCAACTCGAGCTGAATGTTAAAAGGAGGTATTCTAAGTGCCAGAGGGAGGAATTCTAAGTGCCAGAAGGGGGATTCTAAGTGCCAGTGGAGGGGGGGATTCTAAGTGTTCAGGGCACTTAGAATCCCCCTGCCACTGGCACTCTAATCCCTCTCGAGGTTTCTAATGTGTTTAGATACCGGCAACTGACCAATCAGATTGCCTGAATCACTTTCACTATTGTCTAACAACAGTGTAACAACTTTAACTAATTGTTATGTTTTACGGGGCAACAAATCAATGGAGATATAAATGATCAATCTATTTCTGAGAAATTATGAAGTGTAAAGAATCGAAGGGTTGCAACACCTTATACTCCGTACAAGCCCTTTTTGTGTGCATGGTGGTCTGGCTTCTAAGCCAGACAGCCAGCTGAGAGCTAGCCTGGGCCACATGGCAATTCTTAACACTACCCCCTACGCATACATTTTTAAAAATCCTTATTTTTCTCAACATTGTGCATGGCAATTAAAAATAATAATCTTTCAGGAGTCATATCAACCATAGGAGCAGCAGTCCCCCACCCACCCCTATCCCATTCTCCTTGGTCCTGTGTAATCTTAGTTTACTTGTATCTGGAGACCACACCACCACAGTAGGAATTATTTATCATTGCCCTCCGAGATCCTAAGCATTATGTATGGCCATGATATCTGTTCAATACATTATATTTGTACTAAACACTTTGATTGCTAGGTGAAAAACAATCTTTGGATGGAATCTAGGATTGCTAGTTGTTACCATGGCAATAAATAGCGTTATTAAACATGGTAATTAGTAATTTCGCCTCAAACTATAAAGAACATACCTAGATAGTTTAAGCATTCTGTTTTTAATACTGTTCCAGCTCAGACCAACCTGGTATTGAACAGTTCTATAGGTTTGACACAATTCAAATGGCTTGATACCCGTTCAATATTTATGGAAATTGTCTTGAAGATGTCTATCTAAGGTTTTCTAACATTAAATGCATGCACATTGCAATCATCCACAAGCTAGCTTAGTCATCTAGTTCTTGTACAATGGCAGTGGCAGTACTTTCTCTTTTGGATTCAGTAAATTATTATTGGCAAATGATATATCATTGTAATTATTATTCAATAATTTATTCATTTAAGGTCGAGTAATCAAATAATTTGAAACCATAATTCATAACCATTCCCCTCCTCTAACACCTAGCTCCATCCTCTTACTTATAAGTATTCACTCACTTCCACTATGTCTGTCAGGCAACTGACATAAGTTCTTTCCAAATCCAACATTTCCTCCAAAGCCGTATTAATCTTCGCCCTGGCTTTTAATAATGCCTTGCTGTTTGGCTTACGTGACTCTGTGGCACCAGAATAATCCTTCGCTCTGTTGGTAAATGTCTTCATCCCAATTCCACCTCTTCCAGGGGAGTCAGCTTTTATTTGCTGCATTAATGCCACGGTCGGGGACCCCCACCTAGGCTCTTCTTCTCCTTCATCATGCTGTATGTGTGACTGAGCCAGAAATAGTTCAGTTTGAAAGTGAGGTGTACATGTACTGGGATGCTTTATTAACTTTAAACTAAACGGTTTGTGTTTGCAGCAATTACTCTGTACAAGTGTCATAGCAATATAGCATGAATGCTTGCTACAATCAAACCATGATGTTCCTCTCTGTGCGACTGTTCCACACAAACTTCACCCCACCTCCCTAATGTCTTTCATTCATGTATCCCACATGCACACATATAGTACATATGGCAAAGGCCCTGCACTTAGCGGAGACCTTATTTCCACTGAGTGCGCAATGCATAAGCGCCCTATATCAATCTTGACTTCAACGGAACCTTCACATATCACTACATAAAAAAGCCAGACACAACACACACTAGAGTGGGAGCAGTAGACACAATATGATGGACTGCCAGCTCAATTTGTTGACAATAGCACACAAATGAACAATGGATACATACTTGCATGCAACTGTACAGCTAATGTAATTTTTATGTGCACACTGTTTATGTGCCTTCCCACTGACATGTCTATGTCTATCATTCCCATAAATTGCTTGTGCAGCAAGTGATGAAATTGTCTTTACAGTAGTGTATGGATGCAGGTAAATGTGACATTTCGGCGTAGTAAATATGAAGCTCTGCTTTGCCATAGTGAAAATCGCACATTTATAGTAGAAGATGAAAATCCAGGGTAGTGTGCACATTTATAAATGTCGCCATTGCTAGAAACATTGTAAAATTCCAACACTAGGTGTGAAGGGAGGGGAAGGGTGGGGGTGGGGGGCTGATAATGGGTCAAACATACATTTGCTCCATTTTTCATGCAGCACCTGCACATATCATCATGATCAGACTCTGAGCTGCTATCGTCACTTGCACTCAGGTGTTTGACTCCTATGGGGCCTAAGCTGCTATCAATGAGGTCAAAGAGCTCTTTGGATAAATCTCTCTGGCCATTCCTGCTGGCATCATCCAGCAACAGATGAGATGCCTCTTCTGAGGGACTGTAGTGGAGGCAATTAATGTGTACTCAACAATCCACATGGAACGTTCTATGGGAAATGGGTCTTGTGGATTTACATATATAGCATAAAAAGCAAATCGATGTACCTTCTGAAATATTAACGCTACCAGGTTCCTATATTTAACACAATATGCCACCACATTACTATATGTGAAAATCCATTTTGGTGTCTTACTCATGTGGAGTACCGACGTTCCAAGGTCCGATACCCCATAAGGTTTAAAAAGACCACATCTTCAGGTAGGAGCGACCAAATCGGTTCAAATACGGTAGGTACGTAGAAGGGTCCTGCCGCTATTGATTTGTTCTGTTTCGTTAAGTTTTACTTTATCCGTTACGGAGATATAGATGTGCAAAGTGCGAACACGGTTTCCCACTCGATTCGCAGCAGTGAATTGGACATTCAATATATGGGAGGCGAGTGCCTAAATCATTGGCGCGAATCGAACGGGAAACCGTACACGCACTTTGCACATCTATATCTCCGTAATGGATATAGTAAAACAGAACAAATCAATAGCGACAGGACCCTTCTACGTACCTACCGAATTGAACCGATTTGGACGCTCCTACCTGAATATGTGGGTATCGGGCCTTGTAACGTCGGTACTCCGCATGAGTAAGACACCAAAATGGATTTTCACATATAGTAATGGTGTAGTATGTAGTGTTAAATATAGGAACCCGATAGCGTTAATATTTCGGAAGATTTTTAATGCTATATATATATAAATCCACAAGACCCATTTTCCCATTGAACGTTCTACACAGTCTTAAATTTTTACACTCACATATACTTTGAATCATGTCTCAATCATTGTGACTCCCAGGTTATATAATATTAATAATACCTTACATGTACATCCGTTTCAGATGACATCACAGAATATCCACAGATCCTGTACAGGTTTATGGTACGTATGCAAGTATATATAAATGGATCAGTTCAAATGATCATACTTAAATGCCATGTGTTTCAATACTTACAAACAATTAATGCCATTTTCAACCCAACATAACACACACCTCTTCCCTACAGAACATACAAAGGGCATTACACCCATGGGTTCCAAGCGTACATGTATATCTTTCTGCAGGAGAGTCCTAATCTTGTACCCAGACTCACTACCCAGACCCACTTTTGCAGCCGGGGATGGATTTCATCACCACTATATGTGATGTAATCCATGCACATTTGCATACCACATTACCATTGGGTCCAGGCAGAATTCAGTACATCCTGACCAGCCCTTATTGATTTGCCCCATTTTTTAAATAATTATTCAGATACAGTGAACAGTGGTGGAGCCAGGAATTTGGAATGGGGAGGGCACCCTGGTCATACAGCTAGTATGGGGGCTGGTATGGAGCAATTCGTATATTTTATATTTTCTGACAAATACATTGCATGTTTGCTTTGTTTGCCATCAGGTGTATTTGCATTTTGTTTTCCTCATTGCCACATGCACTTTAAGACATACACATGCACAATACATAAGTACAACATCTGTACACACTCATACAAGCCTTTGGAATTCATCCATCAATCACATCATACATGTTTGCAGTTTGTAAATTTGTGTTCGCATCAATTCATAAATTTCCCCATCCTCTTAAAAGCACTTTTAGGCATGCACGTGCACATAGAATGTATGCACATACACACACACACACACACACACACACACCGTCATTAGTAGTTGTACACTGTACATGCTTCCCCTTTAGTAATAGAGTAAAGGGATGCAGTAATCTGGGGTACACAAAGCAATGCAGCTACACCTCCCCGAACATGCTTACCAATTCTGACAGTGCAGGTAATTAACGCTAAGTAGACCTATGCCAACTCTGTGGTTTTTTTATTTTAAAAAGGAACCAGAGAACAGGAAAAATAAAGGTTTCTTTTAGTGTAAACACAAGCTTTATCCCATACCATATAATCTCATCTGGTCATCACAGAGGCGACGCCAAAGGCGCCAAGTACGGCGCCGCAGGAGCCTCGTTCAAGCCAAGATGGCGTTTAGTAAGGGGGAGACGAGTTAGTGAGTTTCAATGAAGAGTGTCGGGAGGGAGAGACGGGTGCAATTTGAGGGCAGATTCGGAGAGGGGGTGAAAAGTTGAAGGGCGTAGCGGGCCCTCGGCCCCCCCTACCCTGCCCTAAGCCCTAATTTATTCCTCTAACAATCGCAGTCCTTCGGACTGCTTATGTTAGCTGTGCTTGGTCCACAGCTATGATGACTTGCCCTATACATGCGTATTGCAGCTATGCACAACTATACTTAGAGGGATTGGAAACAAGCCCAATCAACACTAGTTAATACCTACACTCCGCACTATTTAAAATTCTGAACGATGGCTTGTGAAGATATCCTAGACGACAGTGAGTAAACTTAGTTCGCATGCAACTCATTATTTGAAATAAGTGGTGTGTTTTCCTTAGCGGTACAGAATTTCATTGAAGCTGTTGACGCGATTTTAGTGGAGGACAGCTACCAATTGCCATCTCCAGTGGCTTCCAATTGTTTAACGGCAGCTAAAGTATTGAATATTTGGATGAAAAAGCCAGAGAACAACAGCATGCACTTATTAGTTAGTCAAATGCATGTGTACGTCTAATGAATTATAGGGATGAGGTAAATCCGAAAATGTAACTCTGGACAGGCCAGGTGTGGGTTATGTGTATTAGTAGAAAGATCTCAGTGGGAGAAATATGAACAAATAGGATATTTTACAAGTAATTGGATGCATGTGTATCAGAAATCGCTGACTTACAGAAATCGTTGATATTAATTTATGCAGAAATTAATGATGCGGACAACCGGTAGCACTTTGAAAATTTATATAAAATTTCCCATAGTAGCACCACGATAGAAAATCAGACGTTGCTGTGTAAAAATCTATGCTCTATCTGGCAGTGGTATTGTATCATTTTTAGACTACGTGATACCCGCAAGTTCTAATACGTGTTAAAAAAGCTGTTTTAATCGAATCGCGCTGTTACTAACGAGCAAACTATGTAAAACCTATGCGTTGCTGTGTAGAAACGCGACCACTATCCTATTTACTTTTTAAAAAAAGGACTACAAGTTATCTAAAAGGCCGTAACACCCGCAAGTTTGAAACTGGAAACTACGCGCGAAGATAATTGTATCTCTTCTTCTGTACGTCGTACAAAAAAACTTTAAACGTTGCCGAAATTTACACGCAATAAAGAATCCAGACACGTACCTTGTTTTGACGTAGCTAAAAAATAAAATAAAAATCCAAAGGGGGAGGATAGCCAGTCACTCAATTAACAAGTGCGCGGATGGTAAATCCTTGCATGTACAGGGTTCAATGGCTCACGTGCGCCGTTTCCTAAGTATAATATCTATGGCACAACACGTTCTAGGATGATGTGCAACCGCTTAATAATCAGCACATGCAGCCACAAACAAATGTGCATTATGCATGGATTTGGAAATGGGGAGGGCTAAAAACCAATGCTGGATTCAGTAGCTAACTCCACGTGAGGGTCAATCACACTAACACTTTTATTCATGACACGTTGCCTGATTAATAGCATAGATAAAGCCACGCCAGCAAGGGCTCATGATTCGTAGGTTTCCGATTCTATATCTTTCTGCTGCAGAAAATGGTCAGGGTGCCTCGAAGTGAGGTGCTGACTCGAGGTCGCACTAGTGTTGTACTTCGAGGGTGAGTATTATTATTAGGGCCTATACTGCAGCAGTAAACATGTACAATGCGCGCATGTATGCGTGTACAGGATGAGGTTAGGTGGAGAACGTACAGGCTTTAGGGTAGTCAAAATTAACCAGTATAACAGGGGTCTGGCTTACCTGACTAGCGAGCCATTCCGAACAACTTATGCAACATTTATTGACGTACACGTGAGTGATGCGTGGGCGGATCACGTCACAGCAAAGGTTCTGGACCGGATGTGTTTGCATGCAAAGGTGCCTCCCCGTCATCCCTACACATGCGCCCGGGGACATATGTCCCCCCCCCCCCCCCCCCCCCCCCCAGTCTCTGTCTCAGTTAATAAGAGAGTTAGGAAAAGTTCAAAAATTACTGCCGAAGGCACCAAAACGGATATACATTTACACTTATTACTAACTACTCTCAATTCAAATAAGTATTGTGGTCTATGGCATAGAATGATAATTGGACTGAAGCATACAACAATGTCCATCCCAAGAAACTCCCCCCAAAAAGGGTCTCAAAGCTATATAACTCAGCAATAGCTTATTGAAACTGAAACAAAAAGAAGGTAGGTGTAACAACATTACTTTTGAACATGGATTTCAATTTTGAAGCTTTAATTTGGGGATAAAGTTCCATGTGTTTGCAGGTATTAAACTCAAATATCGTAAAAAAATTCCTATATCTGTTAGATATCTCCAGTATGAGTATCTTGCATTGGACCAACTAAAAAGTGAAATGACAAATTTATATGAGTATAAGTTGGTGTGAGACTCTCACATACCACTGACAAGATACAGAGCTCCAAAGTAGCAGTACACAAATATCTTATTACTTCAGACAGACAATAGTCTTTAAACCACCGGTCGGGTCCCCAAACACCTCCGTCCCCCCTCCTGTTTGCAGGTGGGAAAGAAGGTACAGAAAATAAATTGATTCACGTTCTGCCAGTTTAACATCCCTAGTACATTTGACGGTGTATGCTCATTGTACGGCCTGAAATTATCTGGTCTGAAGTCAGAGCGTCAAATTATAAAGTAAAGCTATTCGATCCCTGTACGCGTAGTTAGTATAGATAATTACATAGCAACCACGCGTATCATGATCGATCAGTTTCACTTTGAAGCTCTGGCTTGGGACCAAAGAAATAGAATTATACCTTTACCAAGCGCTCCGAAGGACCTATACAACGAGCATGCACCGTAATGTAAAAGGATGTTAAACTGGCAGAACTTGATTCTGTAAACCGCTGTAGACAAATGTACCCCCGGGAGGACACCAGACATTAATTGTTAAAAAAATAATACAAACACTATTCTCGTTCCCAGACCCAATTCCGCAGCTATGGGTGGATTAGAATAGTGGGATTGTATATCAGGCTGTGGACGAGACTAAACAACAACATCCGTAAAATTCTGAGTCAGGATTATGAAAAATTTTGTAGTACACTGAACATGAGGAGTGCAGTAGGTTTATGAAAACGGTATACCAAGCTACGCCCATATATGGGCAAGTTCGTGGTCCTACCTAAAAGTGGTCTGGCAGACCATTTTTGGTTGCCAAAATTGGTCCGGCCGGACCACCTTTGGACGCTAAAATTGGTCCGCCCGGACCATATTTGTCCGCCAATAATGGTCCTGCCTTGCCAAAAACTGTTCGCTATTCAGATCGAAGTTAACTATACATGCAAAGTCTATCCTAGCGTCTTTTTTTTCTTCAGCTGGAGGACAATGTGTCTGGCTTGCTATTTGCAATATTATAATCAGGAACTACGATAGTAGTTCCTGATTATAACAAAAATCCTAAATTTAGCACGTGTAAATGTAACAGAAGCAAAAGAAATGCTTAATATAGGATTTTTGTCTCATTACCCTTTTCTCAAAACCTTGTTCCCTTCCTTTTACACCACCATTGCCTCCAATTCCTATATCCCACCAACTGAACCAAATGAAGTGCTAAATATAGGATTTTAGTATCATTTATCTTTTCCCAAAACCTTTTCCCCTTCCTTTTTACACCACCTTTGCCTCCAATTCCTATATCCCACCAACTTTCTCGTTAGAGAATGTTTTTCTTTACTTGTTGTAAGTTTATTTCAAGGTGCCACATGTAATAAAGGGAGAGTGATAAATTATATAAATTATAAATGCATTGTGCATGCTCAGTGAATATATACACAAGCAAAACACATGCTGCATGTGATGCAATAAATGGTGAATATGCAATGCTTATGTTGAGGAGCTGTTGTCAATCTCCATAGATTTGATTCCATTAATTGTTCCAATAACCATGTACATATGAGCAATGTTAATCTATGTACTATAGCTTGATACAAACTTAAGCACGTATACACATGTATTGTGCTGTTTATAATTTAAATGCATAGGCAAAACTGTTGAAACAATACCTTGAAGAGTGCATTGGCAACTCGAATTGTATGTTTAGATGGAAGTGGAACTACTTCTACCATGTAGTCACACACAGTCAAGATGTATTAATTTCCTGACTTAGACTTCGTAAGTGGCCCAACAAAATCAATGCCAATGTGATTCCATGGTGACTTCACTGGACCGGGTGCAGTTCTAGGGCAGTATGAAGGCTTTTCCGGTTCGCATGCTGGCAGATGTCACGTTTGGAAACCTGTAGTTAAATTAATTAAGGTTGTCTTAATAGATTCTATGGCTAAAAATCTAAGTTGCATGTCTCACCGTGTCATTCACATCTTTGACCATTCCACGCCAAATAAATCGTTCACTGATCCTGCTCAAAGTTCGCTTCACTCCCATGTGCCCGGACAACATTCATGCAGAATACGACGCTGCTCTAACTTTCTTAACTCCAATAAATATTATTTCCATTGACTATAATAAAGCACTACCCATGACTTGCGGACGACACAATTGTGTGCATTAGCCAAATTGAAATGAATAAACCTTGCCTTTCTTCTTCTTAAAGTGCAACAAATTTCTGAGACTTTCTTTGTATGCATCGCTTGCGTGCTACGCTTGCACCCACCGGGTACATTTCTTATCAAGTACTCATATGCTTCTTCTACTAGGTTCCCACTATTGGTTCCCTTGAATAAGCCATTTTCACTGAGAATAGGATTAATCTCCACGTGTTGAGGGTGTTTATGTGCACGGACCAGTTTTGGATTAGCCAGACAAATTTCGGCATCATTGACATATGTTTCATTTTATATCCCATCTCTCAGCTCCAGACCTTATGAAGTCACCACTGCGGAGTATTGTGTAAGCATAGGTTCTTGCATTGAACCTTGAAGGCCAATAATTTTTTTAATTACATCATATCCTACCTACATGCAGTGTACAGTGAAGGTTCTCTAAACTTGTGTGATGTCTCAAAGTACTAGTACATACATGCACAATTTTTCAAATTGTCAAGAGTAATGATGGTGGTTAAAGCTCATCAAAGAACTCTCAAGGGAAAACCTTACTACCAACACATTTTGCATGTATCATACATGGCGTATGTACTATGGATACACATTGATCTTTTATTGGATTGCATCAAAACTGAAAAAACTAGGAAATAAGAGACATTGTGGCGATACTTTCATTGCGCATGCAAACCTGTACCTCATGAGAAAACTTATCTTTTCCTATGCTCAGCTCTTGCATTTTATGTCTAGTCTGCCGCAATTATGTGAAGCCGGACTTGAATAATATTCAATTTAGTGCAAAATTTTTAAAAGTGTTATCTTGTGAAACATATCCATACAGCATGATGTTTCTTGAATCAGTGACATTTCTGGTTCTTTACTGCATCCTGCACCAAAAAATTCACTGGTTGTCACCTGATAATTGTTACTGATGTGCTTTGGGGTATACTCTTTTACACGTACCTAAAAGGATACAATATGCAGTGCATGCATTATGCATGTTAATGTCCAAAGCTAACTGTCTTTGCATGCACTGTTGTAGGTGAACATTAACTGTGATTGTGTGTGATGCCAACCATGTCCTTTGATTCTTCAAGCACAACATAATTATTGTCATCAGAAAATTGCTGCTTGGCTTTTAGAAGAATTCATTAATTAAGAGCATGCAGCTGTTGGTGTTGGTATCAAGAATGTAAATTAATTAATTGTTGCATGCAAGGTTACCATGACATTGGTCATTGAAAAAAGCAATTGGCTTATTGAGACGTTTATTAAAGGGAACAAAGTGATTCTTTTGGCTCACGATCATCAAGATGCATGCATGCATGCATGCATCTTGATGTCTTACTCATGCGGAATACCGACATTACAAGGTCTGATACACCATAGGGTTCAAAATGGCATAGGAGCGTCCAATCGGTTCAAATTCGGTACGTACATAGAAGGGTCCTGTCCGCTATTTATTTGTTCATTTCGTTAATTTTTACTTTATCCATTATGGAGATATAGCTGTGCGAAGTGCTTGCCTGGTTTTCTGCTTGATTCGCTCCAGTGAATTAGACATTCAATGTATGGGAGGGAGGTGAGTGCCTAAATCATTGGCGGGAAACCGTGCACCCACCTTGCACAGCTATATCTCCGTAACCGATAAGTAAAAATTAACAAACAGAACCAATGAATAGCAACAGGACCCTTCTACGTACTTACCTAGTTTGAACAGATTTGGACACTCCTACCTGAAGATGTGGCCGTTTTGAATCATATGGGGAATCGGACCTTGTAACGTCCGTACCCCGCATGTGTCAGACACCAAAATAGATTTTATTATATATAGTAATGGTGTGATATGTTGTGCTAAAAATAGGAACCCGATAGCATTAATATGTCAGGAGATATATCGATTTGATTTTTATGCTATATATATTATTATAAATCTACAAGACTCATTTTCCCATAGAACATTCCAATTATACATATATTTCTTAACCACACTTTTCACATCATTTTCAAGTTTACAAACTGAACTGACAAGAATGTTGTAGGGCTAAAAATATGCTCAATCAAATTGACCGAGGTCACAAAGAAAAGAAAAATTTAATAGCTTGTAGTTTAACACGCGGTCCATGAAATTTTGATACCAAAATCAACAAAAAGTGCGCAACTGCCTCAAACAAAATGTTATCGCTAGTGGATTTTGTACCAATATTTGCATTGTGTACAATAAAATGATCCTTTGGATGAAGATACTCGTTTGCAGGTGTTGAGGCACGCTACGTCGTCAAAGACAGCGGGTCAAGCTCGTTCCTTAAAATTGTACACTTTTTTTCCGGACATGTTCACAAGTTACTAATATAATCAAGTTGTTTATTATTTTATAATAGGCAATACAACCCTTGACCTCTGAACATGTTTGTAGCCAGCATAAACTCATGGAATTGGGCACCACTACCATCTATTCCATCTATTTGTACATAAACATGGTATATACGGTATTATGGTAAAGTAAGCTACTTTTTACTTTTCCTAAAAAAGGAGTACAGTTTGTGTCATTACCACTAAAATTCTAGGAAGTCATCACGTTTGCCAACATCTGATCACTTGTAAGGAAATTTGAAAACAGATTCAGCACCAGCGATCAATGAGCTTTAAGAGCATATGCATTTCTGGTTATAGAAATAAGGCGCGACTACATTTCTAACAGCATGGTGCGCACTTTTTGGTATCAAAATTTCATGGACCCGGTGTTAAAAGCTTTACGCTATAGGTATACAAATATACAACAGTTTTGAATGTTCCTATGGAGAAAGCACATAGTATGGCCAAACAAATTAGAATAGCAAATATATGTATCGAATTACTCCATGGCAAAAGTTTTTTTTTAATGTGTGCACCCAGTTATAGAATTGTACCTCAGCTGGGATCTCAATAGCCATTAAATGTACAATTTGCTATTTGTGAAATCAATTTATAATGTACACATAATAATAAGTGTATTTGTGGAATGGGATGTAGTGTAGAGCTTACAAGTTTTATTGTTGAACACATGTTGTACCACGTTTAATTTTTTAATACCGGGTCCACGAAATTGTGATACCAAAAAGTGAACACCGTGTTATTTGTAAATTAAAATTGCATGTATTTTTTAAAGCCAAAAATGGATTATATCCTTTAAGTGATTATAGATCTGTATTCAAATTTCCTTAGAAATAATAAGCGCACTATACTCTGATAAACCAGATGACCTCCTAGAATTTTAGCAGTAATGACACAAACTGCTCTTTTTATTTTAGTTATGTTTTTATTTTGTTCTCAAAAAAGGTTTTTAAAGTACATGAAAGTTTGTGGAACATGTAGCACTTAAATTAACTTCTAATGATCACTTCCAATCAGAAAATGTGTTGGCTATCAAACAGTTTAATAACCAGATGTAACTAGCATATAGAGTACACTTGGTTAGTATGTATTAACAGGAAAGAACTTTAGGGACATGGGCTGCTAGTATAGTTTGCTGAAAGTTGCTAGCCTTGAATGTGAAAGTAAGCAAGACATATTACAAGTGTCTAAAGCACAAGAATTGTCCCGGGATTTCTCCTTTGTGCTCTATGATGTAACCATTTAAAATTACATGTAAAAGTTCTAATTGTGTCTGGAGTTTTTAAAGGTCACATAGTAGCTTGCCATACAGCCTAGATTCTCTAGTAATGGGACATGTAACGAGGAATAAACTAAACACAAACAGTAGCTTACTTTACCATAGTACTGTATGTACTACATTTATGTATTTTATAATAAATGGTGGCGGTGCTCAATTCCATGGTTTAGGAACAGGTTATCCACTTTCTCTTTGAGTTTCTGATGGCTATGACATGTTCAGGGATCAAACAATGTATATTGACAATTAGCAGGCATAGGAATGAGCAACTTGATGATATTAGTTGCTAGCAACCATGTCCAGAAAAGAAGTGTACACAAGCTCGACCCAATGTCTTTGACGACGTAGCATGCCTTAAACACGAGACCTGTAAAGTTTGAAATGATAGCATGCATTGACAGTTTTTGTTGGCAGCAGTTCGCACTTTTGTTGATTTAGCAATCAAAATTATGTGGACCACATGTTAAAAGGTTACACTGTATGTATTTGAATCTCATAGCATTGCAACTCAGTTTGAGGACATTATTGAGATTCACTGGCAAATGCAGGATATTTGATGTGACCACAGAAGTGGGAGAAAACTATATTCGCTTAATTAGGAGTATACCTCTTGAATGACGATAACCAAGTTATCACACACTCCCTGGAAACTGAGTACCAGAAGAATGCTGAAAGAATCAACCAAGCTATCTTTGGTAAATGGCTTGAAGGGAAAGGTTTGCAACCAGTTGCTTGGTCAACGTTGATTGATTTCATTAGACAGATTTAACTATCTTCATTGGCTGATGAGATAGACAGTATTTTAGAACAGTAACTGTTTTATGTGTGCATGTGTCTTGGAAAGCATGATGTAACCTTTTATACATTAGTATACAAGTATGTTCTTTGTTTATGTATTTTATAGAAAATCCATTGCGCCTTGAAGCACCACCGCCTCATTATAATGGCACTTTTTGAGAGAGCTCGTTTTATCATCAAATGCCTGTTAAACCATTGCATTTAAATAGGGTATCGTCGTTGTAGTTACTGTGCCATATGTGCACTCTTCACATCACAATCCTTAATAAGGCACAACTGATTTATATATGGATATCACAAGGCAGAGGGGGTTACTTTAGGCTGAAAATACCAGACACAGACAAACTCTCAAGAAGGTTAGCATGCCACATTGTCAACTATACAAAGTTAGGTATACAGAAACACCATTCAGATGAAGCCACAGTTCTTTTTTTCACCACGCAGCAATACAATCGGTTTTGCTTTTCTATGAATAATGCGGCTTTGTTGCTTTATTTGGTCACATAGCCTAGATGGAACACCACAGAGACCAGCTCCAGAAATGTTGTAGAGTCTGTGGAAGCCTTCTGGTGGATAAAGGGAAGAAAAGGAAGGCACTCTAACAATGTTCAGTGTACAAAGAATGTCTCTTTGAGCCTTTGGCATTGATATTAATAATGACCTCCCTGAGATCCACTGGATCATGGACAGACCTATCACTTGCTATAGCTCCACAGCAACCGATGAGTGGGAGGCTCATGCTGAGAACATCCACATCATTGTGAGCTTGTATTGTATATTTTCTTCATGCACGCTGTTATCCCAAAAGAGGCACTAAACCAACACCACATTGGATAGGTTGTCCAACAACCACTGATATTATTATTGCAACCATCAAAGGAATTGCACCACCACACCACCCACCTGATATGCCGCTTAGCAGCTTGAACAATTCAGCTATCCTGGATCACTGCAACGCCCGATCTGTTTGGAGCTCCTGTGCCAGCCATTGGAGCTCCCATGCTAGGGCACTAGTGTGCACCACATGTATGGTCATGTGGTTTGAAGCCTTCAGTTGTATTAATGTGAAGTGTCCTTGCTGTTTCATGGATGTACATTTAATACCAGATGTCAGTACTGAAACCAGCACCACCAGTCATCATGGTATTCCTGCATATTGTCTCTTGAACAAGGCAGACGGGTGCAGGCTTTGGTCTCCTAGGTGAACAGGGGGCAAAGTCTATCCATGCCCGATTTAACACCCTTCATGCAGAGAACATATCAGTGGTATCCACAACAAGGTCGACAAGCTCTTCTCTACTGCCATAGGGCACAGCATATCTATTGCACTCCTGATTATGGGAGCAATTCCACCGCTAAACAAACGAACTAAATTGTGGGTAGGTATTTTACCCCTATTTTCACACTATCATGTCAATCGTACATGTACTAGTTAACACACACTATACTAAGTTCACACGCATATACCATCGCGAAGAAAAAGTGCAGCTCCATACAAATACGTTGTAAGTACCTTCTGTCTCCTTTTGTTGTGTGGTCTAGAAAGTACAATGACGTTTATGCGTTCATTGAAAAATGGCCGCTTGTAGGAAGCAGTAGAGAGAAAACTAGGCCATGTGACTTTGGCTACAATAGAACAAAGGTACTTCATTCATTGTATCGCTTTTAAATGGCAACAAGTTCAAGCATGTTAACATGTAGTGCAGGGTTTCTAAGGTTGTCATTTGTCAAGGCATTACGCCACTTTTTCAATATTTCGAGAGGTATGCCTTTTGAAATGTATGGCTGCATAAGGCTACGTTGTACCAAGCAATCATGTATTAATAGACATACCACCACAAAACAACTAAGAGTGAAGAGTGGCATGACAGTTCTTTAATCTCCCTTTCAACAATAACCCTTGATCAAAAGCAGAGACTTACCACCCAGAAAAATGTAGACACTTCCAGTAGAAAGGATATTTCTTCTGTTGCATAAAATATTGCAATGCCACATCAATATTTGAAATGTGCATGCCATGCATTTATTGCACGCAGTGTTGCCGCGATATGATCATAGACTTCTACATATCGCGGCAACACTGATTGCACGGCAGCAATATGCGGAAATGCACGCAACCGCCAAGATAATGAATGATGTTGCAGACACATGCACATACACATTAGTCTGGGGACCAGACGACTGGCTTTCAGCAGTCAGTCTGGCCAAGTGCGTATATCAAACTTGTTCTGGTTGTTTATGTCGATTGTTTGTGTTGATATGAAATTCATCGTGCAATGAATAAATTTAATTGACCACGGCTATTCACGTGCGTGAAGATAAAGGTCAGGGTCAGTACAGAAATGAATGTGACAGTCTTAGCGAACTCTGCTGCTCAAGCGCTAGGTTATAGCTTTTTGAAGGAACATCAAATTGAGGTGGTATTGGCTGTTGCTGGAGGGCGAGATGTGTTTGCAGTCCTTCCAACAGGTTATGGGAAAAGCCTCTGCTACGCGTGTCTACCAGAACTGTTCGATAGTATGCTTGACCCGCACGTTCATGCTCGGTCTATTGTTGTAGTCCTTACTCCTCTGACAGCAATAATTCAAGACCAGGTAATGAAATCTATTAATCAATTCATTAAAAGTGAAGTTGATAGATCATTATTTCCAGGTGGCATCTTTTTCATCCAGGGGGTTAGAGACTGGCTACATCACTAGTACCGCCGATGCAGCAATGATAGAAAAAGTTGTTAATGGAAGGTGTCAATTGGTATTTTTCACTCCAGAGGCACTGCTTGAAAGTAGAAAATGGAGCAGACTTCTGCAAAGCGAGGAGTACTCCACAGCAAATCCCTCCATATCAAAACATCAGCATCAAAATTTTGTCCACAGATCTTGTGTATTGCAACCACTGATTCATGTGAACATACAGACTCCTAGTTTCTGTAATCTGGTGTAAACCTAATGTGTTAAAATAGTGCTTGTTCAAATGAAGTAAAATATAATGTGCTTACCATCTTTCCACTATGACCTGCATGAAGGATGAGTGATATTATCTTCTGGATTAAGTTCACTTGTAAAAATTAAACTTGAATAGAATTCCTGCACAAACACACATAACAGCAGCCCTGTTGTTTCTGATGGTTTTTTTTTCAGTGCAGAATTGAAGAATGCTTGCTAAAGTGGGTGCCTGTGTGGTCATTGCACTAAGCAGATCTGCCCATTGAAAGTTTTTCAACTCTTCGAACGACTTGCAACAAAACTTGGAGTTTGGCGCACACATCCTTTTTATTTCTTTTTTCAATGAACGTCCAATTTTTCTGACCATTAGTCTTCGAAGTTCTGTGTCTTTGTAGCAATGATCAAGGAGACTCTTATTACTGCCTCTTGCAATACTTTTGCACAAGTTTCTCCTCGTCTGGCTCTTGATTGGAAAAGTTTTCATCCCTGACGGATAATCAATGCTAACCTGAAGAAATGGTAATTGTATAGAACCATTTGCCCATAAAAGAGGTCACTGATTGTAAGAAAAGTAGGCTGAAACCCGCATGCGTGAATGGTCCCTAGCACTTATAGGACTGCCACACTGAGACTGAGCATTAAAAACCCTTGTCACAGTAACCGCGGGAAGGCACATAACATATATACATGTACCCCAATGATGTACGTACTGTGACTGCAATTGAATCCTGTGTAGACCTATCCAGATTAGCTCTCCCATCGCTTGTCGCCATTATTCAAATTTGGTTAACCAGCACGTGGGCAATTAAAAGTACAATTAACTTTATTCATTGCACGATGAATTTCATATCAACACAAACAATCGACATAAACAACCAGAACAAGTTTGATATACGCACTTGGCCAGACTGACTGCTGAAAGTCAGTCGTCTGGTCCCCAGACTACACACACATTATGATCATATCCACATTTTAAAAAGCACAACAATAACATAGAACCACCCAATCAAGCCGAGACTGTGTCTGTGTTCTGAAGGTAGTACATAAGTTTTATGGAGCAGCCCCCCTCTAGATCGATGGGATATTGCTGAAAGTGTCCAACTAGCTTATCGACTGTGCTGAATGATTTTGCGAGCAGCTCTGGGATGACATATCGCCCACGCTCGTTTGTCTTAATCTCAATATGGTGGACAATTCCATTATTTAGTAATGCGATCGCGTACGTTGGCACTCCTTCCGGCAACTGTTTTTCACTGTCGCGGACGAGGAACGTACCGTCGAAATTTTGTGAATGTAGCAATTTACTTTCAGCTTCCTTGCGGGTTATGCTGCCAAAGTAGTAGCTTTTTTTGATGGGCCTGTTTATACGCGATGGCTCTGTGTTAGCTGGATCTGGTGTTCTGACTCGGTGAGATCTGGTTATTTCTCCACTCTGGCCAGTAGATGAATAGCCGTCAGTCGATATCGGTGGTGAATGCTTCACTATTGCGGTTTTTTCCCCATCTCTCGTCGGACAACAACATGAACAACCCATTTTAGTACAATCACATGATCGCTGTTTTTGTGGGAGGTAACCGTTGTTTCGTACTCACGTGACTGTGTGATATGGATTTCAAGTGCTCTTGCTTGTGTTGTCCGAGTGGTCCACCGTCTGACGATGAAACCGAGAGGCTCGTTCGACCTCCTCGGTCGCCCGGCGAACCGCAGGTTTTAGCACAGTCTACTCTCACAAGATCAGCATCTTCAAGTTTGCGGCCTCCAGTTGGTGGACAGCAATCCTCCCAGTCAACCCTCACGAGAGGAGGTCAACCGTCCGCTGGCGCTTCGTACCAACCATCTATTAAAAGATACGTATCTGATTCGCCTCCAAGTGGAAAGCCTCCAAAGGGCGCGCCCAGTAAAGAGCCTTACTACTCCGGTAAAATTAGCACAAGGAAAGCGGAGGATTTGCTGAAGCATACCCAGCGCCTGGACGGCACGTTTCTTATTCGGGACTGTGAAATCAGGGCACCAGACGGTAATCCTGACTTTGTCCTTTCCATGATGCGGGACGGAATTGTTTACCATTTGGACATATACAGAGGCCAAGACAAGAAGTACTCATTAGGAGATATGCCATCTGCAAAGTCGTTTGGCTCGGTTGCGAAGCTGGTTTCCTATTATCAATCAAAACCGATCGACCTAACTGGTGGTGGAAGCGTCTTGCTGAAATATTACCTTCCTGCTAAATAATAAGTTCGGATGCTCTCTGTGTTGTCAATCGATTGCATGTTGTTATGTTTAATTGTGTCTTACGGTAATAATTATGCGTGTGGTTAATCTGGATGTTGAGCTAATGGTACAACGTATTGGATACTTTCAGTGTGCATGCAGTTTTTTCTTCTCGGACATATTCCCAGTCATATTTATAACAACAGAAACCCTCCTATTAAACATAACCTGAATGTTATAATTGTATATGCATGGGGTCGTGGCAGCTTAAAGGGTGCATCAAAGTTGACGCGTGCAATTAAAATGTAGTGTAATTGAAAAGTAACTCCATGATGGTCAGATTACGTAAGAAAGAAGTTGTAGATGGTATATTCAGTAGAATATGGAATAATTTGAAAACTTGTAAAATATGCGCTATAGGTCCCTTTTCGCTGCCATGATCACATTTATGACACGTTTATAATATCTAAAACTATATTATATTAAAATGTCTATTACGTCAAGTATTAGCTATCCATATTATGCTCCGGGTGCATTTAACAAACTCTGCGGAAATTCTACTAGTATACAGGTTAACAATTTTTTAAAAAGTATAAATGGTGAGAGCCAGTAGTCCGGCTTCTACCATTGAGCTTTAAGTACGCTTTTGATTTTGGGCTGATGGTGACAGGCTACTAACGGATTACCAGTCGAGATAGTGAACACCAGTGCAAAGCACATACACACACACCTCTCCTTAACAGAGCGCGTGATGGCAATGGCAACATAAATAATTATGTTTTCTATGATGGCAACAACAACCAAAGAAAAAAAACTATGGCCATGCAACAGCAAAAAAAATGGAGATAGTGTAAATTGTAGTAAAAATTCCTGTTGTTGACATACAATTCCATGGGACACCATAAAGGCAAACTTGATGATCTTGCACTATACTGTAACAAAGGTATGTTATTCATAACAGGCGTCATTACTATATCGTCATATCCACACATGGCTGGCATGTAGGAGATATTTTAACACGTGCATGCATGTACATTGTAGTTATGCTTACATAACGCCAGCAAGCTATCCTCCCACACGTGTACTACCTAGTCTCGTTCCCAGACTCGACTGACGTACGCATTATCGCAATGAGAAATCTATAATGGAATCTATAGTTCCCGGTACCTGGGTAGCGCGAACTCTAGAGTAAACCTCGCCTGGAGGTAATTAAGGTGTACTCAGTCGGCAGGTAATATATAATCTACGGTCCGCGTTACCTAGTTGGAATCAATAATCCTTAGTAGGATGGACTACTCTGCGATTGGAATTTCGGAATCAATCAGTTGCAAAGAGCGTCTCAACGTTTAACCAAGTGGTGCTCTAGAAATATTTCTAATGGCAGATACAGGAATGGAGAAGAGAATGAAGCAGTACGCCGGTAAATAATACGATAAATGGAGAAGAGAAAGACGTAGAAGATGCATGCCGACAGACACCATGCATAAGCAATGGCGCTGGCGAACCCGGTTACAACGCGATTGAATCATACTTATCAAGTGGATGTTACCCAGAGGAAATGAATTGAAAGGTAGACCAGATTTGAAATCCAACCTAAGAAAAGTACATTGTACTGAAAGGCATACTGCATTTTAAGTATGCGGAGGTTAAGATGAAGGGGAAGAGTGGAGTTCCTGCCTACTTGAGAGCAGTAACTGCGAGGAACAAGATACTGAAATATGTTCATGAAGGCGGGGGAACTGAACAACACGATCAAAATCTATGGGGGTCATGTTGGTCGTGAAAAAACGATTCAAAGTTGGTGGATGCCAATATGTGGTGGCCAAGAACGAATATTGATGCAAGACAGTTTAACACGTGCATGCATGTTAGGTGCAATCTACCAATTTGCGCAATTTATAAATTGCGCTGCACATTTGTGAATCCACGTAGTGCGCAATAATTTATAAAATGCAGCATCCTGGCAACAAAGAGCATGCGTACATATCCAGGTGGTTTATCAGCGTAAACACTTCCAATACATCTGAAGAGGAGCATCGAATGATATTCGAGAAGTTTTGCTGTGAAGGTATGTTGTTGTAGATAAAAGTAGACGAACGAGCAAAACCGTTAACGATGAGAAAGCCAAGAGGATTCGTCAAGCTGTAAAGGGAGAACATAGTCTTCTTTCAATGATAAGGTGATTTCAACAACTTTAAGAAGCTTGAGCTGCTAATCCGTGCAGAGTTGGAGTTGCTGTTACCTTTAATTATATAAAGGGAGAAAAAGAGTTTGATGCTGTCTGTGACTAAGGGTTCAAAAATACGTATACCCCAGAAAAGCATCGCTCTTTTTATATCCAGTCAGTGTCATAATGACCCCATGATGTGATTCATATAGGTGAGGACTCTGAGAGAAATCAAATTATATTCTTCAGTTTTGCAATTGTTGTGCCCATCAATTGTCGCAGAATTCCCAACTGAGGATGTTATTTACAATGGCTCATTTTTGACATTGTTCAGTCATCTAGCCCACAGAAAATTACAACATATTATTTATGCTTGAAGGAGCTTTACACAGTGAACATAAAAACACGTAACAGCATACTGAAGCATGAAACTGATCTTTAAGCTGGATGATTTAAGGGAACTAGTAAAGAAGTGTAGCGAAATAATTCATGATCAGGGATAATGGAACACTTGTAACTACTCTCTTGACTACTCTAAACTAAGATATTTCATGTGGGTGTGTATATGTATGTTGCATGAATGCATGATTTTGCTTGCTCCATTGCATACATATGTAGAGGCTCATAGGGCAAATTAATTTCACACGTCAACTTTGATGTTCCTTCCTGGAAAATGTTTTTAATATGTGCTCCCTTTTTGCTGCCACGATCCCAAATATAGATTACAATTTTTATAATACCCATGAAGAATTAAATGTTCTCTATGAAACAACCTCCAGTAGCTGGCATCAGGGATCTCCATCATTATGGATCTGGTATTAGACAAACGTTGGACAGGATCATGGACTTCAGTTTCTTCGTAATTATGGAAATCCGGGAAGCAATAAAAGAGAACGTGTTGCATGCTTCAACTCCCCAAGCTCCACATGTTACCAGTGCAATGCCACCCTAGTTCAGAGCACTTGACATCGTGCTTGGAGTATTTACGCACCTCTGCTGCATTGGCTGCTGTACCTGCTGAAGCTCCCGCTTCCAAAACTCTTTTTCTTAACTTTTTTATTATGGGCAGGCTGGAGTTGTAATTGAGTCATCCATTACAGCCAATCTTTCAGATATGATAAATCTGTTCCAAGTTGCTCCTATATCCTGTCATGATTTCCAAAGCCAACCATTGGACATTTTTGCCGTTTTGCTTTTGAGATAGAATAATAATGAAGTGATTGTGAATATTGATGGGTTGTTGACAAGTCCAGATAGGTTTTCCAATTTGATAGCATTGGATGGTGAGCTTGAAGCTCCATACACAGTTCTGTTGCCAAAAAAAACCAAAGTCTGGAAGGAAAAAAAATTATCATCAAGAAGTGGGTGACCATTGCACATCACCAGGTTTCTGACTGTACAACTGAATTTATAAAGCAACATGGATGTTCTGGACACGATCTTTGTCAAGATGAAGTTGGAGTAGCTGGTGTAACACTTGCACAAATTCAAAATCATTTGTTGGAGAATATTACAGCCTTAAAAGTAATAGTCATCAGTAAGCATACAATTGCTCGTTCTATGGAGCCGCCACGTAAGTATACCATACCAGCATCAAGGTATCAGGGTTATGTAAAGGCTCGAGTTCCAGAATATATATATAGGCAATATCGTGAACATCACACTACCTCTTTGCTTGTGTTTCATACAGAAGGGAATTTGCACAAATGCTTTCAAAATTTTGTGCTCAGTATTTTTAGTTGTGATGATATGAATAAGATCAAAATCGAAGCATTAGCATTTAGTAGGTACCATCAGATAGAGCATTTTTTCCCCATCACAGATGCACCTAATGTTCCTGATCATGATTTTCTGTTCCAGGCTACTTACTTATACACTTTGGGTATATGAGGCTAATGATACATGTACTGATGGTGACAGTAACTGAGTAGAAGACAATTAATTTGAACTATATACAGAAGCAGCTTAGCTTCAGCTAGTGATTCTTCAGGATGAACATAACTCAACAGAGTATGATGAGAGTATATACATGTATGACAGAGCATCTAAAGTTCCTACATGTGCTGAAGCTTCTCCTGGCTCTGCCACTGCATCTGTGGGTCCTGTGTGTGCTGCAGCTTCATCTGATTCTGTCACTACATCTATGGGTAAACTTCATCTGGCACTGTCACTGCATCTGTGGGTCCTGTATGTGCAAAGACAAATACTGCAACTTCATCTGTGGGTCATGTGTTTGCTGAAGCCTAGAGCTGTGGGTCATGTGTGTGCAAAGAGAAATACTGCAACGGTTACTGTATCAGTGGGTCCTGTGTGTGCAAAGAGAAATACTGCAACGGTTACTGTATCTGTGGCTCCTGTGTGTGCTGGACGATATGTATGAGAGCTGGGAAGTATAACAGATCAAGCAGAGAAACACATTGCAAAGATCTAAAACCTCAGCTTGATAAAGTTTTTAAAGAAGGTCATTCATTCTGTTGCTATAATTATTGTAGACAGTGTTCCTGATTGGAATACAGCATCTCTTTGGAATGCTATTTTCTTTATGAGGTTATGGAAAGAATGTAATTTGGACATCCTTTGTGTTTGTTCGTATGCTGCTAGATATTCTGCTTACAATCCTATAGAACATTTGTGGTCACCAATATCCAAACATTTGAATTCAGTTCGTTTTACAGAAAATGCTGAAGGAGATGAAAAGCCTCTTTGCAGTATTCCAAACATCACTTCTGAAGAACTGCAAACGAAGCAATTTGAAGTATTTAACAATGCAATATCAGAGTTATGCAATGCTTACTGGAAGAGCAGTTTTTGACAATAATGAAGTATTCTCTGTTCCTATTCAAGATATATCTGATACCCATTAAAAAACTCAAGATATTTTGTAGGCATCTACAGTGTATATGCAGAATGAACCAGTTTACAGATTTGGTACAGGAAATGAAGTTTATGTTTTAAAATGTACATAGGCACCAATATAGTGCATCCCCACGGTTCAAAATCGAATAAAAGCCAAAAAGATTTTGGAATTCTTAAAGCAGTATGACATGAAATTTTTTCACTAATGCCAAGTGAAATGCACTCTGGTCACTATTGCACTTTTTTTTTTTTGGAGATAATTGGGAAGCCACAAAAAGAAGTGCATTTTTTTTAAATTGTGTACAGGAAAAGTTAGAAGGATGTTATTATTGTCCAGCCTATGTAATCTGTCAAAAACAGAGAAGAGAAGACTTTTCAAAGTAGAAAAATATAACAAAGTGCACAAGTATGCAACTTCACAATTGATTCCAAGAATGTGGGTAGTGAAAATTTTCCTCTGTACATCAGATATGACAATATCGAGAGCACCAAGGGCATTGCAAGAAACGCATAAATAGAATTGAAGTGCCTGTCAGAAAATTTTTAAAGATCTGTGCAGCCTGCATGTCAGCCTTGGAAGAACAGAGTAGTGATGAGAGAATTGACAAGGAGAATTTGAAGATGAGGAAAAAGGGAGAGAAAGTGAAGAAGAGAGAGGTGAATATGAAAATCAAGCACAAAGTGGAATGTGAATTGAATGCTGCATGTGAATGTGAAGTTCAAGAAGAGGAGCAAGAAGATAAATGTGATGAAATAGACAATGGGAAGTTTCGTTATGAAGTATGTATGGTGTGTAGGTTACCAGAAGAAATGATGAAGGAGAGGTATGGGTGGAGTGCACTCAATGTTTCAATTGGATCCATGTTAAATGCATCCCAGCAGACTACATCTTTGAATTCAGTGGTGATAACTTCACTTGTCCTACATGTATTCATGGAAAGAGAAAGAAATGAAGTTTTAAGTGTGCTTTGTGTACTGATAATCTTTAGAACTATAATCATGATAGTAAAAAAAATTCAATGCTTATATGACGAGGAGGGAGGGGGGGGGGGGGGAGTATAATGAAACGTCAAAATGACGTTATCTTTTTCAAAGTAGTTTGGAGATGCCCTTTTAATGAAATTAGTCAGTTTTTCAGGCGTGGAAAATGCTAATGCAAAGCCTCTTAAACTAATGGAACAAGATGATATAGAGGATTACTTCACTACATTCCAAAGAATGATGCAGGTGCTCGGTGTTGAAGAAGGGCAGTGGATCAACAGGTTGGCCCCTCAGCTAATGGATCATGCTCAGCAGGAGTATGCAGCAATGCCAACCACGGGAGTTGCACATTACCAACAAATAAAGGCTGCTGTTTTAAGGCAATCAGAGGAGGTTACCTTTTATTGAGGTCAACAAAGGGCCCAGATGAAATCACACATCCACCTATTTTTGCATTAGGCGGTATGACAAAAAGGGCACGTATTTGATTAGTTCCTCTACCAAGCACACCATCCAAACCTCTTGAGGTTCAAAAAAATTGTTCATGATGACAGTGGCATACACTAAAGAGGTTAGACTTCCAGCCATAGTGGAGGAGTTCTTCAGTTGCTTCTCCAGCATCGACATCCATAATCATTATTGGCAAGGATCACTGGAAATGGAGCGGCAATAGGTTACACGTAGGTGGCACTATCGCATTTTCTGCACACAGGCCTTGGCACTTACATCATGGACTCATTTTTGCACAACAATTTGAGGTCACCATAATGAATCACGAGCCCATTGACTTCGTGGTTGCCTTGCTCGCAAGCTGATTGTCAATGAGTTCCTTGGAAACACCATGCCAACCCATAATGACATAAATGATGGGATTCAATATGAGCAGCTAGGTAAAGATGTGCAGTTTTGCAATCTCAATTATTAGCTTCTTATCCAACACTCCTGAAGGGCATATAAAGACAAAAGGGCCCAAAGAAAGTGCAAAGTCTGGCGCATTGCAGTGGGATGCCAGAAAGATCATGATCGCTTTGAAGCTTACCACTGCCAGTAGGAAAATAACTAATGCAGCTATTATAAAATAAACTTTGTGCACAGAGCAGAGTTGATAATTCGAATAATTTTTCAGAGGCGGTCCTCAATTGGGACCAAAATCGGGGTGATAGAGGTCAAAACAAGGATGAGGACATTGAACTTTTCAGCATAATGCTAGGAACACTGCTTCTTTGTCATGGTGACTAACTTGAGTAACACTCTTTAATCTCACATGTCTGCTGCAGAAGGCCAGAAGGTTGCAGCAATGACAATAAAGACGTTGATATTTGTGCAGACAGACAAAATCCTTCTAGCTTTTTGGGAAAATGTGCAGAGAGCTGCAAACAAATTTGAAGCACTAGGAGAGTCCATCGTTGCCCCAAAAGCAAAGCTCCAAGATGCTATGATCAAAGACGTGTTTTCTCAGCGGCAAGTTGAAGATCACTATCACCCAATGACAGAATTGTTAGTGGGATTGAAATGAGATTTGACCAGCCAGGATTCGAAATGAACAAGAAGATATGGATATTGCAATCAACCTTGACATATACATGTATCATTCGCACACACACACACACACACACACACACACACACACACACACACACACACACACACACACACAGCACTAGACTCACTACATGAGCTGATATTCTTCATATTGGCAGCCTTTTTTGTTATTCTACGATAGTGAACAATATGGAAATGTTATGATAAAATGTCATGATGCATTGGTGCACATGCACACAAACGGGGTAACATCTCAAATAGGACTAAGTGGAGCTCTGCTGTTGTGTGTGAGGTGGACTATCAACAATGTTTTGCTTATGGCAGCTACCAATTAAGTTTATGATGATAAAAGCAGATCTTTATGGTCCTGACCTAACCCTGGAACATTTAAAGCCACAACAAACTATATTTTCCATCAATTTGCCAAACTTATAATTACATGATCTGAGATCTATTGTTGAATTTTTGAAGCACCTATCAACAATCCAAAAGGCTTTGAGTGCAAGATGATTGCCATGAGCTCTCTTTGCCTCTTAGAAACAATTTGTAGTGGTCTTTCCAGTATTTTAATAGGTCCTGCTGAAGTCTCCTTATGAATCGCCACATGCTTCTTCAGCATCACCATTGACGCAAAATACAAAGAACACATATAAGTGAAAATACATCCAGCCAATTGTCACTGCATTGAAAATCACAAGGAGGAGGTTTGTGCAACAAAGAACTGAAGTTGTCATTTAAGAGTCAATGGGTAAATGTATTCCCTTTTTGAGAACACATCAGAAGGTGTGCCCCACCTTCCCAAAAGTTGTAGGGTTTTGGGGTGTGAAGTATGGCAGATGTGCGGACTGGCATTATGAATAATGTTCAGGAAATAATTAAATCAGTGGCCCCTACTATTTGGATGACTGAATTTTTGCATGTTTGCTTGGCTTGGGAGACGGTGTTCACGGAGGCAGTGCTTTTGCATCTGTTGCTACCTGTATTGCTCTGCTAGAGTGTTCCACATTTTTTTCTGGTTCCTTGAAAACAGCTCATAAGCAATTCCTAGGAAATTCTACCAGCAGTTGGCCTTCAGTGCACAAGCAAAGCATGGTAATATAGTAACCATTCGTACAAAGTCAAAAGTCCATGTACAATGTATTTAATGCCATGTCTGGAATGAACCAGAGTCAGGAGTACCAAAGAAGATCATGTCATCAAATGGAATCATAGCATGTCGGACCTTAATGACCATGTAAGGCAGTGGTGGCACCTCAATGAGACTACTGGAGAATCTGAAACCCTTATCAGCACTATTCCTCACACACAGATGATAAAATCCTATTTTTAAGCTAAATGTGCAATCGATGTGCATAACCTCTTACAGCAAGATGGTATTGAGATGGAAAATGCTATTGGTTCAGCAAATGGCGGTTTGAGGAAAATATGTTCAAAACATTAGTCGACACAACAAGTTCCATCCCACAGAAACTCACTGAAATAACGCTGCTGATAAACAGCAAAGGTGGAGCCCCAGAGCTTGCTGAGGAAGTACAGGAGTAATGACAGTAGTGATGAGGACAATTATGTTGAATGCGAAGTTGAGCATCAGATCATGTCCATATCACAGTATCTTGATGCTAGAGATAGTAACTCAAAAGTGTGGTGCTATGTTCTAATTAGTACAAAAACAAGCACTAGAACCTTTCATTGACTGCAGTTGTTACTGGAATTACAAGGCCATGTCATTACTTTACAGTAATATTCCTTATCTATACTGTTTATTGTATTAAGGTAGGCAATTACAGCATCTAAGTCCATCATTGGACTTTTGCTAAGCATGGAACCAAAGATGATCTTTATTCAAATCAATTGCTCCATAGAATGATGTTCTAACTTTTATAGCATTTGAAAACCCTTTTGGTCAAATTTGGTCAAATCTGCAATAGCGGGTTGTGATCAGGCCAATTGCCTGGTAGTAAATCCTTTGGTAGTTGTCCTCCACATAAATAGGATATTCTTAAGCATCCCACCTGTTCAAAAAGACATGGAACCTTTCTATAGCCAGAGATACTATATCTCTGCTGTAGCATGGAAGCGTTGGAAGTTCAGGCCTTTCGGTTTCCAAAATTGATTAAAGTACTTATCTGACTGAATTCATTGCTATTTCAAGTTGGTCATTTGCACACTTAACATCAGTTGCGACGAAAGCTAATAAAATGTGGTGTGACCAATTAATAAATGAGCATATGTGGGGTGGATGGTACACCTCTCGCTCAGCATAGTAAACTCCCATTGCTCCTGACGCTGCTTCAAACTCTAAATAACATCTGCTTATGGCAATTGTGGCTAGCATGACCAGTATCAAAGAAACTAGGCAATGCACTTATACTGGATAGATGAATAAAGACAATGTTAACATTTAAGATTCCTGACAAACAGGTGGACTATACTGCTATATGTATGAGTGTCTCTGCGCTTGAAAAGTACTTTCAATTACCTTGGCTGAACATATTCATGACCATGAAGATATTCATGACCACAATTAAACTGAGTTGTAATTGCCATAGTATACAATTGTTATCAATAGTATGTCCTGTGGGGAAGGAGGGTGGGGGAGAGAGGGGAATTGTAAAGGAGAATTATATTGTGGTTGACTTTACTTATCCCCCTATTTAACATTAGTATAATCATGGGAGAGTTGTGGACGGTCACTGGTGTTTGGGGAGATGTAGCGTGGAAGTGGACAGAGCTTCCTGGCAGAACTTGTTCCCATTATCGCAGCTCATATGAGGTCTGGCACTACAGTGGTTCTCTTGTAGAATAGCCCCCCCCCCCCCCCCCCCCCCCCTAACTTTGAATAAATAATGGACCGATTGACCCTATACAATCCCTAAGACTGAACCTAACTAGGCCCAGCTTGAACCAGACATACAACCTCAAACCAGGCATACTAGTGCTTTTATATATCTAAAAGTACTAGTATGCCTGATTCGAGGCTGCACGCCTGATTCGAGGCTGTATGCCTGATTTGAGGCTGTATGCCTGGTTCAAGGCTGTACGCCTGGATCAAGGCTATACACCTGGTTCGAGCTGGGCCTAGTTACATTCAGGTCAGCCTTTACAGATGATGTATTATGATGGGCTTGATGAGGTGAGAGGGGGTCAAAATCTGCGTAACGTAATATGCTCAGTGAATATTTGTTTTTGTGGGAAAAAAGCTATGTAACTTAGTTCAGCTCTACACTGATTCGATGAGGTAATGAGTTGAAGCCTGTGCATAGTGCGCGTTCAGCAATGACAATACTGTTGTATTATTCTGCTTGCAAAACTATAGCTATGTGATCGAGGCATGCTGCATGCAATATTGATATTCCCCCGTTTCACATGTACAGTACTCATTCCAATAACTCGTAGGGTAGCGTAGGGAATAGTCAGCAGTGGGGAGTGGTTGGCAACCGCACTTTCAACACAACACAGCGCCTTCAAGAAGACGTTTTAATATTTGAAAAAGGATAAAAGCCATCCTTCTGGGTTGTCTTATAGGAAGCGCAGTACATGTAAACTACAGTTTAAGTTTACTGCAACTACGTTCCCTTGATATAATAACACATCTATCTCACATATCGATCACTAGTCTACCTACGCTACCATAGTACGTACCTTGATAACCGCTGACACGACAATGCAATTTGTTATTAGCCTTGGAGTCCTGATCTCGTACCCAGACCAAGTGCGTCAGGAAGACAGAACTTTCCGAATCGCTATAACTTCAGAACGAATAAAGCTACCGACTTACAATCTGCAGCACATTCTACCACACCATTCTTAGTTTACTTCTGTCCCTTAAGAGGATTAATTCCCCTTGTGATGCATAGCACATAAATTCTGAAAGTTTTTTTTGTCAAGTTTATCATCTCGAAAAGGAAGCCAATGTGCACATTAATAGCATCCTGCTATCACAAGGAAACATTAGTAATGGTAGATATAAGATACAATAACTTTATGAAACTAGATGGGTTTCAATCTTAATGAAAGTCAAACTGAATTGCCATTAATGCAAAATATATATATTGTTTTCCCACGGGCCAGCCAAATGAATACATTTTCCCAAGGATGTGTACCATGGTGGTACAAGTATACAAATCAAACTTATGAACTGATGGGTAGTATCGGTATAAATCAGTTTAGTTTTTACCACATGAATTTCAAATGGTAAATTGTCATGACTTGTTTGGTTTTCAAATGTGTCTACATCCATGTACATGTGTTCCAGGTATTCACGTGTTTTTGTGTAACATTTGTAGATGGTTTCGTGTATGTGTTAGTTTGCAGATTTTCTATACACTGAATACACATAATGGCTTAGAAATCATACAAGTTACTGACAAATCAACTCGGGAAATACATGTAGTTTGAAGTTGTGACAAGGAAAGGATGCGTTCATATCCCTGCCGATGGGGAGTGAAAAGTCCTTGTGCCATACTATCTAGCCATATCCAATTGTTTCATTTTATAACTTGGTCCACATGACTTACAAGCAACAATTTAAAAATGCCAAGCTCACATTACCACACCACACGCTCACATGACAAGAGCTGCTTAGATATTACATACACCTGTGCTGACTTGTTACCTATTAATCTGAGTTCCAGGGCTGTGTTACATTGCTCAAATTTTTTGAAAACACAAATATTATGCTACATGTACTTAATACATTCCAACCACGGGACTATTCCCAGACCTGTCGTCATACAGTAAGCGATGATCATTGTTATGTTCATTTGGGTCTGGGTATGAGACTAGCATGAATTGGAGTGGAGGGAGGATGAGGTGGTAATGAGATGGTGATGGGGAGGGTAAGATGGTAATGGGAAGATGAGATGTGATGGGAAGGATAAGATGCAGGTAAGATTGTGATAGGGAGGATGAGAGGTGATGGGGAAGATGTGATGGTGATGGGGAGGATGAGATGTGATGGGGAAGATGAGATGTGATGAGGAGGAAGAGGTGGTGATGGGGAGTGATGGTGATGGGAGGATGAAATTATGTGGGGGTCCGTGAGAGAATGTGTTGTTCTCTTTGCTGCTGTCTGTATCAACATTGGCGTTCTTTACATTAGCAATGTGGCTCTACCATCTCATCACCCATCTTCCCATATGCCCTCCCCCATATTCACCATGCCCCTCCTTACCACATTATCTAATCCTCCTCCACACACTACATATCCAGCACCACACAGAAATCCAATTGCCATCCTGTACAACACATGCACATTAATGAATAGCCAAAATCCTTGCTCCTTATCACAACACAATAGTATCTCCACTACTATAGTAATGCCTATCTATGTTGTCACAAGACTACTAGTAGTGAAGTAGAAACATTATCACTACAATGCCATTACATTTGCTGACAAAAACCATCCACAAAAGTATGAACGCAGGAAGAAGAAAAAACACATATATTACTTGATCCTCTCCGATTTCACCCTTCTCCCATCTGCACCTGAACTATAAATTAGGGAAGGTGACCAGACTGCCTATACCTGGTGAATGATGTCATCAAATTCTAATAGGCCAGCCCATCTGAAACGCATCTTTTATAAGAGGTTTTAGAAACTAAACAGAAAGTATTCTTTTGCTAGTTTTACCAGCAGGCTTGTTAGAAAATACACACACAAATGTATTGGAACGATTACGTAACTACGTAACCGCACGTGATGCATTATTATAATTGTTGTTGTAGAGAAGTGCTTGACAACCGCCGCGCGCAACTGTATTGGAGTAGATTCATAGTCAATATAAACGCGAACGATTCTCTTTTATGGTCCTTCGAGCCGGGAATTGACTATGACTGATCAGGTGACTTTTTCTCAAAAGAAACGGGTCCGTTCAGGGCACCGTTCGTCGACTACTCGACTTTTGGCGCAGGCGAATGACGAACTCCAGTCGTTGGAGAGGAATTTGGCGAAATTGCAGCAATTGAAAGTGGCGCTTCTTGAAAAGCTAGACGTCCTTCGTGCACTTGACGCAGAAATTGTTGAGTTGAGTTTGATTCTGACTGAGGACGAATTAGACGACGAGATACTCCAAGCGGACACATTCGCCGAGAAGATTCGCTTGGCGGTAATTGAAATTGATGCTGCTTTGTCAAAATGCAGCATTTCTGCAGATTTGACGGATTATCATTCAATCCGTTCAAACATTTCACCCAGAACGAAGACCATTCAATCCCGTGTGCAGTCTCCTCCGCCTCGAGATGATGTTCTTCCAGAATCACCTCGTAACCCTTCAGGTCTGCGTAGGCCTAGTCTGTCCATGGAATCGTTGAGAACGCAGCCAGAGTCCAGCAGTTATTTTAGAACAAAAGTAAGGCTGCCGAAACTTTCCATCAAGAAGTTCAATGGTAATCTAACCGCATGGACTACATTTTGGGACTCTTTCGAGTCAACTATTCATTTGAATCCTGAATTGACGAACATTGACAAGTTCAACTACCTGAACTCGCTGTTGGAGCAATCTGCAGCTGAATCTATATCTGGTCTGACACTCACAAATGCAAATTACGAGGAAGCTATAGCTGTGTTAAAAAAGAGGTATGGCAACAAGCAACAAATCATCAGCACACATATGGATGCTTTATTGAACTTGGAGGCTGTAACGTCTCATTCTAACTTCAAAAGTCTTCGATATCTACGTGACCAAATTGAATCTCACATTAGGAGCCTGAAATCATTAGGCATTCCTTCCGAGTCGTATGGAAGCCTGCTGTCTTCTGTGTTAATGAGCAAGTTACCACAGGAGCTTCGGCTCATTGTAAGCAGAACGATAACTGATGGTGAGTGGAACTTTGAAGAAGTGATGGCAGTGATTGAGAAAGAAATTGATGCGAGGGAGAGAGCTGGAGCGACATTTGTCACTACTACCAGGAATCATGGCACAAAAGACCTTCCTACCGCTGCAGCCTTGTTTAGTGGTGATTCTTCTTCCGTATGCTGTTCTTACTGTGGACAGTCACACTCATCAGTCTCATGCAAGACAGTGGTTGGTTCTGATGCCAGGAAGCAAGTACTGACTAAGACTGGCAGATGTTTTCTGTGCCTAAGGAAACACCACATGAGCAGGGACTGCAAATCCACCACGAAGTGCTACAATTGCTCAGGAAGACATCACACTAGCATTTGTTCCAGGATTGCCCAAAAGAAAGAATCTTCGTCATCAAGTGCATCTGATGAAAGTGTAAATCATCAGCGTGTACATAAAGGAAGTAAACCTCCTGTTGTGACATTGTACATGGACGCAAAAACTCCAGTACTACTTCAGACAGCGACAACTAGTGTTCTTCGGCCCGATAGTTCATCCCCAGTCATACCAGCCAGGATGATTCTTGACTCTGGTAGTCAGAGATCTTACATAACAAATCGACTGAAGACAGCACTGTCACTACCTACTGAGCAAGTAGAAACAATGTTGATCAAAACTTTTGGTTCAGTTGAAGAGAAAAGGCAGAACTGTGATGTTGTGAGGCTTGCTATGAAGACCAAAACTGGAGAATGTTTGGAGTTAGCATTTCTTGCAGTACCTCTAATTTGTGAACCTTTGTCCGGGCAGCCAATTATGTGCGTGGCTGAACGATTCCCACACATCTCTGGATTGGATCTGGCAGATCCACACTTCAGTGGTGAAAATCTTGATGTGAATATCCTCATTGGATCTGATCACTACTGGGAGGTGGTAACTGGGAATGTCATGAGAGGGGTGTATGAACCAACGGCGATTGAAACAAAATTTGGATGGGTCCTGTCAGGACCTGTACATGGTATCTCAAGTGAACCGTCTGTTGCAAATCTTGTTTCCTCACATGTACTGCGACTGGATGCATCCCCTGATACAACTGAATCTGAGGCAAACCTAGATATGAGACTAAAGAAGTTTTGGGATTTGGAGTCCTTGGGGATCAACAGCAGTGAACCTTCACTGTATGAAAAGTTTGTTGACGGTTTGACCTTCTGTAACAACAGATACAAAGTGAAACTACCATGGAAAGAATCATATTCCACCTTACCTGATAACTATGAATTGAGTCAGAGCAGATTACGAGGTTTACTGAAACGTCTCCAGCAAAGTCCAGACATTCTCAGGCAATATGATGCTGTTATCAGAGAGCAAATAGATAAAGGGATCGTTGAAATTGTGGCTGAACCTGACATTGGCAAGGTAGGCAAAGTTCATTACATCCCACATCATCCTGTCATTAGGTTGGACAAGGCAACCACAAAGCTGAGGGTAGTTTATGATGCTTCAGCAAGATCTAATGGGCTTTCTCTGAATGACTGTCAACACAAGAGTCAGAGTTTTGATTTTGACTTGGCAAGGGCTGAAATCTACTGGATAAAAATCTTGCAAGAGTCCCTACTTAAAGAAAACAAGTTCAGCCAGTGGAAGCAACAGTTTGGTATGTTTGTTGACAATGAAGGCTTGTGGAGGTGCAAGGGACAGTTGAGTGAAGCAGATATTACGGAATTTGCCAAGTATCCGATTCTCCTGGATGCAAGCCACCATATAACAGCTCTAATTGTGAAGAGTTGCCATGAGAAAGTACTGCATGGTGGGATGAAGGATACATTGACAGAATTGAGATCACGGTTTTGGATTGTTCGGGGAAGGCAAGTGGTGAAAAAGTTGCTGTTTCATTGTGTAATTTGCAGAAGATTTGATAGTCAACCGTTTCAGCCTCCACCACCTCCTTCATTGCCTGGATTCAGAGTCCAAGAAGCTCAACTATTTGCATACACTGGAGTGGACTTTGCAGGGCCTCTTTACATAGTGAATGACCCAGACACCAAAGTGTGGATATGTCTCTACACATGCTGTGTGACTAGAGCGGTGCATCTAGATATTGTCCCAAACCTAACAACTGAGGCATTTTTGCGAAGCTTCAGAAGATTCTCAGCAAGACGAGGTTTCCCCTGCCGAATTATTTCAGATAATGGGAAAACTTTTAAATCTGCAAGTAAAGTCATCTCAACAATGCTCAAAGACCCTGTTCTGCAAAACTTCTTTGCCGAAATTCACCTAAAGTGGGTTTTCAACTTGGAAAGAGCTCCCTGGTGGGGAGGAATATTTGAGAGGATGGTACGTTCAATGAAGAGTTGTCTCAAGAGAACTATTGGACGATCTAAACTCTCATATGATGAGCTTTTGACTGTTGTCACTGAAGTGGAGATCACACTGAACTCACGTCCTATCTCCTATGTGTCATGTGATGACATGGAAGAACCACTTACACCTTCACATCTACTAGTTGGTCATCGGTTGTTAAGTTTGCCTGACCCATTGTGTGCTAAAGACCTTGATCCAGCATATGGAGAAAAACAGCTTACATTGTGTAGTCTGACACGAAGAATGAGATATCTTGGTGCAACACTGAGTCATTTTTGGCGTAGATGGAGGAGGGAATATTTGACTGAATTAAGGGAATCCCATAGATATGCTAACAAATCTAATGGTCAAGAAGTGATTGCAATTGGTGATATAGTTGTAGTGTATGACCATGAACTTCCCAGAACCCTGTGGCGATTGGGAAAGGTAGAGCAGTTGATACGAGGTTCAGATGGAGCAGTCAGAGGTGCGTTAGTCAGAGTGAACAGTGGCAAAAAGAATACATCATTTCTTAAACGCCCAATACAACACCTCTATCCATTGGAAGTGTGTTCAGATTCAGGTAAAAATAGTGATTCAGGTGAAAAAAGAGAAACACAAATTGTGGAAGACACATGTACGACAGACAAAGTGCAACGTCCAAAACGAGCCGCATTTAAAAGAGCACAACAAGCAATATCAAGCTGTATCAAGGAGTTAGATTCATGATTTAATGACTCTCACTCTCACAGTTGACTTATAGTCAACGGGGGGAGAATGTTAGAAAATACACACACAAATGTATTGGAACGATTACGTAACTACGTAACCGCACGTGATGCATTATTATAATTGTTGTTGTAGAGAAGTGCTTGACAACCGCCGCGCGCAACTGTATTGGAGTAGATTCATAGTCAATATAAACGCGAACGATTCTCTTTTAAGGCTAGCTTATTGCTGAGTACATTATTCAACAGTTGGCGTAAAAATACGTGTAGAGTGTGCTGCTTCAGTACGTGCAGACAATTAAGGCAGCTCCTGTACATTGAGACAGCTCTATTATAAATATATTTATATGTCAAGAACCTATTTAGCTCCTCCATATAATATAGGGTGACTATATTTTGAACCTCATTTCTGTTCCAACGGTGAGTTTTTTCTTGTATTTAGAATTACACTTTCATGTTGCAAGAAAACTTGGGAGCCCAAATTGCAGATCGGGAACACAAAAATACACTCTTAATACATTGCTCTAACCACTTATTAAAAATACTGCTCTTTACCATTAATTGTTTACCACAGCTGTTGAAAGTTTTATTTTACTACTACACGTAAAGCAATCCAGCTACTGGATAATATTACCAATCATTATTCATACCTATAAATATGAGTTGTATCTAGTTAATGAACTATATTTTAATTCAAACCAATTAATGTTAACTGTACAGTACTGCCACACACCTACACACATAATCACATGCACTGCCACAAAGAAAAAGGTATTATTATACACTAGTGTATAATGCTGTGTAATGGGACATTATACACTAGTGTTATATGCAGCCAAGTTTGTACATGATAATCCTTTTTTTACACAGTCCACATGCACACACACACACACACACACACACATTAATATATCCACACATACACGAACACTTATCAATTAAACACCTCACAAGAGAGGCAATTTTTGTGTAGCTAATTTTAAAGTGCAGAGTATAGTCGATTAGGTGACTCCCTCTCAGTGTGACACATACTAATGTGTGCAGGCATGAATATTAAACTGTATTCACCCAATTAAATTACGTACATAGTGCTAATCGACCCTTGGAAGACCATTATGCAGCAGGTCACAGGTAACCAATATAAGGTGCCATCAATACTGATATTAGAATAGTACTGCGTATATACAATGGTATAAAGTCTCTGACAACAGACACACTTTCTACAACAAACAAAGCCATGCACACTTTTAAAGGCGAACAACACTTGTATTATCAGTGTCACTCACAGGAACATAGCAACAAAGTTTTACAGTGCCGAGTTCTTGAAGGTCGAGAGGCTTGTTCTGGTAGTGAAAAATCACCCTAGGAATCGCGGGGAAAGCCTTTGACCCTGGAATGTCCCTCAAGTGGTATTTCCCGCTGTCATCTCTCTTCATTTCAATGTGCGCAACCGTTCCCGAGACAAGGACAGAGAGCACGTAGACTGTGCTACTGTCGGTTGAGACGTTATCACTGCTCTCTCTGACAAGGAACGTTCCATCGGGTCCGAGCGAACGCTTCAACAGGTGCTCGGCCCTCTCGAGAGATATCCTGCCATGATGGTAATCCCTGTTCGGTGCTCCTTTCGGAGACTTCGGGGCAGACCCACCCACCGTTATGTATTTGCTGGCTCTGGGTTGGGTATGAATTGGCAAGGTTACGGGAAACTGGTGGTATGTAGAATTTGGTGTTGGTAGAGACTCCGTGGTTTCCGCACATTCTTCGTTCTGTACCGAGAGCGTTGCGTTGTCGAGTGGTTTGAACCTCTCTTCTGGCCCCTTGTGAACTCTACCGACGCAACAGCACTCCATCGTTTAATATTATCTAGTTAATTGAACAAATGAATTCAGTTAATTGAAGTGATCGAACATTTTACTTTTTCAAAAGTGAGAGCCGCTCTAATTAAAAAAAAGTAGCTCCCAGAGAACATCGCAAGGGCCATTCATCGTCTGGCATAAGGGATTTTTACCGGGACGATATTATAAAGAAAAAGCATTCTGCAAGCAATTACATACTAGTAATCAGCCATTGAACAGGCGCTGATCCAGGAATTTTGGAGGGGGGGTGGCTGGACCTGGGGTTAATAAAACGGGTGGGTGCGGGAGGGGGATATGCCCCCTCCCGCGCGTAGCGCGGAAATTTTTCACTGAAGGTATAGATATCTTATGCATGAAAACGTGTTTTCTATAGCAAATCCGACCAGGACGCCCGACTGATCACGGACAAGTGAGAATGGATTACTGACAACCATAATTGTAAATTGCCCTCATGTTATCAGATTCGTGATTGTTGTACGCATTTTATTGGAGTTATATGACTAGATCTATCAGTTATACATGTAGCTGAGTATTGTAACTTTCTCATGCAATAAAAAGATACAACTATATAAGATATCATACACTCGTAAACAAATGTAATACCATAACTATCATTTAAGGTGATCTTGGAATGCTATGCTAAGGAATAGGATTGCCCTGACATTTGCCCTAACAAGGGTCAGGTTCAGCCTCCCATTTAGAGCTGCAGTGGCTATGCACTTGTGCAGTTCTGTCTTGTGGTTAGCTTTTGTACCCCAGGAGTCATATGTCTCCACTGCAAGTGGGATAGACAGCCAACCAAGTTCAACACATTTGGCATCATTGGACCTATGCTTGCATACCTCGGTGGCAAAGGCTCCAGACCCCACACGCTGTCACACTCGCTTCAGGTAAATTGTTATAGAAACTAGCTATGATGTGCTCAGCATCCAATTTGCTGCAAGAACATCAGCGGGTCATTTGCTGTGCTCATGAAGTCCATATCCACTTCCCACCTCTACCTGAACACCAACACAAGCTCTCCAGTATGACTCCACAAAAACATTCCAAAGCCTGTTTAGGCAAGCGACCACGTGCCCAGGACAACTATAGCATGGTGAGAAAAACTCATGCCTAGCCACCACTGTATGGCTGTTTGAAACTCTAAAGGGTTCAGTTGTAAGTTAAGCCATACAACAATTTCACACACACAAAATCTCATCATCTTCATGCATTGTCAAACTTCATTGCCCCAAAACAGAAGTTGCATTGCCCATTGGACAGCAACTGGTCCAGGTTTAGTGAATAAATCACAACTTTCATATGATGTTTTTATGTAAATGATTGACATATTTGGTAACTTAGTATTACCATGCAGTTTAAAGATGTGCACTGGCAACTATATGCTTACATTGATTTTTCTTTTGTGCTATGACTAGTCACAATTATTATGCATGTATCAAAATAAACATCTGATCACACAAAAAAACAAACAAAGCATCATCATCATTTTTTCACCCCTAAATCATGTGGAAGCTGTTGAACAGAAATGCTATTAGCCCTCAAACAGAAATTGCTGATAGTTCTCAGTCATAATTATTTGAGGAAGAGAAGGGGGGGGGGGGGGGGGGCTAGCCACCCTATCCACCCTCTCTGGATCAGCCCCTGTTGAATTACATCGAAGTCTAACCAGAGATAATATATATTATCTCTGATCTAACCCTAACTCTAAATCAGCCATTGAATTACATCGAATTCAATACGAGATTCGGACATCACAAAGCTTGCTCCAAAGATGACGCACTGCAGTAGAGTCTTAGAACTACCACCAAAACTACCACCAAAAAGGTATGTTAGAGCAATATGAATGGCATATAGGAATTCCGCTTTTATAAATACGTGCGTGAGTTGACTAGCAAATCGAGGTTATGTGTATGGCTTCACATGCTGACCTGTGCATGCTGGTGTGAATTAATTACACTGTTATTGACTGAAATGTAATGAAATGTTCTATAGCTACTCCCTGTATGAACCCAGGGGTATAATGGTGGTCTTGAAAAAGCTCAGCAAAGCTGTAGTACTGTAAGAGTGTCTATTGGACTTCCACCAGTGTGCACCCCGCTAGCTTCATCAAGTTCCCTTCATGTAGGGATGCCCACACCCCTCGCTCCTCGTCATCAGGGTACCCCCTTTTCTTAGATGCCGCACTTCCACATTGGGACACTTCACCCCATCTTGGATTCCATCCAGTAGATGCGCCCTCCCCCCCCCCTCTACATAGTATACCCCTCCTGCTCCATCAGTACATGCAACCCCCACTTCCACCTCCACACGTAGACACCATTTGGGGATCCTAATATGCCATCTTCATATCTGGGAAGAGGGGTCTGCTGCAGCTAAATATTGTTGCAGTCCAATTGGACATCACATCATTATCACCCATAGAGTATGAAGACGGGTGTTCATATAAGTTAGTATTTAGTAAAAATTGCTTAGTTTCAAATTTTATATTGCAAGGGTGAGGGGTATAAGAATGATGAATAACACCACAAAATTAAATGGTCTTATTTGAAAATTGTCCTGTGAATTAAGAAATTAAAAACAGATGAAACAAGTAATAAAAACATTCTCTTGAGAAGGTTGGTGGTATATAGGATTGGAAGGCAAAGGTAATGTAAAAAGGAAGGAAACCAGAGTCTAATAAGAAGGGGAAATGTAATTATATTTATATTTTGCCCATTTGTAGGACATTATATTTGTTGGCGAAATATAGGACTATTATATTTCCCCTTAATAATAGACTCTTGTTTCCTTCCTTTTTACACCACTATTGCCTTCCAATCCTATATATGCCACCAACATTCTCTTAGAGAATGAGCGAATTCAATAGAATTCCTTCTTAGCATTTTTGCATTTTGCACAATTCCAGCATAGAGCCCAACTCTTTTTCACTCCCCAACTCTTTGCATTGTGAAAAAAGGTTTCTCAAATGTGCAATTTATGTGCACAAATGTATTTTTAAACTTATATCAAAGAAAGCACATGCATGGAATAAGTCTCTTGTAGCGCCAGCAGAAAATGATGCCAACCTTCATTGTAGCCAAATGCATTTGATGGAAGAGAGAATCCTTCAGCTAGAGGAATGTGTGGATGCTGCTGCAGTGGGTGACAACTATTAAAGTAGAAGTGTATATGTAATTGACAACAAATTAAGCCATAAGTCATATGTAATACAATGCTATTCCTTGCAGGCTGCTCGAGATAAGGTTGGCAAGGGAAGGGGGGGGGGGGGGGGGGGGGGTCAATAGTTCAGCTATAACGCCCATCATTTTGTTGTGGAGTACTCATGGGCCACCTGTTAGATAGGTGAGTGCATGATCAGTGTTGAAACAGACACAATGGCTTGGTAGGTATGACAGAACATTACATCATGGAAAGCACCCCATGATCACGTATTGGTAAGATGGTGAGAGACCTTTTTCATTGTTGAGTTACATAGCCCTTACATGCGTAGGAGACAGGATTGCTTTGAGTTGCACCAGTTCGGATGAATGTAATTGTTGTCACAGCGAATGGACCATTGCTTTGGCCTGTTTTTATCAAAGGAGAAGAGACCCAGGCTTTCGCTTTCTCACTGACATAGCTCTCCGCTTCCCTTCAGATGTCGTGCCAATTCCTGTGCCAGAGAATTGCATCACATTCACGTTGTGCCTTTATAACCAACCATGTTTTCCTAGGGCGTTATGCACCTTTCAATGGTCTTCCCCACCTCCCCCAGTGCGGGCACAGATGGGGCCTTTGGGTAGGGATTGACTAAGATTTTGCCCCAGGTGTGGGGTATTTGACAAAGTACCATGTAAGTAATTATTCACGAGAAATATATGACTTATGTGGGGGATTTGATTGGTTAAAATGCTCCAGGGTGGGGGAATTGAAAACCGCAACCGTCAAATCCCCACCTTCGCCCCAACTGTGCCCACACTGGGGGAGGTGTGGGAGACCATTGACAAGGTACCTATACCTGCATAAAGTCAGCATACCAAACCTGTTTAGTATTAATGACATGAGGGATCGTTACGTGGGTATTGATTTATAATTAGTATGTTTAAAAAACTTATACATGTTAAAATGATATGGATCAATAATTAGTATGCTTACATATACAAGTACATACATTGCAGTCTGTGGTACTTTTATTTTTCCTCTCGATCCCTTCTTTCCTTACACCATTACTGCTCACAATTCTTAACAAACCAACTTTCCTTTAGAGAATATTTTGTATAAACTACAGTCGGTGTAAAGATGTATACAAATTGCTTATTATAGCTTTTCTAATCAACACACAGGCTTGCTTTACATTTCACAACCAAAACTTCTCATTCTGAAACATGCAATTCTTCTAGCTTTTGAATAAGACTGACATAAAGTTCCCTATGAGCAGGATTTTCTGCTGATGTGGCCTGAAGGCAATCCACAAAGAGGTCAAATGCATCTTTGCCTTTTGTGGGTATGAGTTGCAGTATAAATATGTTCTTGTCCTTTGTTGTCTTATTAGGAAGTCCAATGCGTTCATATTCATCTCGTGTGAGCAATGTTTTTTCATACAAACGATCTTTCATTTCTTCTGGATTCATGTCACTAACTAGCTTCACATGGAGTCTCTGCAGAGCTCTTTTCTTCTTTTCATCCATAACTGTGTAAATAAGAAATGGTATACATAGTTTTTAATTTTTATTACATTAAACGTGCTGTGCAAGCCTATTATCCAATGTGTACACTATGCAATTACACCCAGCCACATGTAATTAACTACCACTCAGCCATATCTTAATTAATGATTACTAGGTTTTTCCTCAATAATGATCATTATGCCAGAGTTCGGCCTGATATTTCCGCATGTTCTAAAACACAAGGGGAAGCACCACCTACATTTACATGTATCTCTCTCCTATGTGAGCCATATACTTTGATATTGGTCAGCAAAACCATAACCATTGCCTTTAAATTTCTTTTTGTCATTTGAGCATCTCTCTAATATCTTGTACCCACCAAAAGCATCAGACATGGATGACATCTTAGTGCCTCCATCCACCTGCGTACTGTGGTATGTGCTATTACCTATATTCCGTTCGCTTGCAAGTTTTTTGTTTTACCTCCTGTGATGATTGATTCCTATATTGTTCATGTCACAGTCAAATTTGACTTCTTCATCACAACCTCAGTTCTCATTACTTATGAGCGTAGACAACAGCCCGATGTAGGGTAGAGCGGAATACAATGCATAACATAACTTAGCTACACTGTGTTAATTTATTATTGATATTGACACAGTACGGCACTTGGTGGTGAGTACCAAAAATTAATTCAGGACCTTGAACCGATCAGTCAATAGGCCTACCTATCGTACCGAGGAGAGGATACACAAATGCACGTTTGGTTAGGAGATCTACAATACTTCATACTCTCCTCAACAAATTACGATCAGTAATATCGCTGCGTATAATTTAACGTAGGCAGTCTGAGGAGCGCGTGCATTCTAACTTAACTAAATGAGGGTATTACATGTGCGGTCCTGTCTTATAGCCTTGACTACATGTTTGTCTTAATTTGTGTCTCATAGCCTCTACTACATGTTTTGTGTTCCATATCTAGTATACGATGTGCGAAGTCATGCATTTTGATAAGTGGATGCATTCTACCAGTAATGGCAGTGGCTACCTTTTACCCCCGTACCCACCTCTTTATAATTGCAGTCGATAAACAAAAAGTTCACGTGGTATTACTATTAATTAGATTAGTACCTACGCTCATATGGCTGCTTTCAGCATATTTGTTTGCGTCTTGGTATCTTTAGTGCTGAACTGTTCCGGGCAGAACCAAAGGCCCATCGTTGGTGAGCAAAAAACTTGGGATTGCAGTAGGCCCTATACCTGTGTATGGGTTGAGGGGTGGATGTAGGAATTTCGAAAAGGGGGTTTTTGTATGATAGGCCTGGCCTATTGAGGGAGCGTCACACAACAGGTAGGTATGGTGACATATTTTGCAATAGTAGCGATTTTTATACGTTTGTATAACACACAAAGCGGTTAGGGTCTGGGACTCCTCCCCAGACCACGATGGGGGAGCTTACAGCGCTCCCACATACCCCTTATTGCCTATAATTTGTGCTCTAGCGGGTAAAGGGGAGGGGCCTTATATGAAAGGCCACAAGTAAAGGTCGCATGTACAAGTGTACCAGTAGGTCCGTGTTTTGGTAAATTTCTAGCCTACTCTTAGATAACAGGTAAGCCTATGTTTACATTTCATGCTTTAAGCATACACAGTACATCAAATGGTTGAAATGGACCCAGGTCATGCAGGAGCATACATTTTGTAATGTAAATCCGAAGTAGATGAATACTTAACAATCAAGTTTAATAAATCAAGCTACACAGACAATTAAACTCTAGTCACAACCAAGAACCGATTCTCTCTCGGACTATGAAACAGTCAACAATCGTTTGTGCATACGAATACATCCATTTTAATATGCCTAGAGAGAGGCATCACCCTAGCTGCTAATCTTTATGTATAATGCACGTAAATGCATTTTTATTGTTATTCCAAACATGTGAGTGTAACTTATTTTTAGTGCTCATTATTTACACAATGGGGCAGGCAGTTACAATATACCTTTGTTGTTTTTGAAAAGTGAGTGGAGTGTTTGCAGGGTAGTATAGTAGTGCAGTCAGAGTTTCTTTTGTGGCTGCTTTACATGTGTATGTAATATTTATTCGTGTTCTGTTTAATTATGCTACCCAATGGCAGACACTAGCAAGGTGGGCAGAGTGATATAATGATGGGTACAAGTTACATAAAGTGCACAATATATGGCAGATTTGTGCCTGACCGTTACATGTAGTACATGTATCGTGTGTTACGATCGCGACCATGGATGAATGGAAGGTTATGTTGTTCTTGCCTCTGCCTAAGGCTATCTATGTACTTCAAAAGTTTTCCACTGAGTTATTCATAATGGTTCACTTGATGATTCTAGATGACGTGCCATATAATTAGACCGCGATTTGATGGACCATTCTCAATGGCTTATGTTAGTCTTGCACTGCTGCTGTGCATCCAAGGACACTTTATAACTTGTACATTTGCATGCCACTGGATTTAACCGTACAATGTGCAGCATACACTACACATGAAATGAGCTACTAGCATTTGGTTGTATTTTTCACCGGTGTGTGCATTTGTACTGCTTCATTCCCTAATATTTCATAACAAAACAATTATGGTTTCTCAGCTGTGCTATGTAGCTACAGCACGTAAAGCAGGGCTCTTGAGTGGAAACGTACTTATGTTCTAAAATCAAGCAGCATGATGTAGGTCTGTCTTACTACACACGAAATATTCAAACTACGTTTTTTAACAAATTTTGACTTCTGTGCTATTCTTTGGGATAAAACAAATGCAGTCGTTTAAATATATGGATTAATACATTGTGTGAAAAGGTATAATATATATGGGATCATGGCAGCGAAAGGGACCTAGCTCTTTTTTTTTTTTCAAGTTTTCGAATTATTTCATTTTCTAAGAGACACCTATGTTCTCTACCAACTTCTTTCTTACGCACTGGAAATTAGTCTGTCGTGTATATTTTACTTGCATGCGTCACCTTTGAAGTTCCTTCCTGGAAAATGTTTATAATATGCGCTAGGTACCTTTTTGCTGCCACGACCCCATATATATATATATATATATATATATATGGGACAGTGTCCAGCTAAATCACCCTTATGGTACTTTTTCAAAATTTCCAGAACAAGCAAAAGAAAAGTAACGCTCGCATTGAAATGTATGGCTAATTATAAATTCAGTGCCTAATAACTTTGTGATGGATAGTCCGATTTAGGATGCGTAAGGACCATTTGACAGAAGCTCATGGGTGTTAAAGGAAAATCAAAAAATTTGAAAACTTGAAAAACTAGCCAGAAGGGTGATTCTGCTGGACACCGTCCCATATATATAATACATGCATTTAATCTATCCCTTACAAATTAGGAATTGTTTCAGAACCTGTTACTGGTACTGCTGGTGAGTCCTACATTGCTGCATCATATGTCAAGTTCATTGAATCAGCTGGAGCCAGAGTTGTTCCTATCCTGTATCCTCAGTCAATTCCCTCACCTAACCGCACCATCCCTTCTTTTCACTCTTTTGCATTTTTTCATTTTTGTCTGCATATCGTTGTCCCTACTATATGCTCTCTCTCTCCCCCTCCCCTTCCCATTCAATACCTATTCTCTTCCCTAACGACTCTAAAGTGTAAATTCAACTACTGAGCAGCTAACTCATCTCTTTCAATCTATCAATGGGTATGTACGTTTGTATATGTCTGAACTGGATAGTCACCGGTACATGTACAATAATTAACTTGCATCATGCAGGATGGCATTTCAATCCCTTCAAATATTATTTCCCCATTTTTCTTTAAAAAAAATTTTTTTTTCTTCTTAATATTTTTTTTTTGAAGTATCATGAAATACACTCATTAAGGAGAACAAACCTGCACACAACCACAGAATACATTTTCCCCATTTTTCACCAAGTGTATAATTTAAATTCTGTTATCTCACACGTAAAATTCTATCCTAGTCATGAATGGATCCTTAATGCACTGATGTATTTCCATTCAAACATTGCACAACCCACATCTTCACACTGTTGTGGGGTTACTTCTGCAGTTTTAGCACAGTCAACCATGTCTATACATCTAATTGTACATGTACATGTCAGTCTCATTCATTTGTGTTACTAATGGATACACACATACATGTTCTGTTCTGCTTCAGGGTTTTGTTCCCTGGAGGTTCTGTCTCTTTGAACAAGTCCAGTTACCTAAATGTAGGACAGACCATATTCAACCTTGCTGTGCAGGTATGTGTACACAGTACATGTATAGTCTTCTGTGATATAATATTACTGACTGAGGTGTAAAGTGTTTCATTCCATTGGAAGCACGGACATTGCATTCTCGTGCATGGTCACATTCCAATTCCAGAGCTGGAGAGCCCTAGTTACAGCATGGCTATGGGATGTGGCTCATCTGCATGCTCGTATCATAAGGAGATAAAATTGTTAAGAAGCCTTTGAGGACTATAACCATACTAATTTTATTTTTGCTGCTGGCTCTTACGCAGGAAAACTGTTTCCAGACTGGCAGTACTCCAATTGGAGTCATTCGTGTCAGACGGCTTTTTTTCTAACATTTGCCAGGTAACAATGTTGAACTCTTTAAGTAGCATATACCAGAGGGATGATTTAATTTTACTTGCTTGGAGACGGATTTTGTGTGTGTCATATCAGCACACTGAATATACAGCAATTTGAATGCATTCTCTCACTACCTCTGTATGGCCAGATCAAAAACTAATGCCTACAGCAAGTACGAAATGCACCATGCACATTAGTACACATGCATCACGTCCATGTGTTTAGTGCTTGGATTTTCCCCTCAATACTCAGGCTCTGGCTTGAGAAAGACACATTTGAGTGTCCTTTTGTTTTTCGTTTCACTTTCTCCAGGTTCATATGGTTGAGCATTGATGGTCTCTGTGCTTTGCTCTCCATGAACCCATTGCTAAGCCAACTACCTTTTTTTTTTATCACCAGTAACGTCAAAAATAAATAAATAAATAAATATATGGGACAGTTCGCCTTGTAGTGGCGTGGGTGTCCCAACATGAAGGGGCTAGCACACACACAATGGTGGTCTTGAGAAGCTTAGCAAGCTGTCCGAACCTCCACCAGTGAACACCTTGCTAGCCCCTTCATGTTGGGACACCCACACCACTACACAAGGCCACCAATGGATGCGTGCTACTTGCTCCACATCAGGGCTTCCATCTCCATGGGGGCAGTAGACACCTCTTCTATGTGAGATTCCCCACCCACTCATTGGCAAATCCAGGGGGGGAGGGGGGGGGGAAGGTTTGGTGGTTGCAACCTCCCCTTTCATATAAGGTACCTCCCCCTCCTCCGCTAAGCGGGTGCCCCCCCCCTCCCCCCCACTTTTTGGATTGTGCCTGAAGCGTATAGAACCCCCTCCCCCCCGCTTTTCGGATCGGGCCTGAAGCGGACAGCACCCCCCACCCCCCACCCCCGCTTTTTGTATTGGGCCTGAAGCAGACAGCACCCGCACCCCTACCCCCACCCCCCACCCCCCCGGCTTTTTGCGTATTGCGGGTCTAAGCCCCCCCCTTTTGAAAAATCCTGTATCCGCCCCTGCCACTTCACCAGCAGGTGCCCCTCGCTCCTCCACATCAAGGCACCCCCTCTTCCATAGATATCACACTTCTACTTTGGGATCTCCTTCCCCCCTTTTTTTCCATTCCGTCCAGTAGACACCCCCCTCCTCCACACAGTATACCCCTCCTAAACTACTAATGGTCTTATTTCAAAATACTCTACATTAGTTATGTTCTATCTCACGAAGAAAAAAAAAACTGATGAAATAAATAATAAAAAACTTTCTCTGTGAGGAGTCTATCAGCTAGGCTAGGGGAGAGGCGTGGTCGAGTTAAAGCCGTTAGCTGGAACACATCTAACCCTTCCTTATTGTTGGGATTTGCATTCTGCAGGCACATATATTTTAAACGCCCATCGTCATCTGCATGGCTGGCAGACACACCCATGAATCACACCCATGAACCTTTCTTTGTGCAATTTATAGTAATTGTTTATGTGATGTGTTGACAAGCTACTTCTAGATCTGCTCATCTAGAGATGGAAGCCTTGCATACAATTAATAAAGACATTCTCTATGAGAAAGTTGATAGCATATAACTATTACATTTTCCCATACTTGTTAGACCCTTGTTTACACCACTATTGCCTTCCAATTTGAAATACCAACTTTCTGTGCACTGTATATCATGGTTCTGACGTACTGTTATAGGTTGTGAGCCTAAATATGGCCACGCAATGAGTGGCACCCACAGAGTATGACCAAATCGACAGGGACACAATTTCTACATAATGTGCGCGCGTATCAGTACTGGTAGTACGTACCGATACGCGTTTGTAAGAATGGTGGTACTTCAGTTGTACATGTTAATATAGTGGCATGGGCACGGGAGGTTATTGTATATTCATGTGCTCGGAGTACATGTAGGTTAATGAACGAGAAATGTGCAATTACTTTGCACAGCTGTATCTCCATAATGAGTCAAGTAAAAATCAAAAAACAGTACAAATCAATAGATACAGGATCCCTCTACATACATACCAAAATCGAAGTGAATTGAATTTTCCTGCAGAAAGATATGGCGGGTTTGAACCCGAAGGGGTATCGGACGTTGTAACACTGGCACGAAGGTAATGCAAGAGCCCAAAATCGCTTTTACAAGAGATAAATGGTATAGTATGAAGTGTTGAAAATAGGAAGTCAGTAGCGCTTACCGTAGCGATTTCAAAGTGAAGCATTTTTATAACTTTATGTGATATGCCATTTTCGCGTGAACTGTCTCATATACATGTATATACAGTTGTATATATACTTGCATGTTGTGCATATGTGTACATGTGTGTGTGCAGAGTATGTGAGATAACCGTGTAGGAATTGTATTTATCCATAGGTATTACAGTAGATGATTAGTCCATGCAAACACGCACGCACGCACACACACACACACACACACACACACACACACACACACACACACATGCACATACATGCATTTTGTACATCCACATACACATAACAGGGTGATCAAAATGCACATTATACTACAGTCTATACCATGTGTTTGGCTTTGGGGTGATGCATGGGAGCCTGTATGGGGTAGCTGACATGGGGAGGGGGGGGGGGAGGGAACCTGCATGGTTCATGGAGAGCAAGGCACAGAGTCAATCCATGCTCAATTACGAATGGTATTGTAAAGAATCCAGGGGGCTAACAAGGTGGAGAAAATGAAATGGAAAACGAAAGACTATTTAATCAGCTGGCTTGTGTGACTCATGATTCCTGAGGAGACAGCAAGCAATAAACTGCAGAGATTATGTCTACTAATGTACATGGTACATTTCATACTCGTTGTGGGCATAAAACTGATTAGTTTTTGGTGTGGCTATACAAAAAGTGAGAAGAGTGTGTTCCAGTTGCGGCATATTCAGTGCGCTGATAGAGTCACAGAGAATACGTCTCCAAGCAAGTACAATGTATTTTTAAAAATTTAGTATACGGTCTTAAAGAGTTCCACACTGTTAACTGGAAGAGAAAAAGCCTTCTGGCATGAATGAATCTAATTGAAGCATTATCAGTTTTCAAGCATAGGAGGTGGCAGCAAAGATAAAAATTTGTATCGTTATAGTTCTGAAAGGTTTCTGAACCCAGTTATTCTATATCCTTGAGCGTATTGAGTACAGTATGAGCATGATAAGCCACATTATGTAGCCATGCAGTAGTTAGGGGCCAATATCAAGTCTCGAGCTCTGGAATGGGAATGAGATTAAAACACTCGTGGGCGAGGTGTAGTGAGCTCACTCACATTAATGTTAAATCGACAGACCATCTACACGTAGATGAAATTGGTCAAAATCATCTACCCATAGACACTACATTAATGTTAAATCGACAGACCATCTACACGTAGATGAAATTGGTCAAAATCATCTACCCATAGAACTACATTTTCAGATATTAATATCCACAGATTTGTGAGCCATCTAGACAACACTAGGGTAGGTAGCATTTTAAACTTTACTCCATCGATATATACAATGCTATATAGAATCGTCTACGTGTAGATGATATGTGTCTACACATAGACAGCGATTTAACATTAAGGAGCCATTCACATTACATCATCAGCGTACTTATTATTCCTACCCTAAAACTTGCTATTCCAACTTTTATACAGCCTCTTATCTTTAGTGGTGTTATCTGGGAACTATGTGGCTACAGCGTGTTCCATCCTTAGCATGAGATGCTTTACCAGCTTAGGACAGAGGCTGTGTGGTACTAATGTTGAAGTGCTCACCCTGTGTGTTGTTCCCTCCTGCTGGATGCCATCACATTTCATTAGGTAGTGAGCATGTACAGTGATGGCAATTGTAATGGCTTTTAAAACCCCAGTCTAAAACACAGGCATATAAACAACATTTGTCAAACCTAGCTTTCATTTAACCCATTCATCTCTTGTGAAAATTGTAGCCATTTCAGTATTGCACAGAATGGAAAGAATGATCTGGCACAATATGTTGTATGTCTATTTACAATGACGATGACATAACTGTCCAAAACAGACATGTGGGAAAGGAAATTAATCATTCAGAGCTAGTATTCAATGTTAAATCACCATCTACGCGTACAGGTGTAGATGCATACCATTTACGTGCAGACGATTGTATATAGTATCATATATATCGATGGAGTGCTACCTACGTAGCCTTGCGTTGCTTAACCTGTTTAGATGGTTCAGTAAGAAAATGAATATTTTGTGGAGGATATTAATACCCGAAAATTGCTCTGAAGTAGCATCTACGGGTAGATGATTTTGACCGATTTCATCTACGTGTAGATGGTCTGTCGATTTAACATTAAAGGCCCAATGGCACAAAAGAAAGATAACAAACGCATGCGTGTTGTGGTCGGGACTACTTTGTACATACAATCATGGCATTATTTGTGACTTTTGCATTTTGTTGTATTTTATTTATAATAGTACAGTTGCAATGATTGTTATGGTTGATTTCTGAAGGCAAATGACAAGGGAGACTACTTTCCACTGTGGGGGACTTGCCTTGGCTTCGAATTGCTGTTAGTTCTTGCAGCTCAGGACTCCTCAGTGTTGACTTCTCTAGATGCAGAGAACTATCCTATTCCATTAAATTTGCAAGGTATTACATCAGTATGGTACGATGAATACATAAATATTGGTATTGCATAAATGTAATGTGATTTTGCTCTTACCTAACGGACATCAATGTGTAAATAAATTGTACTAATCATACCTTAATAAACTAAAGTGACGTGTTCTCTTTGAGAAGGTTGGTGGCATATAGGATTGGAAGGCAATAGTGGTGTAAAAAGGAATGGTATAATAATTAGGTATAATAATTAGGGGAAATGTATGGTCATATATTTAGCATGCGAACAACATAATGTCATAAAATGTGGTACATGTAAATACATAATTCCACGCTTCCACCCTCTAATACTGAGTGGTTATGGTACTTGCACTGTGTATTTCTTCAAACTCCGATTGTGTGTAAGCTCATGAATATTTTTTGTACTATTAATCCTTCGTTTTCAGACCCACTCTTTTCAAGATTTTTCTCTTTCTTCACCAATGATTCACTTAACTGGATCCAGACTGAAAACATCACTATGAATAATCATGTATTTGGAGTCACAGTTAAAGTGAGTGTTTTTTTCATTGCAGTGCATTAACACATTTCACTATAAATTGCAGTTTTGCCTTTTAATCTGAATAGATTCATTACCAATGTTTTTGTTTACTCTTTACCTAATCAATGGCAATTGTCTCATCAATTTTATTTATGCTCTATTTTTTACTATCAAGTCGTAGCAATCATTTTTCATAGGCTGAAAGCAGCTTTCACCATAACACAAACATCAGTAAATATTGAGCATACTTGCTTAATCTAACCATTGTCAGAAACATTACCAACAAGGTTTTAAAAATGAATATGTGCACGTAAACCATTATTGCAATTGACGTTACATTACATGGATTGGCACATTGGTTTAATGCTTCCTCAGGAACTATCCTATAGCAAACTTCATGTTGTATCCGTCTTATCTACTGAATAAATGTTACTATTCTCATTCATAAAAATCAGGACATGTATTCACACTGGAGATTAAGAAGCTTTTACGATGTCCTCTCCAGAAACTTTGATCGGAACAACATTGAATTTGTGTCAACCATCGAAGGTATTTTTACATTGTAATTTTGGCAATGGTATAAATAGGGAGCAATATAACACATGGTACACAAATGATTGATTCCCAAAAGTGTGAATCCAGCAAAACAAATATTTATTATTTTAGAAGCGTATTGATTACTAGTTCTATTACACCTTTCTTCAGCACACTATTAGATGCTGCCAGACCTGATCACCTCCTAATATTAGCCAGTTATGACAGTAATAGGAGTCTTGATGACCTGCGGTCTGAGGTTTACCACTACAATTAATGGGATAACCACGAATTGTTAAATTAGCAAATAAACTTGGAAGATTACCAATTACAACTCCCACCACATGCCTCCCATGGTATCCCCACAGTCCCATATCACATAACAATTGGTGCAGCATCACCTGTGCACACCAACTTAATAAGATACAGATAGACGTGAAATGGTACAACACACAGACCAATGCTCTAAACATAACACCAACACCAACATCTGGAATGCCAGCACAACAACACCACACAAGGCTGGGCAGGGGGCTCGACACAAATCTATATTTTAAAACAAGATGAGCCTATATCTCCTTAAGGAAAACCCCTGTGGAAAAACCTCTAGTAGGAAAAATCCACATACATAATGGGGGGAAAAACCCGTCTATCTAGCACTGCCCAGCTACACACAACAGAGAAGTTCACCAACTGCTTCAGCACCATAGTACTCCAGGCTTATCTGCCATCCGTCAAGGAAATCTGCTCATGTGACCAATCATTTCATTGCATCAACACTGCACAAAAAAAAGTTGGTGTCTAAGACGTTGCGTGCACAAACGCTTAGACTGACCAAGAAGTCTCCAGCGACTACTTATACCTGCACTGCCAGCTGGCACATACACCTGGCCCCTGCCAATAACCAAGCACAATCCCCCCATTCAATATACCCGCTCATTAACCAGCCCCATTTAGTCGGGAGCATATTTCCTGTCTAATTCAATACTTTCAAACGACAGGAAAGTGTATGATTGTATGTTTATCTACCTTCAAAGGGGTGTGCTGCTTTTCAGAACACAATCTTTTGTTGCTAAGTTATATCAACACTAATGTACCTCCCTATTTTGAGAAATATGGTTAAGCACAAAAATTTGACTTTAACCATTTATAATATTTAAGCATCCTGCAATGATAACTTAACTGCCAAATACATTGGCTGTAACTGTATGCTCAAACACTTGTTAGAATTTATTATTTCCTTAATGCTAAAATGAACCATAGATTCCGACATAAAAAAAATAATGGGGTTAACCCCTAATTTAACCCCATTTCGGACCACAAGTCATTAAAGGAGTAACAAAAAAAGTGTATAGTTTGCATTAGCCTCAAGCAGGTGTTGTCTGCTACTATGTTTCTGCATATGAGCATACAATTGGGAGTGTTCAATGCATGTAGTAAACAAGTCTCTAATGCGGAAGGCTTGTCCAAGGGAACAGCAGAATCTCCTATGACGAAACATTACAATATGTACAGGGACAGTCTAAGTACGAGTCTACAATTGTTCTGGAGCTTTTATAGGTCAAGTGATATCCTGCCTTATGGTCAAAATTTAGACTTCGTAATGTCGCGATGTGGTGAGGAAGGAACGGTTGCGGAGTGCCATAGCATGGTATTATACCATTATGTACTAAATACATATGTAGATGGTAATGTTTTGATGTATGGTGACGGGGCCCAATTGCAGTGTGAATGGGTTATTTGATTTCTCTTCTGTTTCTGAATGCTATAGAATGGTCAAGGGTTGAACACATATGTTTACTGTTTGGCAGAGGAGTGTGCAAATTGGCATATTTACAAGCAATCATGTCCGGGATTTTTAAGCAATTTGCTTGACCCGTTCTCTTTGATGACATAGTGTACCTCAACCATGAGATCTGCAAATTATGTAATACGAATGTTAGTGCCAAGTGCACTAGTATTTTGGGCAGTTCACACTTTTGGTTTATCATGGACCGCTAGTGAGAAACAATGGTGGTAATGCTATTTATATTTACCTTCATTCTTTTTGGTTTTGCATATTACAAGACGTTGATTTGTGTATCTTTTCAGCTTTTGATTACCCATTTTATGGAGTACAGTGGCATCCAGAAAAAAACAACTTTGAGTGGTCATTAAATGAGAATATTCCGCATTCGGACCATGCAACAGTCATCAGTCAGACAGCTGCTAATTTCTTTGTTCAGGAAGGTAATCCATGTGCACTACCAGGGACATTTGTACACACGTACATTTATGTGTGCTGAATGCATGTGTATTACAACTAGTTGATTAAGTAAGAAATAATTTTTACATACATTTTGTGCATGTATCATGTTATGTAATGACAAGTTTCATTATTTTAAAGCATGTGTTATCATTTTCTAGTTTCCTAGTACATGCAATATGCTTACAGGATTTTCATGCGGGAAATTGATATTTGTTCATGACATTTATGTACAATGTGTGTCTTTCGTATATGATTTGTCTCTTATCGACCATTGTTTGCTTTGTTACCAATTACCTGTCAGTCTGTTCATTGCCATCTCTGACAATAAAAGTTTGCTTTGTTTCATTTAGCTCGCAAAAACAATCACACCTTTGCAAATGCTGCTGAAGAATACAATTCTCTTATCTACAACTACATTCCAACCTACACAGCAACAGGCTCGTCCTTTGTGCAACAGTACTACTTTAAGTGATACCTAGAGACCTCTATATTCTATGTTGGCGTTGCTACATACTTGTCATTTGCTGTACCTTTTACTTTGTATAGGCCATGATCAGAATATCGAGTAAAATTAACTTTGCATACAGTGCCTGATGCATATCTTAAATATAGCTGTTGTTTCATGGAAGCATTTATTAAAGTGCATTTCATTGAAATTGAAACTGCTATTTGGGCCATCTGATGTATATGTGAGGCTATGCCTGGTATTACTCCTTTGAATTCAATGTTTTGTTGATTGATGAACTTCATAAATCAACTTTTAAAAAACTCTGAATGATTTCCAGCTTGCCATACAGGTTACAAAACCAGTGACTTTATTATTTCCAGTGCATAGATTTATACCCAACCACTATTTGACTTGAGTATTTAGCTCACAGGAATGGAGGTGAAGTCCCATGACTTCTGAAGTGACAACAAGAGCCAAGCGGAGGCATGACGGGAGGACTCTGAGAGAAGACATGCATTTTTGGGAGTTATATAGTTTGTAGAATATGGAATACAGTTACAACGTGATTCAGCTGATGAGATGGCTGCGGTTTGGGATGGTTGAGTCACAGCAACCTGCCCAACTAGGCCCGACTCAGTTTTGCTTGCTTCCCAGTGTCCACTATAATATACATCTTGTATGTCAGGTGTGAGTGCTCACACAGTGGCTGACATCCTCAAGAAGGCCTTGTTCAACACAAATTAATTAAAGCTACTGCATCCAAAATAACCTTGCACAAGATCTTTACCAAGATTTTGACCAAGATCAAGGTGGAGTGGATTATTGTGGCCAAATTCCACAGCATCTTGGACATGAACCAAGATCTTGCCTCCCCCCCCCCCCCCCTTCCCGGTACCCAGAACATCTGGTACACTGCGATGTGTTCCAAGCACAATTACAGAACCCCGCACAAGATCATGCTACCTCTTGGCACAGGGTCTTGTTCATGCCCAGGAGCATGGCCATGATCTTGCCTCCTTCATGACCATGAGGTGATGTGGTGAAATGGGACATACATGTGTGGTGATGGTTGTGATTCTAGTCAGGGATTTAATTTTGTACTAAAAATAATAATGGGAAGTCACCAAGATTACAACAAGATCTTACATGGATCTTCACCTAGACCACCGAGATCTTGCACACGTGGAACATTGAGTTACCTTGACCAAGAATTGTGGATGGAATCTTGACCAAGATTCACCAGATCACCAACATCGTGGCCAAAGTAATGGATTTCTCATTTGTTCTGGTGGGGGGGGGGGGGGGGGGGGGGAATCAATGCATAGGGTTACGTTATCACACTTATTTTTAAGTATTAATATATCTTGGGTAAGATCTACGAAGAATTCTGAACCTTGGCCAAGGTCACAAGATTTTTAGGATTGGAGAAGCAGGGAGTGGACTTGGCTATGAATGCTGACTGGTGTAAGTGGTAAAGCAGCTGTTTTGATATTTCAGTGTCCTCTCCAAGAGGGTCACACAGATTTATCAGCAGCTGCTGCTGCTACTGAGAGATAGCAATGACAAAATTGAAAACAGCTATGGTTGTGAGATCATTTGGGTGGGACCAATTTGGGTTGCAAAAATTGTCATTTGCCCTGCCATGCGCAAGCAAATAAAAATGAATTGGCCTAGCATGTTTGTTCATCTAATGCGAGGGCTGTTCATCTACTGCGAGGTCTGTTCTTGATATGACATTATTTATTAACTTTTTCTTTGTGCATTGTACATAAATTTTATATAGTGGCTTAATTATTCTGTAAGTAAAGGATTTATCATGGATTCATTGCACTCTATAACGACCCACTCACGTCGTTAATGCATAACCTTTGGCATCGAACGCTCAACCCGTGATTATATATAAAAGCCTCAAGTACAAAGATTAATTGAACTGTGTATGCGTGACGTAAGGGTTTCAAACATGATGGCGAATATACGTTACCAACTTGGCTCGAAGTTTGTACTGCTTCGAAGAAGCAGTAGCGTCCCAAGGAGTTTATTTAGAACCGTGAAGGAGCATCCAGACCCCATTGAGGGGAAAATAAAAGGTTAGTGTCGAAATCTATGGCTATGAGAATGCATGACCGCGCAGTGCGTTTGAAATCAGTCTAACGGAATTTACGATGCATGTACGGAGTCAATCGGGCTCTGCTGAATAATAGTTAGCGTACAGTCTACCCTCGATAGTGTCCGCTTCGATACAGTCCATCCGCGATAATGTCCGCTATTTTTCTTGCCAACTACTAACCCTTCGTAAGCTAAACTTCGCATCGCTATTATCCGTTTGTCCTACAGTCCGCTAGTTTGGGGGTTCCCGTAGCCCGGACTATATCGAGGGTAGACTGTATATACACCATTTCCGTATTCTTACCCCGCTCGTGTGTATCTTTGAATTGTTTGGCGGAATGAAAACAACCATGCATTGATTGATTTATTGACTGAGCTGAAACTCCCCCAGGTCTATCAAGGCCCACCGCCAAAAATAAGTATTAGCACAACCTCTGTCATATGACGTACTGATATAATAAAATTTATAGTATCTGCATGATTTTATTTTATTTTTTTGTTGCATGGGCATGAATTAAATTTAATTAATGTTTTAGTTTAACTTATGACCATGCTGGTAGTTACTAGTTATAGCACTAGTTATAGCAGTACATTCTGTCTATAGTTGTTCTGTGTTTGGTGATGGCCTTATTAGAATGCTATACTGAGTAATGAGTAGTTTTCTTAGCGCTCTACTTAGTCTGGTTGGTTGTGATTACATGTACAATTAGAAGCAGTAGAGTCATCCTATATTAGATAAATGGGAGGAAGGAGGGGTGTGCTCTACAGGTATTAGGGTATTGCTATTAGAATACTGTGTGTGTGTGTGTGTATGTGTGTGTGTATGTGTGTGTGTGTGATTGTGTGTGTGTGTTGGGGTGTGGTTTGGTGGTGTGTGGTGTGTTGTCTTTTCGTCTCAGGTCATACACTAGATGAGGTTATGTGCTTGCATGCAGAACGTGTTTCTTGACAAGGAACCTCATGGGAGGAGATCCACAAATGCTTTATGTTCTCAATTACCACGATGTTCTGCCGCAATATTCTTATTTGCTTTGTTGCCCCTTTGTCACCATCATCAGCCACTACGTAAGAAAGGCCAGCCAAGTGTTGCCATATCACTTGTTATGGCCTATTATCCCTCACCATCACCTTGTCTCTGGTCCTGTATGAGGATACAGTAGTCCTCAGCATTTCAACAGTGCTTCCATCCAAGGTAAATATTTCTGGCCGTTTAGAAATTTAAGCATCAACAAGGAACATCTTGCCTTCCTAAGCCTGCAAAGCATCAACAAGGAACATCTTGCCTTCCTAAGCCTGCAAAGCATCAACAAGGAACATCTTGCCTTCCTAAGCCTGCAAATCCTCTCCCAATGGCACATTTCCATGTGTATGCTACTTTAGGTCATTCTTGACCTTTCTTAACGGTTCTGTGTTACTGTCAATCTTGGACAACAAAAAACATAGTTCTGTCAAACACATTATCTTTAATTACAGCAAGGTTATCAGTTATATATATATACTGATAGTACCACTGTTGGAGGTTGGCGGGACTTCTGTGTGATTCCTCCAGAGGTTCAGCTCTGTTCAATAAGTTACTGTATTTTGAAGGTTTATCTACATCTCGTTGACTGGCCTTGAAGGATGTACTGCAGCATATCTGAGCCTTTTGATCTGAGTGTTAGGGGAGAAGTTTTTCTGATTACAGCTGGGAGGAACATGTCGGTGTTTCTGTACTTCTTGCGTACGTATACATGTGCACCGCAATAGTCACATACCTCTCCCAGGCAAAGGCAGTAGCTGTATGCTCTTACAGGAAGTGAAGGTATATGTAACAGTGAGCGGGTTGTAGTCTGTAAAATTTACCCCATACAGGCAACGAATGGAAATGTTATATATCCCATAATACAGCCAAGGCTTCTAATGGTGTTGAACATAACCCTCTCTTTGGCTATAGCCAGTGAGCATTAAGCAGACTTTGTTCCTCTTTTATGATGTGGAGTCTTAAATAGGAAGGCTTGGTAGTGGTGCTCATGCACTGCCACACTTATGAATTTAGGTGTTTATTATCATGTACAGGTGTTGTGTAGATAAGTGGTAAAGATTGTTTTGTATAGGCTAAATGTAAGTTATGAGATTTTTGTCCTATCGTATTTGTGTGTGTGTGTGTGTGTGTGTGTGCATGTGTGTGTATGTGCATGCATATGTGCATGTAGAAAATAAGATCATGTGTGTGTACATGCATTGTGCATGCGTGTGTGTGTGTATGCATGCGTGTGTGTGTGTGTGTGTTCATGCATACTTATGTGTAGAAAATAAGATCATCAGGGTTTTGTCCATGAAAATTGATTCATCATCCATGTACCTCAGTGTGATTTGGTATGTGTGTGTGTGTGTGTGTGTATGTATGTGTGTGTGTTTTTCTCCGTTAGTTCTTGACCAGTATATATTGTGTTTAACTATACAATCCAGTAGGTATCTTTAAGATACTTGGTAAGACTTACTTTTTTCAGCAGACGCATTCTGTGTTTGTGTGGCCCTAACTCTCTACCTTTCCATCTTGGGAAGATTGAAAACTTGTGCTGTGTCCCTACCCACTCATTTAGGCTATCTCTGCAGTTAATTCTCAGCACCTTGTCCAAAGGCAAGATCATCGTATTTGTTGGGCATCTCACATAGCAGTGGTCCCTAAAAGGCATCGTGTAATCTTAACTTCTGAAATCACTGTATTCTGTTACACTGTGTAGTCATCATGTATTCTATAATTGGTTACACTGTTGAACCAGAAACATCCAACCACACCATGTGTTGTATACTTTATTTGGGACTGCTCCCTCTGGAGTACAACCAAGTGATCAGTAAGGAATCCTTTTTCAACACGTTTGACATTTAATAAGTGTCAAGCCATTCCACATAATGTCTCCAGCCAGCTATGCTTGAGTTAACAATTTTCAAAGCCTGGGTTTTTTTAAATTCACACCCCACGTCAGCATTTGTAAAGTATTTCATGCATTCATTAGGTAAAGGCAGCCATCAAGGGGCAAAAGATCATATTGTAGGGGAGTTTAAACCCCAACCCCCCCCCCCCCCCCCCCCCTAGCCTCGTCGATCCACTATTGTACATCACACTCGTCTACTTGTAGTGAATTAAGCAGCGTCTTTGATATTGGGCTGTTCTATTCATTACGTAAGTTGTACCGAAATGGTGTTCTGTTAACGCTCTGATGAACAGAGTAAGCAGTAATATGAACTCAACATTAGATTGCAAAACAAGTACTGAAATTAGGAAAAGTTATATTCTATACAAACCTTTTAGATGTACATTTATGGCATTGTCAGTGCAACCTTTATATATGCTATGGAGAACTGATATATGTACATACAATGCATAAATTTAATATGCGTGTAGTATTCATTGAATGGCAGACATATTGACTGTCCAATAGGGTCGATTCCTCCATGGATTTGGGGGAGACTACTAAGAGTTGGTCCAGGACTATTTGAGTTTGGTGATACGAAATACAACCACTGGTTTGATGGACAGTCAATCCTCCACAGCTTCACCATAAACAAAGGTATGAGTGCAGTATTGATTAAAATTTTGAGGCATCATTACAAATTTATGTGTTTTCAGAATCATATTTAGTCAACGAGCATGTTAAAACCATTTTTGCAAGTGGTTTTGGTATTTTATTTTTCTCCTTGAGCTATAAATGTCTTTATAGGTGTGTCCATCCGCTCTAACATTGCGATCAAAAAATAACTTCTTCCTTGTTCAATCCTGTCTGCACAAATAAAGGTTGTCCACTAAACATTTACAGCCGGGTCATTCCACATTATATCCAATAGGTTTTGGCAGCATATTTGTCCATTTGGCTGATTTTCATTTTATGAATGTTATCTACATAAAACGTAATCAAGTTACTGTTTTCAAAGTTATTGGCTTCTGAATATTTGACCTTTTGTGACACTTTCCGAACTTTGTACATTAGTATCTCTAGTCCTGTTTACCTTACAGTAATGTATCAAATAGCTATCAAATAGGAGTAACTAACTGTGTGTAATAACGAAATGTGTATGAAATTGAAAGTAAAGTTATTAAAAGCTCTAAATGTTAATGTTTTCAAAAACAATTGTTTTTTTGTTCGCAATTAGTCCACATTATTAGCAGCCTACCCAAAAAAAAATTCAGAGTAGGGCAACTTTTGGTTGATTATGTAATGCCTTGTTGCATCAGGAACTACCTGTGACCCTCAGAGCCATGCAGGTTAGATTTGTGCAAAGTGCAAAAAAATTCTTTGCTCCAAATTAAGCTTATAATCATAACACAACTAAACAGTTACTGAACACGTTCTGCTATTATTCTTGCTGCCTCTGCCATCTCCCTCTTAGTCCAGAATGTATGTCCTTGCCGGTTGCTGTCAGAGGGTTTACCTCTGAGACAATGTCTGAAATGAAATCAGCCCAATTGGCAAATGCACCTGTATGCTTTCAAAACCTGGTGGATATAATATTGAATGACCCTATAGTTTTGAAAAATGCACAGGGGCGGATTCAGGATTTTATTGTGTGGGGGGCAAGGGGGGGGGGGGGGGGGGGATTTACATGCAATATTCATGCTTTGGGCATGGGTATCTGCACCTGGTGCATTTTCTTGCACTTGGTTCAGAAAGCCATTAAAGCTTTTTTTGAATGGTTATTTTATATGCAGAGCTATTTCATGCATACACTGTGGTATAAATTGTCCCTTTTAGGTAAAGTCCAGTACCGAAGCCGTTATTTGCGTAGTCAAGCATTTAAAAGGAATACTGAGGCCAACAGAATTGTGGTTGCTGAATTCGGGACTTTGGAATACCCAGATCCATGCAAAACACTTTTCCAGAGGTGAGTATTGCTTTTTAAACGTGTTCGTAAGTGTGCTCACTCATCCTTGTCATGAGGGTTAACTGGTGGTGTGATGATTATTTTAATAAAAGAATGAGAAAAATTATACATACACATATCCGTGCATCAAGTGGTAGAAAAACTGGAGAGCACCTTTGCTTTGATGTCTGGCGTTTGTATACCCGGATGTGATGCCAGATGACTTAGAGAGACTAATAATTATAATAATATACGGTCCCCTCAACAGCCTGACCCTGGTGCGCTGCAACGCAAGGGTCTCTCATGTGGCTTCCTCTTGAGGCAGCATAACTGAATTGTAGTCAGTAATGAATGTAATAATTAACTAATGGATATTGTCAGAATAAATTATAATTATAATATATTCCATTGCACAAAAAAATACACAGACATGTACATTGTATACTGCATGTGCACCTGAACTAACACCAGTGATGCCAGATGAGTTAAGAGACTAATAATGCACATTAAAACACACACACACACACACACACACACACACACACACACACACACACACACACACACACTGTACCCTATTCAAACTGTACTCAAACCAGCAGCACCCGTGTAGCGTGATGCTTGACATGCAGACAGATCAGTGGGTAGAAAATACCTGATCAGAGGATGTAACCTAAATTTCAAAGGAAAGAATGAGAAAGCAAACAGATATATCACACACACCATTTTATATTTGGTATTTCATATGCCTCTAGAGGCTGACGCATGTATGGTTGGTTCTTGCACACATATAATATGTATGAGAAATAATACTATCAATTACTGGAGACTGCAAAGCAGAATACATGGAGCCCATGTACATATTAATATACATGTACATAACATCATTACCATATGAATATAATTTTATGGACTACGCAGAGATAATACTACACTGTATATCTGATGTTCAATGTAATGTTATGATGTGCTCTCACACCAATTCAGTCTGGTCACTACTAGACATATAATGGAAACATTGCATTTTTAGGGTGATGACTACATTTCAGAAACTTTCACCAAATTATGATTTCACTGATAATGACAATGTAAATCTATATCCAATTGGTGAAGACATCGTTGCAGCTACAGAAAGCAATGTCATACACAAGATAGATCCAGCCACGCTGGACACTAAGGACAGGGTATGATGTCTGTATCGTAGGAGTACCATATTGCTATAGCTACTTCATGTACATGTATATACAGTTTGATTGTTGCATGAGGGCCGGGCCAGCTTTAAATTGTATACATGTACAAGCCATTATTTTTTGCAGTATTGGGTGGAATGCCTGATTTTCTGACCTCTATATCATAGATTGACTGTTCATGTTTTAGGCGGTTGAAGATTGCTTCATCGCAACAAATAGCGAGACTAGCATTGAGAACTGGTGTGGCACTGGTGGCAGCAAGAGATAAGGGCTATTGCCATTCCCGTCACCTTGGGGGGGTGGGTGGGGGGGTGGGGGGGTGCACCCTCTTTGTTGGAGTGCTTCATGATGCACACATCACACAATTTTATTTAATAATGGTAGCAGCCGTGATTCAAGCGGCTTGCTCTAGCACCCAGAGCACCCTCGCTGGATACACCGCTCTAATTACTGTACTCCCTGGGCTCCCTTCCAATGCAAAATACTCCACCTGATGGATGTCTAGGCCCATAACCAAATAATAGTTGGAAATAATAGTTGGTTCCATGAGCATAAAGTATTATTCAGTTGTTCAGTTTCACTGCACATTTTGTTGCTCTGTGCTTTTCTTCTCCACTTCATGTGGAGATAGGCAAAAAAAGAAATCTTTTAATTAATGCCTTTGCATCCAGAACAGTGTTAATAGAGTTCAATTGCAGATTAAATTGTCAAACTACATTGCAATAAATATGGCTACAGCTCACCCACACATTGAGGCAGATGGCACTGTTTACAACCTTGGCAGTTCTTTCAAAGGACGTCCTCATACATGTATTGTTAAGATACCCAGCGATAGGAACAACAATGGCCAAGGTAAGTTTGTCTCAACTACTTTGATCAAATCTATGTAATATTGCAATCAAAAATTTATACCATCGGATCAATCTGCTATATCATGTATACAAAGGGCATTGTGTACATGGTGGTGTTAACAGCCTTCTTGTTACTTGTGGGAAGTTGCACACTGGTGGTGATTTCCGTTACTTAAGGGCACGCTTGTGTTATATTATATGCATATAGTAGCTAGTTGGGAGCGTCACATACCAATAACATGACTGGATGTGTATTTTGCAGTAAATTTGATCTCCAGGCCACATAACACATCCGAAGCAACATAGGAAAATTATTTGGTGGAGCAGCAGGAGAAATACAACTTTATAGGGCCTAGTGTATCTCAGCTTTCACTCACTATCATCACTCACTGCATTGAAAATATAGGTCTCCTAACCCCAGACCAGTATTAAAGATGTGCACTGAAAATTGTGATTGCCATGCACATGTTAATAGTATTCTGGTGTCATTAAAATCATGAAACCACAATGAAATGGTGAATACATTAATGATACATTACTTTGACAATTTTCAAGTGTTGGCAAAGGTGGTATAAATTAATAGGCTGTCTATGATTTTACTTGGTTTAAAATGTTGCTGTACCAGAAGTGCTGTTTACAAGTATCGTTATGGCAAGCAAATCAGCTTTTGGCTTCATTCGCCCACACACTCTGACTATCCATCTTTCTACGTCCTATTTGAAGCATAAAGGATTACTTCCAAATGGCTGATACATTATTCTTTTTTTCCTAATAGTATTCATGTAGCTCTCCCATTTTTTGACATTGAAAATGTCAAAGCTTTTAAAGATTTCATGCACTGTTTTTCTTTCACCAGCTTCCTATCATAATATGTCACTGACAAGATAATCCATTGTATCACTAACGAAATCCGTCTCAATATCTGAAGATCTTTCCATTCCAGCAGCTGTCAACTCATGCAACTTTTTGACTTAATGCATGTGGGCATAAGCAAAAATGATGACTAAAAATTCTCAGACCATGACCGTATTTTGCAGGAAATGTGGGCTCAGGATTATGAAATCCTAGTCTGAATTTTTTGGTGAACCAAAGCTGTAAAAATCACTTGGCGAATCAGTGATTGATTTATATGTTTGATGAAGCAAAAATCCATTGCTGATTCGGGTAAAATCATGGGAGATATTTGAATTCCCGTACAAAGTATGCTATAAGACAGATCTAAATCATAACAATTTATATAAATTATAACTATATTGATTTTAGCAACTTGTCCAATCGGTCTTTTTTAACAGCATATTGACATAATTATGAACGACAAAGTACTATAAATTTTTATTTATATTTTCAGAAAGCTGGATGATTGAGCATTAATTTAGTTCTTAATTGGAAATCGGGCGTGTGGTTTATATATATTGAAATTTTGTCATACTTTGAAAGAATTTCATTAATTAAAAATATTTCATTGGTAACATCTCTGACCTCAGTAAGCACAGTGTGTACCATTGGCATAGCTGCTTTCAACTTGAAGTACAAGAAGTATGCAATGCTATGGTACTGCTTTGCCATTCAAATGTTCTGATTCCAACTTGATGCCTACAATTTTATTTAAGGATTTGACAGATGGCTGTGATAAAATTTACTGTTGTCATGTGACCAATACTGCTTTCAATCAATGATAATTCACCAAGCTGATTTGAATCCATTGTTTTTATACTTCAACATTGTCCTTATTTATAAGGACCATGCTCCTTGAATAAGGACAATTGGAGATTAAATGTTAAAATAGGCTTCACCCTTTTGTTTACTGAAACTATCCAAACATATGCATTCAACTTTCGTTGTGAGACATACATCTGCTCTTGTCTTAATGTACCTGGCCAAATTGTAGTTGCCCCAAGCACTTAGAAATTGGATACCATTTCTATTCTGGTATTTAGAATCCCCCCTTCTTGGTACTCTGTGTACTCGTATGTAGTAAACAAACTGATCCGTACCGTATTGTGGTCGGAGATATAGCTGTGCAAAGTGTGTGCACTGCCGCCCACTTGATTCAGCCAATAATTTAGGCACTCACTGTATGGGAGCAGGTGCCTAACTCATTGGTGCGAATTGAGCAGGAAACTGTGCATGTACTGTGTTGAACAGCTATAACTCCATAATGGACTACGTAAAAACAAACAGAAGAAATCAATAGAAACAGGGCCCTCTACATACACTTAGAATTAAAAAAAAATTGTGAATGGTTCTACCTGAAGATATGGCTGTGGGGTATTGTAACTCGTAACGTCAGTACCCTACTTGTGCAAAAAAACCAAATTCTAGTTACGCATATAGAAATGATGTAGCGTGGGGTGTTGTAGATAGAGATAGGAAGTTGATATTTAACAGTTCAGAAGATATAGCAATTTGATTTGGATGTTATTTATGTAAATCCACAAGGATGAAAATATCATAGAACGTTCCATATACTGAATTACAATACAGTCCCATCTGCCACCTGAATCAAATACCCCAGTACGTGCATAGAACTTACTATTTCAACTTTCGTTCATGCATTATAACATTGATTATAATATGTGCATGGAACTCATGGACAAATAGACTTATTATATTGCCAGCAACATGCAATTTGGGCAAGTAGTGACAGGACCTTCTACGTATGTACCAAATTTGAAGCGATTTGAATGCTCCTACAGTACCTGAAGATGTAACCATTTTGAACCCCCCTCATATATCATTAGTACCCCACTTGTGCAAGACACTAGATTGTACATAAATTGTGTGGTATGATGTGGTTGATATTGTTGACAGATCAGACGATATATATATAAGTGCTGCTAGAGTCAAGCAGTGGAATCAAAAGTACATATGTAAAATAAGGGAGAAATCAGGACTTTCAGCTGTATCACTAAGATTTACATAATGTCTATGAATGCTTCATGTCTTAAATACTTGTTCCATTGAATACTATGGATTTAGCTACTTCAAACTTACAAGGTGCAAAGATCATTTGCTCTCTACCTGCCAGGCGAGGCATGTACCCCAGTTACAATCACAGGTAAGTCTTGAGTACCTTGAATACAAGTAAATTGGTTGTGACAGCATATTCACTATTCATCCGTAGTTTTGGAATGAGTGAAAACTATCTTCTCATTACTGAGCAGCCAGCATTTATAAGCATTCCTGCAATTCTGGGATCACACTTGTTTGGTAAAGCAGGTGGAAAATTTCAGTTTATATTTACAGATAATGACGAGATGGTAAGTTAAACTACAAATATTAATTGTACAAAATGTGTTGTTAATCAATCCAGTATGTCATTGTCTACTTTTTAACATTGCTTACTACATGTGTATCTTCTGAACACTAATTGGTGTCAACCACTTTCCCATTGTTCAATGCTGTATGACTTTGTATGCATGAATTGCTTACGAAAGTCATTTACGTGCACAAAGTCTTTTACTGTACCTCAAATCTTTATGCACGGATCGAGTGATTTTATTAGTGTTCATTTGAAAATTTAAAAATTTGAGAAAGGTACTGAACACATTCATTTTCTGGTTGGTTTACACTAACATGCATTACAGCCAGTGTCCAGTTCTTTTGATCACATGAAATCAATTATATATTACACTGTACTTCCTGTTCAACCCATTTTTGACGTTTGTCTTCACCAGTACCATTTGTATGTGTCATGCAGTGAGTGTTTGTGACATACTATCTTCCTTTTACTATTAAAATGGAAGTGGCCATATTCAGAAACAGTTTTGTATCTTTGCATATACTGGCCTAAGTGTTCACCATAGAGAGATGCAATTGTGTAGAAACCTTAGTGCTGCATTTAATTGTACTATTTATGTGATACTATTTTAAATTTATTCTGCATTTTGGCAAGTGAACTTCAATGTATGGCAACAACATGAAATGGTTTTGTCTTAATTGCACCAACATGCCCAGCTGATGTGCTGTCTAAATTCGTCTAGTCTAATTAGGATTTATCACATTTATCCAAGCTGCTGGTATGCTTCACTGCTTGTCTGATGGGGCACTACAAAATTGGATAGTGCACAAAGGAATACTGAATTGTGCAGTTGACATTCAGGTTCTCGTCTCAATCATGCCATACACCCCTGCAATTGTTTGCACTCAACACACAGTGCAATGTTGATGTTAAGCTTGTACATGTAGCCTTGTCATCATCCATCACTAAAGTACCAGTTAGGCTAGTAAAATTTTATATTCATTAGCAAAGAAAATGGATGGCATATTGTCCGTGTGGTGGCTTAGCATAATTATAATAGCAAATTACATGTATAATATGCAGTTCACTAATTCTTTTTTATGCTTATAATTGTATTCGTCTAAGTTTATATTACTGTACATGTAGGTGTATTTTCACCTGCTTGAGAAGAACTCTGGTCAAGAACATACAATCAAGTATGTCGCAGACTGCTTCTACTCTTTTCATCATATAAACACATTTGAGGACAAAGGTATTGCTTCATATGAGAATACATGTATGTCAATATACATGTACCTGTTTCTAAACTCCACCATATCTATGAGTTAGAGATGTTAAGAGTATTTAGTTGCATGTAGTTGTGACGTGTGTGTGACTACAACACACTAGTACGGCTATATATTAGGAGAGACAGGGTTGGTTGTCACAATTTTTGTACTTCATATTATCCCATGATTTTGAAAGTACCAATTAAATTATTGGTAATAAAACAACATCATCTACGCATGCTTTGGCTGTAGCAGTTTATATTGGATACCATTGTGACAACCTACTGCGTGCCCAGGTTGGTTCTGTTGAGCTTCATTTATTATTATCAAGCTCAGCAGAAAGCCCTGTACTATTTTTTTCTTCTCTCCCTCATTTATACTGTTAACATACTAGTTCCAACATGATACACTTGGCACAACAATTACATGTTAATTGAAACTGGAATGGTTGTCACAACAGGGCATGGGGTTAGTTGTCACAATCAACCAAGTGTGGGATGAGAAGTAGTAATAGTTTCAAGAGGAAGAGCAGCTTTTCACTGGGATGATCTAAGATACAAGTGACTCAACCGTCATGACATAACACTTTACATAAAATAATATTTGCTGCTCGAATGGCATAGGTATTTGGATTTTTAACGCGCCTACAAGCAAGCCCATGCATTTATTGTATAGTATTAAAACTACATTTATGCCATTCTTTGATCGCAACATAATAGTTTCTATTGAAAAACACATAATTGCGCAGTACAGTCAAAAGCACACTATATACTCATTGGCGCACGAGATGGTTCTGATTTTTTGTAGTTAAGTGCAGCATATTGCTATCTACATTTCAAGTATATGTTTTTTTATCACTCTTTTTTGCAAAGATACAAAATTTGTGACAACCAACCCTTGTGACAAACAGCCCTGGTTTCCCCTATTGCACACAAATGCATTTTAGAAACAATCCCCAAATTAGGACTGAAGGAGGTGATCTTGGCATGGCAGGGTAAAATGTGCTGCACAAAGAGGGATCTGCTCTAGATAAATGGTACAATACTGAACGGTTGGATAATAAGTTTATCACCTGCTTCCAGCGCTTGCACGACTCATCTTCAATCCCATCATCACCTTCTATAACAGTCATTACAGCTTCTTCCTCTAATTGAACATTTGCATAGCATTGCTGATGGTAACATTATGTATAGATGTTTTCAACATATTGTTATAATTTCCTTACGTAAACAACTCTTTACATTAAGGTAGAGCAAGGGAACCTATTACGGAACATCCTATTCCCTTGAGTGATGCAGACAGACTATGCAAGCTAGAGAGACTGCTAGATGGAGAATGTAACGGGGATTACTATTATATTAACCATAGCAAATGTTTTATGAATCCTGGTACTGAAAACTCACTTTTCGGCAAATGTACCTCTATGTGTATGGGAAAGGTACCAAATGAGGAACGATTACATATACATCAAATGGTTGTTCTATAAACACACAGCTGCATGGATTTTCAATCTGCTTAAAAATTAAATTTCTAAGTACGGTACTCAAGGAAAGTTGTATATAACCAAGCTGTGGTGCCAGGATGGCTGTTGAAGCATACAAAGCTAAACAAAGACTCATTGCGTGCAATTGCCTTTGCCAGCGGAATGAACGCATCAGCTTTATTTCACTTAATGAGTTTGGTGAAATAGCATAGATGAGAGCAAAACCTGCATTGTTTCGAAAGCAATTGTATTTATGAACAGAAGTGACAAGAGATAATATAATATACCTATATATTATCTCTATGACCTGGTCCGAGTAAATTCATTGCTAACACGTGAGTATTGATTGAAAATTGAAATGAGATTTAATGTTCCTTAATAGGGGTGTGTTCCATATTCAGTTCCTTTGCTCTACACATATAACTTCTTCTCCTTGTAACCTATTAGGGCACATGGTGGTGGACCTATGCTGCACTACTGATGAAACATTTTACAATTTTGGATTTCTTGATGATCCTGGGTATTCTATAATTCCAGATGAAAACAAGCAATCAGTTCGTCGATATGTTCTCCCCCTTAGTACTGGTACAAAGGTACATATACATATTCACCTTCTAATGGTACAATTTGATTTTTAAAACACGTTCTCTATGTGTTACACATTGCGTAGGATAACATTTAAATATGCAAGCTAATTATATGCCACCTCTTCTTTAATTTCATTATAATTCAGAAGGTGAGATAAAATAGCAATTAGAGTATGTAAACGATTTCAGGTTTTTAAAAAAAAGCTATTTATCTATTCATGATTACCTACATTTGTATTCAGTCAACAATGCGTTTATTACTATTCAGATTAACCGATTCAGAATTTCCTTTAGTCTAAATAAACGATTCTGTTTTTCTTAGTTGCGATTTGTCGATATTCATTATTGTCATATGCAGAGATCGGTTGGAAATCGATTACCTTTTTATGTGCCCTTTCTGCCTGTCTGAAAATCGCTTACTAAAATGGTAAAAATGAAATTTCATTGATGTAATCAACACTTAGTCTGGGGGACATGGCTAAAAGTAACAATCTGTTATGTCCCCAGTATTACCAACACCGGAATATCCGTTGCACGCACATGGCAATTTAAATACTTGTGGTATAGTGTGCTTTACCTTCCCACTCTCTGCAATATAGTACATGTGCATTAATTAAATGCGCTACGTACTCCTGAGCACCAGCTAAGTGCATGTACTGTTGGTTCCCAGACTGACCCAGGTGTCATTTTTGGGTCCAAATACTTAACATGTAGGTATACCCTTTTCCAGATGTTCACCCACTGACTATTGTACATGTCTTGATAGGTGGCTTTGTCATATGCGTGGAGTGGTATTCCCCTAGATTTGCCATGAGGTTTTTGGTTCTACTACTTGTGGCTTTTTTGAATTATTGAGGGGCATGCTGTTTGAATAGTGGATTATAATTATACATGTTGTTTAATAATTTATAAGCTCATAACCTAGAAGGAATAGCAACAAATAACACTTGAGGAACAGTGATTTATTGTGCCAATATTAAAAATTGGAAAACCTTTGGGAAAAAACCCTAGGAAATTTATAGCGCATTAATTGCCAAAATCGACTTAATGTTTCTAATAATGATTTGTAAGGTGCAGTAAACCTGAAAAATTGATACTTTTTTTGTAGTTGGAATAGTCAATAAAGATTTTTCAAATAGGTTAAAATTGACTATGGTATGAATAATATAGGAATCAATCATCACAAGGAGGTAAAAAATAAAACTTGCAATTGAATGGAATCTAGGGGACAAAATGAAAATTCCATAAAAGCACCTTCCAGGATTTTCGATGCGAGATGTTTCCAGCACTACTTCCCAATATCCTTGTATAAAAATCTAATTTTTCATGTAGGTACCTACTAGATGCTTGCAGTAATTACATGTACAACATGTTTCTATTCCATGCTTTAGTCGATTGGGGAGAATCTGGTGACACTGGATTACACTAGTGCTACTGCAGTTCTGCAAGAGGATGGTTCGGTCAAGTGCATGCATGAGATCCTGTCCCCTGTGGGTAAATGCTTGCATCTATGTGTGGTTCTGTCACATGAAACAGTATGCACTGTTGCTTGTGGCATTGTTTGATGTGTATTTCTAGACAGTTCTCTTTTAAGTTCTGGTTTGATGAATTGATTTTGTGGAAAATCTGTTGGATTGTTTTCAAATTGCAATCTTGGTCAAGTCATGCAAGGAAAAAGACATGTACTGCTGTTGACTTATGTTGACAAGTGCTGCTTTTGTTTGTAAAAACAATGTTGGTGCTAATGATACATTTGCATGTTCAGAATACCATGAGTGCTGTTCTCAAAAACTGCATTGCACATTAAGTCTCTCAACCATGTTTGTTACTGAAGTGGAAAATTGAGTAATTAAGCATTGGAGACTTGGTATGGTAAAGTGCTACCTATAGTATCTATATAACTGCAATCTATATGTGTGTGTGTGTGGTTTGGAGCTGATGCTTTTTCTTCTCATTTCAGCATTTGAATTTCCACGCATAAACTATTCGTCATGCAATGGCAGGCCATATCGATTTGTATATGGAGTTGCTGGTTTGGATAAGGTATATGCTTTAATTATGATGGATGTCACCTTGCTTTACATTAGTGCAGATTAATGCCCAATTACGTGGAAGTTCTTTGTGTTCAATTGTTTAAGCAACTGGCAATATTTTGTGGCTATTTTGTGAGCCCTTATCAATCCGAAGCTTTGAAAGCCTACTTTCCTAAGTGTCCTTATAGCAGCATGTCACAGCAGAGGTACTCAGTACATAACATGCAAGTGCTCGTTACGTGCTACATTTTGAAGTTAAGCTTTCTAAGCTTCTGACTGATCAGATCCTGATGAGAACTTTATATACAATGTGGCTAAGCTGTGCAGTTCTAAGCAGCTGCATACAACGGTATTTCCTATATACCATAGTTTACCCAGTGAAAGTAGATACCTGATATATTACTGAGGCATTAAACGTTTTACTTGTGAACTGTGTGATAAGACACCTGTTGTTGCTGTTCAATATTACGGTTACAGCTATTGAAGCTTGACCTAAAGATGAAGACGGTGAAAATGTGGGCTGAAAAGGCATGTTTTCCATCTGAACCAGTGTTTGTGCCTAACCCTTCGGCTGATCATGAGGATGATGGTATGTATGTGCAATTATTTTCACATTCTGACATTACTTTTAAATTCACTTACTTGTTTAGGAGTGATTCTGTCCGCAGTTATTCCTACAGATCTTGGACGACACCCTTACCTTGTAGTGCTTGACAGTAAAACAATGAACGAGGTTGGACGAGCAGAATTTGAGCAAGTAGAATTTCCAAAAGATTTACATGGAACATTTGTCAGCAGATAAATTACTACTTAAGTAATTTCAGCCAGGTAGTTGTATTCACGTAAGGTACACAAGCATTAGCTTTCTGTCATTGTAATGGTTTAATATGCAACTGTAAATTGATGCATTAGTTCGGATTATTATATTCGTGATGACTGTGTGTTGCAAGTTGGATAACATTAATTCAACACAACCATTGATGTAAAGAAAACAATTCTGTAACGAGAAACGGTGGTTTAAGCATGTGCATCTGGAATCTGCTCCAGAGAGGCCAACACGAGCCAGCTAGTCCAATCAGGAGAGGTACTCGGTTTTATAATGTGTGATATGACTTTTTTTTTACTGGAAGCCCCCCCCCCCCCCCCCCCCCCACTTTGAGCTGTGGCTGTGTTTCATAACTTTCGGGAAACTAGCTCTACGAAAACTGAAAATGTACTTATAAGTGTTCACGGGTGGTACTCGTTTAAATACGAGCCATTTTTACCGATGTGGGCGGATACTTGCGATGTATGTCAGTATGTGTACGCGGTATTTATGTTCATGGCCGAACCGAGCATAAAAAATCGTACAAGATCGTGCACGATTGTTTGGATGATTTTATACCGTACTACAAGTAATTAAAACATTCGATATATACTACGTTTTAAACAAATAAATCCAAATACAATAATCCACATACTATATTTAAAAAAAAAACAAAAGTGTTACTGATAGATCATTAGACTGAGGATGGTATCTTACCCTCAACAGTTGCAAGGGTAAGGTCATGTTTTCTTCCTCGATTGTCCGTAACTCTTTACTCAAAAAAGCTAAATTGTTGAGAGATTCAAGCAAGTACAAGTCTGTATTTATTCGCCGTTCTTATTCCTTTGTTGAGCGTTCGAGAATTAAAGAACTGTATAATGTTTTGAGGCAGAAGAAAGATGAAACTGGTCGTGAGTTCTTTATTGACAGGCGTGGAAATGTGGCTAGTTGGACGGTAAAAGAACGTACAACTGGTAGTTCTGTTACATCAGTGCCTGCTAGTAATTGTTAGGGACACGAGGCAAGTTCTGGCTTTCTTCATTGTAAGTTATTCAATGCACGTTCTTTATGCAATAAGTTAACTACTCCTTATATGCTACTAAATTCTGCCAAATATGATATTATCTTTGTTACCGAAACTTGGCTGCATTCTGATTTTCCTGATTCTCTTTTACTGCCCAATTATGTGTATAATATTTTCAGAAAAGATAGAGGTGGTGGATATGGTGGTGTTGCAATATTTGTGAAAAACTCATTAAAGGCTGTTTTTGTTGATCTTGACCCTGTATTCTTATCACTGGAATGTATTGTTCTTGATCTCTTGGATTGTGGTTATCCATGTATTCGCTGTGTATGTATTTATAAACCACCTTCTTTGGCATATGATGTTGGCCACACTGCTTGTATTTGTTCCCTTTTAAATACATATACCAAAGGGTGTGTGTTTTATGTTGGTGACTTCAATTATCCTCATATTAACTGGAAGATTCCATCAGGCCATGGTTCAATTGCACAGAACAATTTTGTAACCTGCACGCTTCAGAATGGTCTTACACAAGTTGTTGATTGTCCTACACATGGCCCAAATTGTATTGACCTTGTCTTTGCTTCGAACCTATGTTTAATCCATGACTTAGCAGTTGTTGAGCCTTTCTCCAGTACCTGTGATCATAGCGCAGTGGACTTCTCAATCCTTTGTCCTGGTATACCTAAACCCAATCATAGTCCTTGTTTTCGAGACTTTAGACATGCTGACTACCCTTCTCTTATATCGTATCTATCAGGTGTTGATTGGTTATTACTTTACAATACCAGTCTAAATGCAGATGAATTCTGGACTAAAATATCACAAGTTTTGGAGTATTCAGTCTCTCAATTTGTACCCCTTTCTCATATTCATCCTAGGAAATCTTCTGTTCCAAAGCACATTCGTTCCTTACTTCTAAAGAAAAAATACTGGTACCCCAAGAATAAGCTGATATATCGACAGTATGCTAAACAATACGATGATGCAGTCAAGTCTTATTACTCTTTAAGGGAGCTTGATATTGCTAAAAGCAAGAACATATCTAGATTTTATGCCTATGCTAACTCCAAACTTAATAATAGTGTGGGTATACCTCCACTATTGAGTGATGATGGTACTTTGGCTATTGAAGATTGTGACAAATGTGAACTTCTCAATAAATACTTTGTTTCTGTTTTTACTAAAGACAATGGCAAACCCCAACATTTTCCTCTTCGTATACAAAGTACAAAGTCTCTAAATATCATTAGTTTTACTTATGACAAAGTGTTGAGATCTCTTAGGAACCTACCAAACAAATGCTCTAAAACTCCTGATGGTTTTCCGGCATTTTTTCTGAAGTCTATTGCTCCCACAATAGCATTCCCTCTAAGTTGTCTGTTTACTATGTCTATGGAAAGCAGTATCTTACCTGCTGTTTGGAAAGTCGGTTATGTGTGTCCAATTTTTAAAAAGGGTGCTCGTCAACTTCCTAGTAACTATCGCCCTGTTTCTATGACCAGCATATGTTGTAAAGTGATGGAATCTATTATTTCTGAATCAATGGTTCATTTCCTCAGGGTAAATGGTCTGCTATCAAAAGATCAGCATGGTTTTCTACCCAAAAGGTCTACTTGTACTCAACTTTTAGTAACACTAAATGAAATGCCATTGCTATCTGATGCTAAGATGCAGGTTGATGCAGTTTATATAGATTTTGCTAAGGCATTTGATTCCGTCTCGCATCAAAAGCTTCTACTAAAGTTAGAATCTTACGGTTTCCATTCTCATCTGCTTGCTTGGATAAAGTCGTTTCTTAGTAATCGATATCAACATGTCTACATAGGTTCAAATTTGTCGACCCCACTACCTGTCATTAGTGGCGTTCCTCAGGGTTCTGTCTTAGGTCCACTTCTTTTTCTCATATATATTAACGACCTTCCAGATTGTTTGTCATCACCTGTTAAAGCTAAAATCTTTGCTGATGATACTAATATTTATTTTCATCATTCTACTGGGGATACATCTCCATTTGTAAGTTCATTATCTGCATTTTGTGATTGGGCATCTAATTGGCAACTTAGCATTGCCTTTCAAAAATGCAATGTCATCTCCTTTGGAAAGCTAATATCTGATACATCATACTCATTATGTGGGATAACCTTAGAGCAAGTATCTTATATTCGTGATCTTGGTGTTTATGTTTCATCAGATTTTAAACCTGGAATTCATTGCTCATCCATAGCGGTCAAAGCGTATTCTAGATGTTCTCTACTTCTAAAAGGTTTCCATACTAGTGATGTCAGCATTCTATTACGTATATTTAAAACCTACGTTAGGCCACTTTTAGAATTCAACACTCCAGTCTGGAATCCTTGGCTGTTTAAAGATATTGAACATATAGAAGGAGTACAGCGTTACTTCACACGAGAAATTTATAAACGTGCAAGGCTTCCCCGCATGGATTATGCATCCAGGTTAGCAAATCTTAATTTGTCATCATTAGAATATCGTCGTGTCTATTTTGACCTTACAATGTGTTACAAAATTGTGAATAAGCTTTTGGATATTGATGCAGCTGAGATGTTTACAGTCATTTCAAACGTTCATTCCACTCGTGGGAATTCATACAGGCTCCAGTCGGTCACCATACCTCGTCATGATTTTCGGCTATACTTTTTTTCATCTCGGGTTGTTCCTATTACCACAACATGTTGTATCTGCAAAGAATATCATCACCTTCATGTGTCGCCTCAAAACTGTAGATCTATCTCCCTTTTGTAAACTGTATCCATTTAAATAGGAAGTATACAAGTGCATTTACACATGCCATTACTTGCCTCTTCAGTGCATTATCTGTACAATGCATTGAGAAATATTATTATTATTATTAATATATTTAATAATAATTATCCATTCGTATATTCTCATGTAACTTGTATTCTTACAAATAAACTACTAATAGCAAGTAGGAGGGTGGAAGCTCCCTGGCCAGGATGGCTCTAGCAATGGACCGAACCAGGACCACATTCAACCGGCCATAAATTTCAGCCACAACTACTGCCTTGGGGGAAGACTGGTGAATGGCTAGGAAGGATGCTTATTATTATTATTATTATTATGTTCGTAAATAGGGTGGCGATGTGATGACCTGCTTCCATGACTGCACAGAACAGTTGGTGGAATATAGGATTTGAAGGCAATAGTGGTGTAAAAAGCAAAGAAACAATTAAGGGTCTAACAATAGGGAAAAATTTAATAGTCCTTATATTTAGCACACGAATAACATAATATCCAACAAATGTAGGAGTATTAATTTTTCCCTTATTGTTAGACCCTTGTTTCCTTGCTTTTTGCTTTCTAATCCTATATCCCACCAACTTTCTCATTGAGAATGTTTTTAGTTACTCGATTCGTTGATTTTTGTAATGATTAGTACGCCAAATATAATAATACAATTACCAAAATATAGTATCGACTATTTAATCACAGAAGGCACTCTTCCAACCAATTCTAACACTAATTTCCACTATAGAAAAGTGTTACTATCCGAGTTATGCGTGGTCAAGAAGAAGGATAAGGATGAATTTTCCGGGACTAGGAACGAGGAAGGGCACACACACACACACACACACACACACACACACACACACACACACACACACACACACACACACACACACACACACACACACACACACACACACACACACACACACACACACACACACACACACACAGGCCACCCCACCTCGTTTTTCTACGAAAAAAGGTTTTCTGTTCGATTATAACTAGCTAACGATTCGATCGTCGACGCATCAGGAGTCTCGTTATAAACAGGTCGCGTGTTTATTATGGTATTCATAGTCCGGGTCAAATCCTATATGGATAGCTTCTAGCGAAACTTGCGATCATCTTTCCAGCTATGTCATTCATGCTAGTGTACATGTGAACTGTTTTCATTTATACTTCCTTGCATAGTTATAGATTGGAGGAATGGTTTTTATGGTTTGACCAACAAAAATTATATACATTAAAAAATATGTAGGGAGGAATGAAAAGGAGATGTTATTATTAAGCCAGTTCTGCTCCATTGGAACAAAAATGACGTAATAGTTGTGAGTCCCTCTATATATACGATTGGTAGTGAAATATTCAGTGATACTAATCCAATCAGACATTCCGTTCGCTATGTTGTTTCTGGTACATGCTCGCGGAGCTCTGATGGTTATCATTGTGTATGTCTGTTTCAAGTCATTCCGGAATAAACTCCGGGAAATTGTTCTCAACCTCTCATTGATGGATCTAGGTGTTTTGGGTGTTCCAACCTAATAGGGAATGTCGCGATAACTTGTGTGTTGCTCAGGCCTTCTTCAGTCATTACTTCACGATGAGCTCAATCTTGTGGATCATGAGCGCTACGATATACATATATATAACTCTGGTTGCCACTAGATATGCAAGATACTTCTCATACCCTATCTACGTATTCTGCTACGGCCTGCCGTTGCTTGTTAGTTTGTGGCTGCTGTTGACCCACAAATTGAGATACACCCCTCAGAACCCTTCAGGATTGTGTGGAGTCATTAGCTATGATCCGAAATCTCGGCAACACTACCTCATAGCATCAGTTATTTCTGTTAACCTTTGGCTGTATTTAACGTCTGTTCTGGTACCAGTGCTCTGCCTGCAATTCACTGCTATCTGCATAGAAAGGTGCACGTACACTTGTGTTTGCCGGTGTCTATTGTGTTGGAATGTCACTATAGGCACAGTGAGATGGTATACAAACCATACAATATATGGGTTGTCTATTGGATGTTGATTTGCCACCCTTTTAGCATCATAGTCTAGTTTGGACATGCTACTTTCCCTATGTGCTCTCCCCATAGGAACATGCAAAATAACGGTACATTTGTATACCCTATAGTGTATAGGGTATACAAATGCAAGGAATTAAAATTTTCACTTTCTTTGTGACCTTGCTCATTTCGGTTTAGCGTAACTTTAGCCTGCAACATTGTCATCACATCAATTAAAACATTGACCATAAAGAGGAGAACACAAAAATGATTCATTTAAATAACTTCTTAGCACGTGCCATGAATGGGGTCATGAATTTGTAATGAAGTATGATGTATCCAAAAATATTAAAATACAATCCTTACCAAACTTTTACCATAGTTAGCTAATCTGCCACCAATCTCACGTTGCAACGTTAGAAGCAGGAAGATGCCTCACACCAGGAGGCAAGCCAGCTGCCTTTGATATCACAGTCACGTCTCCCCTAATGAAGTGTGACAGCAGGAACAGCCGCACTACTGGCAGAGAAGAGGAAGCACCAGGCTAATGACTCCAAGTATCATACGCTCTGATGGAACTGCATCCCTCTTGCTGTGGAGGAACTGGGGTCTTGAAGCCAGACAGACTTTCTCACATTTGGCCTCACACCTGTCCTTTGGCTTCAGACATCAGAAGCCGAAAAATCAAAGATTACATACATCATATCCAACTCTACAAATTAAATGAGATAAGAGCTAGCCTCGTCCTAGGCCCTATTTTTATATTAAAGTTACCGGGGCAAAAAATAGGGCCTGGAAGATACTGCCTCCTAGCGCGCATGCGCTAGCCATTATCAAGAAAAGTGGTAATTGTATACTTTTGTATTTTATTTTGGAAACCATTCTATATACTCATCTTATTTCGGGATAGCGTATTCTGTTGAGTTCCGAGAAGCAGTGGCTTATTCTCTATCGTGTGTTCACCTTCAAAGCTTTACGCTCAAGGTTAAGCAGGAGGAAGCTCTTTTCCATCTGTACAGTGGCCGAGATGTGTTCGCCTGGTTTCCAACTGGGTACGGGAAGTCAATTTGCTACCAACTACTACCATTCATGTTTGACTTCAAACTGAAGCGCACCACTGCTCCGCAAGCAAAATGTAGCTCAGTGCTAGTTATTTCACCACTAGTTTCCTTGATGGTTGACCAGGTGTCTGGTTTGCAGAAGAAAGGTGAAAATGCATGCTGCAATACACTCTGTGGAAACACAGGTATTTTATCCTGTATAGGAATATAAATGCATCTTCTGCAATCTTAGCTATATAGATGCAAATGTGTGATTGAGGATTTGTTATCATTTGTGCAGATGTGGACAAGAGTTGGGTGAGTGATCCATGGTCTCGTTGACTGATCTTCACAAGCTTTTGCCAAATCGACTGCAGAAAATCAAAGGTACATGTACATGTAATATAGTCAACTGAATTATCATGTGTATGTAATGTACAATGTGTACTTACCATCATGAAGTTCATGACACAATTCCAGTCCTCTACACATGGCTTCAGCTGTTCAAGTCGACCCACTCGCGTGATGGAGCACATCACATGACGCTTGGCACCCTGTTCTCGTTCACAAGTGACATGGTCACCCCCCCTCGTAAGTCTCTCATTATGTGCACCATGTCACTGATCTTGGTCTCATTCTTGTGCAGCACATCCAGAACAATCACTTCAGACTTTTCTGCCACCTTGTTACTGTAGGTGTGTGGAATATGAGTGACAACAAACTTCTTCAGTTGACGCAGGTCCTTGATGTAGTCACACAGTATTCTAGCAACAAGCACCTCCATGTCACTCTGAACAACCTTCATGTCTTCTCGGGATGGCAAGAAATAGTCTACCTTCAGTGATACTAGGCGAGGTGGGAGAAACTGGGGCAGTGGAGCAAGAGGTGAGATGTGGGCCTTTATTGCAAGTAGGCTGAACATGTGTCTAAGTTCCCCATGGTGACCACTCCTGATGTCTTGTACATTGCACTGCTTATCCACATTGTCACCTACAAACTTCACAAAAGCCCCTTCTCTTAGCCATTTGTCCATCACTTTAGTATGATGTAAGCTAATTTCGTTCACCCGATTGAGAATGGCATCATAGGAAATAGTAACATTGATGTGATTCAGCTGCGTCCAGGTCTGTAAATAAATGTGTACTGTTATTTTGTCTCCATTCACACACACACATATACACATACACACACACCTTTAGTGGAGAAGAGGGCACTGGATTTGTATGACTGCACCCCACACATCTCTCTTTTGTGCTCCGTCAAGAGATTGGCCACAGCCGTGCACAAGCCTGGGTATTGTGCATCTCTTTTGTGCTTGTTCCTGACCAAGCTTCGTGTGACAACTGAATTATGGATGATTTTGAATAGGGTTGGCACCCTGGTGCTGGGTTCCAAAATGGCCTGAGTCCATGAGAAACTCTCAGCCTGCTCTAGGGACATATCATTATGGAGGAACAGTGTCACTGGCTGTGCATTCTTTTTACACAATAATGAACATGCTTCACAGATCGTACGGGACACTTTAGAGAGACAGCCTCTTAATTCTCTGAGATCAGGATTGGCAAAAAGAACCCTCCAAATGAACTTCATGTTGCCGCCAGCCAATGCCTTCACAATCTTTTCAAACTCAGGACGCACGGCTGTAATCACTTCTGCACCCTTTTTAGGTGAGTACACTGAAATCTGTGCAATTTGTGTACTGTTATCTAAAGAACATGAATAGTTTATGATGTATTTACCTTCACTGATGAATTAGCAGCCATAGCATCTTCAGTTATGTTCTCACATGGGTCTAACACTATTGCTTCAGTAACTGTGGTGCACATATATATTAGGTGAATGATATGAACTTATTTGTACAACTAACCTTCAACCTGACTCTGAGATGGGTTTGAGACACCAATCACATTTATCTCTTCGTCTCCTGTACCCTCTGTAGTATGCTGATAATTGACACTGTCACTCAGTGGCTCAGTGCTTAGTGCTGTGCAAGCATAAATAAATTTAAAGGTATAACATTGATTATTATTTCTTTCCCCTACAGTCATGGCTATCCAGATAAGTAAGCCTTCTTCCAGAGCGCTTGGCCACAGGTCTACACTGGTTAGTGTGAGGAGATGCCCCAGGGCCACTGGTATCCTTTGTTCTCTTTCTACCAGGGCCAGAGAGAATGAGCTTGAGAGAGCCATTATTCTTCTGATACGTTTCCTTGGCTGCATGTACATGGTTCTGAAGAACTCAGCTGACAAAAATTTATTTTTGCAACTCCTGCAGAAGAAACTTGACAGACCATCATCTGCGGCTACTGGGACTTCAACAACCCTGCTGAGTCTATCTGCAAGGCCTGACGCCAAAGAAACTTAACTAACATAATTGAATGTGTAGGAGTAACAGTGTTGCTACAAATCCTAAAAGACCTTGACTCTGTGGCAGCCACGGTTGATTACACGTTCAGTAGAAATACTTTACTTGTAATTTTTTGTATACGCGTTGTGTATTTTTAAATGGAGCGCTATGAAAATCTACGGTCGACGCACATACGAGAAAGCCAGCCAGCGCTGGGAACGAGGAGTATACGGAATGGTTACCAAAATAAATTACAAAAGTATACGATTACCACTTTTCTAATGGCTGCGCTAGGACCCTGGCAGAGTGTTCCAGGGCCTGGAAGAAAACATTCCACTGGAATTTCGGAAATTTTAGGCAGTTTCTCATTTCACAAAATGCCAGCATTTTCCAATTATGTACACATCGCATACTACCGACAACGGTCAGCAAACCACAATAACTAACGATATGCAGAAATATTCGGTTTATCACTATTATGGCGAACAACGAGTCCCATCGTCCTAATTGGCCACAAAAAGACAATCGAAGACGGCCAGCAGCAGGCACGCTAACGTGGCTGCTTCGTTGTCGCCTTTTGCAATCCAGCAGCGTACGGGTGTTGCACTCGAACCGTCGTACTTAGTTGTTGCGTCTTCGCTTCTTCCAATTTGTGTGTCTGCAGTGGCGGATACAGGGGGGGGGGGGGGGGGGGGGGGGGGAGGGGTTGGTGGTGTCCGGACCCCCCTCAGATCTGATGATGAATAAAATTAAGTATCAATACTGTTAACGAAAGCAATTAACAACACCCCACGTGATATAGCAGTGCACAAGTGCGGGACCTCCAAAAGCTTCCGCACCCTCCCCCTGCTGATTCATGTCGGACCCCCCCTTCCAAAATTCCTGTGTCCGCCCTAGTGTGGCCTTACTTCATCTTCCGCCGCTTCCTTGTGCGTTGGACCAAATTAAACTATGGGGCCGTCCATAAAGTACGTCACGTGCAAGGGGGAGGGGGGGGGCCTCAGTCAGCGTGACGATGCATACATTAAGTATACCATCAGTATGGGATAATGCGTGACGAGGGGGGGGGGGGGGGTCAAAAAAAGCGTGACGTACTTTATGGACAGCACCTATCGTGACGGTTAAAAAGATAACCGGGATTTTTTGGTGGAATTTGGAAATTTTACAGAGCATATTCCGGTCGGATTTTTGAGAATTTTTGTGTGGCATTTTTTCGACAGGCCCCTATTTTTCGCCCCCGTAACTTTACTATAAAAATAGAGCCTGGGGACGAGGCTAGGGGTGGTATAGTGCCTTGTTCATGGAGCAGTTCATGAGGTCCTTCTCGGGGGTCACTTCAATAGCCTTCAAAATGGGCAAAGAGAATATATGGAGACCATCCATGCGATGTTCAATATGACCCAGATAAGTGTATTCAGCAGTAGAAAACTGGGCTTTGCAGTGAGCACATATTTGCAGTAATGCATGCACGGTACGTGATCACCCCAGGACATACCGAACATAATCATGCAAGTCATCTAGATAGGCTGCAGCATGCAAAACGTTCACATCCTTTCCGGCACGATCAATTTATTGGTCGTTACAGTACTATGCTATAACGTTCGAGAGAGAGAGAGAGAGAGAGAGAGAGAGAGAGAGAGAGAGAGAGAGAGAGAGAGAGAGAGAGAGAGAGGGAGGGAGGGAGGGAGGGAGGGAGGGAGGGAGGGAGGGAGGGAGGGAGGGAGGGAGGGAGGGAGGGAGAGAGAGAGAGAGAGAGAGAGAGAGAGAGAGAGAGAGAGAGAGAGTCTCAGAGACCTCTATGCATGGCTCTATAGCTAGATATATATATATAGCTCTGTCAATGACCCTATTTATATAGGTGTGTGTCAATGTACCGATGCTCTTCTTGTTGTACGGCAATTAAGCTCTTGCCTATAACTCACTAGGAGCCAATTCGCTGCGCAAGCCTTATGGAGTTCGTCACAGGTCACATAGGACCGGGACAACTAATAAATATCATTGCCGGCGGTTCACAAGCGTACGGCCAAGTTGTGAGCGACATGCAGAGCACAAAATTGTGACTGTTCCGATTGTGGAATTTTAAAAGTATACATGAGTATTATTGGGTGCGGTCATTTTTTATCGCCGTGCGTTCGCCTCCCAGTTTGTCTCACGTAAGAATTTATGGAATTTGTATTATCTCGTTCACAAACACGCTATGTGCAGTCACAGTGTGTATGTCTACTTTCTCTCATGTGCATGTGTCACATCCACATGTACGCGGTTCCAGGCAGGATGTCGCCGTACTGTTGGCATGCATTATGTGAAGTACAGGAAACTGACATTCTTTACGTAAAGTTTTCTTTACATGTAAAGGTAAAGTGGGTGGGGCACACCCCTCACGAGATTGTTATACTTCTCTGACCCCAAAGCGTTGAAAAGCAAAACGTTTGGACTATTATTGCCCTGAAATCATGTATCCGCCCCTGTAACATCAACGTCAAATAACATAAAAAGCAATCACGTGCGCCTCCTATTTGCCACACCCACATATGAATAATTAATCAGCTCTCATTTGAATACCGTAATATGCATCCACTTCACGTAAAGCGAATAAAAGTGCTTAAAACTTTACGTAAAAGAAACTTTGCGTATAGTGTAAAGTGCCCAAACATAGATATCGGGCGAGTGTTTGGCGTGGCAACCTCCCACCAGCTAGGGGAGTCTGTAAGCTCCCCCATGCATTGGGATCTGCATGGGGCGAAGACCCAGAAGCTGCCGTTGTTTATACGTACATGCATATACTTCTAACGTGTCGCCAAGGCTTACCAAACGAACCTCAGTTTAATGTAAACACAGGCCGGCCTGGATCATGTATACTTATTATTTCGATGGGTACACTTATCATGTCACGAGCTTATATGTATGCATAGAAACAAACACATGATGTTCGGCCCGATCCAAACAAATCAAACCGCATTGCTGTATAGCTTGGGTCGCGAATCTATATGGAGGCGCTGTGGAGGAGCGGCGGGTGGGAGTATCTCTCCCACCCTGCAAAGGGGTGTGGGGGGAGCGCTGTAAGCCGGGGTGTGTGGTCCAAGAGCCCCCAGCGCAGCAGTTTCATACCTTTTATTGCTTTAATGTAAGGCTTTAGATTAGTACAAGTCATGCCGTAATAAAATTTCTGCGGGTTATACGTCGAGACAAAAAAGAATGTGATTTCAAGTGAATAGTTGCTGTATATGACAGCTAGCTCGCGCCGTGTGATTGCATTTTTGCATGGTTTTCACAATACTTTACATAATGTGTGTCAGTGCACTGACTCAAATTATAAAACAGGACGATGTACTTAATGGTGTAAATAATACCATTCATAAAACGAGGAGAAGAACATATAGTACTGGGTACAAGTGTGAACACCATGTACGTATTTTAAACCATGTGTTTTCATGGAGCCATTCAGATGCGAACATATTACTTCTCATTTAATCAGTGGACTATGGAACTTTAAAAAGTGCAGGCACCCTCGTAAGCCTTCAGACCTAAGTAAGTAGTTCTCCTCATCAGAGTGAATTTTGATGCCAAGTCATTCATAGCTGACTCTAAACTATGTGAAACCACTGAAATAGTATACAGTGAGAATCCATTTATTCCAATGATTTTGTTTTTATTTCAACCATTATTTCAACCATTAGTATAAATCCATGGGTCTAATTATCCATATACAGAACAGACACCAATATTGAATGGGGGGAGGGGGGGGGGGGGGGGTCACTTGCATGCTCTATACGGATTGTATTATCATGTTAGAAATGTATTAAATTATGTACCTACTGTATGGGGCAGTGCAAGAGAAAACTGGACTTATGTGATTTGTAACATTTCTTCAATTTATTTTGCAGTGTCGTTGCGACCTTTAAAGCTCTATCCTTCAAACTTACTACATATATTACCGGACCATTTTACTACTGCATTTTGTTGTCGAATGTTTTTTATTTACTCCCTGGGGGGTCCTCATAATTAAACAACCAGAACAGTTAGATTGCAATGGATCTCGATGAAAGAATGCCTTTTCGCGTTCAAATTTGCAGCACATTTACAACACTGCACCCACTATTTTTCCCACAGCTGTCCCTGGTACTGTTCCCACAGCTGTCCCTGCTACTGTTCCCACAGCTGTCCTGCTACTGTTCCCACAGCTGTCCCTGGTACTGTTCCCACAGCTGTCCCTGCTACTGTTCCTACAGCTGGGGGTAATTGAAATAAAAGTCCACAGGGAAAAGTGGGGAGGGGGGAGGGGGGGGGGGGGGCAATTGAAATAAAAGAAAAAAAACAACCCGTTGCCTCCTCTTCATTGGAATGCTACAGCTTGATATGAAAGTTGGGCGGGGGGTGTGGGCCTACATTGACTTAAGCTCTAACAACCATTGCTGTTACATGCATATGCATCCCTGGTACTGTTCCCACAGCTGTCCCTGCTACTGTTCCCACAGCTATCCCTGCTAATGTTCCCACAGCTGTCCCTGCTACTGTTCCCACAGCTGTCCCTGCTAATGTTCCCATAGCTGTCCCTGGTACTGTTCCCACAGCTGTCCCTGCTACTGTTCCCACAGCTGTCCCTGCTAATGTTCCCACAGCTGTCCCTGCTAATGTTCCCACAGCTGCCCCTGCTAATGTTCCCACAGCTGTCCCTGGTACTGTTCCCACAGCTGTCCCTGCTACTGTTCCTACAGCTGGGGGTAATTGAAATAAAAGTCCACAGGGAAAAGTGGGGCGGGGGGGGGGGGGGGGGGGGGGGCAATTGAAATAAAAGAGAAAAAACAACCCCTTGCCTCCTCTTCATTGGAATGCTACAGCTTGATATGAAAGTTGGGCGGAGGGCGTGGGCCTACATTGACTTAAGCTCTAACAACCATTGCTATTACATGCATATGCATCACCATGCAATACCAATCAACCAACACCTATCAATTTTTTGTATTGTGCAGAACTCTCACTCCTGCCAACACATTATCTAACCATTGGTTTGATACACCCTGATATACATGTATGAGCTTATTTTCTGTACATGTAGATCAAACAGCATGCAATATGAAGTACATCCGCGTGTGGGCGTAGCCTAATTAGTGGTTTAACATATATCGATGCTTTACAAAATCAGCCAAACGAAAAGGCAGAGGTACAGAAACAGTTTCAAATGCATTTTCTTTACAAATACCACCAATAGTATATTATGAACTTGTAAGACTGATCTGGGATTGCTTAGAAAAAAAGTGCACCTGCCGCGGCCCGTTAGCTAGGTTGTCCGACATTACGGGCCTTTTTTGACCAAGGCAATTGTCCCCAAGGCAGTCGTAAATACGCAGTGACTATCAAAATGCTTATAATAGCAGATGCTGCATTACCGGTGTTTAAAAAAAAAAAAAAAAACCAAGGCTGGGATTTTGAAACTTTTCCCTAGCCTGTGGGAGACGCAGACCGGTGTAATTAAGTGATGTTCACGTGACAAGCAACTTGCAAAATGTCAGGTCCACCTCCGGATGTCGATTCGAGGGAGGGTGGGGCACTTGATGGGCGGTGTCTCGTAGTCACGGGGCAATGACGGCACAATGGCGGAGCAATCGGAAGACAAATGAACGACAACTTTCAAACGCCGCGGTTTTGTAACCGCTCATCACATCTCTAACGAAAAGGCGGAAAAAATAGTGGGTGCAGTGTTGTAAATGTGCTGCAAATTTGAACGCGAAAAGGCATTCTTTCATCGAGATCCATTGCAATCTAACTGTTCTGGTTGTTTAATTATGAGGACCCCCCAGGGAGTAGATAAAAAACATTCGACAACAAAATGCAGTAGTAAAATGGTCCGGTAATATATGTAGTAAGTTTGAAGGACAGGGCTTTAAAGGTCGTAACGATACTGCAAAATAAATTGAAGAAATGTTACAAATCACGTAAGCCCAGTTTTCTCTTGCACTGCCCCATTATTGACCTCTTATTTCATCCATAATACTGAATACATTACTGAATAATAAATGTGTGTGACATAATCAGCTAATTGTGTTGTTTTCTTTTTCAGTACCATACATTATTCATACTTGCAGTATATTTTTGATTGGCTAGCAAATGAGACCAAGATGGGAAGTAGCTCCAAATGATGTTTCGTCATATAATAGCCACGTTGATGATTCCCAGCATGTATACAACAATACTATGACTACTGACCAATCTTTGCCTTGCAAAATCTGCCTTTACATTGTGGTACTTTTCACAGTACTCATTGTTGTGGCTTGGATAAACACAACAGCTGCCTTTGCTGTCATGTTTATAGTTATGGTAGATTTTTATATGATGCCAACTAATGGGGCCTCAGTCCCTCAGCATCAGCTCCTGCATTCAAATTCTAGGCAATCGCATACCAGTTCATCAAGCTACCAGATAGCCAAAGCTGATCTGCATGAGTTAAATAAGGAAGATGGTAGGGATAACGATCAAACAGATATGGTAACACGCTCATCTATAAGCCAGGTGCCCCTTCAAATGGATAAAAGCAGCTTAATAGAAGAAAGCAATATCAAACATGCTGCCAGTCCAATTACAATCAAGCACACACAAACTAAATGCCCTTTAAGTATCAAACACCAACAAACAAAATGCTGTTTAGCTGAACAAATAATATTGAAATCAACTCTTATCAGTCATGGTCCCCCAAATATATTCAAAATTACAGATGTAAAAAGAATACAGATGCAAGCCAAGAAAATTTCAAAGTGTGAGATTGGTACTCCTAGTGTGAGTGCACCACCCCCTGGTAGAGTGCTAATGCTTGTAGGTGCTACAGGAGCAGGAAAGACTACTCTGATGAATGGAATATGCAATTATATATATGGTGTTCAATGGAATGACAACTTTCGCTTTCAAATGATCTCCAATCAGGATGAAGGAAGCCAATCACAAACACAAAGTCAAACTAAATGGATTACAGCTTACACGTTTCATAGGATGGAGGGCTCTCCTCTTCACTACACTCTTACAGTCATTGATACTCCAGGCTTTGGTGACACCAATGGCCTGGAAAGAGATAAAGAAATAACTGCCCAGATTAAAGACCTTTTCTCTATAAAGGGGGAGAATGGAATAGATCAGATTCATGTAATAGGGTTTGTTGCACAGGCACCTTTGGCTCGGCTTACTCCACCACAAAGATATGTTTTTGATGAAATCCTATCTATTTTTGGTAGAGATGTTGGCCAAAATATCTTCATCATGGCTACATTTGCTGATAATAAACCTCCACCTGTCTTAGAAGCTATGAAGGAAGCAGGTATACCATATCGCAAAGATGTCAAATTCAACAATTCTGCTTTATTTGGTGCCAACACTGCTTCTACATCTGATATATTTGATAAATGTTTCTGGGATATGGGCACAGCTGGCTTTAAAGTGTTTTTCGAAGAATTTGAAAAGGTTGAAGCCAGAAGTTTGCAGCTTACAAAGGAAGTGCTGAAAGAAAGGGAGCGCTTAGAAGCAAACATACAAGGGCTGCAACCACAAATTAGAGCCGTAATGCTTAAAATGACTAGTTTGGAAGAGGAAAAAGACATTCTTAAAAAGTATCAATCTCAGATAAATGAAAACAAAGACTTTAAGTACAATGTCAATGAAACCCACCAGCAAAAAATTGATCTCCATGGTCAGTTTGTCACCAATTGTCTAGAATGCAATGTTACCTGCCATTTTCCATGTCAAATACCAAATGACAAAGAAAAATACAACTGTGCAGCAATGACAAAGCAAGGTGACATGAACACTACATGTACTGTTTGTTCCAGGAAGTGCTCATGGGTTAAGCATGTCAATAACTCTTACAGATTTGAAATATATGAGAAAATTGTGGAGAAAACCAGTGACGAGTTGAAAAAACGTTATGAAAATGCAGTGGATGGTAGATCTAAGGCCGACAGTATTATCAGCAGCATTGAAGATGAGCTACAGCAAATGCATACAGGAGTAATCGACATGATTTATCAGGTCCATCGGAGCTTAACAAGGTTGGATAAGATTGCTTTGAAGCCTAATCCTCTTTCTGAAGTGGAGTACATAGATCTACTGATAGAATCTGAGAAGTCAGAAGCCAAGCCTGGGTATATGCAGCGCATTGATTGCTACCAAAAAGTAAAGGAGAAGGCAAAAATATTGTCACTTGTAACAGATGACGAAAACTTTGAACGAATAAAACAAAATGATACTTGGGCACATGTATTCAGGACTGTATAGAAAGGATTTAATTTTATACTGGATTATGATAAAAATTTGTTATTATGAGATTTCTTAACTTGGATGGTGTTAAATTCTATTTTATCCACTTGCCACTTGAGTAGATACTACATAATACATGTATGTGAGGTACCATGACCTAAACTACAATTAGGCATGCACTATAGTCATAATGATCATACACATTCCGTATCTCTCATGAAGCATGTACTATAGTCATAATGATCATAAACATTTCCGTTTCTCTCACGAAGCATGCAGTATAGTCATAGTGATCATAAACATTTCTGTATCTTTCATGAAGCCTGTTTTATGAGATCGTTAAAAGTATATTCATTGAAACAGTTACCCATTTATGATAAAAGTCGCCACCATTCAGCTACCAGGCTGAGTTTCCAGCAGCATACTGGTGAGATGATAGTAGACTCATTTTGCTATGGTACAACTTCAATGGCGCCACCTTTTATTCTTGGAAAAATGATGCAGCTCTTTCTCGAACAGATTTTGTTATGTGTCATCTTTCTCGAACAGATTTACTTATGTGTCGAGCATGTGTTTCTCCAGACAGGTGGTTGATTTCTCCTGAGAATTCAACAAAAACTGTTAGCTTGGACGCTACTGTTATAACATAATGATGATTCTTGATGAATCTTTACCTCGCAAGTGCTAAAAGTACAATAACCATCTGCTTTAAATATAACAGAACCATGAGTGATGTATCTTCTTCCAATGCACTGCAACAACTATTTATTTTTGATAAGTCACTTGCCATTGCATGAACCCATGATGGATTAACGCAGTCTTGGGACAATACGCAATCCCCCTCTGATGTGCTAAAATTCAAAATAGCATTTCGTCCGTCCGTCCGTCCATCCGCAGTTCGTCCGTCCATCCGTCCGTCCGTCCATCCGTCCGTCCATCCGTCCATCCATCCATCCATCCTTCCACCCACCCACCCACCCACGCACGCACGCACATACATACCAGAATGAGATCAAGATGTGTGTCTTGAATTTGTATATTGCCCCTGTATGAACACATTCATGTATATCTATCTTGTTACATATCTGTGCTGTCATCTGTATAGAAGAGAAGGGTTTCAGTACACCAGCAGCCGTACATGCAGGACATTTATAAGTCTCTATGTGGGAAGCGGCTCTTCAGTAACTCCAACACAATCTCCGTGATACCGCAAGCAATCATAAATCTAATCATTCAGTGCAAGTGTAATGAAAACTATATAGTGTTCATTACAATTAAAAAAAACGAACCTTGAAGGATCATAGTGTGTTCACAGACACAGTAGGTGTTAGCAGCATTTTCTTCGTGATCGTTGTCCTCAATATGGTCAGGATGAGGTTCATCATTCCCTTCGTCCTCACCATCACTAGGCCCTTGGTCCACATCATCACTTGGTCATTGGTCCACACCATCACTAGGTCCTTGTTCCACACCATTACTGGGCCCATTCACAGCATCACTAGGCCCTTGGTCCACACCATCACTAGGTCCTTGGTCCACACCATCACTTGGCTCTTGGTCCACACCATCACTAGGTCCTTGGTCCACACCATCACTAGGCCTTTGGTCCACACCATCACTAGGTCCTTGGTCCACACCATCACTAGGTCCTTGGTCCACACCATCACTAGGTACCATCACTAGGTCCTTGGTCCACACCATTACGGGGCCCATTCACAGCATCACTAGGCCCTTGGTCCACAGCATCACTAGGTCCTTGGTCCACACCATCACTAGGTCCTTGGTCCATGCCATCACTTCGTCCTTCATCCACAGTGTTTACGTACATCATTAGCTCCTTCCTCCTTACTCTCATTAATCTCTTCATCCATATGAGTACTGGTCTCTTCTTGTACATGATCAGCAACCTTTCCATCTGTAACCAGAACTGGTTTTCCTGCTTGGTCTCTAGTGCAGGTCTACATGTATATTCATTACAACATATGTGTACACACCTACATTATAGCTATGCATGATATTCATCAGTAATTTTGTAACATCACTAATACATTTACACTGAAAAGTAATTTTTATATACCTGATAAGGATGACTTGTACCAATTTGTTTTTGCACACATAAATCAGATCTGTTCAGCAAGGCCGTAGTAAGGGGGGGGCTTGGGGGGGCTTAAGCCCCCCCAAAATTTTGGTCCAGCATATTATTTATACGTTGACGTTATAGTCACAAATTGAACACATCCCGGTATTGCAAGTGGCCCGTAAATTTAGAACGAGAAAGCATATATATTAGACTGGAAGGGATTGGAAACCAGACCAATTAACACCAATCAACAAGTACAGTCCTGGCAGTTCAAGTCCCCAGGCCTTTACAGATAAAATGGCGGGTACCAAGTTTGCGCAGGAGCGAGCGTAAAGAACGTTGTGGTAAAGGGAACACTTTTCATAAAGTTCATGGTTTTGTAGGTTGTTTTATTTCCTATTCAGATATTTTCAGGGTACAATCGACCACATTAATAATCCATACATTATTATCTCTAGGGCAAAAACTGCGCGCGAAATAAAGGCTTAGCTTTTAGATTTTTTTTTTGGTCGTAGAAAACGTACAGATGGCAAACTAACAATCCGTTGGCACATAGTTTTCATCTGGCTATCTGGTAGTCAAGTTTTCAGAATTTTTACGACAAAGCTACGGTCGCTATACCGGTGAGTATCACACCTAGTCAAAAGTAAGTGTTTTTATTTTTATATCGAGTACGACGCATTCATGTCACAAACACTATACTGTGTACGTAAAACACAGTGCTCAATCTGCCTATCGTAACGCCGTACCTTTACGTCGCTTTGTTCGGGCGTAGTACCGGTGAGTTTGATTCTAGACATGGAGCGCTTTAAGTCTAATATCTTCTCTTAGGAATGGAGTATTAAAAAAGTAATTACTTCTTCGTGATCCACAGTTCGTGCGCTACCTTTTACTACTCTTCTTATTTGCCTCTTGCGTACTTGACCAAAAACTTTTGAGGGGCGAGGTGCCAGACTAACCAATTAGCAACTGCCAGGAGTGTCCCCGCTACGTTCTATTGAAATGTATGGCGCACGTGCGCGGTTTCCAATCCCTTCCAGTCTAATATCTATGGAGAAAGTGTGGTCAACCGTCGATTAATCAGCAATTTTGGTCCAGCATAAATGGACACACGTTGATGTTATAGTCAATAATCGTATTATCAAGATCATGAATATTAATTAGCCCCCCCAAATTTTTGTGATTGACTACGGCCATGTGTTGTGGTACCAGTATGAAGCAACTACTGCCACAAACTTGAATGATCGATTTGATTTTCCAGACAAAACTTGTGCAGCTAAGTACCAGTAACCACTTGGTCCTGGGACTATGCAATTCTATGCATTTTTATAGGACCAAACACAGGCTCCACCCACCATAGTTTTCATATCCTGGGATATAGCATGGAGGGAGTGAAAATGTACACAGTGGGTGGGAAGACCACTCCTCAAGGCTTTGCATACATCAACAGTAGCACAGTTCGTTGTATATGTACCCAAATAAGGTCACTAAGTAGAACTGTTACCTGCAGTATCAGTTTAAGCTATATCTCAGATGTGTGTAACATTACATCCGCCACAATATAATCACTCATTCTCACACCCATACACTCTCACGCACAAGTACATTCATAACAGACAAAAACATCCCCTGGATCAACCAGCGTAACAAAAATAGTCTTTATTCACATTTTCAAAAGGTAGTTTGGAAACCAGAAACATGACAGCTAAAAAGATCAGTTCAGCAGGTCCATGACAGGAGGTCGTATTATATGATGAGCTGGTCAACTGATCAGTTGTTGTCACACACTCAGCTGGTCCAGTGTTCAGAATCCGCATGTGACATTTGATCCCTGGTTGGCATAGGTACACACCTACCCTGTGGGTACATGGACCATTTCAGAGTCGCAAGAATGGCACCCATCTCCACAGGTCAGCTTGAAAGAACTTATTAGTTGTGGTCACACACCCTGTGCTCAAAATCTGCGCATGACGTTGGGTCCCTGGTTGGCACAGGTACACATCTCCCCTGTGGGTACATGAAAACCTCAGAGTCTGCCTCAGTGTGTTTTCAACTCAGAAGAATGGCACCCATCTCCACATGCACAGGTCAGCTTGAAAGTATCTTATTAGTTGTAGTAACATCCCCAGTGTTCAAAATCTACGAGTGAGGTTGGGTCCCTGGTTGGCACAGGAATACACCTACCCTGTGGGTACATGAAAACCTCAGAGTCTGCCTCAGTGTGTTTTCAACTCAGAAGAATGGCACCCATCTCCACATGCACAGGTCAGCTTGAAAGTATCTTATTAGTTGTGGTAACATCCCCAGTGTTCAAAATCCACGAGTGAGGTTGGGTCCCTGGTTGGCACAGGAATACACCTACCCTGTGTGTACATGAAACACCTCAGAGTCTGCCTCAGTGTGCTTTGCAACTCAGAAGAGTGGCACCCATCTCCACAGGTCAGCTTGAAAGAACTTATTAGTTGTGGTCACACCCTGAGTGTTCAGAATCCGTGTGTGACGTTGCTCCCTGGTTGGCATAGGTACACACCTACCCTGTTGGTACATGAAACACTTCAGAATCGGGTTCAGTGTGCTTTGCAACTCACAAGAATGGCACATCTCCACAGGGGAGCTTGAAAGTAACTTATTAGTTGTGGTCACATCCCATGTGTTCAAAATCCACGTGTGATGTTGGGTTTCCTGGTTGGTACAGGTACACACCTACCCTGTGGTTACATGGAACACTTCAGAGTCGGATTCAGTGTGCTTTGCAACTCACAAGAATGGCGCCCATCTCCACAGGAGAGCTTGAAAGTAACTTATTAGTTGTGGTCACACAACCCAGTGTTCAGAATCTGCGCGTCACATTGGGTCCCTGGTTGGCACAGGTTCTCACCTACCATGTGGGTACATGGAACAGCTTGTAACCCCAGCTGGTCCAGTGTTCAGGATCCCAACTAGTCCAGTGTTCAGGATCCTCACGTGACCTTGAGTCTTAGTTGGCACAGGTACACATCTACCCTGTGGCTACAGGTACAGCTCACAGCAACTTCATATAACACGTTGCATAGTGTTTGCTTACGCTCGTGAAGTGATCTATAAGCACTCGTTTCAGACGCCCGCCGCTTGAGGAATGTTAAACTTATTCATTTTTAAATGTGCGGCTGAGGAATGTGGGGCCAACCTCCGCACGGTCGAGTTAAGGCGACCATACACTAGGCAACATGTTGCGTGCAACTCTATGAATTTCTAGTAAAATATCAGTTTTACTGAAAATATAATTGCATTCATTGAGTTGTTCGCAACAGTATTGCCTAGTCAAGAAGGATTTTTCCGGGACTGGGAACGAGGACAGGTAGGACACACGGACACACCGTAAGGTATTCAATCTATGGACACACACACACACACACACACACACACACACACACACACACACACACACACACACACACACTCACCCCCCCCCCCCTCTTTTTTTTTCTACTATATCTCTGGTAGTACGTCAGGAGTCTCGCTATAAAAGGGTCGCGTGTTTTAATGGTATTCATAGTCTGGTCAAATCCTATGTGGACGTTTTTACTTTCCGGTTATTCATGCTACTCACATGTGAACTGTTTCATTACTTCCTTGCATAGTTATAGATTGGAGGAATGGTTTTTATTGTTCAAGTGACCAAAAAAAAATTATATACATAAAAATACGTATGGCGGAATGAAAAGGATGTTCATTAAAAACGACGTATTATAATAGTTGTGCGTCATTCTATTTATACGATTAGTAGTGAAATTATTAGTAGTGAAATTATTAGTAGTGAAATATTTTCGTAAGTACAGTGATAATATGGAGAGTGAATGTACTAATCCAATCAGACATTCCGTTCGCTACGTTGTTTCTGTTACATGCTCACTCTCCATCTGCGGAGCTCTGATGGTTATCTTTGTGTACGTCTGTTTCAAGTCATTGCGGAACAAACTCCGGGAAATTATTCTCAACCTCTCATTGATGGATCTAGGCGTTGGGTGTTCCAACCTAATAGGGAATGTCGTCATTCTCGCGTCGTCTAATGCCAATGGAACCTGTAGTGCCGCACAAAATGATCTGTATTCCAACGCTAACTTGTGTGTTGCTCAGGCCTTCTTCAGTCATTACTTCACGATGAGCTCAATCTTGTGGATCATGAGCGTTGCGATATACATATATATAACTCTGGTTGCCACTAGATATGCAAGATACTTCTCATATCCTATCTACGTATTCTGCTACGGCCTGCCGTTGCTTGTTAGTTTGTGGCTGCTGTTGACCCACAGATTGGGATACACCCCTCAGAACCCTTCAGGATTGTGTGGAGTCATTAGCTATGATCCGAAAACTCGGCGACACTACCTCATAGCATCAGTTATTTCTGTTAACCTTTGGCTGTATTTAACGTTCGTTCTGGTACCAGTGCTCTGCCTTGCAATTCACTGCTATCTGCATAGAAAGGTGCGCGCACACTTTTGTTCTTTGTGTCTGTTGTGTTGGAATGTCACTATAGGCACAGTGAGATGTGTATACAAACCATACAGTATATGGGTTGTCTATAAGTTTGGGAATTGTATGTTTGCCATACATGTAACCTCATCATGGATTCATTATTTGGGTGGGTTGAAGTCTATGATTAAAAACTCAGGCCATTCTAACACGTACTGATTTCCAGCTGTGTAAGAAAGAAGTTTTAGAAACCGAGGTATCTCTTGGAATATGTAATAATTTGAAAGACTTGAAAGTCCCCTCTTCATGGTAACAATAGTATTATGTCTATGCTCACCTAAAACAAAAAAGGTTTTGTTTTGGGATGTTCCCCCTTGCCCTTGTGATAAGGAATGCACGTCAGTATTTACAATTGCATGCATCAACTTTAATTGTCTTTTCTAGAAACTTTTATTGTATGGAACTAGGTCCCCTTTCATGGCAATGATCCCAAGTATATATATGTATTCATGCGCACAATATATGACACTGAGTTGTCTTGTCATGATTTGTGGGGTCCATGATATTTATTTTTGTTAATGGCCATTTATCATTCATGATTATGATTTTTGTAAATCTTTTAATTATCCTAACAACAATTATCCTAAGTGGATGAATAGGCTGTTGGTAGTTTTAAGATCTGATAGCATACTAGAGAATAAGCTGGTTTTAAAAAGCCATGAATATAAGAGTTCTAAACTGCCCTTTCTTGGCTGTAAGTCACTTTGGATGACCACTATTAAACCAGTTTAATATAGTTTCGAACATACCTATGAGGCGAGCATTTACAGCCTACTATCTAATAAAAAGCCTTTGGGGATATGCATACTTTATCCCCAACAGCCAATCCCTTTCCGGCTATCACACTACTAAAGGCCGCCATACACTAAGCAACATATTGGCGGGTGAAGCCAGAGGAAACTCTGGTGGAAGCTTGTAGAGATTCTGACGTGCAAATCGATAGTCAAACTTGGGTATAGGGGCGAAAGACTAATCGAACCATCTAGTAGCTGGTACCCTCCGACGTTTCTCTCAGGATAGCTGGAATCCGATGGCAGTTTCATGCTGCAACTCAAATGAATGTGGATAGAAGTTCAGTTTAAAACTTTAGTTTTACCACACTATCTATTTCAATGTCTTATTTCAGCATCCGCTGACATTTGATAAACGTTGACTTAAACTCATATTTCCTGAGTATTTTATGTTCATGTAACATAATAATAACATTTAGAATCTTACTACAAATTTGGCTATTGTTTATAATTCGAATGGGATTTAGGATTTGTTTACAGGTGCAGATGTCCTGCACTAACATTTGTTGAGGACAGAAAATATGCTGTTGTCTTTTGTGAACTGCTCTTAACACCCACCACTGTTGACTCTGCATGTTACAATTATGGCATTTCACTGGTTCCCCAAGCCATTACCAATGATACATAGAAGTGATAACCGTAATGAGCTCACAGTATGAGTGTCTTGAAAAATAAAATAATTGTATCCAATGATGGATCTGGTAGTGCAGTGTCATCAAAATTGATCTAGATAGAGCAAGATTGTAGGTCCTAACAGATTTACGTGACCACTATGAGCTTTAGGGATTAAGAGCTTTAATTTACACTTTTTATAACAGCTCTACGTGCCCATATGAACATCAAGCCTGTAGAATATTAGCCTCATTTACAGATATACATATATGCAAGCAGTTTGATTAAGTACTTCCTGATGTCATGGTCACATTTATCCAACACATTGTAGCATATGATATGTTTGCCACACTGTTAGTTTCATTGATTCATGTGTTATAAACAGGCTCCATCACATATTTTAACAAGGCATTTGGCATATTATTCACACTTCACCTATCAGATGCATGCTATGCTTGGTTAATATGAAGATGAGCACAATGCATTCATCACCACTGTTCTATTGCGATGACTAATTGCTATCAATATCCTCATTTAACCATATCAATGCATAGAACCTAAAATGTTTATGTAAATGGTCAATGAGATCTCCATGATAGCGCATGATAAACCATGATAAAACGTTACTATGATTAGTTATATGAGATAAGCACAATGCATGCATAACCACTGTTCTGTTGAGATCACTCTGTGCTTTCCTCTTATATTTTCCAGTCTGACAATTCCAAGCAGTATTACTCAAAAGTGCAGTTCTGGATGAATATGTATCTACTTGATTACAAATTTCTTTTAATGCCCATAATGTTCTTTCTCCTAAGAATCTGGTCTTGTATCAGTGATGCACTTTTTCTGTATACCAGTCTGAAACAGAAAGATATTTCTAAGGAGTTTCAAGATGTACTGCCTTATTTGGCTGTAAGTCTACTGTAATTTGAATTCATGTGGTAACGTATTGCTTATGATGTGATGCACATTGATACATATATCCAGGGTATCAGTACCTGTGGACAAGGATTTGTCAACTTTGTTATTTTTGTCGTCCTTACCAAGCAAGTGAGGACCACTGTATTCAGCCGAAGTGTGTGGAAAAATTGCATCATTTACCAGTGGTTGAAATCAAGACAGCGTGTTTGGTATCCAGTATTATCACCTGTACTCTCATCAATAAACAAATCACACTATACTGATAGCATTGAGGAATCTCTGGAAAATAGTATATCATGAAACTGTTGTATAAGGACCAATTTACCTTTGTTTTCTAGCATAGTACAACTAAACATTTAAGCTGCTTTATGTATATGATATGTCTTATTCCTTTCTCTGTATTCTTGTCTGGTCATACTCCATGACTTGACTTCTGTTATTATTTAAAATACACTCAGCAAAAATGCAGAAATAGAAACAATCCACCCTCCTCCTCCCATCACAACAAGCGTGCATACATACGCATGAGTATGTGGAGGCCTGGAATCAGTACAGAACCCATACAAGATTCAAAATTTAAAGCACCTGAGGGAAGGAATTGCGCTCTTCTCTTCTCTGGATGTCACTTTAAGGCGATGGCCTAATGTATTTAGACATTTAGAAGACTCCATATCAAACATTATTAAAGGCTGCTAAAGATTTATTCAAGGCTGTAGATGTTTTTGCAAAGGTTCAAGTGTACATATCTTGGGATAAGTTTTTATGTGATACTTGGTTGGCCACTGCTCCAGCTTTATGTAATAGCTAAGCAAATAGGGGTATAGGTTTCAAGGCCCCACCACTTTTGCCAGGGCACGATTGCATGTAACTGATCCAGGTTTTTTCCTGTCAGGAATGTTAGTAGGATGAATCCAAGAAGGATAGGAACTAAGCAGCATGCAGTCATTGCTCTGTGGATTACTTTACAGAGGCATTGAAAAAATTGCCACTGTTCACTTTTTTTGTAACTAAGGCTGTTATAGCTATAAAGTGAGTCACTTCTGAACCACAAGGTCAACTATTGCCATGTATAACTTCTGGGGGTCCAATAATATTTGCTTGTACTTGGTAATAAATCATCAAGCTTGAGCCAGGTATTGCTTCAGGTGAACACAGAGACAGCTGCAACTGAGTCAGTCAGAAGCTTTGTCTTAGTGATCTATAAGTGCCCATCACCTGCATTAATACTTGCATGGCTTCTGAAGGCTAGGAGTTTGCAACTGAATGGTGAGTCAGTGTTGTGTTGACCAAACTAGAGAGGTCCTGTAGCTATTGACTTATTCTGTTCCTTAATTTTTATTTCGTCCAATATAGCTGTGCAAAGTGCATACACGGTTTCCCGCTCGATTCGCGCCAATGATTTAGGCAATTCATTGTATAGGAAGCGGGTGCCTAAATCATTGGCGCTAATCGAGCGCACGCAGCAATATCTCTGTAACATACATTACCTATGTTCGGCCACTTTTAGAGTCAATTACTCAGGTATGGAATCCTTGGCTTCATCAGGACATCAATTCCATTGAGAAAGTCCGACGTTTCTTTACCAGAGCTGTCTGCAATAGAGCTAAGCTATCACGGATGAATTAAAGATTAACAAACAGAACAAGTCATCCAGATAGGTTGCTGCATGCAAAACTTTCACATTCTTTCCGGCATGCACGATCAATTTAGTAGTTGTAACGGGCCTGTGCTCTATATAGGTACTTTCATATCACGTAACGTACTTCCGCATATCCAAATATCTGTAGTAAAAATTATGACTGGATTTTACGAAAGTTAAGAGAAGTAGGTATTTTTGAAAATCTAGTTCTCGATAGTTTAAAGACGATAAAACTTCAAATTTGCCTGGATCATGAAGCTTTGAGCGCTCTTTCACGCAGTATTGTATGTAACATCGTACGCAATATCTAAATTAAGGATGTACTGCTTTCTAATTAGAGTAAAAAGCCAACGTTGTTTATTGTACTCTTGCAATGACGGGTCCTCCTCAAAAACGTCAAAAAAATGTTGCAGGCAAGCAATTTCTATCTACCATGAAACATTTAGGACGATCTGGCTATGCGCAATAGCTCATTTTCAGCTCGCCGTTGAATGTGTCACAGCTACGTCATTGCTTGTCGTATTAAAACAGAATTTGGTTTTCATAGAAAGGAATCAATACTCTGTTAGGAGATATAGTAATTGGACTTATAATACACTTCTTTGTAGAATTGTGTAATCCAATCAACCTTCGAGCCACATAAATACGCCCTTTTTTGAGGGTGTATACTCGGGTTCTATGTATAAACACATTGCATCGTTGTATTGATCTATGAGCGCTATTATATGCAACTTTCAGAATTTTTGGACTGTGCGCAATAATTTATTTTCGCCACAGACCAAGTTATAGGATTGCGGGAGATGCGTTAACCATGCATGCAAAGACCGTTTTATCCGCCTGAAGTGTGAATGTTTAATATAATTCAATCACATGCCATATCTCTTTTCAGATGTACTATGAGTGATAGGGTTGGTGTACATGGTTAAAACTCGAAGAACTCACTTTTAGAGTTAAAATGTAATGTTCATCCACTGGATGTATATGACAATGACAATGGGATACAAAGTTGCACATTTGGCAGTGATTGTGCAGTGGCAAATGTTATATATGGACTAACCAAGATGCGATTTAAACAGGGCACAGGAGACACAAGTGCCATTTTAAAGCACTTTTTGCGTTGTGAAAATATTAAACCTGGACTGTTATTCGATATGTGATTGAATGTTTTTTTTTATTTGGCTGGAAGTTTTATATGATCAAAGAGAGATTATTGTATTATCTGCAAAATATGTGTTCCTGCAAAAACAGTTAGAAGTCTAGCTTTTAATCAGAAATAATATCTTAATTAATGATAAACAGAATAAATCGATAATATGAGTACTAGGATTGATTGGAAAATTTATCACTGGGCCTTGGATGAGATCTTTATAGTAATAGTGAACCTGATGTAAGGGTAACCTTGAAATGGTTCCCATGATTAAGATGTGCACAATAACATTGCGAGACCTGATCCAGAAACCAACTTTCTTTCTAACTGCAACATCAAATGTCTTTGGAGAGAAGCTAAGTGAAAGGATGAGACTCTACTGTGTTTGCTAGCACAATTATCAAGTGATGAGGAATCCCAATTTCATGAAGTTATGAGCTTGGCTGTATGAAGCACTCTTGAAGTTCTTGAGCATCAGCTGGAGCCATACTTGCATGATTCTCTCAGTAACACATCAAAAGATATTTTAGTAAGAATTCAAGCTGCTCCATTGCATAATATGCTACCTGAACAGACCCTTGGTCTTGTCGATTACCATGTTCATCATGCACCTAATGCTAATATAGGCTTCATTGATGGGAAGGCGAAAGTACAAAAAATCAAACACTATCCTGGCTTCAGGGCAAAGCTGATAAAAACTTATATTGTTTGCAATAAAGAGAACAATGGCAGCAAAGAAAAGACTTCAGTAAGAACAAAAGAAGCAAGATAAAGTTTCAAGAGGCAAAATTGAAAAACAGTAAAGTCTATACTTGCTAATGAATGCAAAATAGAAAAAAAAATTTCCTCAAATCTCAACAGATAGATTGGAATGTATAAAAATAGTTGTTGTAAACCCTTCATAGTTGTTAGGTAAATTAATAGAGCAGGAGTGGAACACATCACCTGGAATGAACAAAAAAAATTAATGGAAAAGTGCTGTCTATAAAGAACAGTTTAAAACGAGGTACTAAATAAATTATTTCATATTGGACAGTGGAAGTAACTGAAGATAATGGAGAAGATGAATATATAACTTTGGTGCAGTTTGTTACTGATGTAATTCACAAAGATTAAGTTGCGCTTGTGTAAGTGTGTACTATTCATGTGCTTTTATTTTTAAATAAGGTAGCTAGCTATAACCAGAGATACTATCTCTGCTATAACTTAGGAACCAATTCGCCGCGCAAGTCTTGTGAAGTTCGTCTCAGGTCACATAGGACCGGGACAACTTATATAGCATCTATCATTGCCTCTGCACAAGCGTACGGCCAAGTTGTGACGCGACAGGCCACAAAATTGTGATTGTTCTGATTGTGGAATTTTAAAAGTATACATGAGTAGTTGATTTGCATGGGTGCGGTCAATTTTTATCACCATTCGTTCGCCTCCCAGTTTTTAAGTCTCCGAATTCACGTAAGAATTTATGGAATTTGTATTGTCTCGTTCACAAACGCGCTGTATGCAGTGTATATGTCTACTTTCTCTCATGTGCATGTGTCACATCCACATGTACGCGGTTCCAGGCAGGATGTCGGGCGGGTGTTTGGTGTGGCAACCTCCCCCATGCATTGGGATCTGCATGGGGCGAAGACCCAGAAAGCTGCCGTTGTACATGCATATACTTCAAACGTGTCGTCATAGATTATTTAGAGAGTGTGTCGTCAAACGATCCTTTAATGTAAACAGAGGCCGGCCTCGTTCATGTATACTTATTATTTCGATGGCACTGCTTATATGTATGCATAGAAACAAACATGATGTTCGCACCAATCCTAACAAAGCAAACCGCATTGCTATATATACAAACTTGGGTCGCGAATCTACCTGTATATGGAGGCCGGGAGGAGTGGCGGGTGGGAGTATCTCTCTCACCCTGCAAAGGGATGTGGGGGAGCGCTGTAAGCCGGGGTGTGTGGTCCAAGAAGCCCCAGCAGCTTTCATGGTGTTTTTTAATGTAAGGCTTCAGATTACTAGATAACATTGTCATGCCGCTATATCTTACGTTGAGACTAAAAAGAACGTGACCGCGGGAATTTCAAGTTAATAGAACAGCTCGCGCCAGTGTGATTGTGGTTTTCCTTACACAATACTTGCTGAAAGTTACATAATGTGAGTCAGTGCACTGACAAATTATGTAAGGAATAGTACGATGTACTTAATATGAATGAGAGTTCATATAAATTTTATAGTGAGTACATCTTCCTATCCTATTGGCCCAGGGTGTAAGAAATTTCTATACACATAAATGCATGCAAACACTGTCACAGGCAGTTCCCAAAGTTAAGGAGGACATGCATGCAGAAGCTTATTATCGTTAATTGTTTTGTTATCTGAATGCGAGTTGTCTCTCTAAGGGTGTAAGTAATACTATATGAGGAGAAAAAGATGGCACTGGGTACAAGTGTGAACACCACGTATTTCTAAACCATGACGTGGTGTTTTCATGGAGCCATTCAGATGCGAACTATATTACGTCTTGTTTAATGGACTATGGTGTTTTTAATTATAATGTAAACAGAGCAGGCACCTCGTAAGACTAAGTAAGTAGCTCTCCTCATCAGAGTGAATTTTGATGCCAAATCATTCATAGCTGACTCTAAACTATGTGAAACCACTGAAATAGTATACAATGAGAATCCGTTTATTCCAATGATTATTTTTAAATTTCTATTTCAACCATTATTTTAAATCATGCATTATCCATACAGACAGGCACTAATATTGAATGGGGATGTGTGTGTCAAATATACTGAATACATTACTGAATAATAAATGTGTGTGACATAACATAAATCAGCTAATTGTGTTTTTTTCTTTTTCAGTACTATACACTATTGAATTCATACTTTCCAGCATACATACAACAATACTATGCCTACTGACCAATCTTTGCCTTGCAAAATCTGCCTTTATATTGTGGTACTTTTCACAGTACTCATTGTTGTGGCTTGGATAAACACAACAGCTGCCTTTGCTGTCATGTTGTCTATATTTATGTATCATTTTTATATGATGCCAACTAATGGGACCTCAGTCCCCCAGCATCCGCTCCTGCATTCGAATTCTAGGCAATCACATACCAGTTCATCGAGCAAAGCTGATCTGCATGATAAGGATGATGGCAGGGATAATGATCAAACAGATATGGCAACATGCTCATCTATAAGCGAGGTGCCCATTCAAATGGATAAAAGCAGCTCGTTAGAAGAAAGCAGTATCAAACATGCTGCCAGTCCAATTACAATCAAGCGCGCACAAACAAAATGCCCTTCAAGTATCAAACACCAACAAACAAAATGCTGTTTAGCTGAACAGATAAGATTGAAATCAACTCTTATCAGTCATGGTCCCCCAAATATATACAAAATTACAAGTAAAAAAAAAACACAGATGCAAGACAAGAGAATTTCAAAGTGTGAGATTGGTACTCCTAGTGTGAGTGCACCACCCCCTGGTAGGGTGCTTATGCTTGTAGGTGCTACAGGAGCAGGAAAGACTACTCTGATCAATGGAATATGCAATTATATATATGGTGTTCAATGGAATGACAACTTTCGCTTTCAAATGATCTCCAATCAGGATGAAGGAAGCCAATCACAAACACAAAGTCAAACCACATGGATTACAGCTTACACGTTTCATAGGATGGAGGACTCTCCTCTTCACTACACTCTTACAGTCATTGATACTCCAGGCTTTGGTGACACCAATGGTCTGGAAAGAGATAAAGAAATAGCTGCCCAGATTAAAGACCTTTTCTCTATAAAGGGGGAGAATGGAATAGATCAGATTCATGGAATAGGGTTTGTTGCACAGGCACCTTTGGCTCGGCTTACTCCACCACAAAAATACGTTTTCGATGCAATCCTATCTATTTTTGGTAGAGATGTTGGCCAAAATATCTTCATCATGGTTACATTTGCTGATGGTAAAACTCCACCTGTCTTAGAAGCTATGAAGGCAGCAGGTATACCATATCGCAAAGGTGTCAAATTCAACAATTCTGCTTTATTTGGTGCCAACACTGCTTCTACATCTGATGAATTTGATAAATTATTCTGGGACATGGGCACAACAAGCTTTAAAGTGTTTTTCGAAGAATTTGAAAAGGTTGACGGCAGAAGTTTGCAGCTTACAAAGGAAGTGCTGAAAGAAAGGGAGCGCTTAGAAGCAAACATACAAGGGCTGCAACCACAAATTAGAGCCGTAATGCTTAAAATGACTAGTTTGGAAGAGGAACAAGACATTCTTAAAAAGTATCAATCTACGTACAAGGTCAATGAAATCCACCAACAAAAGATTAATCTCCATGGTCAGTTTGTCACCAATTGTCTAGAATGCAATGTTACCTGTCATTTCCCATGTCAAATACCAAATGACAAAGAAAAATACAACTGTGCAGCAATGGCAAAGCAAGGTGACATGAACACTACATGTACAGTTTGTTCCAGGAAGTGCTCATGGGATAAGCATGTCAATAACCCTTACAGATTTGAAATATATGAGAAAATTGTGGAGAAAACCAGTGATGACTTGAAAAAACGTTATGAAAATGCAATGGATGGTAGATCTAAGGCCGACAGTATTATCAGCAGCATTGAAGATGAGCTACAGCAAATGCATGATAAAGTATTCTACATGATTTATCAGGTCCATCGGAGCTTAAGAAGGTTGGATAAGATTGCTTTGAAGCCTAATCCTCTTTCTGAAGTGGAGTACATAGATCTACTGATAGAATCTGAGAAGTCAGAAGCCAAGCCTGGGTATATGCAGCGCATTAATTGCTACCAAAAAGTAAGGGAGGAGGCAAAAATATTGTCACTTTTAAAGAATGAAGAGAACTTTGAACGAATAAAACAAAATGATACTTGGGCAAAATGTATTCAGGACTGTATGGATGGGAATTAATTTTACACTGGATTATGATAAACATTTGTTGTATTTTATTCTCTTAAAATAAAATAAAAACTTAACTTGGATGGTATTAAATTCTATTTTATCCACTAACATGTATGTGAGGTACCATGACCTGAACTACAATTAGGCATGCACTATAGTCATAACGATCATAAACATTCCCGTATCTCTCATGAAACATGCACTATAGTCTTAACGATCATAAACATTCCCTGAAGCATGCACTATAGTCATAATAATCATAAATATTCCTGAAGCCCGTTTTATGAGATCGTTAAAAGTATATTCATTGAAACTGTAACCTATTTATGATAAAAGTCGCCACCATTCAACTATACCAGGCTGAGTGCCAGCTGCGTCAGTATATTGTTTGGTCTGTAAAAGGAAACAAAATGGGACTAAATATATATTTGGTGTTTACCAATAATGATATGAGGAGATATTTTCTGCTACTATACATGATTTGTGATTCTTAGCTCTGGCTCAGCATGAACATCTGCGCTCCCGTCCCAAAACTTGTGGCCTTTTGCCTGGGTTGAATTTTAGACATTCCACCGGACCTTGCGAAGAGGTAGTAAACACGTTTTCACATCACTAACCCGATATACCTATTATTTGTGTTTCACGTTCGCTTTGTTGACGTAACTACGAGCGAACAGGACTGAAACATAGTTAGTTATAAATATGATGTTAAATAGGAATGGTTAGTGATGTGAAAATGTTTCCACTACTTCTTCGCGGAAGGTTTAAAATTCAACCCAGGCAAAAGATCGGGGATGGAGCGCAGAAGTTCATGCTGAGCCAGAAGCCAAGAATCACAGGGAAAAAACGCGTGGAATCAAGTTCTGATTTTACAGAGGATTTTAAAATCTTCTGAAAAATCATTGCGTGATCTTACATAGAAAATCTGACGCGTGTCATTTGTGTGTGATTCTCTGTAATATCACACAATGATTCCAAATTGATTCCACGTGTTTTTCCCTGTGAATCACAAATCATTGTAGCCGCACAAAATATCTCCTCCCAGTCCACATCATTATTGGAAAACATCATATACATGCATATTAAGGCCATTTTGTATATTTTACAGACCAAAATACATACTGGTCATGGAACACAATGGGATTTGCCTTATAGCAGCTCCAAGACCCGTTGAGAGATGGCACACCTCCATGACCAGCGGGATTTTAAATTAAAAAAAAAACTCACGATCACCTTGCTGGGAATGCATGTATGCACTAATGCAGCACACGTGACATTTAGTATAAATACCGCATCCCTGGGTCAGATTTAGGGGGAAACTAAAAAAAAACCAAAAGGTCCGCTAGCAATACCATAACAGTTTTTAGTTGTCGATGTAGTACAGCGACGTATGGAATATCACACAACAGTTTAGTCTTATAAATAACATCTTTGCAGTTCGAGATGTGCGTGCTTTTAATACATCTGGTCGGTACTCGGGAAGGCATCTCAAAATTGGATTGTAAATGCTAATTTTAAAAATAAAACTATACCTACTTATTAACTGAAGCTAAAAAAAACTCGTATCATCATTCAAATCGATGCCCGCTTTAGTTCACAAATTTACGCTGATAGTGGGCTACAGGAGGACGTCAGAGGTTAACTAATTGCCATTGAAATAACCTTGTTACGGATCCGCCTTCGCGAATCCTGAAGGTTAGGCCGGGTTAACCGGGGCGCAGGTGGCGCAAAAGCGCCAGGCCCACCGAAGGTAGGGGCCCATTCAGCCCTACTTACAGTCCAATCACGTAATACGTACTATGTTATAATGAAAGAAGCTCGACAATCATGTCATATAAATGTCCTGCATGGACGTCATCCCCGGCTGGGGTATACATTTTTCCAATTAAGCATTCCCATTCCATTGTTGTACAGGTGCTGCTGATGCCTATCGCATTCGAATAGCTTCACTTTGACGTGCGGATTTGGGACCGGGAATTATACACTCAGCTGGCATGGGAACTAATTATATAATTTCGGTCCAAGCTCTGTACAACACATATGCACAGTCGAGTCAAACACAAAGAGGCTGTTTAAATGGCAAAGGTTAATAACTTCATTGTACACCGCGGTCATGCTGAATAATAGACATTGTATTTTGTAAGTGGCAAGTTAAATATTGCGGTAGGAAATAAGCTTCTCAACCAGCTATTTTGTTTTCAATTCTCAGCCGGTATAGAATCTCGTCAAAATGACTTTTCTAATTAGCCGAAGTAAGAGTACACAGCTTGCATCAATTCGTAATTGTTTATGTGTCTATTCAAATACAAATTATTACATACATGCAAATGCATGGCTCTTCAAAGTATGGGATGATTTTTACGCCGAACGATGTTAAAAGATAATCAGTTGCAGTACGAAAAATTCAAATGCACGTGAGTCAGACGCGTACTTTATATTCCCCAACGCAACCCATCTGGTAAGCAGAATGGCCATTCTCGCACTCACTTTTGCTGTCCCCAGAGGCCCACTAGATTTACATTGCGCCAGGCCCATTAAATGGTTAACCGCCGCTGCTGAGCTGAGGTACTGGTGGTAGTGGAAATCTATAAGGAACTATATCCTCCAACTTATGACTAGTGATGGTAGGGGTGAGGTGCAGTGGTAATGCCATTAGGAGTCACTTCTGGCACTTCAGGTAGTCTTTTAATACTCTTATTTGAGATCCAAGTTTTCAGCTGGTTGAAGTGCACAACTAGTTGCTTTTTTGTTCTAGTACAGTTCACAATGTGGTACTAGTGACAAATATGAAAAGTTTGACCTCTACATCAGTCCCATAATGTTATACTGGCTCTCGGCTGTATTTTCACACAATTCATTTATTTGAATCAGCATTGTGCTTCTCAGCGTGAGCTTTGTGAATGCCAGATAACTAGTGATTTTTTTTCTCCCATATTTTTCAGACGTTCCCGATACTTCACGAGGGGACAGTACATTGGGAAATGCCTTGAAATAGTTATGCATCCATTAGCAATGCAGCAATGCATTACAAACGGCACCATGTTGTTATTATCTCCGAAACTTGTTGATCATGTGTCTCTAGCTCTGCCACCTTTACAGGTGAAAAAATTGCTTCTGGGTACGAGAAGCGCAGCGTTGCGCTGCGTATGACGTAATCCAACACGAATCTCATCCCATATTTAGAGTCCACTGGCCCTCCCATCTCGTGCCCAGACCTAACCGCAGTCGCTCTGCGCAAACGTTAATAACATAATTGCTGATGATCTCATTCAAAAAGATGATGTGGTGGATATTGCCGTTCGCGGTTTTACTCAATCTATGTGATAGAAGTACACACCTGCAGCTTTCAAAGGCATAAATAACTTGCACACTTACACACAGGTGTCTGCCAGTGCCCTGATGGCGCCGTGCGGCTTGGTGGCAACAGCTCCACTAGAGTGACGCGTGATTTGGAGGGTACCGTTGAGGTGTGTGCCCTGGGCCAGTGGGGAACCATTGCGGCACTCAACTACCAGTACTTTGGCTCCGAAGAAGCTACCGTCGTTTGTAGACAACTTGGCCACTCTAACCAAGGTGTGTTTAAATTACCATGCCATTTAATTTGCTGATGGCTTGCAGCTGGGGTTTTTTCTATGACATGCACGTGCGTACACACACAGCAAGCTGTTTCAAAAACGCAAAGCGTACGCGTATACGTTACAATGTATACTGCCCCACAGTTCTAGATCATATGAGAAAGGAATAAGGGTATGTGGCAACCGCACTTTCAATATTTCAAAACAGGATAAAAGCCATTTATCGGGGTTGTCATTTTCAAAGGTTATTTGTCACGTGCTGGAGAACAATTTAAGTGTCCAAAATGGCTTCAAATGGTAGGCAGGCGCGTACCGAGAGGGGGTTCGTAACCAAGGAAACCCGTAAAATTGCTAGTAAAATTCAGATTTTACTAGCAATTTTACGGGTTTCCTTGGTTACGAACCCCCTCTCGGTACGCCCCTGATAGGAGCCAGCCTTCTGTTAGCGTTGACCTCCCAGAGATAGGAATGCGTGTTTCGGTCAGTGGAGCGAATTTTACGTTTGATGCATACGTTTGGGGAAACGTGGAAATGAAGTGAAAACGTTTTTTGAATGAAAACAGTTATAGTACAATGCTAATAGCATTTTAAAGTGTTGCAAATACATAATCAAAACAATGATGGAACGTTACGTGCTTTATGTAGTTTGCTCGGTTAACCTAGCGGACGCTAAGTAAACCAGGCGGTTATCGCTAAGGTAACCTAGCGGTCGCTATGTACACCTAGCACAAAAACGCTAGGTTTAGTATAGTTTACTGTAAATACCGTGCATGCCGATCAACTACCCTCTTTAAAATAAAAAAATGAAATGGGCGGATTAATATCGCATGCTTTCTGTGTCAGTGATTTCACAATAGACAACATACCGGTATGCGGGACACATTACAGACACAGCACGCGCGCGCATTCTCACACACATGCACGACAAAACATATTTCAATTGGCCGTAAGTCAAATCCACTTATTTTTTAACATAGCCTTTTAACGAAAAACCACAATCCAAGTCAAGTATTTGTAAGGGGGGTGGGGGGGGGGGGGGGGGGGGGGGGGGGGGGGTTAAATGACAAGCCCATAGTATAGTAGTGCAGATATAGTAAACACCATTCACTGAGTTAGTTTGACTCAAGATACAACGGTTCTGGTGCAACTGGATTGCATTATTATCACCCACTTGAAGTGTGATTATGAATATGTGTGTTCATTAGTTTTTATAAAGCAGAATTGTCTTGTCGTGGAAAAATGTTACTGAGGGAGCCGAATAGCTGGGTTCGAAGCCGGAACAACTTGATTTTTACTTTTAAGGCAGGGATTTTTTGCCATTCTTCCAGTTACTGGCTTGTGTTGGGTTTTTGCCAAGTTAGAAATTAAATATTCATAGCCAGAAGGGGCGGTGTCTTACTTCGCCCTGATGATTTAAATACAACGAAAACGTGCTGAAGTAACAGGATAACAGTAAAAAGTGGCTGGGGCTTCGCTTCACCCCAGATACATCTTCCTCTTTTACACGCAATATTTTGTATCCATGCCCAAACCATGATAATTAATGCCCCTCCCCTTTACCTCTCCTCCCCTTTGGCTCTCCCTGCAAAATAATTCTGGATCCGCCCCTGCATGGGTGGTGGCACATCAGGACCAGGGGCCATGGGTGGTGGCACATCAGGACCAGGGGCCATGGGTGGTGGCACATCAGGGGTAGGGGGTCATGGGTGGTGGCACATCAGGACCAGGGGTCATGGGTGGTGGCACATTAGGAGTAGGGGTCATGGGTGGTGGCGCATTAGGAGTAGGGGTCATGGGTGGTGGCAAATTAGGAGTAGGGTCATGGGTGGTGGCACATTAGGAGTAGGGGTCATGGGTGGTGGCACATCAGGAGTAGGGGTCATGGGTGGTGGGACGTTAGGAGTAGGGGTCATGGGTGGTGGCACATCAGGAGTAGGGGTCATGGGTGGTGGCACATTAGGAGTAGGGGTCATGGGTGGTGGCACATTAGGAGTAGGGGTCATGGGTGGTGGCACATCAGAACCAGGGGCCATGGGTGGTGGCACATCAGGAGTAGGGGTCATGGGTGGTGGCACATTAGGAGCTGGGGCCATGGGTGGTGAAAGTTGAGATTGCTGATCCAGTGTGCATTTGTACCTACATGTAGCTGCTTTTTTATACTTACAATCAAAAAAGAAATACAGCACCACACTTAGGAGAGCACATACAGAGAGACAGTGAATGATGCAGAGAGTATGGCTGCTTATAGGCTAGATACAAGAACGAATGGAGTTCTAGAGAGCTAGAAAGTTTATTTGCACACTCCTAGTGCCAATGACCGTTGACGGGATGAAACCATCAAGGTGCACCTTTATGTGTTCACCCCATTATGAAAGGAAGGTTTCAATTATAGTCCGTTGCTACATGTAGGTCACCATCCACAGCCAACCAACCCACAATAGTTCCTCATAATATTACTGCAGCCATTTGTGCCTTCCACTCAGACATGCAGGATTAGCATTGGTTAACTAAGTACTTGCCAGTTCAAATAATCAAGTTATCCTGGACCATCTTCCCATGTCCCTTACGCCTGGACAAGGGTACACCTACTACCAGAGCTGCCACGTGGCTATAGGTCCATACATTTGCAACTGGGTTTAATGAACTGCATTATGGATTTACTATTGATGACTAGGGCATATTTCAATGGCCTGTAAACTGGTCTGTGAAATATCCCTGTTTAAGCACATTTTGGAACATGCACACCTGCAAATAACATTATTTATGTGTGCAGGCCATGCTGGTGGTTTGTCCAGCTGTCCATTACCAGCAACATGCTAACAGTTATTCATGTCATGTACATGTAGCTACAATATGGTTTCTGTTGTTACAATATGGTTTCTGTTGTTCATGGGAAGGCAAGGGATGTTTTACAGCTGTAGCAGGTAAACTTTATTCCCAGGCCAGATACCTCTCCAAGGCATGACATAGTATGGGAGGTGCAGGAGTATAAATTATTTTCAACTAGCTAGACTCACAAGCCCTTAGAGTTGTAGGTAGGTGTGGACAAAAATGACAAGGGAGTTGGTGGTATATTTAGGCAAAGATGTTCTGAAAAAGTAAGGGAACAAGGTTATGGAAAAAGAAAAATGAGTCAAAACTTGTATTTAGCAAGCAATTAAACCAATATTAGATTTAGTTTCTCCAAATTCTTGTTATCTTCGTTTCTTATAGCACCTTTGCTATCAATCCTATTTCTCACTACTTTCTCATTAGAGGATATTTTTCTTTATTTGTTGCATTCTAAACGATGGCTTTTACCTGACAAACCTTTTTTTTTTGGATCTGAAATGCTTAAATAAAACATTAAAACATATACAACTAAGACTAACAGAAGCAAAATTAGACAGAGGGTATCTTACCCTCAACAGTGACGAAGGTAAGGTCAAGTACATAAGCAGGGTGGCAATGTGATGATTTCCAGCTGACTAGAGCAGAATAAGGCTTTTCGTGTTTGCTAAAGACAGTGTCTGCTAGCCACCTGTAAAAAGGTTGAACAGTTATTAAAATTTAATAGCCCAATTGTGTAAAGACACACCATGTTCAACTCCTTTCACTCATCCACTTTATTCATGTAACTGTTGATAACACTCCAATAAAATGAGTTTGTGCGTTATTTATGCATAGATCTAATGACCTATCACATTTGCGTGAGTGTGTTGGGGAGACATGAGATTCAAAACACTGTTCATTTATATTGTAGGTGCTCAAACCGTTTATTCCGGCTATTCATACTACTATTGGCAGTACCAATATGAGCCATACTATGGTGCTGGGTCTGGGAGTGTAGTCCTCACGTGTGGGCTGTACTGCAGTGGAAATGAGTCTACTGTATCCCAGTGTTCCTACTCCTCCAACTACGCCGTCAACTGCTACAATACCCACTCATATGATGTCGGCATCAGGTGCCAACAAGGTACATGTAGTAAATAGGAGTACTCTTTCTACGGGTTTGGGTTTGGGCTGTGTGAGGTTTGAGGCATTGAAACCTCAATAAGCATTTTGTTGCTTCAGCTGATGTACATGCATGCATGTGCTATAACCACATGTGCCATAACCTTAAATGCCATGGTCACCTGTGCAGTCTACTTATGCAGTCACATATGCATGTGTACACGTGTGTATGCTGCTTAGCCATATTGCTCCTACCCTCCAGCACCTGCTTTGGCAGTGTCCATCGTCATAAGTTCTCCAAACCAGAGTACCACGGTATATGCTGGAATGGCTCTCACATTCCAGTGCAACGTGGGATATGCCCCCCTCACTGGAGGGGAAATGTTCCTGTGGAGGTCTACTTGCATCAGGGATTGTACTGTGTGGGGTCAGACCAGTCAGCTGGTGGCCATTGACTCTCTCAAGCCAAGCGACTCGGGTAACTATACATGCACTGTAAAAAGAGCTACTGTATCCATGTCTACCTCTATCATCATACGTGTCATTGGTAAGTACAAACTGTGTGTGTGTGTGTGATGTTGTGTATGTGTGTGGTGTTGTGTGTGTGATGTGTGTGTGTGTTATGCATGTATGTGTTGTGTGTGTGTGCAAGTGTGGTGCACTAATGGAATCTAGCAGTTCTATTTTATAAATGTCATCCATCTCTAATGTACTTGTTCACGTTTTTGATTTTGTGGCAAAAATTAGTGTGCATTGTTACGTGCACCTTGGTGCAAAATAAGTTCTTCTGGACATGCGTGGACATTAGACCATACATACAAGTATAAGGTGTCCACGAATGAACGCAATATTTCCATCCAAAAGGGTTGCGTTTATTTGTGGACACCCTGCCATTTAAGATTTTGATGTTCTTTTATTTTTTCAGTGCCAAGAACTTCAGTTACAATAATACAACAAACCATGTTCTGTATATACAAGTACTTTATTTTCTTTGCAAAGTGATCTGAAATATATACATGTATTATTGACCATTGCTAAGCATTTGCGATGTGCATTCATAGTTAAAATGTACAATGAAATGCATAGAGCTGAAAGGCCACACAAATTGGCCAGTTCTCTGTGCATCTGAATCACCTGTCGATTGTGATTCACTTATAAGGCAGGATGATATCCCCAAATAATTGGAAACTTCCTCTGCCTCTAAGTAGAAAACTGATGAAACGAAAAATGTTACAAAGATGATATTTGAATATGTATGAATGAGGTTATGGGAGACCCCCTTCATAAATATGTGTGTGCAGTAAGAAAGAGGTTATGGGAGAGGTGTACTGTCTGTCCCCCTTCACATATGTGTGTCTGCAGTGTTGTAAGAATGAGGTTATGGGAGAGGCGTACTGTCTGTCCCCCTTCACATATGAACTGTATTTTTTGATCCAGTTCCCGACATATTGATGCAGTCATTTCCAGCCGCTGTTTATGGCTTGCAAGAACGTGGCTTTGATACAGTCAACTTGACCTGTATTGCCACCAAACCGACCTCAGCCCTTCCACCAATAGTGCTAGTGTGGTCTAAGTGTGGTGTTCCTCTTGGCCCTGATCCAAGGATCACCATCACCAACTCGCCAATATCCTCCATTACCACCATGTCAACCCTGCTGTTGTACAGGGCATCCAGGCAGGATAGCAGTGTGTATGAGTGCAAGTCCATCATGACCTTTTCCGATGCCAGCGTTGTGGAGAGCAATAAAACATTCCAGGTCTCCATCACAGGTTAGTGGTGTTCATTGATGAGCATGGGTAGTCAGTGTCATGCAGTACATCCCTCGACTTCTGAAATGGTGATACTGGTATGTTGCACCCTGTGTGGTACCTACTGTTTTACTCCGCCCCCAACAACAACAACAAAAAATGGCTCCTGTTTAAAAACATGCACATCTCCATAAATACAATTGCCTCTACACAGTGATGGAAACAAATACACTGAAGCATTTGTGATTATGAAGATACAGATGTGTAAACACAAGCCTTTATTTTTTCATTGTGGGCGGAAGGGGTGGACATGTAGGAGGCTTATAAACAGTACCTTAGGGCACTTGTATTCATTTTATTCATTGCAACTGCCCACTGTGTATGTATCCCACATGTTCACAATATTGTTGCCCTTGATCATACCAGTGTGGACCCCATAAGTATGTGTGCATGGCGGAAGATAGTTGTACATAGACCAGTATGTACAGTATTGTAATAGTGTGATAACTGCAAACATCTATGCATAAAATAAACATCTATGCATAAAATCACATTGGATAGTTATAGTTCTTTTGAGGAGAATAACCAAAAGTGAAGGATTAGCTACAGGTGACCAGCTGCTACATGTGCTCTCCTTGCGTGTACAGTACTGTATGAATTTACTGTTCTTCAGGGTTTGCAGCGTCAGCTGTTTATTGGATGTGCACATACACCTGTTAGTTGGTTATTGGTACTATGAGTTTGTTTAGTTTTGTCATGGTTCACCAGATCCATAATGATGCCCAAAAGTATTCATTAATTTTAAACACATAATGTATTCATTCTTCAGTGCCAACAAGTTCACTCTTTCAACTACAAATCATTGGAGTATATCGTTGCCAAAACTGGGTTGTAAGTTTTTTTTGTGTATATGTGTGCTCAGCTAACAGTGCTCATTTAGTAAAGTTCTAACACATTAGCAATGCCTATACAAGGCAGATAAACTGATACATTTTGATTCAATTAACTATTCCTATTCAAGAGGATTTATTTAGGCATAAAAATGTATATGTAAATGTGGGTGTGATCAGAATGGCAGCTGGGGGACATAAAACAGTGTTCTTTTTCATTGTGGAATACATTTCCTTTATTTGTAGGAAATAGCTGCAGGTTTACATGTCTCTTTCCCTTCATGGTTATAATCAGCCATAGTTTTGTAGCATTGTGGATACAGGCACAAGTGGGGGTAATGGTCAATGTACACTATGCATTGATTATATAGGGAAATGGACACCTGGACATTTTGCGCCAATCTGGCAATCCTGAAATTAAAATGTGTGATCTCATACATATAACAGTGTGACAATTTCAATGTGAGCTTTTATGTTTCATTTTAATTATGTGTGTTGTTACACTTATCAGTGAAGATTATTCTGCAGAAAACGATGTGCCTATCCTACCTGCATGTGCTTAGTTTATTCATATGTACAGTTCCATGCATGTATATTACTCATATCCTATCAGCCTCTTTCAAGAGTAAAAATCCCATGTTGCCTAGGCTATCCTTCAATGTTTTTATGGTTCCTAACTTTAGTACTTTGCTCAACAGGGTGTATATGTGTTGGTGCATGCTAAGTGCATTCACACTGAATTCACACACAATTTACACATCCACACATGGACACTTGCACACTCGCACGTACATGCACATAAACACACACCACACACATGTACACAATCACATGCTCACATCACATCCACCACACATGTATACACGTGCATACAAACTCACTCAACTAGGCAAACAGACCAGAGGCAAAGCTGAATGACGTTACTTCAACGTTAGTGGCTGCAGTCGACAGCCGTTGCGACTGTGGATTCAGCACCAACCGTGTGACAAAAGCTGCCTTCTCCTGCACTGGCAACGCCAACACTGTCATTTACAGAGCTCAACTAAATGCTACTTCAACCGCAAACAGCAGCGAACTCCTCGCCTACCTGAGTGAGTGGGTCACCAGCGAGGACACCACTCTGGTTATTGCCGGCACAAGGTTCACCTTGGACGTGGCGTGTCCTGTGTACATCAGTTCCTTCAGAGATGACCATTGCGGCACCTCACAACTGGAGAATGTGACACAGGCGTATCCGACATCCCCCACACCGCGTGGTACGACAGGACGTGTGCCCACAACCACCTGTGTCCCGACCAACGCCACACTGAGCCAGCCAAAGGATGGTACTACTGTCACTGCTCCTCCTGCCTCTGGTCTTCCGGCTGGGGAGGCAGCCACTGGTGTGGGGGCCTCCTTGGGTGGCTGGAGCAGTGGTGTTGGGATCACTCTCATCACGGTTGGAGGGTTGGTGATGGTTGCCGGGGTGACTTTGCTCATAGTGGCCGTTATTGTCCTCGTGAGAGCAAGAATCAGAAAAGTTCCTGAATACCAGTAAAGTGGAAAGGGTGGGATTGGAGAGAGGGGGGTAGAGTAAGGGAAGGGGGTGGGTGGAGGTGAGAGAGATAGATATAGGAATGGAATATGGAGGGATGAGATGTGATAGGGAGGAGGGATGGGATGGGATGTGATAGGGGAATTATATAATATTTGCACCATTTAGCAGTGTGATAAGTATGCTACCTACATGAAAAGGGCTTAGTTGCTGATACTTATAGCTTTGGTCACGTGTAAGTGCATCGTGACTACCCCCCCCCCCCCCCCCCCACCCTCGGTTTACACACATCAAAATGACTAAAGCCTTACCAACTCGGTTTCATTGTTTTAGGGTGAAACTGGTAAAGAATTCGGAGTCTGAAAAGGAGCCACTAAGTGTAAATTTCTCAGAAGAGGGACAAGTATAAGATATTGTACCTAGTGGTAATGTATCTACTCACAATGACTTCTTATGTAATTTTATAATTCTGCTGCCTTAATCGGACTCATTATGTATCAATACCATGAACACATGTGTGTTTTTTTTTTTTGGAGAGGAAATGTGTTCTGAAAATCAGATATAATAATAACTGTGTGTCCCACCTCCACCACATGCATCACCGGAAGTCGAGCCACACCCAATAACCTCATATCCTCGAGCAACTATTGCTGCATGATATCCGGCTTGCTGCATGAAGATAACAGCTGCATGGGAAGGACAGCTGTGCGCTCTCTGCAGACGGAGAGCCTCTAGTCTCCCATGCCGCTGATACCTCATGCAGCTGTTCTCACAGTAGTGGGATTTTCACTAGCGTTATTAATCACATGACCATATGCATAAATTATATGTAAACATTATCCTATTATAATCATAATAATGTACACTGCCGAAATTTTGGTTCCAGACTGTTCACTAGGTAAGGCAGCAGCAGCCTTTGATATTTCCGTTACATCACTGCTTAATTCTGCAATTGCTTAGGAAGTGTGAAGCAGCTGCTAAGCAACCAAGGTAAGTAAACATGTGCTGATCTGGACTGGATTTTTCATCCGCCTAGTTGATGGGTCATAGGAGAGATATGCGTAAACACGATTTAAACATGATGATTTCCTCTCCTCCTAACTTTATTTGGAGTGATGTTGTTGATGGTGCTGGTTTCATCCATTCTGCAACTGCTGCTTATGCAGAAGTTGTTCATTGGAAACATAACTTATTTCTCCCCCCATCTGGTAAGATTGGCCATCAATTTACCCAGGAACTTCCCTAACTATTTCGTGCCTATGGAGCGGGTACAGCACTTGAATCAATTGCGCTAAAGGTTGCAATGATTGCTCCATCACTTCTCCTTCAAAAACCACACCCTACCTCAAAATCTAAAGATAATGTTGAGTATCTGCAGAGATGACTTGAAATGTGGTGCCTTGGTGACATAAATGGCCTTATTCTTGAAGGACGAGTTCTCCAACATTGTCTACAGAGGGCATGTTTCAAAACAACTTCCCATACTGACAAATCACTCGTCTCTTCACCAAATTCATGTTTCAGGGGAAGGTTAAAGCAGCACTTCAGCTGCTGCATAATGAGTCAGACTCTAAAAGTGGCATGCTGCCCCTGAATTCTAAGTTACCAACTGGTCTTACTGTGAGTGAAGAGCTGATAAGCAAGCACCCTATTGGTCAACCTATTCATCCATCTGCTGTTTTGTCATTTCCTACTCCAGAACTACCAAGTCATCCTGTCATTTTTGATTCATTGGATGGGGCTTCAATCCGGGCGGCTGCTCTACACACAAATGGATCAGCTGGTCCATCTGGTCTTGATGCTCTTGGTTGGAGACGCTTGGCACTTCTTTTCAGCATGCCTCCACTGATCTCTGCAATAGCCTCACCTTGGTTGCACGAAAAATATGTACTACCTCAAAGTATTGCAGCACTCACTGCCAACTGTCTTATTGCCTTGATAAATGTCCAGGAGTGCGCCCCATTGGTGTTGGTGAGATAGTCAGATGAATTATTAGCAAGGCAGTTCTTTCTGTTATCAAGTCTGATGTACTAGAGGCTGCTGGTAATCTTCAGCTTTGTGCTGGACATGAAGTTGGATGCGAAGCTGCCATACATTCAATGTGTTGCATCTTTCATGATGCAACGACTGAGACTGTCCTGCTTGTTGATGCTAATAACGCATTCAACTCTCTCAACCGTAAAGTTGCTCTCTTGAATATCCACCAATTGTGTCCATCACTTGCCACTATACTTACAAACCCATACAGAGAAAATGCTTCTCTCTTCATATATGGGGATACTCTTTGTAATGAGCTGGGTAAGTGAATAAATGTATTCAAAATGATACTGCCTGTAATATGTACATTGTACAATGTATCAACAGAAACTCTAATAGCACACTTTATGGAGGACTTCAGGTCTTCATTGCCTGACTCCTCCATACCAGTTAAAATGCACATGCTTGAAGAGCACACAGTGCCATGGGCCAGGAAAACGCATGTTGGATTTGGCCTCCTGGGAGAACAGGGGGCTGAATCCATACATGCAAGGTTCAACAGTCTACAAAGGACGTACCACTCAGTACCTGACAAGGTTCAGCAATTGGTGCTAATGGTAAAGGAGTATCTCCTCTCCGTGGCTCCACAAAATGTGGCAGCGATCCCTCCTCCTACCAAGCGAATCAAGCAATGACATGATCGCTATTCTCGCGTAACTTTGGTATTAAAAATCACTGGCAAAAAAAAGGTTGGCTTTTAGCAAATACAACTATAAAGTAGTACCTTCTAACTCCTTGAAGATTCAGCTTTGGTTTCGACTTTCTATCGGTTGGGAACATAGATAATTCGCTTCCAACAGGAGAGGTACATCGAGAGTTACCCGCTTTCACGAACTATAACGCGCCGTGGCAACGAAATTGTACCAGGATGAAATAGAACAAAGATGCTGGCTTTATTTCGTGTTTTCAAATGGCGACAATAACCAACCTGTTTGTGTTTTTGTTCTACCTTGGGGTTGTCATGGGGCGTTGCTAAGGCACTACGTAATCATTTCAATAGTGTCCACAAAATGTATGGCCGCAAACAGCCGTGTGCATGCTGTCACGGTAGGGGCACGCCCCCTAATGTACCCTCACCCAGTTGTGAATATATTTATCAGACCAAAATCCTGGATCCGCCCCTGCTGGCTCAGCCAAAGGAACCATAGATAACTATCTATGATGGAAGTGATCAAAACAACTCCCGAACCTCTGATAATACCTCGCAACGGAAAAGATCCAAAGGTTGTGATTCGTCCGATGCTTACGACAGCTCAGAAGAACTTTAGAACGGTTAAAGACTGTCCTACCATAGAGGCGTGCTATTTGCCTCCGGATATTACGAGGGAGGAGCTTAATGTCCCTGGATCCAGATGCTTTCTGCTTCATTCCGTCCTCACTCCTGAAGAGTGTGCGCACTACGTCCACGAAACAGAGCAAGTTGGTTACGAAGACCTCACTCGTTTGTTTCTAGTTGAATATCGCTCCAACGACCGAGTCCTATCATAGATAGTTTAGAGATGGATTGGAAGCACGGTTAATTGTCACGAATTATCACCTACACTCCGTGATCTGCTGGTATGCTGTGAGCATAGATAGTTGCGTGTACTTCAGATACTAAATCTATGGCTGAGGCAATGACAAAACCCGACGAAATAATGAAAAGAGCTGTTGAAAATGTGTTAGCTGACGATGGCTTTAAGGTTCAGACTCCATCGTCGAGAAGCGCTGTTGAAAATTAAAAACCTCGTACATAAATCACAAAAATCCGCGTTGTTTGAGGCAGCGTATTAAGAAAACCAAGTACTATTTAAAAAGTCCCTCCTGGAGCTTTCACTGAACACTTAGGATTGGTTCGTAGAATTACAAAACCACTTAGGATGGCTCGTAAACAGGTACATGCACGAGGTATACTAATTTATGCCCTCAACTACTATATGACGGTGTCACACACGATCGGATGAAGATAAAACAAAACTAAAAAAAATCCCTCCTAGAGAAATGACCTCTATAAGCATAGAAAACATAATAAACCTTTGGAGACTCACCCGTTTCTCACAAAAGGTACATAAGCACACAACAGTGGTGAAATTATCGGTACGAAGCGCGCGTAGTACGAACAGTGGCTATTTTAAGGTCAATACCTTACAGAACACTTAACGTTCAAATAGGCGATGAGGAATGTCCACCAAAAATCAGTATGGCACAGTTTGCCGACTTTTGCCTCGATTTGCCCTCTAGAAAGGTGTGATTCGCGCGATCACGGAGTGCGCGCGTAGTCTTAATGGCTCACGTGATGCGCTTCCAATCCATCTCTAAACTATCTATGGTCCTATCCATATGTAAGCCTCTGGCGGAATGCTTGTGGAGGAGAATAGAACCGCACTTAACACGTAGAGAGTATCCGACCCGTGGGGTTTGGTAACGAAGGGACGTGGAGGCCTTCTCGTCTCAACGAATGTTGCAAGTTGCTACATATGAGATGGCAGAGACCGCTACAAATGGTGTCAGGAGTGGGATCACGCCCCAGGATACTGAGGACGTGCAAAGTCATCCCACGGGGAGTGTGGTCACTCACCGAGCGGTCCGAATGAGTCTGCGACCACCGGCGCGGTTCACGGAGAAAGCTGACTTCGCGCTATGGATTAAAAGGTTCGAGAGGTATGTACTTGAGGCAAAAATTTCAGATGAGGAGCGGACTAGCGAGCTGCTTCCATTGCTGGAGGACGAGCCTTTCCGAATCGTAGTACAGCAAGGGCTAGCTGACTCGACCGACTATGATGAAATCGTACAGTGCCTGCGCAGGCAGTATGACCCAGAAGGTAATGAATTGGAGTCTCAATGCAGGTTTCAACAGCGGGTGCAGTCGTCTGGGGAGAAACTGATGGAGTTAATTCGTTGGCGCGCTGCGGTTTCTCGCGGATAAGGCCTACCCTCAGTGGAATGGGGAGCAGCGCTTGGAAGTGGTAAGACGTCAGTTTATCCAGGGTTTACGTTCCTCGTCCATGCAGCTGAAGCTTATGCGGGAGGACCCCGAGTCCTTGGACGAGGCTGTGCGGTTGGCTTGCCAGTGGGAGATGATTGAAGCGACTCAGAGGACGTTGCAGAAGGAACGGATAGCTGTCGCGGAGGCGTTGGAGCCGAGTGAAAGGGACAGGAACACGATGGCTTTGGCTGCGCAAAGAATGAAGAGGCCGTCGGGTCGAGGAGCAGAGGACATATCCAAGCAGCTGGATGAGTCCGAGAAGGAAATAAAACGGCTCTCGGAGCTGACTGATAAATTGAGAAAGGAACTGGGCAACCTTCATGTTGGAGAACCACAACCGTTCAGGGGGCAAGGAAGAAGGAGAATAGTGTGCTGGACGTGTGGACAGGCGGGACATACAAAACGCGTCTGTACACGACGAAGGAAGCAGAGTCCGGCGGGAACGGCAGCTGTAAGTTCTGCGTTAATAGTTAATGGGTGTATTTCCGGCCGCAAGACTCCAATGCTGGTGGATACGGGATCGGGGGTGACGTTGGTTGGGGAGAAGATGTGGAAGGAACTGGGCTCATCTCCAAATGGAAGTGCTCCACTGGAAGAGCCTGCTAGGGCAGTGGTGGTAGCTAATGGTGAAACACTTGATGTATTGGGACAGGTGGAATTACTTATTGAGTTGGGAGGACTGGCCAAAAAGCATATGGTGTTAGTGGCTAGACAACTCACCCACGACTGTCTTTTGGGTGCCGATTTTCTCTGTCAGCACAATTGTATAATTGACTTACAACACCAGGTATTGTTAGCAGGTGACCAGACAGTAACAATGTGTGCATCAGACAGCAACAATGGGGGTGACATACAATTGTGTTTTGTGAGTTTGCTGGAGACTACGGTGATTCCTGCCTCGTGCCTTATACGATTACCTGTGACGGTGCATAGGGGGGACACCACCGTGTCATGTGATGTCATCATGGAGCCACTGTCGAAATTTAATGACCTTGCTGGTCGCCCACTCCCTGACAAAGGCAAACTCGGACCATACCATTGTTAAAATCCTTAACCTCAATTCAGGGCCGGTGACAGTGCATAAGAACGAGAAAGTCGGGGTCCTGAAACCAGTTGTCGATGTCTGTGAATGGCGGGAGGCCGGAAAGAACATGATGAACCATCCTCCGCGAACTGCGAGAAGCCGAGATATGAAATGGGCAGAGAAGATGCTTGCTGGGGCACAGGACTTATCTACAACCCAGAAGGATGCCGCTATGCGCCTGTTAGCAGAGTTCGAGAGCAGTTTTGCCGAAAACAATGATGACTTTGGTCGGACGAGTTTGGTATACCATGGAATAGATACACAAGGAGCTACCCCAATTCGCCAACAACCACGTAGACTTCCCTACCACCGAAGGGATGAAGTCCGTAAGTTACTTGATTCCATGTTGTCTCGGGGAGTCATAGAGCCTAGTAGCAGTCCGTGGGCGGCACCTATTGTTCTTGCTAAAAAACGGGATGGGTCAACAAGATTTTGTGTTGATTTCCGTAAACTTAATGACGTAACCCGTAAAGACGCACAACCGTTGCCCAGAATAGACGATACTCTGGATGCGCTTGGGCAAGCTCGTTATTTTTCAACATTGGATTTGGCATCTGGCTATTGGCAAGTAGAGGTTAAGCCTGAGGACAAGGAGAAAACAGCTTTCGTAACACCGCATGGATTATTCCAATTCCGAGTGATGCCTTTCGGGCTTTGCAATGCGCCCGCCACGTTCCAACGTTTGATGGAGCACGTATTAGCAGGCCTGCTCTGGTCCACATGCTTGGTATATTTAGACGTGTTCAGTACGACAGCGGAAGAACACCTGGAGCGTCTCAGAGCAGTATGCTTGCGTCTTAAATATGCAGGGTTGAAAATGAAACCAAGCAAGTGTCATTTATTCCAGTCCAGTGTGAAATATCTTGGGCACGTGGTGTGTAAAGAAGGAATCAAAACCGACCCTGATAAGATCCAGTGTGTTGCAGACTGGCCAGTACCCAATGACGTTAGAAAACTGAAGTGTTTTCTTGGATTAGCCTCCTGTTATCGACGGTTTATCAAGAACTTTGCACAAATCGCTGCTCCATTGCATGCGTTGTCCAATAGTGGGACAAAATGGGAATGGTCCAATAGCTGCAATGACGCCTTCTTTGAACTCAAAAAGCAGCTGATGACTTCTCCCGTTCTGATCTTTCCTGATTTTAACCTGGAGTTTGTTCTCGACACTGATGCTAGCGGGGATGGAATAGGAGCTGTGTTATCTCAAGTCGTGGAGGGGAAAGTACGAGTGGTTGCCTACGCAAGTAGGGTCCTATCCAGAACGGAACGGAAGTATTGCGCAACACGACGCAAGTTGTTGGCTGTGGTGTGGGCTGCTCAGCACTTTAGACCATATCTGTACGGAAGGCGGTTCAACCTTCGTACAGATCATCATTGTCTAAAATGGCTGCATTCTTTCAAGGAACCCGAGGGCCAGGTGGCGCGTTGGCTTGAAGCTCTGGCTGAGTTTCAGTATACAATCAACCACAGACCTGGTAAGCAGCATGGTAATGCTGACGCTCTATCTCGTAGCAACTGCAGACAGTGTGGTCTGGACTTCGTATCGGAAGAAATGGAGGAAACTAGCTATGGGTGTCTGTCCACGGGGGTACAAGTATTGCCGGTTTGGACGAAGGTAGAGCTTCGAGAAATGCAAGAAGCAGACCCGAACTTGGGAGAGGTGATTAAATGGCTGGCATCCGGGTCGCTACCTGTTTCATGTCCTACTGAAGCTAATTGGAAATTGCAGTCGCTTTGGGTACAGAGGAACTTCTTGCTACTTGAAGATGGCATGTTGTATAGACAGTGGAAAGACGTCGAAGGTAATGGTTTGCACGCTCATTTGCAGTTGGTCCTGCCGGCGAATTTAGTTTCTGAGGTATTACAAGGTCTGCATAACTCACAGGTGGGAGGGCATCTTGGAGCTCGTAAAGTTCTGGAGAAAGCTCGTGCTCGATTCTACTGGCCAGGTCAGAGGAAGGATATTGAGAAGTGATGTCATGAATGTGCAGTCTGTAACTCCAGGAAGTCGCCACCGAAAGGAAGAGCACCGATGGAAGCGTGTTTGGCTAAAAGGCCGCTTGAACGCGTGGCAATGGATATTTTGGGCCCCCTCCCTGAGACCCCTCCTGGCCATCGCTATATACTGGTGATAGGCGACTATTTTACGAAATGGAAGGAAGCTTTTCTCCTAAGGGATATGGAGGCCACATCTATTGCTAGGGTACTGGTAAACGAATTCATATGCCGCTTTGGGGTACCTGACAATATTCATACCAACCAGGGGAAGAACTTCGAGTCTAAACTTGTAAAAGAGGTCTGTATTTTGCTGGGAGTGAGGAAAACACGTACAACACCCTACCACCCCCAGTCAGACGGGTTGGTAGAACGATTTAACAAAACACTACTGGAAATGTTGAGCAAGACGGTTCTGGAAGAGGAACGTGACTGGGATCTTTTTTTACCATCGCTTTTGTTTGCGTATAGAACAAGCGCTCATGAAACCACAGGTACTACACCGTTCCAGCTAATGTTCGGTCGTGACCCTCGGTTGCCTGAGGACCTGTTGTACAATATTTCAACTCCAGAATATCAGTCAGTGAACGAGTATGGTACCGCATTAATAGAACGGCTGCAACAGAGCTATCAATGGGTTCTGAAACATGCAAGTAAAAAGCAGCAACACCAGAAGGCTGTTTACGATTTAAACACGCGCGGAAAGTCATACAGTGTAAATGATTTGGTATTTCTCCACAGTCCGGCTGTACCATAGAACAGGAGCAAGAAGTTCCACAGACCATGGCGGGGGCCATTTAGGGTAGCAAAAGTGATTAGCCCGTGTGTTTATCGTATCATTGACTGCTCTAACTCTAGAAAAAAATATGTTGTTCATTTCAACAGATTAAAGCCTGCCCCTACTAAGGAGGAACAAGGTCAATTCCCTCAACAAAAGAAACAGTGGGAAGATGACAGCGGTGAGAGCACCCCTGAACATGCACATCGTGAAGAAGAGGAAGAGGAGTATATTATAGAGGAATCCAGCGAGAGGGGGGATAGACAAGATAGACAAGGGGTAATGACAGATCCTGAAAGGAATGCAGTACAGCCACAAGACGGGGATCATTTAATGAGTGAATCGGATGGGGAAGAGGGACGGGCAGAGGAGGCAGACCAGGTCAGAGATACAGAGGAATCTGTCGAGGAGGCGGAACCAGTATTACGGAGGTCGACAAGGTACAGAAGGCCGCCGGACAGATACGGGAACCCATTGAACCTTCCTGACTTGGAATCGGACGACGATACATGAGTGTGTGGACCCACTCCCTGATAACGAGGAGCTGTGTAACGGTTATTGGGAACTGATATTAATGAGTGCCAGGCGCATGCGTGTGATTAACCTATATATAGTTGCTGTAACCAGGATTATAGGAGTGTTGTATTTCCGCTGCTACATATGAGATGGCAGAGACCGCTACACAGGTAAAACACCTGTGTACCATTCCCCTCCCAATGGATCATGTGCTGAGCAACAAATGGAAGTTCCAAGTTAAGAGTGCTCCAGCTAGGACAATAAGGAAGATTGAATAGCCTCTCAAGGCTATCATTTGTAGGAAGCCTGATGAGTTGTTGAGGCTCTGGGATGCTACATAATATGAATCAGCAGTATAAGGTAGTTTGGTTCTTGTACACATTGAATCCTTTGTCAAACTCCCTTGAATACTGATAATAAGGGTGACCAGATAATGATCTCTGAGGCTAGGTATTATGTCTAATTCGAGGCAGCCCTGTGGAATGTCTGCGTGCCAATTGAAGGGTTGAGCATCTACACCATACTCCAAATCTGTTTATCAAGACTTCTATTGTTACAGTCCTGAGGCCTAGATGTGGTGGATTGATGCCCAGAGTCTGCTTTCATAAGCTTGGAGCATTCTGTATGTTTCATTATCAAGAAATTATACTCACCACTTGAGCCATATCCCTGTATTTTCAGTTATGAATAAGATGTTTTATTATTATGGCTAAACAGTATCACTGCTCCAACCTCTGATGCAATATTCTTTCCAACACTGATCCCTTGACTATGTACCTGGATCCACTTCAATATATGCCACAGAGCAGAAGCTGGTGGTGGTGGTGGGGGGGGGGGTGGGGGTGGGGGTGGTGGTGGTGGTGGTAGCGGCTTGGATCAATCACCGAACGCACACCTTAGGAAGGAAGGACACCTGGCTATCACATTGCATACACTGATGTGCAAACCCTCAAGCCTCAGAGATGACTCAGACCCACTTTGAGGAGGACTGGGGTGGTGAAGACAGTTATGAAGGACCATCCAGGGCTGAATTATAGCATGTCGTGTGTGCCAAGGAGCTATGTTCCCCCCATATAACTGCAGCCAAATAAATTCTTAAGAGACCTAATACCATGAAGGCCATACTTCACATGCAGGGTCTATCTCTTGGTGATAAAGATTTATGTGTTCGTTATGTGCATGACAACATATACTAAATGGCTAATGACGGATAGCAGGTTGGTCAGGACATTAACTAGCTGCTCTCTGGATATATAGAGAGGTTTGAACTCTCGATCGGGTATTCCCTTACTCCGTTTACAGCGAAATGCATTACCGCTCTGCCATCTCACCTTCCGAATCCATCGCCTGGATTACAATCTGCACGGGGACCTATAGTGTTCTGAATGCATCTCATCACACATTTTCTAAATGGATGATATGGTCCTGAATTTGAATGGGAAGCATATTTTTGTTGATTCTATATCATGTCCATTATAGGAAACTGTTTTGATGCAAATGTGTATACATGGTGCATCACTTCACACAGAATGATCAGCATAATGTCTCATCCCTGTCCCTGGTTACTAGTATAACTTGTGCAGAAATTATTACACAGGACAAAAAGCAGGTTCTAAACTCGGAATTGTGTTCTGGCTATAAGCAAGTATATCTCCTGCTGAACATTGATTCTGGCCAAGTGCTCATATCTTTTGTAGAATTCATCTGTACAGAATATCTTTGTGGATTCCAAAAATGTTGTCAGCACCTACAGATGGGAAAATAAGAAAGTTACTGTATATGAGGATGAATAATAATTGATGTGGTCAAGTGAAGACCAGCTTTTGGATTACCTCATCTATAGAAAACACCTTATCAACAGAGCATGGCATAATCCATACACATGTGGCACTAGGCATACAAGTTTATACACACCTGTATGCATATGGCTCGGATCTAACGTTTGTCTTATCTGAACCAAACTTGTCTACATACATGTATCAACAGAAGATCTTTCAAAAACGGTGGTATATTTGTGAGGTCCCGTGCACTCTCAATAAGCACAGATGTGTATGTATGCACACATCCACACCTTACATAACATAGCATCAGTTTATTCGCATCATGATTTATATACGATATTGCATTAGAGATATTAAAGAATAAAGTAACTCACTTGAGCTCTTCTGTGACAGTAGTCTGACAGAGGAACGTGTATGTACTCTTTCCTAATGTTTGCAGCATATTGCTTATAAGCTGCATGGACATATACATTGTAAAGCCACTTAGGGTATTTTCAAACCGAACCCCAAATCAGCCATGCATGCAATTTGTCACATTTTTTGTAACTCTAGCAGTTAACTATGTGTGTGAATGCATGTGTGTGAACGCATGTCACATGTGTGAATGCAATGAAACAGGATACAATACATCATACATCTTGGGAAGGAATATGCGTACACCTAATTTATAGTGTAACAGTGTTATATACGGAATATGACCTACCATTCTGAATCTGGCCTAGAATGGACATATCAAAGTCAAGTAAATAGTACATGTACATCTTGAGTTCCAAACCTGTGTTGACAGCATTCATTCAATTACGTTTCGTTTTATCTATTATTCCATGCATGCAGGCAAGGACATGAAAACTCACTCAGCACCTTCATGGGCTTTGGTGTGGTGTAATTTAGTTTCAAGGATCAGTTGGATAACATTATCAGGAACCACTTCCATCCTCTAAAGTATAGAAGCACACTGATTGTTTTACTATAGGTACCGAACGGTGATGCGAGTGACTAGTAAAAAAAAATCCTTATGCGCGTCCGCGACGTGGGAGGCGGCGACAACCATCAGGCGCTAGCTGACAACCCTTCACTTGGATCCGTTAATTCGGTACGATCGTCATACGAAGTGATAACTCATCTTCTTTGACCCGTATAGCCTCAGAAAATAAAACAAAACAACAAAAAACAAACAGACACTGAGTTGCGAACGGCTATATAGCTTAGTTTAAGGCGGAGAAAGGAAGTGATTAATAATGGAGAATGAAACTAGGGTTGCCTGGCCAAATCGAGCAGGAAATGTGCATTAACTTTGCACACCTGTATCTCCGCAACGGATAGAGTGAAAATTAACGAACAGAACAAATCAATAGCTATAGGACCCTAGCTCTACCTACAAACCGAATTTGATTACTCCTGCCGAAAGTTATGACGGGTTCATACCCTGTGGGGTATCGGACGTTGCAATACGGGCACGGAGCAAGTGCAAGACCCCAAAAAGTATTTTCCCGTAGAGAAATGGTGTAGTATGAAGTGTTGAAAATAGGACGTCAATGGTGTGTACCGTTCCAAAGTTATTGCGATTCAAACGTGAATGATGTTTATAACTTTTATACATATGGGACAGTAAAATTGCCCCACGGTTAAAATGGTATAAAAATGCATCGCGTTTGAATCGCTATAACTTCCCATATCGACTTCCTATTTTCAACACTTCATAGTGAAATGGTGTAGTATGAAGTGTTGAAAATAGGAAGTCGATAGCGTTATCCGTTGGGAAGTTATAGCGATTCAAACGCGATGCATTTTTATAACATTTTAACCGTGGGGCAAAACTGTCGCATATAATTATAGCGAAGTAGTCTCGTACCCAGACCCGAATGTACGTAACGATGATCAGTATGACATCACGTGATGTCATACTGTAAGCGATGATCATCGTTACGTACATTTGGGTCTGGGTACGAGGCTAATAGCGAAGGCCATTTTCGCGGAAACTGACCCAAATAGAAGGTTTTAATAATGGAGTATAGTGCAACATAACTGATTAGCTATACAGGGTAATGGTGTGCGATGTGCTTCAAGATATTCTCAAATGCAATGGGCCCTCCAAATCGTTTCCTCCACATAAATTCAGGGAGATAGGTCTCAAATAGAGCAGAGTTTATCACTTTCTCCTCTCGCATCATCCGCTTGCAGCAGCTCCACATACCATCAACACTTTGGGTATGTGCTCCGGTGGTGAGGTCAACAAAATGCAGCGAGTGGTTGACAGCCAGATGTGTGTTTCCAGTTATAGCTGTCAGCTGGTTGTGGCTGAAGCCCAAGACTCCTATAGGCAGCTTTAAAGGAAGCTGTCATGTATGTACATGTAGTGGTGGCATATGGGGAGGACAGGCCTGTTACGGATATCCTTATCAGGCATGCCCTGGAGAGGAGGCAGTCTGTGGAGAAAATGGTAAGGATTAAACAAACACTGATTATAAAAATTTAGCCAGCAAACATCAAGCGTTTGTGCACCTCCATGGTAGAGGTTGCAACAACTAAGTGCCCTGCACTAATAACACCAGCAACGGAGGCATGCATGAAGTTTACAAACATCTTCACCCTGCTAGGCCAGTGCCAACAAATATATGATAACAATTTCATTGAAGAGGCACAATGCAAGTAGCTAGATGTACAAGTACATGTACGAAATAACTCTACATAATCCAATAGAAACTATAACGGCCCAGCTCATGGAGCACTTTAGGAGTTCCTTCCCAGACTGCTCTATAACATTAAAAATGCACATGCTGGAAGAACATACAGTGCCATGAGCAAAAAGAACATACGTTGGATTTGGTCTACTGGGGGAGTAAGGAGCAGAATCATCCATGCCAGGTTTAACTCCTTGCAACGTACGTACCATTCGGTACATGACCAGGCAAAAGACTGTCCTTGATTATGAAGGAGCACCTGCTTTCAATAGCTCCGCAAAACGTGGCAGCGATCCCTCCACAAAAGAGTAAAATTTTGATACTGCATGTTTATTTCAGCAATACGTATCTCTAGCCCCAAAAAAGTTGGCTACAAGCAAAACTTTCTACGGGTCGGGAGCATTACTTCAAAGTAGACAGGTACGTCGAGGGTTACCCGCTTTCAGGAGCCATAACTTGCCGTAGCGTCAAAACTGTGACACGAGGAACGCAGTGCACGGCGCGACAGTGTACCGTATGCAGCCTTGTATATTGCACCCATACTAATCGATACTCGTCTACACTCGACACGTGGGCAGTTTTTCATACGTCACGAATGCGGCGCCATGTATACGTCTCAGAACGAACACTTCGCTTATACGTATGATATCGCGGTCTGCATATGCAGGCTTCTTTTGTTTTTTAAATGGCGTTGGTATGATTCCTGTTTTTGTACAGGAGGCTCATATAAAAAGTGCTGAACTGCATCAACCTTCAGATATGCTGGTATGGGACTCAACAAACTAAGGGGTACGCTAGTCCAATTATCTCATTGGACTGGTCTCATTGTTCAGTTTGACACAGAATTACGACTCACCATGAGCTGTCCCATTCTGGACTGCACACTATACTAGGTCAAACATTTAGCCATATATTGTTTGACTGCTGAGGCCGCAGTGGCAAATGGTGCGAAGTTGGGGAAGTGCTTATGAATGAAAGGAGTGCTGTATATGGTAACTGTGTTCCTGTATGCATGCATGGAGATATTGGTGTTCAAGGGTGCTGTTTTATGTCATGTCTTGCAGTGCATATGTCCATCTCTAACCCCTTTGAATTACTGATGGGAATAGTAAGCATTTCAGGAGCTGTATAAATGGCTGACAGTAAGAGAAAATGTCAAAGCCGTTTACTATTGTAACTTGTTTCCTCAATAAATTAAAGTCTTGTCTCTTCTTTATATAGGACAATAATGTGATCATGAGACACTGTACTTCATGTAAGACAATGATGTGAGACAACTGGTGAATTGCTAAGGCTAATTCTTTAATGAACCACAACTTCACGTCAATAGTTTTCACATAGCATCCTTGCATGCAATAGTTCTGCACATACGAATATTTAAGCATTGGTTAATAATTTGTCCAAAATATCTACCATGACCTATGGACAGACTTTGTTACCCAGAGGTCAGGAAACTGTTTTCTCCAGTACGCGTCTTCATCAAAAAGAAGCCCAACATAAAATCGAATACTTCCCTTATCATTCATTTCATTCCTTGGAAATGTTTTCATGTTTGAAAAGTGTGTCTGCATTGCAACTGAACAACCACCTTTCACTGCTGCAAACCTGACATCATCTAATAAAGAAAACATTTAAATCTCAACTGCGTCTTGCAATCAAGAGAAATTACATACATTACTATTGGTTTTTAATATATACCAGTGTAGAATTGTAAATAACAATCACAATGTGAATACAGTTTTACATTTTAACGGACATGCCTAGATTGCACACGTGCAGCACCATTGGACTCACCAGGTTCAATCACATGATAGCTCTTATCCTTTGCCATTAGCTCCTTCCTAACACCTATTGAAGTGCTCTTTTCTTCAGCTAAAGTGGGTTTCAAAGTGCACTCAGAATAAAATTTGAATATTCATGACACTTACTTGATACTACCACACACTTCTTCAAAACATTCTGTATTGCAGCATTCTCGCCACACCCAAGTACTGTTCTGTCAACCATGCTTGCAAGATGATTTGGACTGGCACTTGCTGGATCACACGATAGTGGGTTTGGACACAGACTTCCTCCATATACAGCAGCACATGTAACCTTTTCTCTGCCAACGTCAAGTACTATGCCACTAGCTACGTCTAAGCTGTGGTTGTGTGATAGTAATACAATACCGGTGTTTAAACAGTGTACATGAACTTACCCAGCTAAAACAGCAACTGCTGAGCTTAGATATACTAATGATGGGCATGAAAGTGTCCGTAAAAATTCAGCTGCTACCTTAGCTCTGATAGCATTGTCCCACAAGCCAGGTGGCTCTAACACAATTACTGGACAGTACAAAGGAAAAGCTTTACTCTCAATAAAGAAGCCATACATGATCTCAGGTAGAAGCTCAGGACGAACTGGAATGCCTCCTTGAATAATATTTACAATATGGTTAGGATATTTAGCCTTAGCATCTTTCCCGCAAAAATATCGTTGATAGCGACTTCTCCGAAGGTGAAAATCATAGAGACCATCGACCTTTGGAAAATAAATACAAAAGACTGACATCAAGACAACAAGACAACATATTAGATTCATACCACTGCAACAACAGATTCAATACTGCTGACTGAAGTAAAAGAATCGTGTCGATCAATGACTGCAAACTTGCAGGAAAAACTGCCAAGGTCTATACAAGCTACTTTTTGACATACACCAACATCTGCAACAACACGTTGCTTGTACTTTCCATACCAATCTTTGGTAAATGGAACTGGATCCAACTGTTGTACAAAAATAAAAATGATAGAGTAAAAAGAAATATGCAGAAACTTTCCATCGCCTTTGTAGCAAGATCATTTTGACTTACCAGTTTCCTACCGTCAGACCATTTCTTCCTGTACAAGTTATACCATAACTGTCCATCCATGCACATGGTGTACCACATCTAGGTAGGTGATAATCAAGTACAGTGGGTTATTTACTCTTGCTGTTACCTTGGAAACTGCCATGGCATAACCTAAGTCTTTTACAGACAAATAGCTAAATATTCTCATGTAAACATCATAAGGCAGGGCCTGACAATGGATCTCAACCGTGTCCTTGCTCACAGTCCTCTGCTCTTGACACTGGAGGGCCAGACCCTCCAAATAGGTGTCAGTAAATCCTTGAATATCTCCAGCTGTAAGCAGAATGTTACACATTTGACAAGCACTGCTGGTTACTGAACTGAACCTTGTTCAAGCTCCCAAGACTTCGTATACAAAGCAACAGTTTTAAGATAGTTTTCATTTTCTTGATAGGATGTAGGATTGGGTAGCATCTCAGTGTCCACTCGTCTGAACATGATCTCTGTTCGAATGATGTATTTGGTACCTTGTGTTACAGGCTGGCCCTCATGCAATGTGTCATGGTTGAAGATCACTGCTGTCCCAGCCTTAGGTGACACTGAACATATCACTTTACCTAAAGTAAGGATGGATTAATGTCAAATGGGGCTGTATGTATATACAACCAAACCTCCTTCAGAGAGGAAGGATGTTGCCCCTCCTTCAAGGTCATTGTTCAAATATATTACCACTGTGAAGATGGAGCTCTCTTCCTCGTTAGGTACCCAGGGACCATCGAGGTGGGGGCTGAAGTGGCCACCACATCTAGATAAGAAAAAGAAGGGGTTCACTATTCCAATTGCTTAAGTTACATGAAGTACTTACTTGTACTTTCCAAACTTGCAACATTCGTTGAGACGAGAAGGCCTCCACGTACCTTCGTTACCAAACCCCACGGGTCGGATACAAATAACCTCTCTACGTGTTAAGTGCGGTTCTATTCTCCTCCACAAGCATTCCGCCAGAGGCTTACATATGGATAGGACTCGGTCGTTGGAGCGATATTCAACTGGAAACAAACGAGTGAGGTCGTCGTAACCAACTTGCTCTGTTTCGTGGATGTAGTGCGCACACTCTTCAGGAGTGAGGACGGAATGAAGCAGAAAGCATCTGGATCCAGGGACATTAAGCTCCTCCCTCGTAATATCCGGAGGCAAATAGCACGCCTCTATGGTAGGACAGTCTTTAACCGTTCTAAAGTTCTTCTGAGCTGTCGTAAGCATCGGACGAATCACAACCTTTGGATCTTTTCCGTTGCGAGGTATTATCAGAGGTTCGGGAGTTGTTTTGATCACTTCCATTTGTTCCTTTGGCTGAGCCAGCAGGGGCGGATCCAGGATTTTGGGAAAGGGGGGGGTCTGATAAATATATTCACAACTGGGTGAGGGTACATTAGGGGGCGTGCCCCCTACCGTGACAGCAAGGGGGTCTGGGGGAGCGCTGATAGCTCCCCCAGTGGGTTCTGGGGCTTCGCCCCAGCCGCTTTTGCTTTTACGTTTATTTAGCATGAAATTCACATTGATATCCAATACATATACATCACGCGACATCCGGATTACTAGAGCCTGCATGGATAGCGACGAGAAAACTCTTCATTCTTCACAATGCTATGGTTCCTACTGCTCAGCAATTAAATTCGTGACGCAAAGCTTTTGTGAATTTGTGACCGAAGCGTGCTCGTGGCCATGCACCAGCTACATGTCGGTCTATAAACGACTCATGTATGTTTTCCTATAATATTAGTATTGTTACAGTTTATTTAGTTCTATAGCTATCTGTTTTCTGAGGAAAAGAATCTGAGATCCATGCATCCCATTGACGTCTTTTGATCGCCTACCTCAATTCCTGCTCACACGCACCATTCGATCGATCGCGTGATTAAATGGAACGAAAATGGGTCTTGTGGATTTTATTTTATAACATAAACTTTAAATCGATATATCTTCCGAAATATTAACGCTATCGGGTTCCTATTTTTAACACGACATACCACACCATTACTGTATTTGAAAATCCACTTTGGTGTCTTACACGTACGGGGTACCGACGTTTCAAGGTCCGATACCCCGTAGGGTTCAAAACGGCCACATCTTCAGGTAGGAGAGTCCAAATCGGTTCAAAATAGGTACCTATGTAGAAGGGTCCTACCACTATTGATTTGTTCTGTTCGTTAGTTTTTGCTTTATCCGTTATGGAGATACAAGTGTGCAAAGAAATTGCATAGATAAATCAAGTAACAATCTTTGACACGATCGATCTCATGATTTTACATGCTTGTAGAATGGTAGTGAATCAGATTCGTATACGTATATACAACGTACGTTTTATAAACTCCAAAGTGACCCCCTGCTGGATCTTTGTGAATGCTGTCAAGCAGTCTAATCTTCTCGTCAATTGTAACAACTCGATACCTTTCTTCCTCCTGTACAGACGTCAGCCCTTTCTTACACCTTTTTGTCTTGAAAAGCAAGCCATCCTCGGTTACAAACCCCTCACATTTCTGTCGATACGCCCTTTAGCATGGCCAAAAATCGCTGCTTACTGTCTTTGCTCTCAAGGAAATGAACAATGTCGTTGTATTCTTTTACTTCCATCCGTTATGGTGGACACGAGGTGAGCGTTTTTTTAAAGAAGGTTAATCTATTCCAAGGAATGATAAACTATTTATCCCGGGGAGGGGGGGGGGGGGGGGGGGGGGGGGATAATCTATTCTGGAATACGGGGGATAAAATTATTATTAAAATTATTGGGGGATAATCTATTCTGTGACACCGGCTGGATCACTTTTTGCTCGGTGTCACATAGAATTAGGGACCCCTGTCCCCAAATCTCCGGAGAATTGGGGTTCCCCGGCCCCAAAACTACGGAGCTTTGGGGATCCCCCGTCCCTAAATCACTGGAGAATTGGGGACCCCTTCGTAGAATTAGGGACCCCATATATTTATTTTAATGGATATCCACATCAATAATTACATAAAATAAATACCTGTGGGTGGTCGACACTAGAGAGTCTGCATGTGCTCAGTCTTGGTAATCAAATAGAGCTGTCTTGTTATTTCATTAACAAACTCCATGTTACCTACAATTTAGGCATTGAATGATATGCTGTTTATGCATAGCAGTTTAATTTTATCTTGCCGAGTACATGAATTTAGCTACACTGACTGCAGTTTTGTCTGGAAAAGCTGTGGCTTCTGCCCACTTTGAGAAATAATCGGTCAAAGTGATGATGTATTTATTGCCAAGTGATGTTTCTGGAAGTGGACCAATTAAATCCATTCCCACTTGGTGCCAGATTTGAGCTTTTACAGGAATAGGATGTAGCACTCCAGCTGAAGCATCAAGTTTTTTGTTGTTTCTTTGACAACGGTCACATGAGCTCACCTGCATGGTAAAATGCATGTATAATAATACTAAGTATGTTTACATGTCACAATCTTACGTATGATATAACATCTGTATACAGCCCAGGCCAGTAGTACTTCAATATTATAGTGGCATTTGTCCTATTAACTCCGGTCCGAAGTGACCATCGTCATGTGTTAAGGAGACAATTCTCTGACGCTTATCTACTCTCTCTACAACTAGCCGAGTAGTACCTTGACATCCATCGTCTACGCGCGTTGTATGCATGCGGAAAGAGAAACTGTGATGTGACATACTTGCAATTGCAAAACGTCGTTTTGATTCTCACCTCTACCCGTGAAGTATAACTCCGCGCCTTGTACAGCGAAAAATTTGGCCCTCTTCCGTAACGCTTGTTTGTCCGATTTCGAAAAGGAAGAGGGATACACGCCTTGTAGAAGGTACTTGTGTACCTCTTTAAAAGTAAACCGCCCGTCTTTGTATCCATCGTCATATATGTGCTGCCACGTGCTTTCTGTTAGATCTGGTAATGTATAAAAAAAAATTTTTGTGTCCCCATTTCTACGCAAGGGTCCCCAGTTCTACGTAGAATTGGGAGGGGGAGGGGGTGGTGTGTGTTCCCTATATTCTATGGAGTCCCCAATTCTACCTGACACGCGTGACATGCATACAGGCATAGCATGTATATAATATTATTCAGTTCAAATTAAAACCCGGATCGTGCATGTGTGTACAGCCTTTCTAATTGAGAAATACACAAAGTCAATGTTGTACTCATCGTGGTATCGAAACACTTACAGCGCTTGCAGCCAAACGTTAGTATTGCGAAAATAAATAAGTGCAGATTCAGTGACGGTTTTACGTATATGCATGCAATCAAGATAGATACCCGTTAAGAGCGCCACGTTTGTTCCCTGCGCTCTTACCCTACTTGGGCCGGTGGTGGTTTTTAGTGCACTCTTACCTATACACCAGGTAGTCTTGTACCCAGACCCTGATTCCCAACAACGGCGGATGGGAAAGCCCGTCACTGACATCACGGTCGCTACAATAATTTCAGTGAAATTGTCTTTCAAAAGGCTTGGCTACACCCCATGCAGTGTTCGACCTATGCAGCTACAGGCTATTAGATCGTTTATAGAAAGCAATGACGTTTCTATCTCCTTGCCTACTGGATCGGGAAAGTCACTGTTCTACCCTACGTATTTTGACGAGCTCTTTCATCGCCAAGGTAGTATCGACTGATTCAGGTTAAAGAGTAGCATAATAAATTTATAGCTGCACAATCTCAGAAATCGGATGGGAGAAGATCCTCTTGCCTCACTGACATTATTGGACACAATCACGAAATAGAACTGCTCTCCTGCGATACAGTTTATTATGGCATCCGCGACGATTATATAAATCTTTGTATGTTGACTAGTTTATTTTTTGGGTGACGATATGTTTTTAGTCTGCGTAACACGGAAAAAGAGCACTCAGCTTCTGAACTAGTTACCGGAAACACACATGAGGAAATATGTCAACGTCGGCATTCAGAAAATTGCCTGGTATCCTCTGAATTTTTGTCTCTCCAGTATTAACACCATGCACTGGTTAATTTGCAGTTAATGCAACAGGTGATGGAAGGTCACTGTCACTGTGGGGTACATGTCAGATTTGGGCGCAATATCAACCAATGGAATTAATGACAAAATGTCCGCAGTAGGTAGTAGCATTTTTGGGGTATGTTCTATAAAATTGTGAAGAACTGCATCTGTCTGGGCTCAAGCATGGTTGTTGATAATGACAAGCAAGTACTGGCCATAGCACTTATAGAAGTGGATGGTAGATCAGAGTTCTCATAAATATTTGCTGAATTACTATACTAATACTTTCAACTCCTGATGAATTCAGACAACTCATTCTCAAATCAGGTTCTGCAGAGCATGTGGCAAGTAATGCCTCCACACAACTTTAAAGAAATGGAATTAAATCGTCTGAATCAGATGTTGACACATGCATCTTCCAGATGTGGGACAGGACATCTGTCTTCATTTCGAAATGATAGGCTCACATTCAAAGGAAGATGCTAAGCAAACTCTTTTAAAACTTATTAGCATAATGATCGAATGTCAGTTGTGCATTCTTTAGAACTTAGCATAAATGGTCGCGCACAATAAGAATCTGGTGATAGAGATGCTTGCTGGATGCTATCACCACACTCAAGCACTGCCGAAACTCGCAATAACTAACCTCCGTACCAACTATTTCTATTTTTCAGTAACCTTATTATCGACGTATTCCCATGCAAGCACTCCGATGACAGTGCGTCGTCAATTGATGGGAATGGCTTCATTCTATGCAGCAGATCGGAGAAAGACGAAGTTACCACACAAATTATAGAGTACTCTATACTGAGTAATCTATAATTATGCTACAAATCTTGCCAAGATTTTGCCAAGACTTCGTTCGATTACAAAAGAATGAATTTCATTGACGTACGCGTATCTAATTAAGTCATTACTATCTTGCAATATCTTATGAGGCCTGCATGCGCGCGACAACTTTATCACTTGCAAACTCAATGGATACAGGTGTTCAGTAACCTGCGGAGCTTTTACTTGTGTTAAATTGGCAGGACGGTGATAATTTAGTCTTCAAATGACCCCGCGCTGCAAATACGCTTGAGCTGCACATGCAATTTACATTTGAAACGTGATTCAGTATCATATTCGCACTCATACTAATATGATGACAAATTGCACTGAATCGTTCTAGTTATGCTATTGGGCTGTCGGATGACATATAATTCGTTAATTAACATGACTTTAGCTAATACAGCCTTTAATACTATTCGATCGAGACTTATGCATACTAATGGACTGGCTACACAGTCACGAACTTTTACAATAAGATTAGCCTTGGTTAAAAGATCTGTTTCTTTATATACAAGATTGTAACAAGGACCTGCATCTTTATACCATGCATGAGTTGCTGTGAAAAGCAAAAGACTTTAAGACTGCTTTGGGTGGTGTTGAAGAGAGGACAAAAAATAGGATGCAACCAAACTCAGGTTTGTCATTATCTGTACTGTATCTGAACCTGCGGCAGCAGGTTCAATATAGGATTGATTGAGGGTTGATGAATGTCATTAATAAAACTTCACTAGCGTCTGGAGGGACAACGGAGAAACGGATCGCTTATCTCTTTATCGCGATGGAATGAGAGCACAACGATCTACAGTTCTACGTTTGTTCCGTGTCATAAAACGGTGTGGTTATAGAGAAACAAACAATTTCCTGTTTCTCGTGCCCAGTCTCAAAATAATTCTCCATCGTCGTCGTCGTCGTCGTCTTCTTCTTTTTAGGAAGGTATAACTCGAGCTAGGAACGGTTTTGGAGGACGGGAATAGTACCAATCGCTTCGAAATTTACCGGCACGTTATCCTTACATGTCATATAGACATACATATATCAAGTTCGATTTATTAATAATTTTAGGCAGTTATAAATACTCTAACCTGCACTAATTTTATCCAGTTTAATATATTAGTTGTTACGTTGGCTAATAGTGAAGTTCTTTTTCTAAAAATGCAAAAGAAGTGATCTAAGCAACGAGCGGAATACCTCCAAAGCAATACGAGAACAAGGCTAAAGCCCGAGCGCTCTACAAGGCCAATCCCAAAAAAAAGAAGGCCTCTGTACGCGACAGCTACAAGGCCGATCCCGAAATGAAGAAAGCCTCTGTACGCGACAGTTACAAGGCCGATATTGAATCTAAGCGATCTGCTAAAAGGTGGCGATACGAAGAGGACCCCAAGGAGAACCGTGCTGCTCAAAGGCGGCGATATGAAGAACCTCGATGAGAACCGTGCTGCTAAAACTAAAGGCGAGAACCTCGAGGGAAATCGCGCTGCTAATAGGGAGAAATATCAGCTACCATTAAAGCATCTGAAAAGAGTCGGTATTGAAATGATCCCGCTGTCTGATTGGCTAAATGTGCTGCCGAGAGGACGCGGTACCGCAGGGGTCACAGAACTACCACTACCACCCAAAGGTATGTTATGGCATATTGTATTAACATTAAAAAGCTGTGCATGCAACATTTGTACAGCATAGTCGGGCGGCCCTACTACCACGTTTGGTCGGGCTTGTCACCCTACTACCTGTGGGTAGTAGGGCCCGCCCGACTATGTACAGCACGGATCTGCACAAAACCATTCACTTTACATGTAAAGCATGCATGGTGACTCAACTGTGTGTACAGTAGTGTCTATTGTTTTAATCTGATAAAGCGTCCTTATCTGAAGACTTTCTTGTCTAGCCGTGAATGTTGCAACTGTATGAATATAGTTACAGTTGCAAGGGCTGAGAACTAAATAGCTGCAACTATATCCTTTTCCCATATAGCTACTCCTTGTATAAACCCAAATCTCATGCACCAATGGAGTATAATGGTGGTCTTGAAAAAGCTATTCTTAGGGGTAGTGATCTGCCTGTGCAGCAGTAAGTAAGATAAGCCACCATCAGGTACTTTCTAGCAGCACACTCACATTTATGTAGTGAAATAAAAACAGACCTTCTGCCCACACTTATAAAGCTGCAGACCCTGTCCACAGATAGGACCTCACCTGAGAACATATCCTTATTGATCGATCTACATGCTGCCATGTACTGCCATGTAGTTCACTTCCTTAGTTCCCACACTACCCATCTATACAACTTAACTGCATGTAGGCTACACCTCCATGTTTAGATGGGACCATTTTTACTGGATCAAATTTGACCAATAGAATTTTAGCACAACTTACACGCATACACCCCTTCCCTCCCTGTCATTAATATGATGGAATTGGACTAATATAATTATAGCACAGTCTGCACACGTGTAAGGCTTTGCAGGTATAAAAGCCACTCATCCGCTAGCAAAAAGAGGTAAAAATTTAATAATACTCTATGTAGATGTGTAAAGGCTCTGCACTTTACTTTAAAAAATAAAGAAGTAAAAATTTAATCATACTCTCTGTTACGTATATGTAGATGGCTGACGACCTTCGCGGGTTTTTCACCAACGAGGGGTCGGAGGAGGAACAGTACATTCATCCTCCGACTCCTCTCCCCTTCACCCCACCACCTCCAGAAGCCCCGCTTCTGCCACCACCACCAGCAGCACTGCCCACACCACTACCAGCAGCTACTCCCGCCGGCACCACCAGCGCTGCCCCCACCGGCGCTCCTGCCTGCACCATCAGTGCTGCCCCCACCACCAGCAGTACTATTAAAGTTATTTGTTCTTGCATTAAGAGATAAAGGGGATCATCCACCCTCTTCCTACATTTGATTATTGACTATGATACTGCTATGACAGGGTGAAAAAAAACTTATGAAACAAGTAAATAAAAACATTTTCTAACGAGAGAGTTGTTGGTATATAGGATTGACCAATGGTGGTGTAAAAAGCATGGAAACAAGAGTGACAGAAATATTATTGGAAAATTGAAATAGGCCTATATTTAGCACACAATACAACACACATGCCTGAATAATGGGCTAAATATAGGCCTATTTCAATTTTCCAATAATATTTCTGTCACTCTTGTTTCCATGCTTTTTACACCACCATTGGTCAATCCTATATACCAACAACTCTCTCGTTAGAGAATGTTTTTATTTACTTGTGTACAAATAGAACTATTTCGCTTTCCCTTAGCCGATTTCATTGCTGAACAATAGATCATGCCATCCATCTGGAACGTTGAGAACTTCAAAATGTTGCGATTTCCACAATTTATTAATTTTCTCTCTTCATTAGTCACTGAGCTGGATCCAGGACCAATAAAATAGGCATGTTCTCCTACACACATCATTTGAGTGGAAATGATGGCAATTCCTGTCTAAATACGGTGATAATTCAGCGTGGTTTCATTTTCATGCTGTTTTAAAAGTTTATGCACAATTGCAATGTTAGTTCAATATCTGTGTTGAAGATCAACTGGTCAACTATGTCCCCTCTACCATGGTAGAGATGCTTAAGTTGTCCGTTCTTGCTTTCGGTACAAAATGCTGAGTATGACCAAAGTGGATCCAGCTGTCTTACATACATTGCCAGGTGAGATAGTGAGTGAACATTTGATGTGCATGATGATAAAGTTCACCATACAGTTCAGGCATAATTCAGCATGAGTTCGGCTGCATCGATTTGAGATAATGCTATCTTCTCTTGCAACAGTATATGCATAGCACATACTAATAGCGCATAGTGGTGCAAATATTAAAGGAGGAAGAAAACCATGTAGAAGAGGAAATTATGAAATTATTGTTTGCAGTGACTTCACAATTGAAATATGAATCACAAATTGCCTATCAGGGATGAGGAACGACAATTTGGGCAGTTAACATTATTAGATGTACCGTGGCAATGAGTTGAACACTGACTACAAACCTTTGATGAGCTATAAGGAACAGTATAAGCCTTAAATAACCTTTTCAGCATAAATAGTGTCTTTGGGAGCTTGCTTGATTGTGGACATATAATATGGAGTGCATAATACTGCAGTAAGCTCCATGTGGAGCCTTCATACAATGGCTGAAACCACGACTGAGATTTTTTCTGTATTCCATTCCATGTTAATGGAATCTTCCTCAATTTCACCAGCACCACCTCCAATACCAACACCGTCATCATCATTATCATCATCATAATCATCATCATCATTTTCACCATCATTATCATCATCATCATCTTCACCCATTATCATCATCATGATCACCACCACCAACATCATCATCACCACCATCAACACCGCTACCTCTACCATCAACATCATCACCTCCTCTACATCCATCTCCAAGTTGAGCACCATCACCACTATCATCATCACCACCATCAACACTGCTACCTCCACCATCAATATCATCACCTCCTCTACATCTATCTTCAAGTTGAACACCACCACCCCCACCACCACCATCATCACCACCATCAACACTGCTACCTCCACCATCAACATCATCACCTCCTCTACATCTATCTTTTCAAGTTGAGCACCACCACCACCATCATCATCACCACCATCAACACCACTACCTCCACCACTACATCCATCTCCAAGTTGAGCACCACCACCACCATCATCATCACCACCATCAACACCACTACCTCCACCACTACATCCATCTCCAAGTTGAGCAGCACCATGAACATCATAATCATTATCACCATCAGCTGTTGCAAATGAAATAATTATAGTTAAAACCTTCAATTAACTCACCCAAGGGTTTGTTCAAAGAAGATTCATCCATATCAACATCATCAGGGACAAATTTCCGAGCAACTGTAAGTACATGTATATAAAAACTGGTCAGTATTATTGTTTTCTTAACAATTGCAGCATGAATAACAAAGGGACTTTTTTTAGGCACTTAAACTTTGAGGGGTTCGCTCAGATTATGTAAATGAAGGTATACTTTTATGTTTGCCTTGACAGCTGCGAGCATACATGGATTGAGCTTGGTCAGGTATAAGGATGAAGGGGAAGGGAAGGGGTGGGGGTGGAGCACACACAGTTTTTGCTTATTACATCAAAGTGGTAAGATGATACACATATATAAATATGCGTTTTATTGTCCTAGCTTCCATTTTGTCAGAAAAATGTAAAAGGTTTGAGTTAAAGTCTGATTCCAGTTCAGAATAGAAACCATTTCTGATGAATGTGCTTATATGAATCCAGATATCTTCCATTCATGGCTTGTTGACATGTCTGGACATAAGTTTTGCAGCTGCCTGCATTGTAAGGTCTGACCTTGAGGTTACTGAAAGCATGAATATGATTAGGTGTGTGTATGTGTGTGTGTGTGTGTTTGTGTGTGTGTGTGTGGAATGTAAACATTTATCAGGGATTGAGATAGCCATAGGATTCTTCAAATCTCAGCTATTGAGCATCGTACCAATCGTGTATTGTACAGAAGATCCAAGGTCTGCATAAAATATTCGGATACTCGCTCTGAATAGCACAGTATCCATGTAGACTTTGTGAGTCAGTCTCTGGGTCCCTCCTTCCCCTCTCCACACCCTTCCACCAAGAGGATCACAAGGGACACCTAAAGTTCTGACCTGAAAAGGAGCTTTGCCCCAACATGGGCAAGCTAACAGTTATATGCCCTGGCTGGGTTAATGTACATCTAATACCATTAATAGCATGTTGTTGGTGCCATGCATGCATGTGAATAGTCCAGTACACATATAAGCCATGAAATTGATTCATTTTAAGCACCTGTACAGAAATGCAGAAATAATCAGTTTTAGTTTGTGAGGATTCTTCATCTATACACATGTTCACCTCCAACCTGAAGAATAACCAAAGCACTTGATAATGTAATGTTGTACACAGTCACTCACACAAGCACACATCACACAACAAGCACACATCACAGAGGCACAAGCACACAGACACAAACACACATCATACCATAGGCATACAGCTTCATTTAGCCTGAGGGGAGGGGAAGGGGGGCTGTAGCCCGTTGAAATATTACTACGGCAGGGGGTCCCCTCATGTTGATCAAATACAAAAACATGGGGGGGGAGGGGGGAGGGGGCAGAAGGAAAGCCAATAAATATGGGGTAGTAACCTTACTAGACTACTGCAGCGTTATACGCCACTTAAGTTTTTTTTCCCCATCACAATTGTACCCTTCCAGTACTTATCCCTCCACCCACCATCATCACTGTACCAAGGTTCCAACCACCCACCACACAACTGTAGCCACTTCAACAGAAACTGTATACCTACACCTACCCAGAATATTCACTACACCTACCATCACCACTTCCAAGTCTAGGGTGAAGGGGGCAATAGCCCCACCCCCTACATCAAATATTTTGGAAAGGGGAGAGGTAAACAATAGCCACCTCCACATGGTATGGATCTAGACAAGTAAATAAGATGTACATGTACGTATGTATTAATACAGTAAATGATCAAACACATTGACTAGTGAGGAAATATCTATTTAGTGCCCACATAAAAACACTCAGAGAGGTGCTCAAAACACAAAAGAGAATGGTACTTGGTTGACTAACTTAGCAACACTAACACAGACATCAAGGCAGTACTTTCTTATGAACTACATGAATCCCTGTGTGACAATTTAATGTGTATTATGGATGTTGAAGTGACTATGTTAATGAAAGGCCCTCCCACATTGGATAGTGCACTGTGTGTCGTATGTATCACATGGCAGTTTAACTCAGCAGCAGTGCTATTTTTCACTAACAGCTTCCATCATCTGTTTGCTAAAAGATGTGATCCTTGTGTCTAAATCAGTCTGTAGCTACAGTGGGAGGTGTGTTTAAAACAACTATTAAATATAATGAGAAGTGGTCATATACATAACAGTATCACAATTATCCTGTGTGTATATAAGCCAAAACTGTGTGTGTGAGTGCCAGTCATTTTGCACTGTGCTCTCAGCACATCTAAACCCAGGGTAAGTTCCATTACCAAACCATCATACTGACTGAAATCAGTATTAAGGAATACAGCATAAAATTTCACACTTCACAACATGCATATAATGCTTACATACATGCATTCAATAAGTTTGATGCTTATTAAAAAAACAACCGCATATTTACATTTAGGATTGTGACAGACTGTAATAATTTGAAATGAAAATATACAGTACAATTAATTTTTCTTGTTTAGAGCTTTAGTTACAATTTGGCTCTATAAATCAGAATGAAGGAAAGTCCACAACAGATGGGCGTTGGAATCATTTCCAAGCAAGTGCTCCAGTTCCTGTTCACTCAGCCTGATTAGGTCTTGAAGATTCTTCACCTTGTCCATCAATGTCCTGCAGAATAAAAGTTACAATGTGCATGTGGAAAGTTCCACGAGATTTTGACACTTGTGAATTTATATACAGTATTTCCTTAATTACAATTGTACCCGCATAAAAAAATTTACTTTGACTTGCTACAGTTGTGTAATAGTGTATGAAATTTGATATTTGATCACAGTGCCCTATTGTGCTACACTTTAGTATGCCAAATCATTTTTTCTGCTGGTTTCACGATGAATCCCTAAGCACTAACAATGAGATGAATAGACTCAAGTGGGCCAAGTCAAGAGTGCAATTCGAGCAAAGAAGTTTCGCAGATTTTAGCGCAGCAATAACGCTATAACTTAGTTACTTTTGTTGCACATTTTTATGATATTTGGAGTCTTGAAGACAACATGGGAAGGCATTTCTATTGAAATTAATAGAAGTTTATCCCTAAAGTCCGCGACAGCATCGAGGAAGTAAAATTTATGTTGGTGCATTTGGGGTCCGAAAAGTAGGTATCATATTATTTTAAGTAGCCCAACTTGTTGAACATAATATTCAACAAGTTGAATAATAATGACACAACACTATTATTCATAGTTAGCGTGCGGCTACTAATTGATTCATTACAAAAGCACTTAACTAGAACTTAAGGGCACACTGCTCATTGACAAAGGAAGAACAAAGCTGGGAACGGTCATGCTTGTACATATGCATGAATAGGGCTCACTATTTGAGGTGAATTTTAAAATTCAGTTAGTTTATTGGGTTGTTTTTGTTTACACAAAGTAGAGTGAGTAAAGATGGCGCAAATAACAAGGCAAAAAACGTAACAATTATACTTTTGAAAACAAAACAAGTGGCTTACACGCAAAAAAAGAGACTTTGTGGATTTAGAGGTACATGTACTATTACACATAGAATCGTAATATGATTTTATTTTATGGATGAGGGACTAAATTATAGTCAAACTGAAAATAAGAGTATAAAGTACCCCCAAAGCACTTGAAAATTTTGACAAGATGTTGTGCAGCACAAGAGGTTCATTTTTACACCATTCGCAGAGCTCTGACATGTTTTACATGTATGTCACTACATGTAGTGATGAACATCCTATAAAATAGAAATGCCTTCCAAGACCCCTTTCGAGTTATAATTCATTCCTACGAATCTAAATGCGATACAAATAACAAACGTGACTTTGTTGTAGCATAATTTCACTATTGGTACACGCAAAAATCTGCGAACCCCAGTCACATTCCTATCAGCTCTTGACTCGGGTCTGTTAATCTCATTGTTAGTGCCGATAGATTGATTGTGAAACCGGCACAAAAATGTTTTGGTGTACTGAAGTGATAGCAGAATAGGGCACTGTAATCAAATATCAAATATCAAATTTCACACACTACTACACAACTGTTGAACAGTCTAAATTTTTTTATGCGGGTACCATTGTGGCCTGAATAGAAGCAGCGGCTTTGTAATCAAGGAAATACGGTATGCAGCATGCAATTCAGATCACTATATCATCCAAACAGTAAACGCTAGAGATTTCCTATTTGCAACATTTCATACCACACCATTTCTCCATGTGAAAATACATTTCCGTGTCTTGCAAAAGCACAGCAGAGGTCCGATATCCTGTGGGGTTAAAACTGCCACATCTTCAAGTAGGAGCATTCAAATTGCTTCAAATCCGGAACATAGCAGGGTCCTGTCGCTATTGATTTGTTTAGTTCGTTAATTACCTTTTCCGTTACAGAGATATCGCTGTGCAAAGTTTATGCACATTATTCGGTCGTTTTGCGCCAATAAATTGGGCGAACCGCTTCCAATTGAATGTATGGAGAAAATGTGCAATTACTTTGGACAGCTGTATCTCTGTAATGGATAAAGTAAAACTTAAAGAACAGAAGATATCGATAGCGTCAGGACCCCTCTACGTACACAAAGAATTCAAAGTAATTTGAACACTCCTACTTACAAATGTGGCAGTTTAAAACCCCAGGGGTATCGGACTTCATAATGTCAGCATGGTGCTTGTGTCAGACACAGACACCAAGGGATCATTCATAGTCAAATTAACAAGTCTCGCTCTCTGATTTGGCTGATGTTATGCTATGTGCAAGTATGTGTGTGTGTGTGTGTGTGTGTGTGTGTGTGTGTGTGTGTGTGTGTGCGTGTGTGTGCGTGTGTGTGTGCGTGTGTGTGTGGTGTACTCGCACAATGTGCTAGCTTGACATTCAGCATCATTAGCCTGCCTGTTCGTGTAGCTTTCATGTACCCCTTGTGCTCCCAATCGTTTGTGTGAGATGCCAGATATGTGCCCCGTATGTTCCATCTAGTGTGTGTGAGATGTCAGATATGTGCCCCGTATGTTCCATCTAGTGTGTGTGTGTGAGATGCCAGATATGTGCCCCGAATGTTCCCATCCAGTGTGTGTGAGATGCCAGATATGTGCCCCGTATGTTCCCATCCAGTGTGTGTGAGATGCCAGATATGTGCCCCGTATGTTCCCATCCAGTGTGTGTGTGTGATGCCAGATGTGCCCCGTATGTTCCCATCCAGTGTGTGTGTGTGTGTGATGCCAGATATGTGCCCCGTATGTTCCCATCCAGTGTGTGTGAGATGCCAGAGATTCAGGAAGAGCTGGCCTCCAACTCTGAACTGCTACGCCAGCTGTTGTGTGTGTCAGTCTCCCCTACTTTTGAGATCCTCCGTGCCCAGCTGGTGGCCAGCATCTTCCTGTGCTGCGCCCACAGCCCCTCCGTGCACGCCCACCTGTGCAGGGCTGAGGTCATTGAGGGACTCCTAGAGGCGTGTGTGTACAGAGGGGCAGCGATGGAGTAACAGTCCACTCCCATCGACTTCATGCTTCTCAAGTGAGCCAGGCCAGGTGGCTGGTGGTATGCTCTCATTGGAATTCATTACATCCGTAGATAGCAACATTTTGTTGGGGGGGGGGGGGGGGGGTGACATGTTTTTTGTTGGAGTCAGTTATTGATGTACATGTAGGATGTAAGCACACAAATCTGGGAGAGAGTGGAAGGATAGGGGAGTGAGACAGTGAAATAATCATTGATACCCTCACAGGAGGGGGAGGGTTATTAGATAAACACTTTGGTGTTTTTTTTTTAATGCTGTGAGCATCTCTTGACCCATGTGCTGAACCAGTGAGCTCTGTGCTGTCCGATCCTTTCAGCATACAAGGTTCATGGGTTATAGTACAATAAAAAAACATTTATTACAACTAGAAAAAAAAACCTGTGCAGTGCGCTTTGGTAAATGTATTTCAGTCAATTATACATGGATACCATTGTGTCGCCTACTGTTTAATGTTACATGTGTTTGCAATTTCCTGGCAGGTATTTCACCCAGGTGTTCATGGCTCAGCTTGTCCTTGCTTCTCCCTCCCTCCTCCCTCCCTCGCTGCTGGAAAAGATGCACTGCCACATGCAGGAGTTGCTGGACACAGCTGACCCCTATGAACTCATGAGGTTCGAAGAGACTTGCAGATTCAGCTGGTCCATCTTTTTCCCTTACGTAAAACTGCTCTACATTCCCAACACGCCTGCCTCCACAGGCAGTGCCGTCTTGACCAAGCTGCAGTCCCTAAGCATCCAGGTGACCATCTTCTGTCTCATAAGCTCTCTCAGCCGGCCTAGCCACCAGGAGATCATGGTCGATGAAGGACTGTTGGACTACGTCATCTGCATGCCCTGGTACGTACCTGGGGAGGTCAAGGCGAAAGCAGATCTGGTGGTGAGAGCGCTGGCTGCCCACAAGCCGCTCCAACCTCCGTCCCTTGCCTCCATTGCCAAGGCCAAGCTGGCCAAAGTGCATTTTGGTTTGGACAGGGTAGTCAGCATGGAATCTATTCACGACCTTTTCATCGAGTTGTACCCTGCCTTTCTACCTGCAGGTTGCAACGAAGATCTTGACGACGACAGAAAAGATGACGATGCCCTTCGCTCGGTGTCTTCACCCATTACGCGTGGCCTAACTGGAGTACGAGCTGCTTGGAACATACTGATTCTGGCGCTGAGATATGAGTGTAACAGATAGATTATTGAAATCCCAAACTGATCATGCATGAACTGCTGCCAACAGCTGCATTTATGTTTGCGCGCACACGAGTGGAAATGTGATTGGTCTGAATTTACCGCCTTGTTTGTGCATGTAGATATCTCATACGTCAGTGTAAAATCTTTTGAAAGATACAATGGCATTTTGGGTAGCTATAAAACTAACAACAGGTCCATTAAGTGCATTTAATGAGGCATTTTGTTCAAGAAATGGGAATAGGTAAGATACGCTTTGGAGATGACAACTACAATGCACATTCAATACAGTAGTACTGGAGTTATATCAAACACCTGTAGTTGGAACTCTCAATGACATGCTTGCTCAAAATTCAACTTTGCATCTGCAAATACAGGCTGCATCAATGTTACCTGCATATAATGATCTGGAATTGTGTCTTGAACCATATCACCTTGCGGGTGTTAGTACAGAATTTTTCTTGATGAATTTTACATTGCCTACTTAATCGAATCATACAAAGTATTATACAATCAAACAGCAAACTATCAGCAGGTATCATTTTGTACCAAGAAACAAAGTTTGGAAACAATGTGTATGGTTCACAACAAAGCCAATCCAAAAGATCATCCTTCATATTGGCAGCGTAGATGGAAAGGTAGACATCAACACCACTGAATTGTGGCCCGGACGAGTACTATATTACTTCAAACATTGCTTGACCATAGGACAGAATGTAGTGCCACACATATTTGCATTTGTGCAATGGTATCAGCATTTTCCTTCGCAGCATGATGTAGTTACTAGCAGAGTGGAGGCTTGGTGTGCAAACCTGTTTGAACCATTTGGGCCAGCAAGTTTTCTACCTGCACAAAGAATACAATCACAATTTGTGGCAGCATTTACAATTAACAGTATGACTGATGAAAAAGTACTTTATGTGTGTCCTATACCACAGAAAACATTTATATGAATGTGATTTACCAACATTAAATACCACTTCAACTTGTACACACCACTACACTACCACTTCCAATTAAAACACACCACCACACTAACAGTTGTACACACATCACCAGTTGTATACACACCACCAGTGCACACTACCGCTTCCAATAAACGCACACCACCACATGAACAGTTGTACACACATCACCAGTTGTGTACACAAGTGCTACCACTTGCAATAAACACTGAACACCACTCTAACGGTTGTACACATCACCAGTTGTTATACACCTCTACACTACCACTTCCAATAAGTTGTGTACACACCACCACACTACCACTTCCAATTAACACACACCACCACACTAAACAGTTGTACACACATCACCCACGCCAACACGAACACAGGCACATAACACAACCACAAGAAATTACTAATATTACTCAGTCAGACATACCCGCGCGCATGAAAATAAAGGCCACAGATAGGCCTAAATCTCTCACTGTATACTGTACTTACCCTAGAGTGGTGATGATCAGATCCAAACTACTGTAGAAACGGTTTTACTCCTTTAGCGCTTCACTGATCACGATGTAACGTGGCCGAGCTCATAAGGCTAACCCACGGGACAAAAAGGATTGTCACTCGCTCTAAGAGGCATGGATGAAGTCATTTAAGGATACAGCCAGCCACATGATATAATTTAGCGCGAGAGCCAAACAGTTCGTTACTTATTATAAAGTAAATTTAAAAAAAAAAAGAATTTCGGTTATTTAGAATGCTTTTAGATAGAAAACGTGTTGCAAAGACGTAGGTAAACATATAATGTATTTACACCCGTCGCAAATATGTAGGTAAATATGTTGTTATCTTTACATACGTGGCAAATATATATATATTGCAAATATTAGCGTACATGTATTGTATGTTTACATCTATGTAAATATGTGCGCAAACATGTTTCGTGTTTGCGACATATTTATGCATGCTGTTCAGACGTAGTAAATCCAATTTTTTTGTCCAGTGGATGAAAGATTTCTGTCAAGTGGCTTTTAGTTCTGGTATTTCATACAAGCAGAACTCTGACATATCATATCAACGTAAACTAATGCCATGGCCATTCGCTCTCTGTGTGTGGTTGTACATGTACATCATTGCTGAACTGGGATATTCTTCACAAGTTCAAAATATTGGCGCATTAGTGTCTTGCACAGCATTTAATTTCCTGCCCCTCCCCCAAACACATTACCATATCTTGATTCTGTGACCAGTGAGGGAAATACTTCGGCAGCTAATTAATACAGAGGCAGGAGACTCCTCTGGCATGGTACACGTTACATTGCAAAAAGGGATGGTATATGCTGCATATAACATAAGATGTAAAACTGTGTGTATATGGAGACATTGTATGCAATATTGTGTATATATAACTTCTCCACAAAGACACAGTTATACAATATCACATATATTACAACCAAGTGCACGATACAAGCAGGTGACATGTAAGGGATAGCCTTGCCTCAGGCACTAGCTGTGAGAGCAACGCCTTGTTTTCTTTGCAATGAACAATGCAGCGAAACATACCAGGCCCCTATTAAGAATTGTAACACGAAATCAACATGAAGTATTGTAAAGAGAGGAAGATCCAAGTCGAAAGGTATATAGGGAGGGGCTATGGCGATGGCAAGGTAGATTTAAAAGTGCATCTATATTTCAATAGGCAACGTTCTTATTTCTGAGTATGAGGTTAATTACAATGCATTGCAAAGCCAATTTAAATGAGAATGTCTGAAGCTGATCAGTGCTTGGACAATGAGAACCACTAATAACAACAGCAGAATGCTGTACAACGGGTATGTAAAGAAGGGCTTGCACAGTCGAGTGAGTAATGGTAAGAAAATAATTGACACACACTTTCATAGCTCAGTTAAGTTTTTTTACAACACATCAAAACACATCAATCAATCCCCTATCAGAACTTAATTGCAGGTGACACCGATCATGCTTATTAAGATTCCGTTTCAAATTTAAACAATCTACATGAAGAGTAACTGTCTGATAATCTGCACCATCCACAATCGCTTCTGAGATAAACGTGTACATGTTCCTCGTAATTTCAGTACAAACGAACTTGCTCCCGTTCATCAGAAGAACCATGCTGGCATATGAGGCTTCCACTTCCCTTCCATCCTGAGGTAGGTAAAAGAGTTAACAATCCTTGGCAGAACCACATAAAAAATAATTAATGATTTCCTGACATGTTGTTACAGCATGGTGGATACAAGGGAAATGGCAGCACTATGTACTTGCCAAGCATCGAGTAGTAGCTTTGTATGTGAATTGTGATTTATTTAGTTTTTATTTCTATGGTTTTTAGATTACGTGTGTTTCTAGGAAATCAAAATACATGTATATACACGCATGTACATGCATAACATACTGTAGGACAAACTCATAACCATACTAGTGTTTTCCCAAAAATGAAGTACTGCATCAAAAATTATTTTAAAACAATCAAGAGTTCTTTTTCAAGATTATGATAGCAGTATTCGAATATCACATCCAATTATGATAACCAAGGATGCTATATATTTGGGCAATGGCAGTACAAGTATTGCTTAAATATTACTGATACGCGTAATACATGCTGCACTAATAGAGCTAGCAACCCTCACACTTTGTTTGGAACCCACATAATGGTAGCTTCATCAGCATGGCTCGTTTTACACATATCAAAATGACTAAAGCCTTACCAACCCTAAAAGCTATATCGAATGGCAAAAACTTTATTTGCAGAATGACATTCAGCTCAGGAAATTAAAAAGTTGGGTTTCGGGGGGGGGGGTGGGGGGGGGGTGGGGTGGGACAGTGTCCAGCAAAGTCGGGCTCTAGGGTTACAATTTAATAAAAATTGTATGTTACATAAATCAATATATCAATGCAACCATACAATGCTTTCTTTTCAAATCTTGTAGACCTGTTGCCACACATTTTTCTCTACGGAAATCAATTTTGGTGTTCTGCTATTTTCGTTGCATGAGTACAAAGTTCACCAACCCGTCGGGTTAGAACTCCACTGATTTCCAGACATGGAAGTTGTAAGTGTCAAATTTGGTATATTTATAGAGGAGTCATGAGCTATGTAATTGCTCAGATTGTTTACTTGAATGTTATCTGTTACGAGGATATAGTTGTGTAAAGTAAGTGAACATTTTCCCACTCGATTAGTGCCAATGAAGTTGGTACATGCCTCCTATACATCGACTGGGACGTGATTTTTTTTTGCGTGAATTGAGCAGGAAAGCATACATTGAATTTACACAGCAATATCTATGTAATGGATAACATTCAAGTCAACGATCTGGACTGTTAAATAGCTACATAACCACTCTATAAATGTACCAAATTTGTCAAACTTACAACACTCCTACACGTACCTGGAGATACGTAAAATTCTAATTCAACGGATCGTGGAAACCTTTGCACTCACAGCAAAAAAAATAGCTAGAGCACCAAAATTGGTTTAATTGGTGTGGGAACATGTGTACAAGATTTGAAAGGAAAAAGTTGCTCTGTTGCGAAGATATAGATATACAGATTTATGTAACATACAATTTTCATAGTGATAAAATCATAACCCCAGAAGCTTGATTTTGTGGGATACTACTGTCCCATATGAACTTTAGTTTGCAGCATAATGTGATCAAATCATATACAGTGTATTTGTAGTGTTCATACATATAGGTGTTTTACCAGCCTATCTAGCGATCATATAATGCGCGAGACTATCATCATGTGATTGAATTGATTAACACAATCATCACATCATGGAAGAGCAATGAAATCAACTTCAGCATCTAAAATTGGGTACACACTAATAACTATACTATATTTAGAGCTCACGTGGTAAGTGAAACAGCTCCTTGAGCCTCAGGCCTCTTTTGCATGAGCAAGTTAATGATGCAATGGGGCTAATCAGGCTTATACTAACTGCAATGATACACTGTAATGTGGCAATCCATTGTGTATGCTCGCGTGCTCTCACCACAATTAATTGGACGCGGTCAAGAATGGATGGTGTGATTTGTTGAGGGATGTGGTTGGAAATGATTGTGTCTGTAGGCGGAGGTGGAGGTCCTGACCTAAATTTTAGGATGGTGCATTGCACTTTTTTTTTGTACAACCCCCCCCCCCCCCCCTTCCATAAATATGTCTCTCAATAAATGTAACATTTGTGGCTTGTGATGACACATTGTAAATATGGTCAAAAAAAAAGAAGGTACCCCCCTGTAGTATGGCTAAACTTCAATATAGCCATCATTGTTGAAACTGAAATGATTTGTATAGTTGCATGTACATAACGTTTGCACCTCAATTTCAAGTTTTAGTAGATTAAAGAACCAGGAGTTTATTGCACCCTAATTTAGTAAACGGCACATATTCACGGAGATAACTGAATTGTAACAACTGTTATTGCATCATGTCCTTCTATGCAGCATGTGTTTGCAACATGCCTTTTCTCATTTGATTAAAGCACCCATAAAAAATGAGGGGAATGTTTTTCATTGCTCAGAGTACTGGCCAATGATGCAATGAATTAACTTACGGTATATGTAGACTGATCATGTCTTTCAAATTTTAATTCTGTTGTATCATAACATGTGACTATAGAAACTGTACATGCAGTGTAGGCAGGTACTATGCCAGACATGCCAGACATGTAAACAAGTACATTGTATTGTGTCCATTCAATTGTGTGGCCGTTAGTGCACTTGGCAGACTTCAGCGCTCCACCAATAGCAAAGGATAAGTGCTGGCTGACATACAGCAATGTGTTTGTAAATAACACCATGGGAGGGGGGGGGGGGGGAACCTAGGTACTCAGCAGTAAAGAACTGCATCAGTGCTAATAATAGCTGTGGCTATCATGAACACATTTAGCTTGCGTAAATGCTCATTGATATTGCTAGCCATCATGGATGGGCTTACAGTACATGTATGGTACTTAATGGCTGAAAGGTAGGGGGGGGGGGGGGGAGGGGGTCCTCATGCAAATCATATATGTACCTCGGTGTACTTGATCCTGGGACGACATAATGTATTAAATTAGTAAAACAAATAGGCTTTGTGAGTATTTCCTGCAGTTCATTAACATGGTTGCCATGGATCGACAAACTTTCACTTTTCATGACCGAATTGGTTGGTGATACATATGTTTGGATGTTTTGTTCATCAATTTGCTGTTTGTAAGGTGGCTGCTAGTTAAGCTGTAAACAGCACATGAAAACTGATACAGCAATTTGCTAGCGTGTATAACGCCAGTTATATGGTACAGATATACACATTGTATCAATGATCTTACACGATGTACCAATGATTTTACATGATGTATCAATGATCTTACACGATATATCAATGATTTTATACCATGTATCAATGATCTTACCCGTCTCTCCACGGGAGAAATACAGAAGTGGCCGATTTCCTTTTTATTCCAAGCCTGATGAGTGAGCAACACCCAGTACATCCTTCCTTTCTCCATCGGCATGAGGGCTGAAGTGTTACAGCTTTGTTGAGCAAGTACAATGGATGAGCTCAGCAGCTTGTGCGTAAAGTAGAGTTTATCCTTGAAGCAGGAATTGAACTGACATATTGGAATAGCCTAAAGGAGGAGAGGTTATGCAATTCTCTGCAATGTTAACAATCTGAAGACAATCACATGTTGTTTTATTCTACCCCTGGATGTGATTTATGAGCTTATATATATTTGTTACATGTAAGCCAGTATGTGATGTGTGTGTGTGTGTACGTGTGTGCACATGCGAGTGCATGTGTGTATGTGTGTGCGTGTGTGTGTGTGTGTGTGTGTGTGTGTATGCGTGTGCGTGTGTGCATTTGCCGCCATTTATATGAAGTGTGCAGTATGAAAGCATGTGCTGAGTAATTGATACACGTGGGATTGTGTAAACATACATGTATACATACAAGGTGGATCCAAGATATCAGGAAGGGGGGGGGGGAAACTAAGCGTTTTGTGAATTCATGGAACTTACACGTATGGATATTGAGCTGCCTTGAGCTGATGTAAAACTGAGAGAGTAGAAGGCGTGTAGCGCAAGTCTGTCATGTGCGACACACTCTGATTCAGAGAAGCATGCCTTGGTACACCTTCTGCCATCATGCCACTGGAAGAAAATGCTTCCGTTGTTCTTCATCGAAGGAAGTTCAACCAACGATGCAAAGAACTGGCAAGAGCTCTGTAAACAATTTAATGAGTAAAATCTTGCATATGTACATGTACATACATGTACAACTGTACATATACATGTACAAAGACGTAAGTATATTGCAGACAGCACAGTTATTGGCAGGCAGTATTTGCATTCTCACAAGATCAAGATAATGAGGGGAGTACAGTACACACGAGCCAGGACAACTTCACATTAGCAACGTTATGTTTTAATTCACAAGGATGTAATCCAACCATGAATTAAACTTAATGTATGCATACATGTATATGAACATGTATGCAGCCAGTAAAGAATGTCAGTACAGTACTCAATGCTCATTATATGTCTTGCATATGTACTCCTTCGATAAAGGCTACGGTAATAACTAGTGCATGTTTCAGGAAATATGCACTAACTAGTACATGTACATTACCCAGTACTGTTCATTGCAAGCACAAAATTGCTTGTACTTACTAAATGCTTGAAACACACACGGACTTACCACCGCTCGTATGGACCTGCCCTCAGAGTAGAGAAAGAAGTGTGCACCAATGCGCATGGCTCCTGGAGAGAGCTCCACATCCTCCGACATGACCCTGAACTCCTGACCCTTCTTCTTGAACACATAGCAGCTGTTGTTGCTTGGTGAAGGATGTTCAGACAGCACACACACAAGGGGGAGTGTATCCTACAACAGAGCAGGAGCTGGCTATCTTACAAAGCAGTAGCCGTGTTGGACATCACAATGCCCAACACTCTAAAACTCCCCCCTACAACTCTGGACAGAGGCACATACATGTTGACACTGGCGCACGGTGGTGTTTGTTTGTGGTGCACAGAAGTGTAGGGGTGAACTGTTATGTAATAGCAATGACTAATGGTCAGACAATAATGTACCAAGCAGCCATGCATGTGCTACTATCGGGATTCTCCCCCCCACAGCAGCCCGGGGGGTCGTGGATACGTGCAATCTATGTGACCATCCACGGTAAAATATTGTCTTCCTACGTACCCAATCCACATATAAGGGTCCTCCCCCCCCCCCCCCCCCCCCCCTCCCCTTGAGATTGCTGGATTGCTGTGACAGCTGAAGCATGAAGCAGTTAATACCAGACCCACCTCAACACACAGCAACTGCTATCTACATGTACATGTACATTACCATTTGTGCTACATAAGAACATCATCACAAGGTCATGTAACCTGGCACAATTACAAGGTCAAGTAAACCTGCAGGATTAATGCAGCCCCCCTCCTACACACACACACACACACACACACACACACACAACACACTACTACATGTAGTGATATTTCCACCACAATTAACAACCACAACCATGTTTACTAACAAGAGCAGAGTGCGTCGTTAGGATATATTAATTGGGTTTCTGGCTTTGGGTTTTTGGGGGGGGGCCGAAGGCCCGCTACGCCCTTCAACTTTTCACCCCCTCTCCGAATCCGCCCTCAAATTGCACCCGTCCCTCCCTCCCGACACTCTTCATTGAAACTTACTAACTCACCCTCTCCTTAATAAACCGCCATCTTTTTAAACGAGGCGCCTTCGGCGCCATACTCTCTTTCCTAATGCCACCATTCATACACATGGGCTTCACCATTCATACACTTAGGCTTCCATAACAATAATAATACCAGGTCAGCTAAAAAGGTCCTCACATAAAGCAAACAGTCCAGAGGACTGTGAGTGTGAGAGATGAAAATTAGGGCTTAGGGCAGGGTAGGGGGGGCCGAAGGCCCGCTACGCTCCTCAACTTTTCACCCCCTCTCCGAATCCGCCCTCAAATTGCACCCGTCCCTCCCTCCCGACACTCTTCATTGAAACTCACTAACTCCCCCTCTCCTTAATAAACGCCATCTTGGCTCCATGAGGGCGCCTGCGGCGCCATACTCTATTCTCTACATGTACCTGTACCTGCGTGAAAACCTTACAAGTCTATTGCTACAGCCATAATGAGTGGACATGCCTACGTAATGCCACTGAAGGAACAGTGGTGATGCCTATGTAATACCACTGAAGGAACAGTGATGATGCCTATGCAATAACACTGAAGGAACAGTGGTGATGCCTATGTAATACCACTGAAGGAACAGTGATGATGCCTATGCAATAACATTGAAGGAACAGTGGTGATGCCTATGTAATACCACTGAAGGAACAGTGATGATGCCTATGTAATACCACTGAAGGAACAGTGATGATGCCTATGTAATAACACTGAAGGAACAGTGGTGATGCCTATGTAATACCACTGAAGGAACAGTGATGATGCCTATGTAATAACACTGAAGGAACAGTGATGATGCCTATGTAATAACACTGAAGGAACAGTGATGATGCCTATGCAATAACACTGAAGGAACAGTGATGATGCCTATGCAATACCACAGAATGAACAGTGATGATGCCTATGTAATACCACAGAATGAACAATGATGATGCCTATGTAATACCACTGAAGGAACAGTGATGATGCCTATGTAATACCACTGAAGGAACAGTGATGATGCCTATGTAATAACACTGAAGGAACAGTGATGATGCCTATGCAATAACACTGAAGGAACAGTGATGATGCCTATGTAATACCACAGAATGAACAGTATGTAATACCACTGAAGGAACAGTGATGATGCCTATGTAATACCACTGAAGGAACAGGGATGATGCCTATGTAATAACACTGAATGAACAGGGATGATGCCTATGTAATGCAACTGAAAGAACAGGGTTGTTTACGGCACCAGAAGTTAAAAGCCACAAAAGAATTGTTTTGCCTCACTAGATCGTTGAGAATATTGGGTGTCATTGGGCCTGACAAAGTTGGTCAATTATATTACACATGTACACGAAATAAGAGCATCTAATGGTATCTAAGGGTAAAGGCATCTCTAGGGACATCTAAGGGCATCTAGAGCATCTAGGGACATCTAAGGACATCTAGGACCATCTAAGGACATCTAGGGACATCTAAGGACATCTAGGGACATCTAAGGACATCTAGGGACATCTAGGGACAGCTAGGGACATCTAGGGACAGCTAGGGACATCTAAGGACATCTAGGGACATCTAAGGACATCTAGGGACATCTAGGGACAGCTAGGAACATCTAGGGACAGCTAGGGACATCTAAGGACATCTAGGGACATCTAAGGACATCTAGGGACATCTAAGGACATCTAGGAACATCTAAGAACATCTAGGGACATCTAGGGACATCTAAGGACATCTAAGAACATCTAAGAACATCTAGGGACATCTAGGGACATCTAGGGACATCTAGGGACATCTAAGGATATCTAGGGACATCTAAGGACATCTAAGGACATCTAGGGACATCTAGGGACATCTAAGGGCACCTTTCCCTGGAACTCAGTATACAGAGCAAACTCTACAACGCTGATCTGAACTGGATGATAACTGAACTTAATAAACACCTGATGAAAGCAAATGTTCACCAAGCTAAGCACTTAAATCCTTCCCAGACCCCCATACCAGCCCATACCCTCTACCTCACTCCTAGATTTCGATTTAACTTGATTTCCTATTTGCCTTCAATAACATTTGGTCCGTAATGAAATAAGCTCTTCATGATTATGGTATGGTTTGATTTGGATATTCATGTAATCATGCTGAAAGTTGCATTCATACAACACGCGCAGTTAATCATCTTGCATCCGTTTATTAATAAGTATTGTGACGAAAGAATGTTTTGTGCACCAAGTGCAAATACTTGCTGATGTTCACATAATGTATGCCTCATAAATCAATTACCAAACTGCACAGAACTTTATGTACAGCTGTAAATCTGCACACACGCGATCCCACATACACACACACACACACACACACACACACACACACACACACACACACATACACACAAACACACACAAACACATACACACACAAACACACACAAACACACACACATAAACAAACAACTTTACACAAGTACTATACTATACATGTAAGGGTTGTAACTAGAATATAATATATATTGCTAGAATATCACATGCAATATAGGTTTACATGCAATTCCATATAACTGTCCCCTATGAAAAATACTTGATGTAGGTGTGTACAAAAGATTCCATAACAATGACAACAATGAAACAATGCCACCATCTGGGTGTGATAAAACACATCCCCAAATGGTGCTATTAATATAGCTGTGGAGTGCTACCATGGACACTCCAGCTACACCACAGCTGCTCAATGGTTGATTATATGCACAAAAGGTTTGTTTCTAAACTTCAGCTTCAAGATAACTAACACATCTGCACTTTATCTGTCCCATGATGATGTTATTACGACGAACTTTATGTCATCATCGTGCAGTGCGCGTAATTAACGGCGTGTCATGTGTAGACTGTGATGCAGCTGCGTTACTCAAGTAGCTATACTCAAGCCAGTACCACGTGCTACCCTACCCACTTTCCCGTTTCCGCACACAAAAATGATCCCCCCCAACAACGCATTAATTTTCGTGTAGCCGACTTACTAGTGGGGATACAATGTTCTCTACTCTGTTCGCTACATTGTCATGTTGCTGGAGTAATGGTTCAAGCAAAGGAAGAGTCTCGTGATTTTCTCTGGGAGTTGCAACATTACCCATTAGTACCAAGAGCTGTTTGCCCAGTTTAACGCTCCACCCATTGATATTACGTCACATTTAAAAAAACTGTTCTGTATGACGTCATGGATTTGTTATAAAGCTGAGCTGATAGGAGTGCATGCAGGTTATATAGCCGCTCGGCTAGTACTCGCTTAGCAAGTACTAGTATCGGGCAACATTTGTTTTAGAAGTGACGTAGAGGTGATTCTTGGCCTTATACTAATTAATTCTGTAGAATGTTTTCTTTTCGTAACAGATTCATGAGCGTAAAAATAGATATCCCTCTATTTTGGTGTACATGTAGGACAATTAGAACATACGATTCATGCGCATATTCTTCATATCGCCATTCTGAGGATGTAGCCATAAAATAGATGCATGTGCTGAGCTGTATGGTTCACAAATCAGATTGCGGTATATCATAGCGGGTGTGTTTCCTCCTCACATACTCCTCATGAGCTCAAAATCTCCGCTAATGGCTCTTTACTCTGTCAAATACTAGTACCCTCCGAGTCCCTCACTATCCATTAACAATAGTCCATAAAGGAGGGCGCCCTTTTGTATTAATCTTACCAAACACCTTGAGCTGATTGAATAATTTTAATTGTAGTAGTAATTGTAATTGTTTTTCTCAATGCAAATAATAGTACAGCATTGAAAAAGGACTTATATACAGCCTTTTAAACTACATGTAATGTCAATTGATCAAAGGCATGCAAACCTTTTAAATGCACATAAGTTTGGTGCAGTTAATACAGTGTCTGGGAGGGAGTTCCAAAGGGGGGGAATGAGGTAGATAGTGTGCTTGAAGTTTACGTAAGTGTCCTTGTGTGTTGTGGCTCGAAGGAAAAGTATTAATTTTCATTGTCAACGGAGAGGTCGACAGAGGGTTTTATTAAAATACTTTATACCATGCTCAAAATAGATCCTGCGGGATATTGTCGAGAGATGGGAGATGAAGGTTAAGAGGTTTGCATAATCAGCATAAGGAGTATTAGTCCTCTTATATGTGCAACAAGAAAAAAAAATCGTTCAACACGCCAATACACTGAATGCCTCTTAGAAACCATGCATAGTACGTACAATTTTATAAAGCAGCGGGCACATCACTCTTGTTATGTGCCTGGAAATAGGTTTGGCCAATGGAAAATGCATGCATAAATTAAAAGGATTCTCGAAATACCCGAGAGACTAAATACGGAGACAAATTGACTCTTAGCATTGTATGGGAATTATGCACCTTTTAAGGATTTCCTGAAATCAATACATATGCACATCTAAAGTGGGATAAAGAGAAAGATTTTGACAGTCTATAAGAACTGCTGAATAAATCATCCAGCAGAAAGAGGTCTTTTGTGCTATGATTTTTCATTGTAATTTCATTGATAATACCAATGAATAATTTTTTTCTACAGGGGGGTAGTATTAATGAATTAATTATATATAACCATCATTAACAGAATGAATGATACAAAAACACAGTGAGCACAATGGCTATGTGTAGCATGATTCGTCTGAATTATTTCACACCTCACAACTGAATCACTTTGAAATTCATCATTTTTATTTCTGGATACCCCCCAGTATAAAGAAATAAATATCAGTCTTGAATTTTTAGTTAGTTGATTTGTTAATTGGTTTGGAAGCTATGTGTGATGAATTAAATAGCTTCAGTAATAGCTAGTAGTATGGAACACAAAGATATATAATATTATTCTGAGGCTCAGTTTGCCTGCGTTGGTGGTAAGATCTACAATTGCGAAAGCGAGGGACAGTGTGTACATGTGCCTTATGCACAGACATGACACTCTCGATCCTCACCATGCATTCTTATGCAAGAAAGGTAATGATGTGTTTGCTCAACACAGCCAACTGCAAGACATTGTATACCAAAACTAAAATGAGAAGGCCTTGTTCAACCCAATGCTGCATGGAAGCATGGACTTTAGCTTTGTCACGAACGATGAGTTGATGACACAGTTGTGTGTCAGCTAGTGGTAAACCAGCTAAGCTGCCTTTGATATTTCAGTGTCAGCTCCGCTTAAACCTGATGTTATCTCCAAGTGGGTCACACAGCCTGAGCAAAAGAAGAATGGTGCCATTTGAGACAAACTCCAAAGAATTTGTATGCCAATAGCCCAGTGGCGTATCCAAGGGGTGCTAGCTCAAGGCCAATAAGAAAAGTGGGGGGGAAGGGGGAGGGGGGGTGTCCGCTTGAGACCCGATAAGAAAAATAGGGGGGAAGGGTGGGGGTGGGGGGGCGGGGGGGGGAAGGCCTCGTACAATAAATGGGGGCGCTCCTACGCTGTAATTGCTATTATTTAAATAGAAATTGTAATTTGTCACTGCAGATACACAACATCTGATCCATGCAATTAATACCTTCAACAGTTTAGTCGCTACGTCAGATACCATCTCTCTCCAGAATCTGCCATCGAGCCTCCTCCCTCGCAGAGATCTCTCTCCCATAAGCTAGATAGTTTGTCTTTTAGCAGTTTGTATGACCCATCTTCTCCAGCAAACAAGCTCGCCTCCTATCTGCCTCTGCTTCTTTTCTTTGGCCACTTCCTTTCTAGGTCTCACCTCACTGATGCTCTAGTGAACAATTGGATAGGTGGAATCCCAGCTGCTTTTGACTTTACAGTGACATCTCCTCTCACTCCAGTATCTCTTCATGAGGCAAGTGTCACACCTGGAATAGTTGCACTACTGGCAGAACAGAGGAAGCACCAGGCTAATGACCCCAAGTGTCAAGTGCTTGGATGGAACTGTATCCCTCTCGCGTGGAGAGCTAGAAGAACTGGGGTATTGAAGCCAGGCAGGCTTTTTCCCATTTGGCCCTTTGGCTTAGGACATCAGAAGCCAAAGATCTTGTTAGAGATGTGGGGGAAGCTAAACATAGCCTTGGTGCGGTGCAATGCCAGAGCTCTCCTAAGTAGAACATGTAATTTGGTTTAGTTACTCTATAGGTGTGTGTGTAGTGTAGTATTTTGAATGTGTGTACATTGCTATCATTAATTCTTGTGTGGAGCCTTTGATATGTAGCTATAGGCTTTCCTATATGTATAGTTTTTAAATCCTCATGAAATAGCATCTATTAGTGATGTAATACTTGTGCTCCATAAAGAAAGTATGGTAATTATATATATATAGCTGCATGATGCGTTTTTTTTTAATTACAGTATTTAAACTGATACTTTGACATTTTGATATATATATGGTTGTATCAAAATAACTATGGGGTATATCCTATGTCAAATTCAGCATTAATCAATTGCTAAACAATCAGAACATCCCTTTTAAAAACATACTCAATAAACCAGTCATTGGTTTGCTGAGACAGCACTCAAATCTAAACATTTCCTTTAAAAATATTCAGTACACAAAACACATACTTTTGATACACATTATAAATAACATCACTGTGCAGCTTAAATATGTATGATCACATGAACAGTGCATGGACTAGTACATAAACAAAGGCAGAATGAGTATGAACAGTGCAAGAAATCCATTGGTGGCCCCGACAAGTGTAGCAGAGGAAACAGTGTTGCACTCATTGGCTGTCTGCTGATAAGGACAGCCAGCTTTCGGCAAATGAAGCTCTTGAGATTCAGTGATATCCTACACAAGAAATGGGAGGAGGGAGGTGTGTTACTAAGCATTGTTCTTTTACATTGGTATGCTCATCTCGGTGTTTGCATGTATGTTTTGAGTAAGTGTGGTTGTGTTTCTGTTTGTACATGTAAGTCAGGTTCACAGAGCTAAGAAACCACAATATAATCCTGTGCACATGGAGACTGTATACATTGCATGTATCACCCAACCTTTGCCAGAAGCTGATACATAAACAAGTCTTGCAAGCCATAAGAAGGTACAACATAAACTTTAAGGAGGGGTTGACTGTGTTATTAAATATTACAAACATGTGTAGTCATATCAGCTTTTAACATGAACATTTAATCATTGAAGACATCAACAAATGTCATGCTCATGCCACTTCACATCGTGTTACTTTGACTAGGGAAAGATGAAAGAGCTAGACTTACTTGTGATGTTGATTCACAGAACACTCGTGGATAGCCATTTAGGTTTGCGGATTGATAGGTAGAAATGTGCTGTTCACTCCATGTTATTTTGTGGAAGATATTCATTACTCCATTTCTGGCTTCTTTGCCTACAAAAAGACTTTCATTTGATAGCATTTGCACGTCTTCATATCTGCACAATCAGATAATATCCAGCATTAACACAGTACAAGCATGAATTTTGAATGCGTTTACGTTAATTCATTGTCAACAGATGATGGTTCCAAGAAGGTGAGACTGGCGCACGTTGTTAAATTCATGCGGGGATAATAGGTGAGAAATGAAAAGCACATCTCATCATGAGTTGAGTCTCCTCCCTAGTAGAAGAGAGAGCATTTTCTAGTGCTGTGCTTTTGCAGCAAGTTCTCTTACCATGGTAATGTTGGCTCTGTCCAGCGTGTTGTAGATACATCTCAGAAGCAAAATGTCATTCTAATATTATTTACAGTAATTAAATGGCAATGCACTACCATACAGTTATGAAGTGCTTACAGGCATCACTGTTACTTCTTGTGGCAAGAAGGTTGGCTGCTGGTAGCTGAAGTCATATCTTAAATTTTTACTTATTGGTGCTAATTCCTCATAACCACCATCACAACCGGAATTTGGCCTCAAATGACTCAGTTCTACTCCAGTACCTGCATGCAATGAAATATCAATTATCTTTCTTTGATTATGTATAGCAGAAACTTTGATTACAGGCCCTCTGCCTTTTCAATCACCCTACCTGCTAAGTGAGTATGGAATCCATTAGAAATGATATGAATGCCTCCATTGGGAATAAACTAAGGAAGAAAAATTGTGTTAGCATGTATTCAATAAAATTCTGCTAATTAATGCTAACATTTTCCATGCAGGAAGATCCGCACAGCCCATAAACAGAGAAGCTGGTTGCATGTGGAGGGATCACCATCAGTGGGGTAATCATGTGGCCAACAGCTAGTATTCCAGCCTCATGTAAGGGAGGTGTTTCTGTGTAGAAAAATTCAAACCCTGTGCTGTCAATTACACCTGTAGGGGAGGGGCAGGGGAGAGCAAAAGTAAAAGAGTCTTGGAGAAATGTAAGTGGGGTCAATGGATGTCTACATAATGAGGTTTTCTTAAGCCTGAAACTTTACTTCTCTACTGTGTTTTCTACTATCCCTTTCAGCTGTACAATACATTGGTAGCTATCACATTGTTTAAATTGTGCATATCTAGTCTACCTGGATCCAACTCTGGATTGTCATAGTGAACCTCCAGCCATACAAATTCATCTGTGCATCCACCAATGGGATATCCAATGCCATCAGGATAGTAGTAATCCTAGCAAACATGGGGCAGAATTTTGCATTCAATTGCCAGCCTGCATAGCATGAGGAAACGTACAGAGCCACCCACTGCCCATGCAGCAATGAGGGTTCTTGAGCTGCATGCCCCAGGGTTTAGAGAACACTTGTTGTTGAACCCCAACTGCGTGTCTCTGTTGGTTATTTTGCAGAGGTAGAGCTCAGCATGGTGGGCATATCTTCGAGCATGATGAGTCAGCAATGGGGTAAACTGGATGGGGAGAGGTGTACAAACTAACAATCAGTATTTGACTGGATATGCACTGATTTGTCATGCTCTCAGGTTAGAGTTACAAAGTGTAGGTGTGTCTGAGTAGTCTGTTGCCACTGCCAAACTAAATACTTTGTAGAGTAGAATTGTCTGGCTCCTGTGGGCTTTGATCTATATAAGCAAACGTACTGCAAGGTCGTAAAATATTATTGGTACTAATCTCTGGTGTATGTATACACCCTAAGATCAAATGAATTAGTAGTACATGTATATATTGTACCTTTGTAATGTAGACCTTAGTGCGTTGAATGTAGTTTGGAAGCAGTGTGCTTACACACCAGTAAGTCGTGCTTTCGTTGTGTGGAACCGTCACCTTGTATATAGCGGGACAATTAAAAGTCAACCCATATATGCACATGCACATATGATGCATGCGCGCTTATGCAATGCGCGCGCAGAAACGCTTGCACATTTATATATATATAATGTATGGGATCGCTGCATGCACGAAAAGGGACCTAGCGCGATACTGATTTCAGTTAAGGAAAGACGCATGCAAATGAATTGTATAACTCCATGGTGGAATTTGAAAAAAAAAATTTTTAAAGCGTTATGTTGCCGGCTTAATTTCGCGGCAACGTCCCATATTATAATAGTTGTGAAAGTGCACGGCTATAAGACTCGAAAAGATAGACCTTATCAACGTACATATATATGCAAGATATACGAAATGCTGTTAATTGTGTACCACTCAATTAAAGTTATGCGAATAAGTTTCGTTTGATATATAATACATTTCTCGATCATTAAAATGGCTTACATTTATCATGCTTATGGAAAATGACTTCGCATCCGCAGGCAGCGATGGGTGGTTGGCGATGTTTCCTAAGAGATTTGTACTGAGAGATCCTCGTCTGTCTCCATGATAATTGAGCGATTGTACATTAACAGGATCCCATTCACCCCAGCTGTGTATTAATCTGATTGTTTCGTCCTTCGTAAAAGAAAAATGCATGCTTTAGAATACACAAGTCTTTCAGTCCAATGCATGTACATATGTAGTAAGCGTTCATAGCCATGCATAATTGATACAATGCACGTGTGATGATCCAGCTAGGGCATGGACAATATAGATATACCAGCATTGACTTGATACTAAACGCGCGCATCCGTATAAAATGCAATGGCGCGTGCTAGTATCTTACCATTATAGCCACGTCGTTATCATCACAAGTTATCCATTTTCGTTTAACGATCAAGGTCGTGCTTCCATTGCGTTCGTATCCCGCCACCAATTTCCAATCTTGTCTTGCGTCTACTGTCGGGATGCGTTCCCCATCAGCAAAACAGTCCTGCATGTATGAATGCGCATAATATGCTGCTTCACTAGATGTACATGCAGCTCGCGTCGAGTGCATCCGTTTCTATGTTCCTATACCTCGCATGCATGTAGCTATAGAATGATGATATATAGCATGCGTGCATGCACGCTTACATAAAGTAACACCTCTCCACTTGTTGTCACCCATCCGACGACAATATCAGAATCCTTCATGCCCCCCGTAGGAGAAAGGCCAAATCCAATCCACCCGGTGGAGTTTACTGTCAAGCGGAATGTAATTGTCTTGCTCATTCGATTAAGGCTCCAGTCCACAGCATATATCGGTGTCTGAGTTGCAGGGTCGGATGACAGAGTAGCTGAGAATGTAAAGTCGTTCGCTAAGGCAGCATTCAGCGTAGCTAGAAGCAACATTTGAATTGCTGGTGTCATTTTTGTATACCCTGGAGCATACACGTACGGTTCTTGCACTTATATATCCCCACGTTGTTTATAATTACGTCATCCATGCATGCAGTTCCATGAAGGTACATGAAAATGCAATGGGGCATTTAATTTGATTTCTATCCGAAATTTACACAATAGTTAGCTGGTGCAAAGCATGTATATTTCAAATATAGTTCGCGATTGAAGTAAGCTGTTTCGCGTTGTATTGTCTCGGCAAATAAAATTAAGTTTAAAAAACACCTGCATAATATGACTATGCTTTAGCTAGCCCGTTACACCATAGGATACAAGGTGCAGCTTATATTCATTGAGGAGATCATATAATTGTACAGGATGATGCGTATAACTAGTGTTCTAAAGTATATCCCGCACACCGGCATGCATGAACTTGTTGGATGTACATTAAAGCGTAAATATCACACATTTTCGCTTCAGAACTTGATGATCATAAAGAGATAAATATAGCTGTTTTGGAAGTGTTACTGCTCACCAGTGCTTCACCAGAGTAGTCTATAGGCCTAGCTAGGCGGGATAGTGTCTAAAAAGGGTACTAAGATACGATATTTTATTAACCTTACTTGACCACACAGTTATACTGCATGCAGTGCACCTTTTGAATGCTTTGAGCGTCAAGGTAACTCTCCAGGGTAACGGAGTGTCGAGCCTGTTGTTTTGCCGGCCGGAGCATCGTACTAGCCACTATTTTTGCCAGGTGTTGTGACTATACATGGAAGTGCGAGAGAATTTCGCTCTTATGTACCGTAACCATGGAGCATAAGATGTATATAAAAAACGAATCTTGAATTAAGAGGGAAAAAATCGTCAGAGCTACTGTTGCATGCAGTTTTCATGACCTAGCATACAGTATAATTATATACAGAACAGATTCAATAAAACAGGTGGATAAATATGCGCGATGCCTATGAAGAAAAAAATTCCTCGGAGGGCGTTCCAAAATGCGACTGTCGTATGACACATGCATGCACAGTGCCAAAAATGTTTTAACATAGTCTCAATAAGAATTGGCATGTGGAAAGATTTTTTTTTCTCCATTTTTCCAATTGTTCTATACAAGAACATCATACCCTGCCCGACAATGTATATACTATAGGTGTTGTGTTTATGCACACTTTTCCTTGTCAGCACCGTATGGCTGATGTTAAATATATTGCGCCTGATCATTATTACGCTCCCGACCCCGAGGCGGGCGAAAATCAAACAGCCCGTAGTTGCATAAAAGGATATGCAATCCCGGCCGGGGATCATGTTATAACAATTAACAAATCAGTTTGCACGCTGCCTTTCATTGCTGCCGATTACCCCATCCGAAAAACAATATGCGCATTCTCAGTAACCGCGAAAGGTTATGCATAACTTTTTCAAATATCATGTTGGAGTATTTTGAAATGGTCTATGATGGTTACGGATACATGCGGACGCGCAGAAAGGTATTGGGGGGGGGGGGGGGGGGGGGGGGGGGGAGGTGGGCGGCGGCGGTGGGAAGACCTGAACTAAATTTTGGCATTTTTAGGATGGTGTGTAGCACTTTCCCCCTGGTACGCCAGCAGCCTTTGACCTGTTTGTGATATAACTGCTTAACGAGCTACTGGCCGGTGAAGTACCCATTTTATTTTGATAGAAAGGTATTACAATTTAGATTGTATAGTTACAACTCATACACATGAAAGCACAACTGCTTGACCTAATAATTGTCAAGGACAAAGCATCAGGAGAAGATGGCTGTGGCGTTGCATCTTGCCAGGGTAAGGTTGTGTCACTTGTGTAAGAATTCTGTTCAAATATGCATGTGGTGACTTTACATGCATTTTAAAATCATCTACATGCATTAAATCAAAAATTCTATGTGTGCTGATGGTAGGGGGAGGTGTGTTGATGGTAGGGGGAGGTGTGTTGATGGTAGGGGGAGGTGTGTTGATGGTAGGGGGAGGTGTGTTAATGGTAGGGGGAGGTGTGTTGATGGTAGGGGGAGGTGCATTGATGGTAGGGGATGTGTGCTGATAGGAGGAGGTGTGGTGATGGTAGGGGAGGTGTGGTGATGGTAGGGTGAGGTGTGTTGATGGTAGGTGGAGGTGTGTTGATGGTAGGTGGAGGTGTGCTGATGGTAGGGGAGGTGTGTTGATGGTAGGGAGAGGTGTGTTGATGGTAGGGGAGGTGTGCTGATGGTAAGGGGAGGTTTGATGACGGTAGGAGGTGCGCTGATGGTAAGGGGTGCGGATAGTAGGGGGAGGTGTGCTGGTGTGTGCTTATGGGATCATGCTATAACAATTAACAAATCAGTTTGCACGTTTTGTGTCGCACCTGTGGTATGAATTTTTCTGTAAGAACCCTAGTAGGTTCATTTTAAATACTATACACACAGTTCTATACGTGATTAACTTCAGCAGTTAACACTGTAAATGGCAATCACTGTCAATTGGTGGCAGATTAGTGACATGCTGCACAGGTCCCAGAGGGAAGAAATTTAATTGGGATTCACATGCAAGCAATAAGCCACCTAACAAATTTCAAGAAAACAACTATGAAGGGTAGTTCATTTTTTTAAATATGGCTGGCAGACGCTAAAACTGTGAGTATGGAGTATGGTTGCGTGATAGGGGTCTCGTGGAAAGAGCAAGGCAGCCATGGAGGAAGGAAAAGAAATTGTCTTCCCTCAACAAAATCCAAAGAGTGACCTCATTCACAGGCTGTTATTACAGTTAGAGGGAAAACGGCCTAGTGTCCACTGGCAGGGTGTGAGCTTGGCCATTACTGTTTATATGTAATCAAAAAGCCAGTATTGTTGTTCTGTAAACTAACTTGTTCTCACAATTACTAGCTTCATCACATCCCAGGTGCATATTAAAGTGGATAAGAGTTACGGCTGCAATGCTGGAAGGATGAAAAATCAGTGTGTGACAAGGTTTTGACTTTGAATATATAAATTCCAAGAATTGATCGGGCAGCCAGTACTGTGCATTAGAAAACTAGAAAACAGTGTCCCACAGGTTTTAGAATCTAGGAATTTTTATTTCAAAAATATTCTCCAATGAGAAGTTTAGTTGGATACAGATAGGAATGTTAACGATAGTGTAAAATGGAACACATTATGATATTATATATTATATTATTGTATATGGGGTGGAAGCAGTGAAAAGGGACTTAGCGCATATTATAACATTTTCCAGGATAGTGCATCAAAGTTTACGAGTAAAATGTACATAATTAAAAAATCAGGCCACTTTATATAACTCCCATGATAAACAGACTAATTTCCAGTGTGCAAGAAAGAATTTGCAGAAGTCATATTTTTCTGTTAGAATATGAAATAATTTGAGAACTTGGAAAATATGTGCTAGGTCCTTTTACCTGCCTGGACTCCACATAATGATTCAAAAGTGAAAATAAAATGTGATGATTTTAGGTACGTGGAATAAATCCAGGTTTTACTTGGTTTGTTCCCAAAATAGCAGGCTCAGACACTTAGATGCATTCTGCAAAAATGCATTGGGCTGACTATTGGCAAAACGGCTGCTATTATCACTATGTTGGGCTTTCAGTAGAGAGCGATTGTCTGTAAACCAGCAAGCAAATAAGCAGCATAATGAACAATAAACACCCACATAAGAGGGGTGCAAACCTTTATTATCACAAAAGAATTAGTGCAATTTGCTGCAAGTGGAATGCAAAAGTATCATGCATATATGTTTGGAACGATGAAAAAGTTGAAAATGAAAGTCATCCATAGATGAAATAGAGCAACTGAAAGCTCGTGCAACTCAAGACAGTTGCATTCATTAAATGAATATGCTGAGAATGTGGAATCAAGGTACAACTGATAGCTAAATAAAAGGCATTAAAGCATGCTGCAAACAACAAACTTGAATGGCAGCTATTGTTTTATAACAAATGCTCACAAACCCAAACATGATTGTATGTCAAATTACAAATGGTCATATGATTATTGTATTTTTCCCTTGTTGTGAGTTTAATGAACTGTAGGAATCTTGTCTTGGAGTACTAAAATCAAGTAGTGAAGTAGTTGTATCCTCCTATTATTAGTTCATAAAACGATTCACCATTGAAGCCTGCATGGTGGATGGAAAGAAGAGAAACCTATTACCTGGTGAGCATTAAGAAGTATAATAATGCTCTGCATGGCCCCCTTCATGATACAGCTGCATGGTATTACTCTTTTAACACAACTGCATTGCCTTGATGAGCAATCTTACTTGCATGATCAATACTCTCTATAGAATGTGTTGTCACTTTGAATTTCTGCACACTGAAAGCGATAGTACGAAAATACCTTTGTGGGTGTCGTACATTTGTTTATAAGTTTTATATGGGACAAAGATATTATCAGTTTGCACAAACATCTCTGTGCTAGTAATGAATTACTGAAAATGCAGTTCCCTCAATGCAATATTAGCCAATCCGATCTGGGGGAAAACTTTACATTTTCAATCATCATGCAGAAGAGAAGGAATTGTATCATTTCATGTAATGTACTTCTTACTCTCGTTAACCATGATCACAGTATGTGTGCACATACATAATTACGTAAGAAAAGAAATGTACTATTAATAGAGGGTGGATTGTCCAGACTGATCAATGTTTTGCGAACAATTAATCCCAACATTGCGCGGGCCCTGCATGGAATTGCATGCGCATCGTTCTTGCATGCATCCACCGTCAAAGGAAGACTTTGTTATCTAAAAAAAGCCAATTGTCTTATCCTTATCATTATATAAAGGGATTGATTATCTTGTAGCCCACACTCGCCCTCCGCCAAAACGCGAAGGTCGGGCTACGCCTACAACTAGTGCTCCATCTCAATTCGCGGCTACCTGACCTGCTGTAGATCTGCACGCATGGTCCGCTCTGAGCACAATTCTCGCTTAACATACATTTATACACGGTACGGCCTAAATAACCTTCGACGGGATGCTAAGTCGCTTATGAGAAGCGGGTCGGCTTTAACTATACAGGTACACGAGCCGCGATGCGACTTTTCTAGTCATGCATCAAGTAATATCATGTTATAGTACATATCGAAGCCATCGTTACTGTGACTGTCATTTCAGTACGTAGCCTCGATATATTCTACAAAGCATGCATTAACTTTTGCGCAGTGCTGTTATACGGTGCATACTACATAAAAAGGGCCTGCATAACGGCTGTACTTGCATCCAAGGAGTACAATATTCCCACTATATGCTTAGCTACATTAAGTCAAGGATCATACTTCACTGTACTTGCAACGGGCTACATAAAAGTGATGTACACATTGCTATTATGCATTATACCGCACTACTTTAGTCTTAGAATCGGCAAGGCCAGGGTGAAAGTTTATACGCATGGTGTCGAGGCAGCGCTTAATAACATGGGTAGCCTGCAGATCTATACTCTGGCAAATTACTGCAAATCAAAATCGCACGAACATGTTGGCTAACAGGAATAAACGCCATAGCCAGCCGTGAGTTATTGATTACGAGGTGTTAAGTACATCACTTTTGCAGCCAAAGGCTATCAAAAAGTTACAGTTCACATGTTCAAAAAAACCGGCTGGTCGGCTGCATATATATGCAGACCTCTGGATTCCTCCCGTCATATGATTGCGGAGGGAAATGTTGCGACTGCTAATAACATTTGGTATTGTGCTACTGGCCGGTGGAACCCAAGTGACGGGTGGTCCCCAAGAGGCAAACCCATACGATGACGTCCTATGGCAAAAAGTAGCCAGTATTGACCTTGGTGAGTTGAAGTTGAGATGTCATACTACTGTGTAATATATATTCGTCATTATATATCGTTATAGATAGCAGTATGTACTTCGACGTGACCCCCACGCTGCTGTCCTCATCAGGAGAGTGGGTTACCGTCTACTGGAGTGGTGTGTCTTCGCCGTCGTCGAAGGATTGGATTGGTGTCTATTCCCCACCTGCAAGCAATGGTTACGGCATTAACACAACCAGAAGCGCACCAATCAAATACAAGGTATGACATACACTCTCATAATGACTTGGTAGATTACGTTCCAAGCTGCTCAGTACGCAAGTTCCTCGTCGACGCACACCAGTTCAGGAAGTGGCCAACTGGAACTTAGGCTGATAAACATGAGGGACAAAGTCGTCTTTGGCTTTTTTCAAGGTACTATAGATCATGCATATAATAATACTAATAATATATGGCAACACTATTATATTATTTATTGAGTTATAAAAGTTGCCGTGTACTTTATAGGTTCGTCGTTGAAGGCTGTTAGCAGTGTTGTTGAGTTCTCGAACTACAATGAGCCTCTGCAAGGGCACCTCGCATTGACCAGTGATACGACTTCCATGTCGTACGTTAATACAAATACATCGTGCTCCATTTATTGTGTCTTACATGCATGCTAAAACTGCAGTATCATGTGGGTCACAAAGGAAGCTTTGTCGCCGGGGGTGATGTGGGGCACAGAAAGTGAAAGTTACGAAGCTACATCTGATGTAAGGCTGTATAATGCCACTGAACTGAAACGGCTGACTTATAATTCATCATGCAGGCTGAAACAAAGACGTACAGCGCAAGCAACATGTGCGGAACACCAGCCACGGGATACGGATACAGAGATCCAGGCCTAATACATAGTGCCACAATGACCGAGTAAGGAGCCACTACTGAATTCATGCACTATATATATATATATTATGTTCATTTTCATACAACTTCCATGCATGCATCTAAAGTTTGGAGCCCGGAATTACATATTACTATAGCTTCGGCGATGATGAATACGGCTGGAGCCCACAATACAGCTTCAAAGCGCCTCCAGATTCAAGCTCCACAATTACAGTGATTGCCTTTGGTGGTAAACATTTTAAAAATATTTCTTTAAATAATATAATATATATATCGATCTTCATGACTTGCATGTCTTTCCAGCACCATTTTCACGGAAACTGTTTGTTATCAGGTCTATGTAGGATTGTATGTATATAATACATGCATCATGTAGAAATTGTTTGTCATAATAATATATACATACAGATATGGGAGTTGCGGAACCTGATGGCAGCTACCTGGTGGAAACGAGCAAGTATTCCCTGAACACCACATCAAGGATCAAGGATCAGTTAAACAGCCTAGACATTGTACTGCAGATTGGAGATATCAGTTACGCATTAGGGTACTCCAGTATGGTAAGTTTCATGCCTATATCATGCTGCTACGCATTATGACACTCCAATATATGGTAAAGCTTCAAGCAGTTTTGTTATATAATTATAAGTTTTAACTACTATAAGGTTGTATATGTCTAGCATGCAGTTATAATGCATGCCCACCATTTTTGTTACTATAGCAGCTTCAGTCTTGCAACTTTTATAATTTTGAACTTCATTGTTAATTAAATCGTACAATAGGTGCATGCATGGTTTGCAATCCGGCCCAAGCATGGTAAGTTCGAATTAGTATTTCCTGCTATGCAAATTCATGCGAAAGGTGGATAAGTGTATTAGTGCTCTACTTTATGCACAACAATTCTCCGTTACATATGCAGTGGGATGTGTATTTTGATCAAATTGAACAAATAGCTACAAGTGTGCCTTTTATGGTAGCAATTGGAAATCACGAACGAAATTGGCCCTACACAAGGTTTGAGCGATAACAATTAAATGTTATTAGCTACATGTTAATGATTTAGTATACATGTATTGCAGTCCTGGTACTTTCAATAACTCTGGCTCCGGTGGAGAGTGTGGAATACCACATGAAATGAGGTTTCCAATGCCAACACCCGCTCGAGATTCTCCGTGGTATAATATTTTGATAAAAAGAATATCCAGTTATCTTCAAGCTATATATATTTATATAGGTATTCCTTCGATTATGGAAGCGCTCACTTTCTTGTGATGAGCACAGAGCATAGTTTTCAGAAAGGTTCTTCACAATACAGCTTCATCTACAGCGACCTAAAAAGTGTGAATAAGACAAAAACACCTTGGATTATATTTGCTGGACACAGGTTTGTTTCTAGTTTATGGGCATTTTAGATCTTATATATGTTTTCACATATCAAGACCTATGTACGCCGCAAGCCAAGACAGCAACTATCCAGATGGACACACTGTGGTTGCTCAATCCCTGAGATACGCATTGGAACCTTTATTTCTGGTGCGTCTTACACACAAACACGTATACAGCATGTTGTTTCAATCCAACATCAATGCCTCATTCCAAAATTTTCGGAGGCTTTAGTCGTATGGGGTCGACCTTGCTCTGTGGGCTCACATCCATGGATATCAGCGCACTTGCTCAGCCTACCAGGGCAGTTGTTACAGTTCTGGATCATCCTCATCTTCTAGCAAGAAGGGCACTACACATGTTGTCGTGGGAATGGCCGGTCGGTCTTTGCACAATAACATTATACCGTACGTTATCTTAATTTTAGATCATATTATCTTTTATTTAATCAATTTTTTCCTTTCAGGAGTTCGATACCAAGTTGGCTGGTCTATTATGACACTCAGGTTGGTACTCCCAGTCATGGGAGAAACAGATTCAATGTTCATTTTACAGCACGAGCAGCGTATTTCATATAGATAAAGAGCTACATGCATGCATGAGAACCTGGAACTGCCACGTTCTAGGTCATATACGATATGCGATTTTATTGGCGTGATGATTAAACTTTACACACACATCTCAATAAAACATGCAAGAGCATATGAGAAGCCTACTTACTATTATAATAGGCTGCCGCTAATAGAGTTGCTAGACAATTTTTATGCCCGTGCAATTGGTATGGACGATGGAGCAGGGTTGCCCACACTATCTTTGCCTGAATGTCATGCATTAAAATCTTTAGCGTTTATCTCTTATCATTTTTCAAATTATTTGTTGGTTTCATTTGTGAAAAAAAAAATTTATGCCCGCGAAACATATTTTAACAATTAACCTAATAATATTTCTAATAGCTAAATCAATCATTTTTATTTCCTCCTAGAACTATGGATATTCAAGAATGATGATCAACACAACACATCTGGTGTTTCAGTACATTCATAACTATGACAACAAAGTCTATGATTCGTTTGTGCTGAAAAAGAACACTAAATAACTGCAGTCACCAAGGGTGATTCTTTGTTTTGTCAAAGACTCATATTTCTTGTACTCATTGCATTGCTTACTCACTCAGTCATTAGATACATCTATAAAAAATACATCTATAATTTGCATTATAAATTGGAGTAATTGGTAGGGCTGGGCTGTCTATATGCGGCAGTGCATACGTGTAGATTAAGTATCCTAGTCCAACACACAACCTTCTAGCATCCTAGGCCATCATCTCAAGAAAGAAAGGCATATCCAGAAGAAGCCTGAATGTTCATGGTGTGATGATCGTACGTAGGTATATACTGTGGATACTAAAACTTCAGTACTTCGCACATGACTTATGCCAACCATCAAAACTGCATGGCTTATGCCATTGTCATTAACTGTTGCCTTTAAAATAATTCTTCACGTGGGTTATCAGGAACTACGATAGTAGTTCCTATATAGGAATTGACCCGGGTCGTAAATATCATTTTAAAAACGCGACCCCGCGTACCAAGAAACGGATAGTGTAGCTCTTTGTTGCTATGAACCAGAAGGCAAAGACGGTCATTTTAATGTTTTATTCCAGTTTCAAACTGTTTGCTTTAAGAAGTTCGTGTTTTACCTCGTCCCCAGGCCAATTCTTCTCCGTCGTCGTCGTCGTCGTCGTCGTCGTCGTCGTCGTCGTCGTCGTCGTCGTCGTCGTCTTCGTCGTCGTCGTCTTCTTCTTCTTCTCGGGTGAGTATAACTCCGGATAGGAATGGTTTTAAATAGCGCCAATTATACCAATCGCTTTAGAATCTCCTGGAAGGACATCTTCAAGTATCAGATATATGAATAAAGCTTAAAACTGATTACGTAATCATTACGTAAGGCGGAGTGTTGAATTGAAGCGTTCCCATGGCGTATCGGAACCTACGCGAGTAGGTTCCATATAGGAATCCAACAGTATCATGAAGTCATTAAAAAAAAGTCACTCGCGTCTAGCGGGGCATTTAAGAATCGGGTCACTTCGCTCTTAGTGGCAATCGAGCGATATCAAAAAGGACAACAGTTCTGCGCTGTATCTGCGTCACATAACGGTGTACTTTTAGAGAACAAAAATACTCGTCCCCATCGTCCGTACCCAGTCCCACCTAAAATTTCTCCTCCGTCGTCTTCTTCTTATTCTTATTCTTCCTTCGGGATATAACTCACGACAGGAACGTTTGTAAAGCACGCCAAGTGTACCAATCGCTTCAGGATGCGTCCGCAGGTTATCTTCGGGTGTCTGTTAGACGCTTACTGTTCGGGTAATTAACTAAAGCTCATTTGGTATTCGGTTAAAAATACCCAATTACATCAGCTCGCTATTTTTAATAATTTCATAATACCCACGTGTCGTGGGCGTGATTCAAATTCTTAATATTCCTACACGCTGTGGAAGACTGAATCTAAGAGCATCTGAGATCTTTTTGATGATTTCAGGGTCCCTACGGCTCCATGTATAAATGTCCAACCATATTGCCAAACGGTTGAGAAACGGAATGGAGCAGATATGCGATAACGTTATAGGAAGCCTCCTGACGAATATTCAAGGTATCATTTTCTGCATGACGCCTGTGCGTTACTCTCAACTCTATCATTCGTTACGCAGCTTGAAATGAAAGCCAAAATCTACCGTACACGTATTAAAGTACCCGACACTATCGCATATAAATTGTTTTGACCGAATTGATTTCGATCTATGCTATAGCTTCTTATATAGCATAACTTTCGAATTCTGTCGGTGGAACTGCATACGCGATCAGATACTACGATATACAGTATACAGCAGATATATGTGAAGCAAGAGGCTCCAATTAGAATGTGTCTCCCCCACACCACCGCCCTTACAGAAAAAAAACCCGGCAACAACTAGCCACTTGTACACCTACAGATATGCCAAACGAGTGCAATACAAGACACGACAACTTGAGGTGTCAAGCGCGCTACTGAAAGGACCAACAAAGCGACCACCCGAAGGTGCGTTACACCATGAATGTTGGATCTGGACATAAATTATAGCATGTATAGTGTATCGCTAAAATGGAAGGAATATTTTATGCAACAGTTACAGCGGTAGATATTGCGTCTCTCTCAAATTTTAGTGCTGTTTGAAATGTGTGCACACTGTTCGCTGACAACAATTTCGTAATAATGTGTATTGTGGTGCATAGTTTATATCTGATAAACTTGTGTCAAAGTTGCTGACGGCAACGTATTGTGGCATGGTTTATCTGATACTAGCATGAGATCAGTGGGTACATGTAATCTTTGTCTGTATTATATGGCTTTGCTTGCCAATGGAGGATTTGAATTTTATGTTCTAACTAATGGTTGTTTAAATCAACTGTTCCAGGTCCAGGTCCAAGAGTCAACTCCACCTGCTCCACATCCAGGTCCAGCTCCACATCCAGGTCCAGGAGTCATTCCATGTCCAGCTGCAGGATTAGCTCCACCTGCTCTACCAGAAGATGCATGACACGCTCCTGGGTTTTATTAGAAATACTTGTACTTATTGTTTAAATAGTAATACTGTGTGTTTTAATGGTACACCTACACCTCAAAAAATTGCATGGCCACGAGATTCTAAAATAAAACTGTCATTTGACATTCTTGCTACATGGGTAAGTTTAAATACAACAAGTGATAAAAACATTCTCTATGCGAGAAGGTTGGTGGTATATAGGAATCAAAGGCGGTGGTGGTGTAAAAAGCAAGGGAACAAGGATTGTGATTGAAAAGGAAAAAAGAAATAGACCTATATTAGCAGCATGTCGTCATGTTTAACTGTGTGTGCTAATATAGGTCTATTTCAATTTTCCTTTTCAATCACAATCCTTGTTCCCTTGCTTTTTACACCACCACCGCCTTTGATTCCTATATACCACCAACCTTCTCGCATAGAGAATGTTTTTATCACTTGTTTCCTACATTTTTTGGTAGATTTAGTATTGTATTTAGTTCTTGAAAAGTAACCATGTAGCAAGAATGTCAAATGACAGTTTTATTAGAATCTCGTGGCCATGCAATTTTTTGAGGTGTGGGTGTACCATTAAAAACACAGTATTACTATTTAAACAATAAGTACAAGTATTTCATTTATAACCCAGGAGCATGTCATCTTGTATAGGATATACTGCTGTATATTCTGGACCAGGATATACTTCTGTATATCCAGGATATATAGCAGGTAGAGCAGGTGGAGCTAATCCTGCAGCTGGACATGGAACCACTCCTGGACCTGGACCTGAAACAGGTGATTTAAACAACCATTAGTTAAAACAAATCCTCCACTGGCAAGTGAAGCCATATAATACATCAGACAAAGATTACATGTACCCACTGATCTCACGCTATTATCAGATAAACCACAATACGTTGTCATAAGCAACTTTGATACTATTAGATATAAATTATGCACCACAATACACATTAACATAATTACGAAATTGTTGTCAGCGAACAGCGTGCACATATTTCAGACAACAGCACGGAGAGAGATGCAATATCTTCCGCTGTAACTGTTGCATAAAATATTTTAGCGATACACTATACATGCTATAAATTATGTCCAGATCCAACATTCATTAACGCACCTTCGGGGTGGTCGCTTTGATGGTCCTTTCAGTAGCGCGCTTGACACCTTGTCGTGTCTTGTATTGCACTCGTTTGGCATATCTGTAGGTGTACGAGTGGCTAGTTGTTGCCGGGTTTTTTTTTCTGTAAGGGCGGTGGTGTGGGGGAGACACATTCTAATTGGAGCCACTTGCTTCACATTATCTGCTGTAGACTGTATATCGTAGTATCTGATCGCGTATGTAGTTCCACCGACAGAATTCGAAAGTTATGCTATATAAGAAGCTATAGTATAGAAATCAATTCGGTCAAACAATTATATGCGATAGTGTCGGGTACTTACGTGTATGGTAGTTTTGGCTTTCATTTCAAGCTGCGTAACGAATGATAAGAGTTGAGAGTAACGCACAGGCGTCATGCAGAAAATGATACCTTGAATATTCGTCAGGAGCCTTCCTATAACGTTATCGCTGCTCCATTCCGTTTCTCAACCATTTGGCATTATGGTTGGACATTTATACATGGAGCCGTAGGGACCCGAAAAGGCTCTTGGATTCAGTGCGTATACCTCTTCTACAGCGTGCGGGAATATTAAGAATTTGAATCACGCCTACGACACGTGGCTATTATTGCATTTAAAAATAGCTAGCTGATGTAATTGGGTATTTTTAACCGAATACCAAATGAGGTACTATTCGCTTTAGTTAATTGCCCGAACAGTTAGGCGTCTAACAGACCCCCGAAGATAACCTGCGGACGCATCCTGAAGCGATTGGTACACTTGGCGTGCTTTACAAACGTTCCTGTCGTGAGTTATACTCTCCGGAAGGAAGAAGAAGAAGAAGAAGCCGACGGAGGAGAAATTTTAGGTGGGACTGGGTACGGACGATGGGGACGAGTATTTTTGTTCTCTAAAAGTACACCGTCTTGTGACACAAATACAACGCAGAACTGTTGTCCTTTTTTATATCGCTCGAATGCCACTAAGAGCGAAGTGACCCGATTCTTAAATGTCCCGCTAGACGTGAGGGACATTTTTTTAATGACATTCATGATACTGTTGGATTCCTATATGGAACCTACTCGCGTAGGTTCCGATACTAAAATTTCCACCAAAAAAATGTAGGAAACAAGTGATAAAAACATTCTCTATGTGAGAAGGTTGGTGGTGTAAAAACAAGGCTAATGATTGAAAAGGAAATAGACCTATATTAGCAGCATGCCATCATGTTTAACTGTGTGTGCCAGCGGCGGATCCAGGGGGGGGGGGGGGGGGGGGGGCACTCGGGGCACGTGCCCCCCCCCCCCCCCCCCCCCCCCCCCCCCCCCCCCTTCATTTATAAATTCATAACTTTTCGGGCCGCATTTTATAATATAGCTGCACGATTGCGCTGTCTATTGATATCCGCACGCATGAACTCTACTACTGTACTATATCTCGGGCCCCCCGATACGCGATCATACTCCCCCCCCCCCCCCGCTCCTCGTATCGGGCCATAAACCGACAGCACCCCCCCCCCCCCCCCCGCTCCTCGTATCGGGCCATAAACCGACAGCACCCCCCCCCCCGCTTTTCGTATCGGGCCAGAAGCCGACCCCACCCCCAGCCACACCCACCATCCGTGCCCCCCCCCCCCCCCCAAAACCTGTATCCGCCGCTGTGTGCTAATATAGGTCTATTTCCTTTTTCCTTTTCAATCAGTGTTCCGATACTAAAATTTCCACCAAAAAAATGTAGGAAACAAGTGATAAAAACATTCTCTATGTGAGAAGGTTGGTGGTGTAAAAACAAGGCTAATGATTGAAAAGGAAATAGACCTATATTAGCAGCATGCCATCATGTTTAACTGTGTGTGCCAGCGGCGGATCCAGGGGGGGGGGGGGGGGGGGGGCACTCGGGGCACGTGCCCCCCCCCCCCCCCCCCCCCCCCCCCCCCCCCCTTCATTTATAAATTCATAACTTTTCGGGCCGCATTTTATAATATAGCTGCACGATTGCGCTGTCTATTGATATCCGCACGCATGAACTCTACTACTGTACTATATCTCGGGCCCCCCGATACGCGATCATACTCCCCCCCCCCCCCCGCTCCTCGTATCGGGCCATAAACCGACAGCACCCCCCCCCCCCCCCCGCTCCTCGTATCGGGCCATAAACCGACAGCACCCCCCCCCCCGCTTTTCGTATCGGGCCAGAAGCCGACCCCACCCCCAGCCACACCCACCATCCGTGCCCCCCCCCCCCCCCCAAAACCTGTATCCGCCGCTGTGTGCTAATATAGGTCTATTTCCTTTTTCCTTTTCAATCAGTGTTCCGATACTAAAATTTCCACCAAAAAAATGTAGGAAACAAGTGATAAAAACATTCTCTATGTGAGAAGGTTGGTGGTGTAAAAACAAGGCTAATGATTGAAAAGGAAATAGACCTATATTAGCAGCATGCCATCATGTTTAACTGTGTGTGCCAGCGGCGGATCCAGGGGGGGGGGGGGGGGGGGGGGGCACTCGGGGCACGTGCCCCCCCCCCCCCCCCCCCCCCCCCCCCCCCCTTCATTTATAAATTCATAACTTTTCGGGCCGCATTTTATAATATAGCTGCACGATTGCGCTGTCTATTGATATCCGCACGCATGAACTCTACTACTGTACTATATCTCGGGCCCCCCGATACGCGATCATACTCCCCCCCCCCCCCCGCTCCTCGTATCGGGCCATAAACCGACAGCACCCCCCCCCCCCCCCCCCGCTCCTCGTATCGGGCCATAAACCGACAGCACCCCCCCCCCCGCTTTTCGTATCGGGCCAGAAGCCGACCCCACCCCCAGCCACACCCACCATCCGTGCCCCCCCCCCCCCCCCAAAACCTGTATCCGCCGCTGTGTGCTAATATAGGTCTATTTCCTTTTTCCTTTTCAATCACTAGCCTTGTTCCCTTGCTTTTTACACTACCACCGCCTTTGATTCCTATACACCACCAACCTTCTCACATAGAGAATGTTTTTATCACTTGTATTATATAAACAGGTGGTTGATTGCAGTTTTGTTCACCACTTTTGGCTACCGAAGTTGTTTTTATCAAAATGCCTTCACGCCAACAAAAGAGGAGAGCTAAACGTCGACGAGAGGAATACCTCCAAAATCGAGACGGTCGACGAGTTAGAGTCCTCCCGCTTCGGTACAAAGCTGACCCTTCAAAAGCGGGCGTCTGCTCGTGACGGTGGAAGGGGGAACTGCATAAGTGGAATTAATGAGGCTACGTCATAGTTATAACTTGTGAGCACTTGCCAGTATTCGCAGAAATCATCGACAATAAAAATAGAGGCTATGCGATGGAAGCTATGAATAATTTATGCGATTTAACTGGTTGTAGTATACGGTGCTCGTGTACTCATATTATGTATTAGAGAGAATTACCCATCATTTCATTTCTAATTTGCTCCTGCGTGCCACAAAAGCTGTTCTGGGCTCTTCCCACCCGGAACAAGATAGCGGCAGACACTTTTACCCATGCATTAACGCCACGTGTCTGTTAACGGTTGTACCTGTTTTGATCGTAGTATATCTATTTGGATCGAACCTTATAAGCCTCAGTACTAACAAGTGATTGAACTGTGCCTTAGTCTTTGTCCTACAGATTTTGAACATACCGTTATAGATAGTGGTCATGTGTGGGCATGTGATCGCATAACCTCTATAGAGGAAACAAGTAAAGTAAAAGATTCTCTAACGAGAAAGTTGGCGGGATATAGGAATTGGAGGCAATGGTGGTGTAAAAAGGAAGAGAACAAGGGTTTGAGAAAAAGAAAAATGAGACAAAAATCCTATATTTAGCACTTCTTTTGGTTCTGTTACATTTACATGTGCTAAATATAGGATTTTTGTCTCATTTTTCTTTTCTCAAACCCTTGTTCTCTTCCTTTTTACACCACCATTGCCTCCAATTCCTATATCCCACCACCTTTCTCGTTAGAGAATTACTTGTCAATACATGTTTGGGGGTTGAAACTAATATCAATGCATATGATGAGATACATACCTCCTCCCCACTTCAACCACATGTTGAATCTGGCAGCAAGAAATGGCATAGGTTATAAAAACTGTATGCTAACACACAATACAACATGGTCTGTAATGACCAAATCACTAATCAAACTGAATTAAAATCATATATATTGTACCTGTATCATTCCATTGTCAATACGTTTTTAATCTGTGGATTCTACCATAGGGATCAACTTAATGACAGCCGTTGACAGGTACAAGAGGTATCGCACACCTTAAAAGTGGTCATAGATAGTAGCTATGGTTTGCTTTATTGGAAATAAGAACAAAGTTCTGTTACTTTTTGTGTCATAACACTGAGCACTTTAAGATAACAAAATCATTGTGCCCATTTCTCATACCCCAGTCCCATTTGTCTCTTTCCTTTTGGCATTGTCATGTAGAACTCATAGCCAAATAGCCAAATAGCTATGTTTGTGAAATAAATAACATGAACAATTTAAATGGTAGCATAAGGCAATAGCAGAGACAAATGGAGTCTTTTTGGGGCTGAAATTAATAATTCATGGTTTATACATACACAGATGGATTATAAAAGGTTCTGCAGTGGCCAGCATCAAATGATCTCATCATTATGGCTCTAGCATTTTGCTCTAATAAGATTGACACCCCTGTTTGCCTTACAAGTTATATAAAACCATTGACTTTGATTTGTTGGTATTCGTGCAAAAATTTTAATGCATAGAGCACATCACTTCTTATTAGCCGCTGTGATGTAAAAAGAAACAAAAAAGTACCAATGAATGAATTATTGGCGCTTTAAGGAAATTCCCTACACTACTCAAGTATTAATATTGGCACTTGATGTAATAAGTAAAATGAAGCTGCAAGCACTTACTATGAATGCAGTTTGAAGCTTACAGTCCTGCATGAATTTTAATTTCCTAGCATGCTACCTTAATAAAAATAGCAATGATCTAATCTTGAATACACAATTTGCTCATTGTGTAGGGGGCCCTATTGATCTAGCTAAGCATTAATAAGATGATAGGTTTTGTGTATTCATCGTTTCCAGAGGTATTACAAGGTACCTTATCATTATTATGTCTTCATACACCTTTCACCACAAGACATATGTGCCACTTCTGGTGAGAACTCTCATGCACCATTCGAACCATGTGGACGTGTTCTCCATTCATGAGGCAGCGAGAAAATGAGATAAGTGTAACTGCTGCCATGCAACCATTCACAGGGAACAGAGCAAGGACAAATGCATCGACAATGTCGTACATTCACACTACTATAATTCAATCACAGCAATGGAGTAATGAAATTGAGGTGAATATGTACCTATCTATGGCCATTGTTTGATATATGACATCTTCAAGGTATAAACAGCACCTGTGTATGAACAATACAGCTGTGCAAAGATTGTCTAATCGCATGAAACTTCATATCAAATGGCTGGGAATTCTATTGAAAGTCTAATATAAGGCAGCTAGTATTCAGATGCATAAGCTACACAGACTTCTTCAACACTAGTGAGTCATAGACAACATTGTCATAACTATGGATGTACTCAAACACCAGAGTGGAAGAATTTGCTGTTATCCTAGAGTAGCCATAGGCCTAGAGAGAAATACAGTAAAGATCAGATGCTACGATTGCTGTGGCTTACTTTGTGATCATAGTAAACTATCCAACTGGGAATTGTGCTCCTGAATAAATAGCATTCATCTATTGAACCATCCATAACAGATCTAGAGAAACACTTACGGGAGACAGTTTGCAAGATTTCTTCCTGCCATTCCTATTACAACATGTGGAATACCTCCATCCACACATGTCTCCTGGTACACTGCACATGTTCTCTGATAGGCATGGATGTGAGCCCACAGTGCTAGATCAACCTTGTACTCCTGAGGGGACCATCACATGAAAGTTATAGCATTGCTATTGAAATATTCCACATTACCTTCAAGAGTGGCTCCAAAGCACTTCTCAGAGCAGATGCCACGTAATTGTGACCATCTGGATAGCCAGAATCTTTACTTGCAATGTACATTGGCCTATAGATGAGGAATAAAACCTCCTAATCACTTGAAAACAGAGGTCAAAAAATAGGTCTAGATGCTGTATATAACCAGCAACCAACTACAGCTACAATACCTGTGGCCGCCAAATATAAGCCAGGGGGTGACTTTGCGATCGACACTCTTCAGGTGGTTCTCTAAGAACTTGTACTGCGCAGTTCCTTGAGTGAACTGGTGTTCTGTACTCATGATGACAAAGTGTGTACTACCATAGTCAAATCCATACCTATGGAGAAGAGAAGGGTTAAACTGTCCAAATAGACCTGCACAGGTAGTCCTCTTACCATGGTTCATCCAGTGCTGGTGTTGGCATTGGGAATCTCAGCTCATGTGGAATTCCACACTCTCCACCTGACCCTGAGTTGTTGTAATAACCAGGCCTGGATAAAAGAATTTAATGATTCTATTCAAACAGCCCTTAGGTGTTATTCTCATTTACATGGTGTTAGGATAGTTCCTTTCATGGTTTCCAATACCCACCATGTAGGGCACCCTTGTAGCAATTGGCTCAAGCTGGTCAAAGTACACATCCCACTGAATGGGATTATAAAGTAGTATTTCAAGTTTAATTGGCAGTGTTCATGAAACGTACGATACTTGAATATCCTAGGGCATAACTGATGTCTCCGATCTGAAGGACAAAGTCTGTTTTATCCAACTGCTCCATGATTCTTTTGGTGGTGTTTAGTGAAGCCTTTTCTGTCTGTACCATGTAGCTATCATCCAATTCAGCACAGCCCATGTCTAGAAAGGCAGAGGTGACACATGTGGTAAGGGATGGAGTGTACAGACCTCCATAAGCAATGACTGTGACTGGATTGGTGGAACCAGGATAGGGTGCTGCTTTGAATTTGTATTCTGAACTCCACCCATAAACATCTCCAAAGATATAGTAATATGTCTGCCCTGGGGTAAGACTATTTGTGGACACAAATCATACACCAAAATTGAAATTCAACTGAGGCAATGAAATTTTTTGTAACCTTTTCAAAGTGGCTTGATGAATCAGCCCAGGATCTCTGAACCCAAAATCTGTTGCTGGGCTACCACACATGTCCTTGGCACCATATGAGTTACTTGAGGCCTTTAAACAAATTAAGTTATTATTATTATTTTTACTATGTCAAAGGATTCAGTATGGTCACCTGAGCAATGTTAGGGTACTTTCCACTTTCAGTTCCCCAGAGTACCACTGGATTCTTTGCATCTCTTGTCACCCATGTGAGACTATAGAGTAAAGTGTAAATATAAAAATTATACATGCGATGAGGTGGGCTTCTTACACCATTTGGGATGGATCTGCTGTGAGTGCAAGATGTCCTTGCAGAGGTTCGTTTGGGTTGTAAAACTCGACTGCATTGCTGACTGCTTGCAATACAGGGCTGTTGGTACCTGTGATCAAGGTATCACTGGATTATATCGTCATTCCCAGGCTGTGTTTCCAAAAACTTTAATATTGTGCCTGGGCGCGAAGATACATACATACATAGGGCATTATCACTTGCCTCCCTTGAAAAATCCAAATATCACTGGCTGCCTCATGTTCATCAATCGAAAGCTTATTGATCCCTTTCCATAGCTCAGGTGAGTTGATGAATAGTATGCATACTGAAAAGTAAATACATTATTCGATCGATCTTTGCCATGGCCAACACAATGATTGTGTGTACATGTATGTATTGTTCAAACGCAACACTACCATGGCTATTTGCTAGTGCGTGGTGTTAAAATATGTGCTCCATTGGTGAAACAATTGTAGTTAATGCCACTTGCATAGAACAGTTACCTGGTATTTGATTGGTGCGTGCTTCGTAGCATTGATACCATAAGAATTACTAGCGAGTGGAGAGTAGACGCCGATCCAATCTTTTGATGAGGGCGAAGAAACACCTTGCCATGATACAGTAACCCAATCTCCAGAGTTTTGAAGTGTAGAGGGCTCTGCTGCAATACTGATACTGGAATCTGCATGATATTATTATTATTATTATTTAAAGGCTCAATACATGTACACAAATTAATAATCGTATCGGTGTCGTTTGCAACGTCGAGTTGTAAATACACTGGAGAACTAACTAACCCAGGATAACGGTAGCCCTGTTATGCCACAGAGCATCAAAGAGTCCTACTTCCGTGTGGCTCCATACCGGAGTAGAGAAACCAAGAATGGCACTTACAACTACAAATTGCAGCCCAGCCATTCTTAGAAACTACACCAACTTCTCGAGGAATGATTCATTTTATAGGAAAATATGAACACACTCGTATGAATAGGTTTGAATGCTGTCCTTGTAACTTTCCCGTTGTATATCTGTTTACACCCAAGGTGCGATAATCGCTCTTACGTAATATCTGGAAAAAATGACTCAATCTGCGGTCTAGCTGTTGCATCTTAAGGAATATACCACGTACCAATTGTGTTACAGTAAGGTTCACATTGTGCTAGATGTACACATTTTCATAGTATAGATGAATGTTGCGCCGAAATTAAACGTATTTCGTACTAGAAACGAACATTTTTTGTTTTTTTGAGATCGAGAAAGCTGCCGGCCCGGGTGGAGAGGCTAATGATTCCTTAGAAAACTAGCTATTTTCGTTTCTATCTCAGTAATCAGAAAATTTTACTTGTCCCATACCTCGTAGTGCACTAGTCAGTAGCGGGCGAACATGTTTCTCAGGATAAAACTGAATCCTGAACATGCCATCCGCCGCCATTGAATCATCCCTCCAGTGGTGTAGCGTAACATTGGAATGCAACTCGTACACTTCTTGAATATTATGCTATAAGACATCTGCCCAACAGAAAAAGCATATATTCAAGTACATATACAGTATAGTTCAATATATACATTTTTCTTCACAATGGTTCCCTTTCAGGCGCTACATCGTGGGGATAATGCATTTCCATGTCGTGCAACACCGAAAATGCATTCCAATGTTGTGTTCCCCTTTTAATACATGATTGTTGGGGTGATAACAAAGTGCAAATTCCCTATTCTGCGCCTTATAAAAAGATGCAGCGAGCAGGAAGTTATAGAATCACGGGAATGGCTGTTCGCTCTTTAGCAGTGTTCCTTAGCGTGATCATCGTTCCTGCTATAAGCCACGTAGAAGTCGGCTTATTTGATCCGCTTTGGCACAACCGAGCAACGATCATGATGGGCAAGTTTGTGACGAATGTGCTATTAATAATTATACCAGCAATTCTTCCCTGCAGACTCCAGTATAAGTCTTCAGGTTCAGCCGACAACACTAACCAAGTCCGGAGAGTGGGTTACTGTATCGTGGGAAGGCGTGTCCTCCCCGTCGAAGAAAGACTGGATCGGCGTTTACTCGCCTCCCGCCGACAATGCTTACGGAATCAATGCTACCAAGAACGCTCCAATTAAGTATCAGGTATCGATGAGAATTGAGCACGAAACGCACGCCTGTATGATTTACTCCATTACTTTGTTTGCAGTATGCTTACTACTCTTCAACGCATATGAATTACGGAAAAGGCTCGATTCAGATTCGACTTATGAACATGAGACAACCAGTCATATTTGGATTCTTCAAAGGAGGCAAGTAAAGGTTGATAGATGAACTTGCTTGCATGACCAATTATATCGGCTCCAACATAGGTACCAGCAGCCCTGTTCTTCAAGCCGTCAGTGAAGTGGTACAGTTCTCCAATCCAAATGAGCCACTTCAGGGTCATCTTGCACTGACCACAGACCCGACGAAAATGACGTAAGTCAGAATAATAATGTACATATATGCGGGACGACAATTCGCGTTTCTAAAACAGTTTAGTATGGGTGACAAGAGATGCCGTGGCTCCCACTGTCTTATGGGGTGCCGAAAGCGGAAAATATATGTACAGTTCTACGGTAGGATGCATACATGCTTCAAATCCTGTATCACAAATGACATGCACATCAGGCGACATCGGGTACATATTCAGCAACTGACATGTGTGGAAGCCCAGCTACAGACTTCGGATTCAGAGACCCAGGGCTTATACATCGCGCTACAATGAACAAGTAGGTGCATATATCTATCGGTTGTGAAGTGCTTTCAAAAAAGATTTACAATTTGACAAGTTTAACTCCAGGAGAGACATATTACTATATCTTTGGAGATGCCTACGGCTGGAGTTCAGAATACAAATTCAAAGCAGCACCCTATCCTGGTTCCACCAATCCAGTCACAGTCATTGCTTATGGAGGTCTGTACACTCCATCCCTTACCACATGTTACCTCTGCCTTTCTAGACATGGGCTGTGCTGAATTGGATGATAGCTACATGGTACAGACAGAAAAGGCTTCACTAAACACCACCAAAAGAATCATGGAGCAGTTGGATAAAACAGACTTTGTCCTTCAGATCGGAGACATCAGTTATGCCCTAGGATATTCAAGTATCGTACGTTTCATGAACACTGCCAATTAAACTTGAAATACTACTTTATAATCCCATTCAGTGGGATGTGTACTTTGACCAGCTTGAGCCAATTGCTACAAGGGTGCCCTACATGGCAGGTATTGGGAACCATGAAAGGAACTATCCTAACACCATGTAAATGAGAATAACACCTAAGGGCTGTTTGAATAGAATCATTAAATTCTTTTATCCAGGCCTGGTTATTACAACAACTCAGGGTCAGGTGGAGAGTGTGGAATTCCACATGAGCTGAGATTCCCAATGCCAACACCAGCACTGGATGAGCCATGGTAAGTAGGACTACCTGTGCAGGTCTATTTGGACAGTTTAACCCTTCTCTTCTCCATAGGTATGGATTTGACTATGGTAGTACACACTTTGTTGTTATGAGTACAGAACACCAGTTCACTCAAGGAACTGCGCAGTACACATACCTAGAAAACCATCTGAAGAGCATTGATCGCAAGGTCACACCCTGGCTAATATTTAGTGGTCACAGGTATGCTGCACTTATTAGTCATAAGGGTAGCACATCATGCATACCACACAATACATGTTCCTATTACATGCCATGATCACCAGAATTGAAATTTTTGCTTATGCATTAACAGACCAATGTACATTGCGAGTAAAGATACTGGCTATCCAGATGGTCACAATTACGTGGCATCTGCTCTGAGAAGTGCTTTGGAGCCACTCTTGAAGGTAATGTGGAATATTTCAATATAGCTTTCATGTGATGGTCTCCTCAGGAGTACAAGGTTGACCTAGCACTGTGGGCTCACATCCATGCCTATCAGAGAACGTGTGCAGTGTACCAGGAGACATGTGTGGATGGAGGTATTCCACATGTTGTAATAGGAATGGCAGGAAGAAATCTTGCAAACTGTCTCCCGTAAGTGTTTCTCTAGATCTGTTATGGATGGTTCAATAAATGAATGCTATTTATTCAGGAGCACAATTCCCAGTTGGATAGTTTACTATGATCACAAAGTAAGCCACAGCAATCATAGCATCTGATCTTTGATGTATTTCTCTTTAGGCCTATGGCTACTCTAGGATAACAGCAAATTCTTCTACTCTGGTGTTTGAGTACATCCACAGTGATGATGATGTTGTTTATGACTCACTAATCCTTCAGAAGTAGCTCTTACATCAAGGACCAATAGCTTCTGCATAGTTTAGTAATGCTATTCTATTTATTAACTATTGCAATTTGTAATCGTGTATCATCTGTTGACTGGAATACCAATACCACATGCTGAGTACAGATATACTGCTCAATGACAACCTGCATGTGTTTACAATGATGCTGCTACAAAAAGCCAATGACAGGCACGACAACATATAGATATAATGGAAGAGCAAAGAATATATTACTGTTTCAGCCTCTTTGCCTTGCTGATCATCGGTGATGAGAAGGGGTTAGTAACTTTTCCTTTTTTCTTGGCAGGCTGTTCCAACTTGTCATCACCATCTTCATCACCGGACTGAGTCAACTAAAAATAAAAAGCAGGAAGGTATAGTACTCAGTCCACTGCTGGCCCCTCTTTTGTAATACTATAATGTTGACCGCTCCATTGTAACCATATAAAATACTTTCTGAGGGCACTGCTAGACCACTGAAATGAGGAGAGGATAAACAAAGGAAAAGCCTAGTACTGCTTGTTGCCAGTATTGACTCCTCTAAAGTATGAATAAACATATACTGATACAGTATGCCAGCTGCTGTTGTTGATAATGAATTGCCATGTAACTCACACCGATAACTTACATCAATAGCATCTTTCTTCCTTGAAGCTGTTGCTGAAGGTTTGCTGCTGAATGATGTTAATAATGCAATGCATGCCCCATGAACAGCAGCATACCTGGGTGGCTTTTTGTGCGCTGAAGTTCCTCCAAAGTCAACATCCATTGGATCAGAATCTGCATCCTTTCAAAAGTGAATGACAATGGTAGCTAATACATCAAGAGCACTATATACAGGGCACACTGCCATTGCACCTCCACCTACCATCAGCACACCTCACCCCTACCATCAACGCACCTCACCCCTACCATCAACGCACCTCCCCCTACCATCAACACACCTCACCCCCTACCATCAACACACCTCCCCCTACCATCAGCACATCTCCCCCTACCATCAACATACCTCCCCCTACCATCAGCACACCTCCCCCTACCATCAACACACCTCCCCCTACCATCAACACACCTCCCCCTACCATCAGCACACCTCCCCCTACCATCAACATACCTCCCCCCTACCAACAACACCTCCCCTTACCATCAGCACACCTCCCATTATGGCTAACTCATTGGACTATTGAGATGTTACCCAAAGCTGCTATACCATCAACACATGCTGATGCACATACCTCTTCATACACAATTGCCTTCTTTGTAGCTGGTTTTCGACTCTATAGCATCAAATGTAAAACATGAAACATGTAAACTAAATGTGTGCTATTGATATTAATAGTGTCATATGTGGACCACGTACAGTACATGCATGTGCATATGCATATGTGGTGTGTGCACATAAGTAGGACACCCATGACATTCAAAAACGTATTGCTTCATTACTTACACTGCTCTTTGTAGCAGCTGCAGCTCCCAGAGATGTAAATTCCAAAGGTGGTGTTGGGGGAGGCCTAACAACTGCAAAAAAATTAAATAGCAGAGGCTCATAATCCTAATAATGGACAGTATAACCTATGGAGCTTTGGGTACTGTAACTGTATAACCTATGGAGCTCTGGGTACAGTATAACCTATGGAGCTCTGGGTACAATATAACCTATGGATCGTTGGGTACAGTATAACCAATGGATATAACCTATACAGTATAACCTATAGAGCTTTGGGTACAGTATAACCTAAGGACCTTTGGGTACAGTATAACCTACGGAGCTTTGGGTACAGTGTTTGAAAGAGATGAAGAAATATTGTATTTTGTGTACAAAACATACGCAGCAGAAAAAAAAGCAGATTTGCAACTAGAATTGTGAATTGATATCTGGGACGTACATGTATCTTGTATAATAAAATGAATTTTTGTGTAAAGCATCATTTCTAAGGAGGGAGAGGTGAATGGCATCTTGATTTTAATTCATCAAACTATGGCATGCACCTGAATGAAATAACCAGAGTACAACCGTATTTTGCTTATATGTAATTAACGAAGACATCTTTAAGTTAATGAGGACTGTGTTCAGAACAGCAAAATCCAAAAGCAGGATTATTAGTAGGTGCAAAAAAGGAAACATCACTGGTAGTGTTGGGGTATGAAAATAAGCATTCATACACAAATACACAGCTTACTACTACAAAACCTATACGCAAGTAAAATGCATGTAGCAATTGATTTGTTGAGCACTTTAGTACTGATCATAATACTAATTTGATTGGACCTCATTTAACTGTACACGGCAAAGAATGGTTTGCATATTTAAGAGTGCTACAGCTGTATTTTTGAAATGTCCTCAAAAACAGTGCTCAGTTCAAGTTCGAGTGAGATTGCATATCATGTGTGAAAGTGCTCAACCTGAAACATCCTCATCTTTTCCTCCCTTTGCGCCACGTCCCCTCCCCCTCCCTCGGCCTCTTGCTCTGGGTGCTGCTGGGCCACTCCTGCCACGCCCTCTCTTTCCTCTGCCCCGCCCACTGGTACTCTCTGCTTCTTCTTCGCTATTTGAAGATGGGCTCCGTTCTGCAGGTTCAGGCTCATCCCCTCTCAATTCTCGATTCCTTGCCAATTGCTAAGACCAAAAGAACAAAGAAACACTGAGTACATGGTACCATTATTCTAATTGGCACCTCAAGTACGGGTATGAGCATTAAATTTTATCAGCAGCATGTGTTCTCTCACCATGTGTACATGCACGCATGAATGCCAAAGCATATACCTGGAACTTACAGCTCTAACTTCCTCAGATGTTTCTTCTTGTAAGCTACAAAGATCATTATGCTGTCGCAATATCTGTTCATCAGGGAACAAGGATAACATGTAACACTGTTACAGCACAAGTACACGCACCTAGGTTAATTTTTCTCACCATTAACACCAGTACAAAATTATTTAAAAGCAAAAGTTTGGTGTGCACGAAAAGTAAACACGCACCTTAGGTGTGCATCTAAAACATGGATCGCACACACAAGTGTACACATAATTGCATACGCAGCTTTTACACAAGCAGTAAAGATTTAGTGAAGATGTGTGTACAAAAACTAGTCATTTCTTGCATGAGTACATATATACACATTTGTTTTAGTAAGTTTCATACTAACTTAAATGCAGTACAAAAATAATGAACCAACTGACGTCCTAATAGATGGACTACTTTTATAAAAAATAACTAGGTAACCATGAAGGCTTTACATGAATGAAGTTTCTATTCCTTGTAGTATACAGGATGTCTCATACTTGGATGGTACACTGCCTATCATAACAATCATAACTATTACAAATTTCATTCTGTGGCTCAAGTAGGAGGTAACAAAGCACATCATGGACATACTAAACCATTGCCATTGATGGCATGATAAAAATGGTTCTCCATACCTTTTTTAGTAAATGGTAATGTGAACAATAAATGTATTTACCCTATCTTCAAGTTCTGGTTCATTGGCCACAATTGTCTGTTGTTGTAGAAAACTTTGTGTCTTTTTAAGTGAGCAATTCAGTGAGCTACAATGTCACAAAGAAACAGTTCAGTTCACGAGTTAATTGAATGATATTCATACATTCTTCAATGCAATCTATACACTAAGAATTTCTTTCTGTTATCAGAACATTACATGAGATTGTCATAAGCAAAGTAGTACACATTATGCAAGTACAAAAGTACATATATGTAAAAAGTTGCAAACACATGAACACATGCAACTAGATAAAGATTGTACCATCGTGACAGGAGAAATATGCATCTTCGTATCAACAACAGAATCCATACATGTAAATACAACCTTAAATTTAGAAGTTCAAAGTCATAATTCTCTGAGGTACAGTATACCAACTTACTACACAAGTGCTTCCTTTTCCTGTTTATCAACAAACTCAGTTAACGTTTCAGCTAAGTTCTTTTCAGAAAGGAGAGCAAGTTTCTCCGTTTTCAACTGTTCAATTAAAAGATCTGACACACTTTTGCTATCGAGTGACTTGAGTGGTGCATTAGAAATAATGTCCTCCACGTCATCTTCTACCTCTCTTCCTAATGAGAATAGCACCCAGTCATTCAGCACCCAGCCATTCACAATGAATCCAAGCTTATACATGTACTTACATGTATGTTCCATTATGAAACATGCACACAAATATGTCCCTTAGATGCAGTACCTAGTTTCTTACAAATAAAGATTAATGTTTCATAGTATCCTAGCAAGCAAGATCAGCTGGCCTGCTGGTTTTGATAGCTGAGTTTGCTATATCATGTATTATAACAACCACAATGATTAGGATACCTGTAGTTCTCTTAATTTTCCCCCATATACTTTGGATATTCGATTCTATATATTAATTAAGGCACTGCTATAATGGACCAAACATTGCATCATGCATTAGATGCTTAAAGGGCAGCAATACCCAAAGTATCAGGTCTACATATCCACATCTAGTGCGGCACACTTGAATTTCTTAGTTGAACCATTGAATGCGATATCACATTCCGGTCAGCATTTCTGTATACAAAATAGCATTTAATTCTGTAGATTCATTCATAAAACAAATGCACATCGTATTATCCAATGTCAAAAAACTACTTTAGGGCTCATCTAGAGTAAATTGCATGAATGTATGCCATGCAGCATGCCAAACATACACAGTCATATGTATTCACCAAGCCTAGTACCCTATGATGTCATACTGTAGATACACAGTAGTATGTACTCACCAAGCCCAGTACCAGCTTTTTTTCTGTACCATAACAGCAGATTTTTGGGGTTTGCCACTTGATCAACAAATCGCTGTCCAAATCGTGCCAAGCTGAATGTGCTGTACCCTCCAGTATAATCCACCTATTGTAATTGAAATGCACATTGCATGCAAATACAGTGTATGAGTCATGGATGCTAACCTTCAACCGCACTATTGGCTTCTTATCAGAACCTTGGTTTTCTCTGGAAGCAGTATCTATCAGCTGTTTTACCTATTTAGAGAAGGTGTAGATTAAAAACATTAGCAAGAATACTGCACTGATACTTGGCAAAAAACATCTGAACCTCCTATAATACCTAAAGGCATAATAGTTACCTACATGTACATCAATGCAGGGTAACTACTTTTATCATACCTGATATATCGAAAGCCTCTCCCATGACATTTATACCTTTACACACAAAATGTGTCAAGAACTACATGTACGTTATCCACATATGCGGATATAATGGTATAACCTACACCTGTTATACATTTTGAGGATCAATCCCACCTTCACACCATGTATAAGGTTGTTGGTAAAGGAAATCGAGACAGAATCCTATATTTAGCACATGTAAATGTAACAGAACCAAAACAAAGTACAAAATATAGGTTTACACATGTATGTCTCAATTTCTTTTCCCAACAAAATTTTATACACGGTGTGGAGGTGGGTGTCAAGATGGGTTTGATCCTAGGATGTATGAATCATGTACATGGTGTGGAGGTGGGGTGTCAAAATGACATTGATCTTGATCCTAGGATGTATGATAGGTGTGAATGGGAGGTGTGGGGGTGGATATGATCTTTTGTATTGCCCCTTGCTATAGATGCACTGGTGCACTGGTGTTAATGATGCGGTGATATGATTGACCTTTTTCTTTGTATGCGTATCCTACCTCGGGGTGCCTTGATCCTGGGGATCCCATGCTATGGTGCATTAGTGTTATGACTATTCTAACTGGGTGTTGCCCCCTGCCCCCTACCCTCTCCCCTTCCCAGAAAGACTCATGCTTCCTGCTCAACCATACGGGAGATTTTGTCATATTTATCTGCTAGGATATAAGGAACATTTAATATAATCTGCTTCCGCTTTTTCATCTTACAACTTTTTAGTCACCAACATTTAAAGAAAATATTTGGCAACCTGCATGGCTTCTCCAACACAGACTAAAAATGGTTTAATGTAACATTTAACCATCTGGAAGTTCACTTAACTCCGTAATTTGCATTTTATCACCTTTACATACGATCATCACATATGGCTATACTTAAGACGATCTTTAACTTCCCATCCAACATACCCATGTCAACCATGCAAGGTAAAGGCATACACTAAGCAACATGCAATTTAGAAAAACTGAAATTGTTGCACACAATATGTTGCCTAGTGATTAAAACCTGCCAAGTTGTGCATTACCAAAAATAAATAAAGTATCAGAACCTCAATTTCTCTGGAAGCTATAACTATCAGCTGTTTAACCTATTCGAGAAGATGTAGATTTTTTCAATTGAAAGCATCCAATTAGTAAGAATATTCAGCACAAGTATGCACTAGAGATTGCAGATTTAACCTTTAATCTCCCGTCGTCCTATGTGTAGGATTATGGTCCTACGCGTAGGACGCAAGTTAAAATTAATTTTTAGCAAACTCAAATGATCTAAGAACAAACCAAAATCTCATTTTACTGTAGAAATGGTAATTAATATTTTTTCTTTCTTGCAATTCTTCAAAGATTGTCAAATACAATCAATACTACATTGCTAAAAGATGTATTTGCGGTAAATCGCAAAGCAACTTAAAGTACTAAAAAGTAATGTTGGGAAGATCAGAGCAACATGTCAAAAGAAGGGTCTTTTGCACTAAGCATATAAAAAGTACATTGTAGGTTTGGAAATTGCTAGCTCCACAAGCTTAGGTATTTGTCAGACGCATGTTGCGGGAATAGCCAAGTGAATGGACAAAATCTTGAAAACGTACAGTGTGTTTTCGGTAAAACAGCAAAACCAATTAGAGTAAAAACATACAGTAGCACACACATCATGCTTCAAAAAATGTTATACTTGTCGTACTTTTTTCTGTGACAATTAAGTTCTCTACATAATGCATTTTTAAGAACCATATCTGTTTATTAGCACCATGTAACCAAGGGTGCGATTTAAAAAATAGACTGACAATTGGTAAATTTAGCACGATAGACACATCAAACAGCAGTAGAGAAATGGATGCCAAAAAACTGCATTTCTATTTATAATGAATTTTCAAATATTGGTCCTACGCGTAGGACTTGGACCTGGAGAATTATGGTTAAAATAACATCTGAAAGTACTAAAGGCGCAGTTACCAACATCAGGGGGAGTACTACCAGAGATAATATACAGAGAGGGATTAGAAAAATAAAATCACGTGCGCCACACATTTCTATCAGAGCCTGCGCCAATTGTATCTGGCCTAAATCTCACCTAAAGGTTTTATAAGGGTGGACACAGGAGAAGGTAAAGAAGCTATTTTTTTGGATACACTTGTACAAATGCATTGTAGTCAGAAACCAGTAGGCATATGATTCAGTAGTGGATTGATAAGGGAGGTACACTTAAACTGCACTAATACTGCATTCACACTACCATGATAGAAAGGTTCCAAACGTTCTGGAACTGTTCTTTGATATAGTGTGAACACGTACTGATCAGTGCTATTCTGATCTAAACGGAACGCCAAATAGAGCTGGTACATGAATGCTCTAGAACGGTTCTTCCGCCAGTGTGAACAACAACTGTGCTGAAAGCATTCTCTTTAGTGTATAACTATTAATAATTATACTATAACATCATCATGGCAGTGTGGGGGACCCTCGCACTTTGGGGTAGTCGTCTAATCAAATCAGGGGAGTCAGGCTTCGTTTTGTCTCCTAATTTTTTGTCACTCTTTGTACAACCTTCATAGTGCCGCTCTGTCCCTACAATCACTTTCAGATTGCAGCGTAATCCATTGTTCTTCAAAATATATTAATAGTGTCAAATGAACCATAACTATCTCATGTAGCCACATCCTCATACCCGTCGACACTGAGCAATGCGAACGAGTTCCCAAAGCGTTCCATGGAACCGTTCTAGCATGGACCAAGGAACCGTTCTATAGTGTGAACACAGTATAATAAGTATGAAGCAAAATTAATGCTTTTATTGGAGTTCTTTTTTGGTGGGACTACTGCGTCTCAACAAATGGTATCAAATGATGATTTGTTTTTCCTTATCACTTAAGCAAAAGTAAGTTTATTATGATTTTGCATATTTATTAGAATTTTAAAGGCATAGTAACAATCTCTGCACGTGTATTGTTTATATTGGTACCTCATCATGTACATGCTGTAACTATGGATGCTAACAGAAAGCTGCTCATATTTCATAGTTCTTAATCTGATGTTACCCATTGAATCCAAAACCCATATACAGTGAAGAAAAGAGCCTTGTTGGTCATTTCAGACCCTCCACAAAACTGCTGGCAAAACTGATTATTGTGACATGTATATACATGTATATGTGACAACAGAACAATAGCAAGTAAATCAGTTGGGATTAACTCAAATATTTGTTACATCAAAAGTGAAACTGAAGTTTGAACATGTTCATCTAACAGCATTTACCAAGATGAGAGTTGATTTGGCAGATCAGGTACAATAGTATTAACTGTACTTTTGTGTATGCATAGTTATGTATGCAACACTTCAGGTCTTGGGTGATTCTGTGTATAAAGCCCTTGTACTTGTCTGTGGAGATTAATGCAGTGAGATATCACCGTTTGTGAAAATGATGGGACAAATTTTTCGATGCACTGAATGCGCTTAACTACAGCCATGGGTCGCGAGCCTTGAAACCATTTCAACTGCACTGCGCCTCAGGAAGAATATTGTCGTCTAAAGGTATGTTTCAGCTAAAGAAATGGCTTTTATGATATATTATTTAAATTACAATGGTTAGTGGAATATTTCTTGAAGTATTTGGAAGATCGAGAGATATCCGTAATGGAGTGAACCAACTTTAGTCAGGTTAAGAAGCATAATATGATGCTGAGTATATGACAAGATAGCCCTGACTATGACTCGAACAATAATACGTAATGATACTTTGTTTTTAAAAGATATAACAAGACTCTCTGGAGAGATTCATTGGCATTCAGCGTCAAATGGGAGGAGTCAGTGATATCCCGAATTTTGCTGAATTACTAAGAAAACACAGGCGATTGGGTAATGAATTCATTCTATCTTACAAGGCAATTTAGCAGAAATCGTCAAGGAAGTGACGGTAAGTAGCCACCTATGATTAGTATTCCATTACCTAAGCGTTGCCGACTTCAACAGTTGAACAATACAGATGCTGCTGTGTCAAGGTATGGTCATTTCCAGGTTTATTTCTTTGTGACTCAATAGCATTTCTCTTGTATCTTAGCTGGTTATTTGATTGAATCAGTCAATTCTCTTTTGGCTAGAGCATTTCTGGTGCCATCTGGATCAGTGACATCTGCCTTAAAAGCTACCTATTAGTTGATGAAGTAGATGCCATGCAATGCCGATATTATTTCAAAGTGACATTGTAAAGCTGCTTTTGTGGTGCATTGCACTGTTGACCAGTAGTAAGAAGATGTGTACAGGACAAAGGACCAAAATGAGGTAGCAGCTACGAACTTCACAGGATTATGTTAGCAAATGGATGGCTTTCTTAATTGATACCACCACATCTTCAGCAGCTTTTACTTTTATCAGTATTATAGGCATGTTTTGAAAACTTGTCAGGGATGAATGTGGCTTTTGCTTTGACAGTAGTTGTGTCGGTACCCTGAGCCACTAACATACAAAGAGCTCAGTTCACTGTGCACAGCAGGATATGTTCTGCCAAGTATCAAGCATCCTCGACAAAAAGGATCTAATGTTGTACCTTTAAGATGCTTATCACCGATTGATCAGAACCTGTAGCTGACTGGATCACTATAGTGAATCCAAGGAGTTATAATTAATAGCTTTACTATTCTTTCAAGTAGTTCAGAGCTGCACTCAGAATCCCAAGAGTTATTTATGATGCTCCACAGGAATACATGTAGGTCCTTTCAAACCTTGTCCATCTCCCGTACTCTTTGGATAATTATGCAAAATGCACACCCCACTGCCCAGTGTTTGAAATAGTTTGAAAGCCATGTTATTCACCATAATTATAACTCCTTGGATTCACTATAATGATTCAGTCAGCTACAGGTTCTGATCCATCAGTGATAAGCATCTTAAAGGTACAACATTAGATCCTTTTTGTCGAGGATGCTTGATACTTGGCAGAACATATCCTGCTGTGCACAGTGCACTGAGCTCTTTGTATGTTAGTGGCTCAGGGTACCGACACAACTACTGACAAAGCAAAAGCCACATTCATCCTGACAAGTTTTCAAAACATTATGCCTTTGACTTTTGGGTGATTTTCTTGGTAGCAACTTATAATTATGGTGAATAACATGGCTTTCAAACTACATGGCTTTTCTTTGTGTGGTGCACGGATGGAGCAGTACGAAGTTGCTACCAAGAAAATCACCCAAAAGTCAAAAGCACCCAGACATCAAGCGCTATGAGATGGGAACTTCAGTAAGTGCATTAAAATTAATGGTATTATGCAATGCATTTCTAAGGTTTGCAGTAGAAAAAAGAGATTTGAATCCATGCAAGTGTTCTGGATAACGGCCTAAACATTATTCAAAAGCTTATCATCTGGGGATTGCATATGTGCTGCTTCGGTAGTCTGGCCTTGTACTGGTGTAGGGATTTAGTCCTACCTCATGCTATGGGTGCACTGGTCAACTGGGTGTTTCCCCTACCCCCTCCCCTTCCCAGAAAGACTCATGCTTTCTGCTTAATTAAACAGTACACCAATCATCATACATGCATTACATTTACCTGTAAGGAGGAGTTAGAATACAATCTTTAAAGCATCAAGCATATCCAAGCAACAGCAAAAACGTTTTATCCAATATGCAGTTTTCCTTTTCTCAAAAAGGTAAGAGCTGATCAATCAACAATTAATTTGAACAGATTACAAACAATGCAATTATGCTTATCACATCCATCAAAATATCCACACACCAGTATCAAACTGTGCATTCATTGCTAACATTGATTTATCAACACAATGTACATGTAATGATGCCATACCTTCTCACTAAGGTAATCAGCCACAGCTTCCTCATCCTGAACATGGATCCCAGTTTTGGCCAAGCTGACAGTGTCAATCACAAAAGGCCTAACAGTCGTCAGAACAACAGGATCCATTTTGAACGTGCAGTCATTTCTGATGTGCAAGAGCCCAATGCTCCTGCAATATGGCATACCAAGTACAATGATAATGTCTACAGTGGCTATGATAGAGGTACAACCACCTGAACTGCACTGAATAAGCCTTCCAAAGTGCATCTTAACTGTAGCAGAACAATACCCAGGAATAAGTAGTGCTACTACTACGTACATGTGTATTAGCCACAGCAAATTTTAAAAAGCAGTGCCCTCAGTACTAAAGAGCAGAGACATGGGAGGTTCATGAGTGCTATTATTTACACAACAAACCAGTTAAAGTTATGATACAATGTAATAAGTGAAATGGACCTTGAAATTGCGCAAGACAACACATTAAAAATACGGTTGTCATGGTTGCATAGAATTGTATATTATTTTGCACTCACTACACAGCATCTTCACAACTATTACAGCTCACTTTTGACCTATCTCCCCATCAGACAGAGAAGTGGCAATGGAGGACCCCGGCTGTGATACAAAGAAGCCTTTCTCTTCACCATCGTCTCCTTCCTTGACTGGCACAAATTCAGGTACAATCCTGCACTCATGCTCATGGCCCCAGATTACAAGGTCAAAAAACGTTGGTATGAACTGAGTAGGTATGTAGTTCGTGGTTCCGTGCTTTGCTCTGCCAATAGAATAACTGATGAAATATTAGTATTGTACAAATAGTATGCACACATACATGTGTATGCGTTCATTCAAAGTAATTTAGCAAGAACATCTTTACCACTGATGTAGTGAAGTAAATGCATTTCAGTGAATTGAAAAGGTGTTCCTTGCATGTATGGGATACATTTTGAGAGACAGGTTATAAGAAGAAAAATCTGCCTATAATAATTGATTGTGTTTTCATATACACTGTATACATGTATAGTACTAGCCAGAGGTCCTACACAGAACATGTAGCCAGATATCACACACCAGTACACACCAGTACATGTAACCAGATATCACACACCAGTACACAGCCAGATATCACACACCAGTACACATAGCCAGATATCACACACCAGTACACATAGCCAGATATCACACACCAGTACACATAGCCAGATATCACACACCAGTACACATAGCCAGATATCACACACCAGTACACATAGCCAGATATCACACACCAGTACACATAGCCAGATATCACAAACCAGTACACATAGCCAGATATCACACACCAGTACACATAGCCAGATATCACACACCAGTACACATGGCCAGATATCACACACCAGTACACATAGCCAGATATCACACACCAGTACACATAGCCAGATATCACACACCAGTACACATAGCCAGATATCACACACCAGTACACATAGCCAGATATCACACACCAGTACACATAGCCAGATATCACACACCAGTACACATAGCCAGATATCACACACCAGTACACATAGCCAGATATCACACACCAGTACACATAGCCAGATATCATACACCAGTACACATAGCCAGATATCACACACCAGTACACATAGCCAGATATCACACACCAGTACACATAGCCAGATATCACACACCAGTACACATAGCCAGATATCACACACCAGTACACATAGCCAGATATCACACACCAGTACACATAGCCAGATATCTCACAACAGTACATTTAACCAGATATCATACATCAGTAACACATAGCCACACCTGGTACATTTGCAATACTATGTACACATCCTGCACACAGCCAGCTGCTAACCTGTTTTGATGCAGAACCAACACACTAAACCAACTCCCCTCGTCTTCACTTGGTTTTAGGAACTTCACTTTCCCGTCGCGAAATAGTCTATGCAACCGCTCATCCCGACAACTCCCAAGGCCATAAAGAGCCAACTTAGTCGAACCTTTCTGCATAAGAAGTGGCGTTACCTCTATGCTGTCAATACTCGTTGGTTTTCCAAAATAGTTCACCAAGTTGGCAACTGAAAGGATCTCCATGGCGCTAAGATTGCCTTCCTAAAAAGGGAAAATTGAATTACCAGAGGAGAACACACAGGTGAGAACGCTACAAGGCAAACCTTTCAAATGCTAACCACAGCAAGCCACCTGTATTTATAAGATCTAATTGCATGCCAAATAGACACTAATGTGCATTCCACGATATGTAAACTTACGTAAACTTATAACTCAAAATCTTTGAAAATAACAAAACAGACCCAAGGTTGCATGCTAAATATATAAAATTTTGCTTGCATAAAGTAGTAATTGATTTATTACATGGAGGGATCTAATAGGTTTTCGTATTTCCAACCCACGTTCCTCCCCCTTCCTCCTCTCCCTCCCTTCCCTCCTCCCCCTCCCTCCATTCTTATAACATGTAATAACTAAAAGCCAGCCAATACTAAAGTTATAATAAAACACGCAGTTTTAAATACCGTGATTATGTATGCAGTAGCTCTACACGCAGTGGATAACTGTATCAGAGGTAGACAGACATGTCTAGTGGTCTTTTTTACTAGACCTTTGATACATGCACTATGGACTATTTACAAATTCCAAGTTATATTGTACTTGTGGGGGTGGAGTGGAGAGAGGTACAAGTTGTTATGTAGCCATTAACGAACTGAGTAACAGTAAATTGTTTGGTTACTTACAGTCAATAGCTAAAAAGGTTATTCCAGCTGCACTCATTCGCAAGTACATGTAAGTCAGTACATGATGTATAGTTCCCAAGCAAATTAATGCAAGCCTCACCCCTGCAGGGTCGTCATGATTTCCGTGAATAGAGAACACAGGTATTGCTATGTTGTAGTTGGGATCTTCATAATTCACAACAGGAAACCTAAACAAAAAATAATAATAAACTTCTCCATCTCAACAAATTTATTAACTTAAGTCATTAAGATTATCAAAATCGTCCTTCATGCACATGTTTTCTAGCAATAGTTCAGTTATCTTGTAGCGATCCATCAACGCAGTTTTCAGTATATATTGTTACATTCCTATAAAGTGTGTTTGTGTAATTACAGTAGTTTTTTTTTTTGGCTACGACAAGAAACAAAGGTTGGATGGTTAGCCATTTTCACACTGACAATTAATACACAACAGCTGAAATTACATAGTGCAACAATCGTCACTATTTGGAACGACAGGACAGTCAACCGCCCTAGAATTATGTTTGCCAGTTAAATGGATGTATAGTTTTCAGACTTACTCCTACTATGGTTCAAATTCAAGGAACAATACACTGCACAGCTCCCCAGACACATATACCACATTTCATGGCTGATAGTACCAGTACTATCAATCATGATAAGTGATGATTATTTGTAGTGCTCATGTATACTATTAACGTGTCATATTAATGTCATCCCTGCAGTAAATTTTATGCATCTGTACAAGTGCATTTCACACAGTGGAACAAGCTTCTAAACTAGTTTCTTTGTCGATGTATTATTTTTACTGCACTGGTACAAGCATTTGTTGCGTTTCTTTTTATTAATGGTCCAGCTTAGATCAGCAATGTCAAAGCTGCATGCAGTAATCAACATGGATGACACAAACAAATGCATACTTGGAATGCTTGAAGTTCACTGACTGGTCACTTCTGATTTCAATACGGCAAGGCTTACTTCCCATACAGTAGTGTCTCAAGAGTTCCATGGTGTGATGTAGTGTGACGCGAGAAGGCTTGTTCTCATGGAACAGGTCTCCTCCTTGCAAAATGAAGTCAACCTAATGGAAAAACAAGTATTCCTATTGGGAATACCTAATGTTTTCAGAATACATTACAGTACTTAGAGAAGTAAACTATATAATGTTGATTAATGTGTTACAATGAAGGTAACCACTTCACACACGTCTAGTACAGAATTTTTACTTGCACAGACCCACATACAAGCATTAAAATAACCTCTCTTGCTCTGAAACTGTTAAATAATTTCACGCATGTGCACATTTAATGCAATGCTTGACACAAAACATTTTATATGCATATAGGTACACAAATTTTACCCTGACAAATATTTGAATATTTGTCAGGGTAGTTATATACAAACAAAAATCACAGTAATTGTACTCCATGAATTCTGAAGTTCTGGAACACTGCATAATTAGGCTATCTGCATGTCGTGTTGTTCTAATTAGTCAATATGGCGTAAGGGGCTGTTCAAATAATATTACATCATATTCATGGAGGAAATATGATGTTGTATGGGAAGTAACTCAAATTAAAGTGTGACGAGAGAGAGGAGGGAGAGGGGGGAGGTCAATAATAAACATGACGTAAACATGAATGGGCCGCATAATGATCTATACATCGTAGTACACAAGACTGCCAGTTTGCAGTACATGAAGATATCTGCATTGCAACAATGGCTGATGACGATGACTCCACAACATGACTTATGTGCCTAATAAATTACAACATCGATCCTTTCTCTAAGATGTAAGCTAAAATGCATTAAAGGAAAATGACACCCTGGAATCTTGATGAGGCACCACGTGAGCAACACAGACGTGTTAAGTCAACTACAATGATCACAGTTAGTGGTGCACTAATTAAAATACTGCAAACACGTGTATATATGTGTGAATGTATATTAACAGTATTCAGCTACAGTCCATAAGCATAACACAAAATCAATATATTCTCAACCTCCTCAGCTTTTGCAATCTTGAGGATTTCTTCGAACGTTTCTAAAGAGTCACCGCAACGAACAGGATCTTTTTCCATGTAACCGATATGATTATCGGTTGCTGTACATAGAATGAAGGACAAGTATAAGCTTTATCAAGTTTAGTTGCTCCATACCAATCAAAATCTTCATTGTGTCTTCTTCCATGCTAGTTTCTAATAATTCTAAACAAAGCGCAATTTGCTCGATATTACGTAATTGCATATCGACTGTCACTGTGTAATGTGTGTTTTAAATCACGTGAATTCGTGGACTAAATAAGGTAGGGTGACTCCAAAAGATAGCCCGATAACTTGGGTCGCTTGGGCTTGTTCAAAATTAATTCCATCATCAATATCACACCATGCATGGGAAAAGTCTCGTGTTCCTATGCTTTGATCGATGTTCCCAGGTTTGCAGCTTAATTTACTAACCACATCTAAGGCGGCTTCAAACGGGCCAGGTATTCCTTATAACTTCACGCAAAGCTGTAAGTAATAAGACGCAATGTTGATTTAAACTACTCCACCCCACATAAAACTTTTCCATGTGTATATCCATCACTATTCCTCTTTACACAAGGCAAAGGTTAGTTGCCCTGAGTGACACATCATCTTGGCTCTTTCACTTCACTGTGGGGACTTTTGCAATACTGTCTCCTTACAAAGCCCAGTTGGCTTCACAACCCAATTCTGATGTATGAAGCTCTTGATGTCACTTCACTACATCAAAACATAGTTCCTTGATGTGCTTTGATGCATGCTTATCCTCGCACCGGTTGAAGAAACACCACCTGGTATTTTGGCATATGGGTCTCCCGGCCTTATTAAATCGAACATAACTATGCTATGCTTTAGGAATTTCAAAGCATATCAACAATCCAAAACATTATCTCCCAGTGGTAAACCGTCGCTTCATAAACAGTATTATTGTAAACAAGATGGGATGAAGGTTGCCTCACATAAACCATAACCTCACATAAACCGTGCCACTTAAATTGCCATTGTTACGTACATAGGGATAGCTTCATGAGGGCAGTTTTCCATACCCCCTAGCTGTGGATGGGGTACCCCAACCCCCTTGTTTCCAAAATTCCTGTATGCCGCCCTGTTGTGTTGGTTCCCTCCTCCCTAACCAGTAACCTACTATAGTGGGTTCATTAAATACCAATAGGGAACACAATACAAGCAGATCATGCCCCCCCCCCCCCCCCCCCCCTCCTCCTCCCAGTTCCTTTCCGTTCGTTATAGTACGGCAATTGGTTGGATTGCCAGATTGGAAACACGAACTTCATGCATGCACATACACACTGATAGTCTATCCCTATTCCTATACAAAGCCCATTTGTTACAAGACACACAAAACACAGTATTCACAATATTAGTAACTAGTCAAAGCTTCAAAATGGTATATATTAAATTGGATCTTCTGAAACTAATATTATCAATCAGAAGACGCATTAATGTGCTTTTAAAAAAATCATTATCTATTTTTCTTTATCTCACTAAATAATTTTACATTGTTATTAACTTCATTTTAACTGTTCTGTAGTTCTACAAAGTAAAACCTTTTTTTTTTTTTAAATTGTGTGCAGAAAATGAATAAATTTTACCACGCAAGATTCGTGCAATCATGTTTCATAGGGATGTGGCAAATGAATTGGAGCTTAAAAGGGAGATGTGTTAATAGACCAATTCTTCATGCTCCATTTAACCTGTATCCATCAGTAGTACCATGTTCCGTACAACCTGCATCCATCAGTAGTACCATGTTCCGTACAACCTGCAACCATCAGTAGTACCATGTTCCGTACAACCTGCATCCATCAGTAGTACCATGTTCCATAAAACCTACATCCATCAGTAGTACCATGTTCCATAAAACCTACATCCATCAGTAGTAGCATGCCTCGATCTGCAGTGCTGGTTGCATGAGCTTCTACTTCTAGACAGGTCTGGATGCCTAGATGAATACCATGAAATCTGATCACACGTAAACTCAGGATGCCCGAGGTACATGTATCAGAGTCGGCATGCAGTGAATGCAATTAAGAACCCACCCCCCCACGTAAGCATCATTACAACAACCCAGTGAAGCATAATTATCGTCCATTATGGAAACAAGCTAATGAATTGAATTAAAAGTGTCCACTCAGTCAGAGATCTAATCATTAAATGAAACAATTGTCGTTTCCATGTATGCCCGTTGCAATAATACTTGTGCTTGTACATATGAATTTTTAAGATGCACGCACATATACACATGATCCCTAACGTTATTCGGTTCTCCAATTATACAGTCCAGGACTGCTACAACATACGCACGCACGCACGCACACGCACGCACACACACACATACACACACACACACACACACACACACACACACTCACACACAATTTCGATGTACTGTAATTAAATGGTTCCACGAGCAAGTATACCCACATATCCTGACTTTGAATACTTACATCAACAAAACTCCATATAATATTAACTTATGCTGCGAATGTGAAGTGATGACACAGTTGAATCAACGCGAGAATTAACCACGCTTCCTAGCGATTGCAGATTTCACATAAAACATAATTACAATGGTTAAATCTTTCTAATTAATGCCCAGTTTAATTGACCAGCCCTGAGTAACACGGAAGTGTACGGGCAGAGTATATGCTAGCGGACATAACAGCGCACAGCGGACATAGCAGCATAGGGTCTGTGCCTGGCAAACATGGCTACGAATCGGTCGAACGCGAAACATGGATTCCTTGACATGTTAAAGCAGCTTCAGTCTAAGACGCCAAAGCCGGCTATCGACAAGAAGACGATAGAGAAGTCGTGGAAACTAATGGATAGAGTGGTAAACTTATGCGCACAACGACGCATGAACTTAAAAAACAGTCCGCCATTTATTTTGGACATTCTGCCTGACACGTACCAACACCTTCGGGCGATCTTCAAGAAGTACGAAGACAACATCGGCTTCCTCAACGACAATGAGTACTTCAGGATTTTCATAGAGAACATAGTGGACAAATGTAAGCAAACTATTCGGCTGTTCAAGGAAGCAAAAGACAAGATTTTTGATGAGCAGTCTGCCAGTCGGCGCAGCCTAACAAAGATGAGTCTGATTTTCAGCCATATGCTTGCGGAACTAAAAGCACTATTTCCGAACGGTATCTATGCTGGTGATACCTACAGGATTACAAAATCAGAGTCAGCTGAATTTTGGGCAACCCACTTTGGAACGAGGTGAGACCATTGGATAATGAGTGTAATGGTTGTGTGTGTGTGTGTGTGTGTGTGTGTGTGTGTGTGTGTGTGTACGTACGTGTGTGTATATGTTGTGTGTGTGTTTTGTGGGTAGGTGGGCGTGTATGTGTGGTAGTGTTGTGAGTACAGGGATTTAATGTGTTCATTTATACATTTAGGTTTTCGGTGTACATTGTGTAACGACCTATGTATATTTTAGGAGTTAACAACCGCTGTGTATGTCTGTGTGAGTGAAAATATCCACATAAGACAATCTAAACCTACTTCACTGATATTTGCTTGTCAGCTACCTTTATCTTCTGCTATACTACTGTTCACTGTCCATGCTAAGCCAAATGGTGAATCTCACCAGTTGATGCTATTTTGCATCTAGCAGTTCTGTAGCATCTTCCTTGCTGTACAGTGTGCTCTTAAAAGAGTAAATGTCATATGTTTTGTCTGAACGTTTAACTTTGAGGTTTGCAGTAAGATATTGTAAAATGATAACTTTTTGTGGCCTTTGTGTTGGAGAAGGCACTCCTTTCCTTTGTGACTACCTGCTTGGTGTGATGTACTGCTTACTTCGGAGTATTGTACACCTGCATGTGTGTAAATGTATAGTTCAGTATAATGTGTGTAGGTGTATAATTGGATGTATTGAGGTGTAGGTGTATAGTTGGGTGTATTGAGGTGTAGGTGTATCACTAGGTTGTATGTAGGTGTATGGCTACATGTAGGTGTATAGTTGGGTGTATTGAGGTGTAGGTGTATCACTAGGTTATATGTAGGTGTATGGCTACATGTAGGTGTGTGATACACATGTCCTGTGACTTCCCCCTTTATATTGTGTCATGTATTGTTGACTGTGCATGCGCTTCATGTAATGTTTCGCCAGGATGTTACACTGTGTTGTGTGTAGATCCCCTACCCACATTGTCTTCAAGCTAATTGTGCACATGCGTGCCAACTAATGATATGTTGATGCTTTGGTTAGAGTGTGATCCATATGCCAAAGAGGATACAATCCTTTTATGGTATGGAATAGGTGATTAATGTTATCATTTGTAACTATTTCAAAGGGAGGGTAGTATAGCACTGTGCCCACCTGTTAGGCCCTTACATTAGTCACACCCCTTCCTTCCCACTGACTCTGCGTCTTTGGCGTGGTGTTTTAGTCCTGTTATTGAAATGTGATTGGTGTGTTTTGTTAGGCTTTGCACTTCTAACTGTAAACATTTGCCAAATTACGCTGGTACTCACTGCACCCTTCTTACTGCCATATGCTCATTATCAGGCCCAGTGTGTCAGTTTTGGCACATGTATGCCCCCTGGGCTCTGAGGCGTATGCTGTGTTTGTTTTCTGCTGGACTATCTGCTGTGCTTATCTGTACCTACCACACACGCCTTCATTTTGTCAGAGTTGACTCATCCGTCATGTGTACCCAGTTTTGTTTTTGCGTCTTGTGGATAATGAAAGTCTTATGTTGCCTTGTGTTGCATCCTGTTGCATTGGTAGTGGAGAACATGTGTGTTTTGTGTTGTGCCTTAAAAACTAAAATACACATATACACAGAGGATTCTTTTCCGCGGTCAATGTGGTCAGACAAGTGAAGTGTAATTAACCACCAGCATTTTCCTGTTTTCCCCGAAGCTCATTCGCATTTACAGAAGTTCTGTTAATTGTGTGTGCTCTCCTGCCTTTCCAAATTGCATATGTGTACATGCAACAGTTTCAAAAGTGTATGTACCTGGGTAAGGTGTTGTGGCTGATCCACGTCGATGTGTTCATTTGTACGTGTTCCATTCGTACATGTATGTGTTCATTGTATGTGTTCATATGTACGTATTCATTTGTATGTGTTCATTTGTACGTGTTCCTTTGTACGTGTGTGTTGTGAGTGGGGGATTTGTGCACATGTGTCTGTGAGTGCTGTACCTTGTAATAGTAATGGTTTATCAGAACAGCGTCGCGTTCAATAAAACCATATAACTCAAGAATATTGAAGTATGTATCATGAACGTATCTTTGTACTGACATGGTGGTGTTTAATGGTGGCATGCCCTGTGTTGTACCAGGTACATGTAGGTCGAATATATTCTGTGTACATTCACATACTTCTGCACACTTCTTGTGTCTGCAGGGCTATTGTCCCTTGGCGTTTGTTTCGACCCACCTTGCACCAGGTTCATCCCCTTCGCTCATCCTTAGAGGCGGTCGCCCTGAAGGCTACAATTGATCTAACCGTCAATGACAACATTTCAGTGTTTGAATTTGACATATTCACTCGACTTTTCCAGCCATGGAAGACACTTCTTAAGAATTGGAATGCACTTGCTGTGACCCATTCTGGTTACCAGGCATTTCTTACATATGATGAAGTGAAGGCCAAGTTGCAGCCATTCATACAAAAGGCAGGAAGGTATGGATACTCAGTGTGTGTGTGTGTGTGTGTGTGTGTGTGTGTGTGTGTGTGGGTGTGTGTGTGGGTGTGTGTGTGGGTGTGTGTGCCATTTGTGTGTAAATAAAGTTATGAATAATTATCAAAAGAAAGTTCTAACAGCATTCACCACACAGCTTGTAACAACCTGTGTACACATGTAGTACATGGTACATGTACATGTGTACACGCAAGGGCTTATTGTGTGTACATATGAAGCTGTAGATGACCTATTTTAGGCATCTAGATGTATATGATTGGTTGGTTGAGTGCTTGTGATTGTTATGTAGGTGTACTAATAAACGTGTCCTTACTTCATCAAATGTTACTTGTAGTGGGTGTTTCTAAATTCATGGGCTGCATGTCAGAATAAACAGAAGTGTTCTCTCACATCCTGTGTATTAATAAGCTTATATGCTTCATACTAATAACAAACTGACCTATTATATTCTGTCCACGTTTCAGTTACATTTTTCGACTGAGCTGTACACGACTTGGTCAGTGGGCTATTGGCTATGTGACAGCAGAAGGAACTATATTGCAAACTATTCCTCAAAATAAATCGCTCTGCCAAGCCCTAATTGATGGTTCCAGAGAAGGATTGTAAGTGAGAACATTTTTAATTTATTTACAATTCTGGAGCACACAGTGTTCAAGCATGATGTGTTTGTATTCTGATTCCTTCCTTTGCCATACCTTCGTGTTAGGTGCCAGCTTTATAAGTGGTAGTATACAATATTATTCATTGAGTACATGTATAAACCATTTGTACACAGATTGGTAGTTCAGGGCAGCTGGGACAGTAATCAATTATCTTCTCGTCAATTTATGCCTTTGGCATCTGTGTACATTATATGGCCCATGTCTTTCAGTGTCAGGTAGTTAAAACTATCTTCTGAAATACATGTGGTAACCAGGGGTGTTTTGTTTCATTGAAAAGATGGGCATTAGGTCTTGTCCCTGTTCACCGCTTAGAGGCAAGAAACTGAACTCAATTACTGCATTGCATTGTAATGTGGCTTATCCTTTCTTACCCATGCAGCATGGAGTGGATATTTCAGTTAGGCATCCATTCAAGGAATAAAAGTTTCATCTTTCATATGCAAGGAAACAGGGCTGAGGCTTCATTTATGATAGCTCGTGTCACTAAGCTTTTCCCCCCCCCCCCCCCCCCCCCCCCCCGCAATCTGCTATACCAATCATAAAAACATGTATTCAAGAGATTGTTGTATTTGGTTCTACTTTGGGTGTTACGAGACTTTTTTTTTCTGTTGCAAACACTAAATATTTTACGTACACTGTAGCAGGGTGGTTCTCACAATTGACTATATACATATGGCCACATACTCATTCTCTCAGCAGCAGTAATTCAATAAAAGCACGTATTGACTGAGGGCTAAAAATAATGCTTACAATGGCCATGGAAGAGGGGTACAAGGCTGATGTCTTGTACTTACAACTTCTTGAGTCTTGAATGTGTACATGTATGTGTATGCATGTGTATTAGAACAGTATGTGTGTCTAAGTGTGTTTTCATTAAACATGAGTTTTAAGTATGTAGAGGTCATGGGCCATATTGAAGTGAATTGGCATCCATGTGTTGGTGGGGGTGGGGCATACATGTATCTGCTGTACAGCATTTGTTGGTGATACAGGGCACATGTGTATTCACTTTGGTATGTACGTATAACAACATAAAGCAGTCTTAAAATACTCCTGAGGCAGTGGGGAAAATTATTACTGTGGTTTTTAACACATACCCACTTTCCCAACTAAATATGAGATCTATCCTCTTAGAACATGCTTGCCAATACTAACCCATGACAGCGATACCTTATGCTTTTCCTGGAATAAAAAGGACAGTTAAATGGCCGTGTTTCTTCATTCAGAAAATAAGTCTCGTAACACCCAAAACAGAACCAAATACAGCCTCTCTTGAGTACTTGTTTCAAAACAAGTTTTTGTGGGTCATGTAGTGAATTCCTGGAGAAGCTTTAGTAACATGAGCTACTCCAAATGAAGCACTTTTAGTCTCAGCCATGTCTTGTGTAATAAATACAACAAAGATTAAACTGATACAGTTTTTATTCCTCAAAGGACGCCTAACCGAAATATCCACTACCGGTGAGTTTATGCTGTACGGATGAGGAAGAATAAGGCACATTTCAATGCCATGCGGTACTAGGTTATCTCTAACCAGTGAATGGGAACAAGCTCACATTAAACGTAATGTCCATCTTGAAACATCCGTGTAACTTAGTATCAAACTATTACTATCATTGAATTGTATGACGCAGAATGTTAGTATTTGGTAGTTGATTATAAATCGAAAATGTCTTGGGATTCTTCGAGCCATTTGTATGCATGTACAATTATCCTTATTGTTCAGTAATATTATTATCAGAGGAAATATTTTTAAAAATACTTTCTAGTTCCTAAATTATTAGTACCAGTTATCCGGGCGAGATTCAAAACAAGATGTTAATGGTACACTCGGATGTCAACTTCTAAAGAAATGAGCATGTTGAATAGAACTGGTTTTTTAATAGTTTCCTTATGAATTCTGGTTAAATGTGGTTTTAGAGTAGTTCTAAAAAGTATTGTTTTGTTTGCTGTATGCAGGGCTAGAACTTTGAATGCATATTACTGGGATGTCAATGATTTATGTGTACACTTGTCAGAATATGTTTACTTGCATTGGGAAAACAAGATACAGTGTAACGTGTATAGTGAATTGTATGTGATATGCATATTATTATGCGATGTTATTATGGCTAATATTGAACTCATGGCACAGCTACCTGTATCCAAATGGTGAAGACCAGAACCCAGATCTCAGAGAATTAACATCTCCAAGCCAAGAAAAGCATATTGAGGTTACCCAAGAGCAGTACGAAATATACTGTGAAATGGGGTCTACATTCCAAATGTGTAAAATCTGTGCTGAAAATGACAAGGACATCAAGCTAGAACCATGTGGCCATCTTTTGTGCCACGTTTGCCTGCACAATTGGTTGGATTCGTCGCGTTCTGACTGCCCGTTTTGTCGGGAAGAGATAAAGGACACTGAAGCTGTGGTTGTTGACCCGTTTGGCACACGTGCAAGAGAGAGGGAAGAAAGGGAAAAGAAGAACGCGTCTCCTCCACCAGTAAGTGGAGAATACCATCTTGCCTCGGGTGTTGCTGAAGATGATGAACTGGAGGTGAGAAACGTGACATCATGTGTGATGTCATATGTAGTTACACTGATGTGCACATGATGCATGTGTAATGAGCTGTCAGGATAAAACAATGTCACTGTTACCAAATAGTGAAAATGTACTGCTCTGTTACCCAATGGCTAACAAAACCTGGGCTCGATAAAGTAACTATCCACCCTATTTCACCCAACAATATACACACTATACATCTAGGAAACGATTCTGTTCCTAGCCCAAATGGCCCCCATTACACTAAATAAGTCAAATCCAATGTATCAACCTTTGGATCTCATCCCATAATACAGACTAATATACTGAAGTCCTGGTATACTGAGTGATATACTTGAAATGCCTTTATACAATGCAGCAATAACCGTGCTTGGGTAACAAATGTTTTAATTGCCTACTTGGTGGGGTGAAGGTTTCCCTGTACGTAAGCCCCATTCCATAATATACCTCTACATTGTAATGAGTGGTGGCATTATATGACAGAGCTGAGCTTACATGTAAATACCTTGGCAGGTAGCCCTGGTACATGTACTTCACACACTTAAAATGCAACACATGAGTGAGAAACATGACATCATTTTGTCTGTAGAAGCATTCTATATTGCACAGGAATATGACCAACCATTTGTTGTATTTTAATGCTCACCAGAGAGGCTAGAATAACTCTGCCAAATACCTCAGGGTTTAATTAGTTCAAGCTGCAGTGCTGATGAAAATATAAACGAGCAACCACTTATTTGGGTTCTAGCATCTTCTTGATGCAGCACTAAAAAATTTCTTCGTTCAGGCGCTGTTTAGACACCTATCTGACCTGATTAAGTGGAATCTCATGTACTATTACAGCTCGGTTAATTGTCCCATTGAATTTACAGTACTGAAGGCTCCACTTCTCTGCACATACCACGTTTGTGTACACAACCGAGTGCATTATTAATAAGCCGTTATAATAATTCCTATTTATTCCACCCCCACAGCAGCCTGAACTGTGGACTCTAAAGGAAATACAAGAACAGCTGAGAGCTGTGAAAACAACGCAGAAGAAAGCTGCAGAGGCAACTGCTATGGCTGCAGGTACCTTCACATGACTGAGCACATTAGATACCTGTGGCTGCAGGTACCTACATGACTGAGCACATTAGATACCTGTGGCTGCAGGTACCTACATGACTGAGCACATTAGATACCTGTGGCTGCAGGTACCTTCACATGACTGAGCACATTAGATACCTGTGGCTGCAGGTACCTTCACATGACTGACCTGTGGCTGCAGGTACCTTCACATGACTGAGCACATTAGATACCAAGTTATGAAATAATATCCTCGCTAAGTACGGAAAATATGTGGTGTGTGACCATGACAAATAGTAGCATCTTGCTTGTATGTGGCAATTACAAAAACCACATGTATACATCAAGAATAAAGCATTCTATATCTCTGTAATAAGGTCTAAAAATAAAATAGGGTTGTTGTAAAAAAGTAAGGAAGCAAGGAATTGCAGAAATAATGCAGTTATTACCGACCTACATAATGTTTATGGTTGATAATTTCTCATATCACATGTGCCTTACAGTGTACGTATCATCATTCCTTCAGGAAATAGCCAGCTGTCAGCTGTGCCACCCGTTTCATCCAACTTAACTGCATTGTACGGGACGTTGGCATCTGTTGTAACGGCTGCCCCAAGCCCCCTGCCAGCACAAGGTGGATCTCCTCTCAGTCCCCAACCGGGGCTACCCTTGGTCCAGCTAGCCATCTCCTCTTCACCCAACCAACTTAAACCGCCACCATTACCAGCTAGAAGGCAAGTGAGCCACCCGACATCTGGACTCCTGGGAGGCACAGACGACCTACCACGTCTGCACCCTGTGGTACAGGAGAGTGCTGAGGGAACAACATCGATTACTGCAGAATCTCACTCCGCCCCATCATCACCAGTTGAGCAGCGCAGGCCACTCCCATTTCCTGTTGCACCCACCAGGTCGTCGGCTGTCATAACTCAGTCACAGAGACCGAAATCAGTTTTCGTCCACAACAATACCCCTAGCTATGCTGATGTAGTAGTCAGCACAGACCAGTCCTCGCGTTCTGTCATCCACTCATCCGAAGCCAGTGTTGGCTACTCCATGGTCCAACCTGACCCCACTACTGGGAGGGGTCACGTTACTGACCTCGGGAAGAGGCATGCTGCTATGACGCTAGCCGCAGTCAGTGAAGACTGGCAAACGTCTGAGAGCACTTACGATGTTCCACCACCTCCAGTTCCAGCAAGGACATACAACACCAAAGGAGAGATAGCTCCGTTGCCGTTGGTGACCGACATGCAACAGGCCAACTCCTTTGATGGAGGTGGTAATCCTTTTGCTCTTAAAACAGACCCAACTGATGGAACAAGTGGTTTTGATCAAACCGACCACTTTAGTGGTAAGGATGGCTTCGATATGCTTGATGGGAAGAGAACTGGCCTTTCTGGCAGCACTGATGAATTAAATAATGTCCTTGGAGCAACTGTTGACCCATTTAATGTGCATGATCCATTTGAACTGATGGGTGGGCCAAATTATCCATTTGACCCTTTTAAGACCAGTGTTTCGGGATGGGATGATCCTTCTGCTCTGTACGATCGCCCGCCTCCATTCAATCAATGTGGTGACCCCAAACAGGACAATAGCCACCTCAACGTATTGTCTCCATTGCCTTCACTTGATTTCATGCTTAATGGTCAAGAGATGTCATCACCACCAACAAAGTCGGTTGACGACAATGACTGCACTGGAGAATCATATGAAGATGTTGCTGACTTCATGCGAGAGGCACAACAGCGTGATGCTGCACTTTTAAAAGAATCCATTTTTGCCCCAGCTTCCGTGGTGTTTCAGGTGCCTCCTACCCTTGAAGCAGGCGATGCTAATACTCCTGCCTCACCACAGGAAGTATATGACTTCCCTGCAGCTCTGGTTCGGCATCAGTCGTGGGAAGTATTAAATAATGACCCTCAACTGGAGGAGGAGAGTGCAACCTCTGTCAAGCTATCCGAAAAAGGATCACCTGAAGGCTTTCCAGATCAAAGTCATATGCAAGCAGTCGAAGGCAGGTCACAGACACCGCAGCATGTAGAAACGTCACAGTTACAACTACCTGCCCGCCCGCCTGATTTTCCCTCAAACCAGTTTGACCAGGCGCCGATCCCACCCACACGGTACCCAGACCATCTTCCACCTCTTCCTAGTAAAGGGCCGTATGACCAAACCCCTCCTCTGCCTGCACATCGTGGTACGTGTTCTCCTTCAGCACTGCGACAGGATATTTCTGTGAAACCAAAGGCCAACGGACAACCTCCACCTACCCAAATTGAGAAAGTGAATAGTCTTGGTCGACCTAGGGGTCGTGAAGATACCATAGTGGAGTTGTGTGCATTGGGTTACAGCAGAAATGATGTTGTTCGTGCGATGGCAATTGCTAGCAATGACTGCCTCCTTGCTAAGAAGATTTTACAAGAGTTTGGTCATCGATAATAATGCAACAACAACAAAAAAACTAGCAAAGCATGTCTGTTGCAGTCAAAAAGTAATTGGTTCAAAAGCAATTTCATGTTGTGTATTTGTGATCATGAATGTGAACCCTTGTTTGTCACCTGGATTTTATTGTCATTGTTATATAAGCACATGGTGTTTACTTTTTTCTATTTGCACATAAAATGAAATGTAGATTTGTTGCAGTGTTTACTCAATCAAATTTTTAAGTATAATACTGGTCATTCATGTGAACACAAATTAGCAGGCTTACAACATGGGGTAACGAGGCACAAGAAGCTCTCTCAAGGGTTGCCAAGAAGCTAGCTATAGGACAAGTCGTTTCTGGCCTGAGGTGTTAGCCTGCCGCCTGGGCATTATGCTGATGTGCCAAAATGCTATGGAAGAAAAGCCACATGTGAAGTAGATAATTATTTGTTTAGTGTAGCTCAGTATTTTGTTTTCCATAATGTGTATATTTCTTTATTACGTTAGGCTAGTTTAAATAATTCACATTCACATATTATTATTATTTAATTAAAGTCAGAAGGGATCACATTCATGTATTTAAAAAACTACTAACAAATATGCTACATTATTGTTAATTTTATAAAGTTTAGTTTTATAACTGAAATCATATCTCAACGAAAGCATCAAATTATTTCATTTTATTAATTATTACATCACACTAAATACACATACACTATACACAAATGCAACAATAACCAAACACAAGTCACAGAACAACATACAAACTCAAATGTACATGTATTCCTGATGAGGGCAGGAAAGTCGGCACAAAATAGCCCTCACATTTGCCCTAACTAAATGAAGATTGAGCCGGCCATACAGTTCAGACAGAACCATAGATTTGGGCCTGGATGAAGACGTGGCTAGGCGAGAGGCCAACATGGAAAATGCCTCCAAAGCCTCCTTCCCCCATGCTCCGTATGATTCCACTACCAGAGGGATACGGACCCATCCAAGATCACTACATTTAGCATCATTAGCCTCATGTTTTTGGAGTTCAGTGGCATGTGCAGCTGCTCCAGCAGTTACTCCCACTTCAGAAAGAATTTTGGAGTTTAGCGGTGATGCAAATTATTAATAACAGGAATACATACACATATGGCTAACAACAACACGACCTAACATATACTTATCCTAACGCACTCACTCACTCACTCATACAATACAGCAATTTTTATACCTAAAACTCTTCCTCTTCACTGTCCATCTTAATTGTTCCCAACACAGAAGCTGCATTGCCACTTTGGACGGCAACTGAGAGTCTCTGAGTGAGGTATGCAAAGGAGTTGGCTTCTCCAGACACCTGCCTCAATCGATGCCCCAACTCTTTCAGGAACTCCGTTGTCTTTGGTCCAAAAACTCCACTTGTCTATTGCCACTGGAGTGAAAAAGTAGCATGAGTCAAACTATTCATCTTCTTATCTTCAGCCTGTTGAGCAACTGCTCCAACTTGGTGTGCAGCAATTGTGGAGTAAGAAGGTGCAAAAGTATCCTGACACGTTGCATCCCACACCAGAAGTTGCCCACACCTCCAAGGGACAATTGAAACACCATCAGGTCGCTTCCCATCTGAACGATACAGACCCGAAGGCTCCAAACGTGATGGAACATGTGCTGAGACCAAAGCTCTGTGTATGATCTCGTTCACAGCTGAATGGCGGTGATGGCGTCCTGCACTCTTTCTGCAGCTTAAGCCATGTGTGGCAAACGGAGACACCTCTGCCCCACAGTGTTGGCAGGTATGGAGGTAGTCCCAGACAGTCCCAGTGATGTAACTGGCAAGGCATTAAACCATGCACCAGACTCCTTACACTGTGCAAATGATTTGTTATACGATAGCGTATTCTATAGCGTATATTCGAATACACCCCTTAAATATACGCACTTGCGTATAGAACCATATACACGGGTGCGTATATTGAAATATAACCGATCACGTGACATTCATGGTCGCTTAGCAAGCCATTGAATTCACTTTGTGGCTACCTTGTGTCGGTCACCGTATACTAAGCACTTCATATTCCGTGTATTTGTCCTACTCCCCCCTCGTTCCCGATCCAATTTAGAATCCAATTTAAATTTTAATAATTTGCACAAGTACAGAACAACAAACTAACAGTCCGAGGTGACATCCAGCATAACTTCGTTCCAAGTCGCCTGTACAGAACAACAACTGTAAATTCTTATCGTCAAAATTATTTAACTCACCGCATATGTATCCTTGCGAACTGTCGTGTTGATACAACAGAGACATTGAAATGAAAACGAAATTGGCAACGCTTACCTTTCTAGTCACGTTTCATCTAGCAAATTGTGAACAGTTGGGAAAGGTCAAGGAGGTTAAACGCTTACCGGACCTGTCAGCAACAAATCACGATGAAACTGTCTGATAATACCCGACTTGTCAAAGTGTCCGGATTCGTCCAACACGTAGCCAGTTACACGAACAACTTAAGACAAATGGACGAGTATAGCAGCACTTCGCAAAACAAGAAATGACATACCTTTTTCTACCGTGCTCCGTTGTGCCGGTTTCGGTTGCTCAACAGGAACACTTGGGACATGCCAAACTGGTGCAAATAGTCAGAGGTGATTAGCAACACTATTTCTCGTTAACTTAGTCTTACCATTCAAACAATACGCTGATCTCAAGAGTCCATTTTCAGAGTCTTCGCATTAAAAGCAATCAACACGCGGCAATGGAATAGCCCGCCTAAAATTTACAAGTCACGTGCGGTAAGCAAACCACATTCCTAATTGGAGCAGCCCTATACCATCGCTCATGTCAGAAAGAGCACCAAAAAAGATCATCACCAACACAATGAATCATAGCATGTCAGTTACCATACAAGGAAGCGATGGCATCTCGATGAGATTACTGGAGAACCCGAAATCATATTTACTAGCCTAAGGATCATCTGACATTGTGGAAACTAATTACTTCTAAAGTACATATCTTTGTATAAATGCATGTATACATAATTTAGTATACAGCTAACATGCGATCATGTACCAGTACAATACATATATACTCACGCTCGCAAGTGGCTGTGGTAAAAAATTTGATAGGGGATAGCTTCGAGTAACCAGTACGTATACATACATAGAGTGCTCCATTCGTCGACCGATAGTGGCTAGAGCTTGACTTTTGTTCGCTAAAAGGATGTTAAAATGACCATGTCAGCATCTGTAAACAAGTATGATTATAGGACAAGGTACGGTTTTAACCGACCACTTATTCCCCGAGGGAAGAAAAAACAGTTGTGACCCCCTGACGTATGCATTAACCGGCCCTCCCATATCGGCCATAGTTATAACCGGAGCACTTACTATAGTGTGGCTACACTAGCCTGTAAGATGAGAAGAGCATTTTAGCTGTGGCCAATGAATTTGCAAGTGTAATAAGCGCACAACGGGTTATTGCTTGGTCATTACATTTTAATGGCTGCCTATGTAAACTGTGACGCAAGTGCGGTTGTGTATTCGTGAAATATACAACGTCGTATATTTCAAATGTACTGATCCGGAGTATATTTCAAGTATAGTCCAAAGTATACAGTATCGTATAACAAACTATTTGCACAGTGTTACAGGATGCTGTTTATGCATTTGGGGGTTGAGGGACCTACCACATATATATAAATTTTCCAGAAAGGAGCATCAAAGTTGACACTTGCAATTAAAATGAACCTGTAATTAAAATTTCAGGCCACTGTAACTCCGTGATTGACAAGTGCGTAAGAATGTTGTCTCGTAGAATAATTTAAAAACTTGAAAAACTATGTGCTAGGTCCCTTTTCGCTCCACAGTCCCATTTAGGCATTAATGTATTTCTTTATAATTCTCTTTGTTTATAACGTATTATCCATAGATGCGCACTTCCATACATAGTTGATATATATGAACGATATACAAGAGCGATGAACATGAAATTAATTAAGGATTGCCCTGAATTGGCCCTAACAAGGGTAAGGTTTAGCCTCCAATATAGAGCTGCAATGTATGGACTTCGTGAATTAAAAAAAAAGTTTTGATAGGTGAGGGTGATTATTATTATTATGTAGCCACTTCCGCATCCAGACGCAAGTCTAGGGTATTATTAATAAAAAATAATACTTAATCATACACCCACAAATAAAGTCAAGTCACGAGGGCAGGAACTCCCTTGCCAAGATGGCTCTGGCAATGGACCTGACTAAGGTGAAGTTCATCCTACTGTACATGTCTGCCAAGATGGAAGGTTTGGTAGAGGACAAGCTGATGGCAAGGTGGGATGCCAACATAGAGAATGTGAGGTGAGCCTCCTTACCCCAGTTGCAGAACGTCTCGACAGCTAAGGGAATGCACGTCCACCCCAATTCCTGACATTTGGGACCATTGGTGAGAAGCTTGCGGGTCTCCGCTGCCCCAGATGATCTGCATGACTCCCTTAGTATGGCTGGGCAAAGAGGAGATGTTACAGTGACATCAGAAGCTGCAGGCTTGCCCCTGTCCCACCCAGCAATGAGCACATCTGCAGGTCTGGTGTGGCTGTGATCTCTTGTAAGACCATGAACCTTCTCCACACTCACACTCAGATGACAGAAGTCCACAAAGACATCACGCAAGTGATTGTGCCTTATCACCACATCTCCCCCATGCCTGCAGATTACAGCATGGTGACCCAGGGGATCAAGAGCCACATCCTGGCAAAAGGGGCACACAGTCCTACCAACACCCACACCTAGCCACCACCTCACTGCAGTCTGGAACTCATTGGACTCCATATGTAGACCAAAGCCCATGGAAGGGACCACTGACACCCATGAAGATGAATGAGGGGCTGAAACAGACAGGAGTCTGGCTTTGTCGGCTGGGCAGGCCCAACAAAGATTTGAATTGATCCTCATCAATCTTGTTGGACAGCTCTCGCTGAGTAGGTGGGAGAAGTGAGGGCAGACTCAGCCATGATTGCATGATGTGAGGAGACCTTGGAGTTATAGGCTGTGACTGCCTGCTGAAGATGGTGATTGTTGGATTAGCCCAGGCCTGATAAGGAAAGTGAGGCAATAAAGGCAGCGGTGGCATGGCAAGAGAGGGAACGGATGAAGGCCTAAGCCCCCGAATCTCAAACTAAGCTGAGCCTGTTATCTGAGACTTCAATGGCTGAGCAGAGCATTATTATTATTGTACATTTAATAACGTTATTATAATAAATAATAAATAATTTTTTTAAAAAGAAAAGAAAAAATAGAAAATTTAAATAAATAAATAAATAATATAACACGTCATTTTATATAAGCTACTTCTGGACGTGTAATTAAGCTACAACTTCCTTATATAAACCACTTCTGACATGTAGGCAACACCATCATACTCATCTTGTATTATTCCTTATTAAGACAAGGAGTATTTCGATGAACTGTAATGTCCTGAAGGCAAAGATGAAGAACAGCATATATATTGACAATAGAATAACAGTGCATGGGAGGCTTTGCCTAGATTGCCACTTAGCAACAACGCATGAGAGGCTTGATTACCACATAACAATATGCAACCACCAATCACATGAGGGAAATTAAGTATATGAAAAACATTAAGTGATTTAAGTACCTACCATCGAGTTATACAAGAAAGTCTCATAGCAAACTTTACAAACAGGTCAATAGTAGTATCTACAACAGAAGATTCAGCGCAACGTAATTTCAGGATCTCGGCTCAGGGCTTCCCTGATCATGAGCTGCAAAATATTTGATTGTGCCTTTGAAAGTGGCTGGTCATAATGATTGTAGGTAACTCGAAAACAGTAGCTTATGTTGTTGCCATCGGGATTGTGGTACACGTCAAGGCAAGTCAAGTCTATTACAATACCACCAGCAATCTGTTTGATAGCAAAGGATAGCTTCTGCCTTACTTTGCTCAAACAATTGTCTGAGAAGATATGCCAAAAGCTTATATCATGTTTATAATACGGACAACTTAAGCAGAAAGGAGCATACTTCAGGACTGGATGTCCAACAAACTGAGCAGAAAAATGAACATCTTTACTTCTCATTAGACGAACATCGCTGATACCATAGTGCAACATTGCAAGGGATTCAAGGAGGAAAATGAAAACGAAATACATATTCATGCCTGTTGAATGAGCGCCTAGTTTAGCAATGTTCCCATAGCCTCCTATTGATAGTACCTTCCACTCATCCACATACGTTCCCGGCACGCAGTCCCAGAGATGTGCATGTGGTGCTGCTGCCACTTCCTGAGGCAACCCAGGAGACTCCCTCAGTACCCCGTCCAGAAGTTTAGTAAGTTGCACTTCTAATCTTTGGCTTGATTCTCCAACCTTCAGTTGAATTATACCCATCAATTCATGGCTCACAAGCTGAGCAGATGAACCCAATGAAATCTCAACATTGTGAACAACCGGTGAGCATACAAGAGGAAGAGAAGCCTTTTCGCTGACACACATCTGAGATGCAAGTCTCGGAATATCCAGTTCTAGTGATGTGAAGAAGGCATGACCCGTGTGTATATCATCATTGTGAGCTCCAGTACAAGGACTGTCACATGCATCCAGCTTACAATTGGGGCAATGCAGAACGACTGTTTCGTGTGCACTGGCCATATGATTAGGAACACAAGGAGATGGTATTTGGTGAATTTGTATATGTGGAACATCAACACATCCAACCCAGCCATCATGGTGCAAGGAGTTTTTTAAATGACCAACCAAGATGTTTTTTACTTGCACAACAGGGTGCCAAGGGTGAGACAGTAGTGGGTAGTTTACAGCATCTTGCAATTCAGCTGGAACAATCACGTCACTGGATGCACTGTTAGTGCAAGTCTCACATACATGGAGTCCTTGAGTACTCATAAACCAGTGCAAGTGATCAATTTGTGGAAATCTGAATACATGTTTCATGGCTCCTTCCAAAGAAAACCCTTTACCGAGGCCTCTATACCCTGTTGGTTCATAAGAAGGGTACAATGCACTTGGAAATGGTTCAACTCCTGCCAAAAGAAGATTTGCAGAGGCAGCCATTTCGACTATTTTCCACGAATTTTCATAACCACGTTTGGTGCAGTCCATGGACGTACCGCCCTGACCTTTGCATAAAGTAACGTGAATTTCACCATCACTGTTTAAAAACTGCGCACCAGATTTAAAGAACCCGCTAATTAGCTCTCTGTTCTGCTTGATGTTGCTTTTCCCCCCGGTATGAGGAAAATTGAAAACTATCACATCAAAACGAGGACAGTGTTGTCTGAGGTAAGTACACTGTGAGAGGTGCGTTCCGTCAACTTCATGTAGCACGACCACGCCCATTCGCTCGAGTGACGCTACATTTTGAATAATCTCCGGATCGTCGCTGCGCGAAAGGAGGGTTGATGTGATCAAGTTGAGGTGTGAAGCAGTCTTTAATAAGCTCAAAGAAAAGGAGAAATTACCATCACCTACCACCAACCACCATTGCCTCTTTTCCATACTTTATAAGCACGCACAAAGCAGCTCATAATAAGGGGTTAAAAAAGTCTGGCTATTAATACCTCGATTATTGTACTACCATGATTCCACGCAGTTGCAAGAAGCTCGTAGCGGTATCTCTCAGCAACCGTTTCAGAGAATGCGTGCAGGTAAAGATGACTGAAACCCCTCGACCAGGCCCAGACGAGGTGCTTGTTCGCAATCGGTATGTTGGTATAAATGCATCCGATATCAACTTTACAGCCGGAAGATACATAGCAGGAATTACACCACCATTTGACACTGGCTTCGAAGCCGTTGGTGAGGTTGTCAGTGTGGGTACTAACTGCACTGACGTTAAGCTAGGGGCGCCTGTTGGCTTTATGCAATATGGTGCTTTCAGCGAATATATAGCGGTTCCAACCAAACGTCTTATTCCGCTTCCAAGTCTTCGTCCTGACTTTGTACCACTGCTTGTGAGTGGTAGCACAGCTTCTATCAGCCTTGAACTTATGGGGAAACTGAAGCCAGGAGACAAGGTACTCGTCACAGCGGCTGCTGGAGGCACTGGGCAGTTCGCGGTTCAACTGGCCAAACTGGCCGGCTGCTACGTCATCGGAACCTGCTCGTCTGATACGAAAGTTGACTTCCTAAAAAAATTGGGGTGTGATCGCCCTGTGAACTACAAGACAGAAAGCTTAGCCACAGTGCTCAAGGAGGAGTACCCTCAGGGAGTAGATGTGGTCTATGAATCGGTGGGTGGTGACATGCTCAACACATGCATTAAAAATCTTGCTGTTGGAGGGAGACTGATTATCATTGGGTTTGTATCGGGGTATCAAGAGTCGTCTTCATTTGCGTCAAGGCCAACACTACCAGTGTTTCAAATTCTGCTGCAGAAATCAGCAACCATTAGTGGATTTTTCTTGAATAACCACCACCGAATGGTACCAAAGCATGTAACCAGGCTATCTGAGCTGTGCCTGGCAAACAAACTCCAGTCATGTGTTGACATGGGATCTCAAAGCTCCACAGGGAGGTCATTTAAAGGTATTAACTCTGTGTTTGATGCTGTTGACTACCTGTATTCATCTCAGAGTATTGGAAAGGTTATAGTTGACCTTCAGGAAGAAAGCAAACTTTAAGTGGCTGATTTTGTTTGTTTAACAGTAGGCTAGTTAGGTTTGACTCCCCCTGTTGTATTTGTAAATTAATAATAAATTGTATAGTAATTATATAACAACAGGATTTTTTATACAAGGGCATCTTATAAGCAAACCACACAGGAGTCAATGAAACGTACAACTATTGGCCATGCATTTTTCTGTACACACAGCGCATCTTTCATTGGGCCACTGTGTCTGGCTTCTGTTGTTTAAATTGCAATCTTTATGCGGATTACATGTACAAATGAGATTGACAGTTTTAAGCGTAATGTTCTTTGAGACATAGAAGTAGTAATCTACGTGTGTATGATTCGTTTACCAATTACTTTGGATAAAAGTTAATATCTTGTAAATCTTAGGATAGCATCCTACATGTAGATTGGTAGAATAGATGTTCATTTTGCAGGCGTAGTAGTATGAATTCATAAATTAATGCATGCATGTATGTATGATCTTTTTCAACGTTACTTAATTGCATGAATAACCATTATCTCGACTACGTCACTGAAAGAAAGTTCAGAACAAAGTTATTGTAATCTCTATAACACTACACGACTCAAGCTGAGTAGCTGGAACATAAGCATTGCCATAAATGCCAATGATTGTGCTAAAGTGCACAGTAACATCCAGGAGCGATGGCCTAGACTGAATGGAAAGTAGAAAAATGGGCCTGGTCTGAGAAGAAAAGTTCCCCACAATGAGCACATAGCCATCAGAGTCAGGAGGAATTTTAATCTATGGGTGGTATAAATTTCATTGCCACATGCATTTCTGTCTATTAGATTTGAGCACATTTTGAATAAAACCCATAGCTAGAATGGACAACTTGATCATGTATAAATCTCAATTACACAGGTGTTATAGTTTCAGTTTTATTAATAAACAAAATAAAAAATCTTGTCATCTTGGCCAAGATCATGTGAACAAATTTTTGCTAATGTATTTAATGGTAGGTGCGTACACACCTGTTCATTTTGTCCAGGTCATCTCCTGTGACTTCCCTCCTGCTTCCAAGGACATCCTCCACCTCAGAGAGAAGGCTGAATGTGTTGTGTGGTATAAAATTGGAGAAAAAAATGCTACACGCACAACAAACACTAGTAAAAAAGCACTCAGACATACCGATTGAGTACCTCTGGATGTTGTTGAATAAGAACTATTGCAAATGAAAGAGTGTTTGCTGTTGTCTCCTGACCTGAGCATTGGATCACATGATTGTAAGCCTTGCATGCCAATTGGTATATGCCAATGTTCAACCAGCAACATAAAATGTGACAAAGTCATCCACTCAACACTTTTATCAGCCACTGTGGAGGAAGGGGGTTAAGTAGGATGGACTCCATAACCCCACCCACAGCAGATCTGGAGTATATGCGTGAGGATGTCACTGGGCACCTTCCTCCCCTCCCACTGGTCACTTCCTTGATCCTCTTCTCAATACAGTCCTGGCCAATCCTCCTCATGGCCACTATTGCCTTGTGATAAATTGCTGCTTCCACTGGATGCTGCATCAGCTATGTGCAGGTGTGTGCGTGTGTGTGTGTGCACATGTGCAGGGTGTGTGTACAGGATGTGTGTGTGCAGGGTGTGTGTATGAGTGTAGGGCGAGTGTGTACACAAGGTTGAACAGTTCCTTGTACTTTTAATTCACCTGGAAAAGTGGAGCATAGAGAGACCGCATGAGTGCTTTAAAGCTGGTAGAAGCAAGATAGCTCAAACTGGTGTTGGTGGCTTGCTTCAGACCAAGCTTTTTACAGTCCCACTCCTGTTTATAGTCGAAGGAAAAGGCAACCTTGGGTGGAGGGGAGAAGAAGCGATGATAGATATTTAGATCACTCAATGCTATGCTATGAAAGTGAAGTCTCATTTAGAAGGCATTCATTTCATTCTTCTTGGCAAATAAGTGACACATAAATGACGCTATGATATCTTTTATTGCTAGAAAAAAGCAAATGAGTACAGGGGGGGGGGGGGGGGGGGGGCAGTGGTGTAATAGAACTCCCAAAGATTTTATCTCCGCTGTGTGTTTTAATAAGGTACTTACAACAACATGGTCTCCCTTCCTTTACCTACGTACATAAAAGGCTCCAATAGTGGACATTCATTACAACCTTGCTGGTGATATCCAGAGCCGCCTCATGGAATACCTCCTTCATGTCCACTTCTGTCTTCCCATCAGCAAGAGGCCTCAACTTCTCCATGAAGGTATCAACACACTCATTGAACTTGGGAAGAAACTCAAGATTTCAGAGAGCTACAGATTTAGAAATGCTCATTACATCATCATCATCATGTTTTATTGGAGCACCTCCATTTGAAGGTATGGTTATATAGTTTCTTTTGAGGTTTCCATGTCTCATAGTCCACAATGGTAGCCAGACCATGCCCCATGAACCTGTAATGTCAGCAGTAACGTGTACGTACAGAAATACTATGATATAATTAATCTTTGGCCAAGACTTTGCTCACACGGTTAGGAATGAAGTGAGATTTTTCAATGCCTTCATTGTATGCAACTTTCTTGAGAAATGAGGTGGAGGGAAAAGAATGACGTTTGGGAAGTCAACCACCCCTACATACAACAGACAATAAATTTGGAAGAGTAAGCTGTCCTTATAGGTAATGCAAGATAATAAAGTTTGGGAGGGGGGTATGTAATATGGGGGTAAAAAAAACCCTCATACTGTATGAATTAAATCTTACCATCATAAGCAGGATTACTGTAGCCAGTGGTTCAACAAAGCATTGCCTGTCACTGTTGGGATGGCAATTGTGGCGTTGCATAGTCTCGTCCCCAGACCCAGATTCCCAACAGCTGCGGGTGGATTACATCACCGCTACACCTTCCACTTGAAATCATGTAATAGTGTATTGTTTAGGTTACGTCAGCGTCATTACGTATATACACATCCGTCTCAATGCGTTGCGTGCCGAGGTTGTGGCTTCTGTGGTTTGTAATGGAACCATATCCATGCACCATAAATTACGTCTATGTATAATGTTTTAGGGCGACAGAAACACTAGATGTCAATCACCCCCCTGCGAAGAAATTTTGTGGACCCACCACAGAAAAGGTTACAGCTGAATCCATGCAGTGCGAAATCAATGGTGAAATCCGATCGGATGTGATCAAGCCGCCAGTAGTGCCTTCTCATTTGGAGTTCATAGAAACAGCTGAGTCACATGTGGCGATTGTCCCTATCAGTTCTCCTTCAATCGATTCTGTCCAAAACGAACAAGCTGGTCCATCTCATGGTCTGCAGGTTGTTGCAGCAACTAGTGTTGACCTTGGAATAGTGGTGCAAGCAGCACAAGGCTGTTGGGGTACACTGAGACGCTTAGTAAGTGAGTTGTCAGATGCACAAAGAATGCAATATCTTTCATGTCACACTAAGCCTGCCACCGGTGTTGCTCTTCATTCACACCCTGTCACTAAGGGTGGAAAGACATGGAAGGTAACATTTCAGCACAGGTGGATGGAGCAATTTCCATGGCTTTCATACAGCAGCATCCTTGAAGGGGGAATTTGTAAGCATTGCATCCTTTTCCCTGAACAACCAAAAAGAGGAGGTAGCCAAGGTGCTATACCAGGTGTTCTTGTTCTTACAGTATATCAGAGTCCCTACAACAAGGCTCTTGGCAAGGATGGCATTCTTGTTTGCCATGAGAAAAGCATCATGCATTGCCATGCTACAAAACAAGTCGACTTATTTCTACTTAGTGTCAGAAATCCTGACTCACGAATTGATGTACGTTTAATGCACAAAGTGACCAGCAAATGAAGGAAAATAATGAAATTCTGCGACAAATTGTAATGGCTGTTGAATTCATTGCAAAGCACGGATTAGCATTCCGAGGACATAGGGATGACAAAGTTGATTTTACTAATGAAGATATGAACCGAGGAAATTTCGTAGCAACCCTGCAGTTAATGGCAAAAGAGAATAGTGTTCTTCAAAAACATCTGAGCAGTGCAAAAAGAAATGCAAAATACACAAGTAAAACCATACAAATGATATCATTCACATATATGCAATGAAAGAAAGGAAAAATTAACTGGAGAGCTTCGAAGTCAGAACTTACCTTTCACCATTATAGCTGATGAATGCACAGACAGGCATTCAAACCAGGAAATACTCTCTGTATGTGTGAGGTTTGTGAACTTGTCAACACCAAACGATCCTCACATAAAAGAATGCCTTGTTGACTTTATTCACCTCGAAAGAGCCACAGCCACCGTTATAGCTAGTAAGCTTTTGGAATCCCTGACCAGTGTTTCTCTCTCTCTCAATCCATCAATCATCCGAGGCTAAGTCTATGATGGGGCTGCAGTAATGTCCTCCGAAAAAGCTGGGGTGCAAGCCATGATAAAAGAGGTGTCTCCAAATGTTAGCTTTTTATACTCACTGTTATTGTCACTGCTTAAACCTGTCACTTGCTTCTGCTTGTCAACTTCAAGAAATTCGCAATCTTATTGGTATAATAAATGAAGCTTTTCTTTTCTTATCAAATAGTGCAAAAAGGCAGAGATATTTCGAACAAATTCTAGAAGTGTATTTACCTACATGTTCACGAACTAAACTAGTGGGACTGTGCAAAACAAGGTGGGTGGAAAGGCACACTTGCTTTGAGGTGTTTCTTGAAATGTATGTGGCATTTGTAACATTTTTGGATGCCATGCTTCACCCACATCAACATCCTCAGTTAGGCACAAATGATACTTGGGATTGGGATAGGGATACATTAGTAAAGGCCCAAGGAATGATGGCTGCACTAACAATGTTTCAATACATTGCAGTGTTTATTATTACCAAGAACACTTTGGACATAGTAAAGGTTCTTTCAGTAAAATTGCAGAAGCACGATCAAGATGTGCTAGAGGCATATGCAATGATAGATGATGTAATGAAGTCCCTCGAATCAACAAGGACAACGATTGATACAGTTTTTGAATCATGGTATGATGAGGTCCTTAAATTGGCAAATGAAGCAGGAGCTACAGAATCTGTTCCTCGACTAACCACACTTCAGAGAAATAGAAGCAACACACCTAGTAGCAGCCCAATGGAGCATTACAAAAGAACTGTTGCCATTCCATTTTTAGACTATTTCTGTGGACGGATGGAGGAGCGATTTAGAGGGGAAGCACATCTCACACGTTGTCTTTTTAGCCTTGTGCCATCAATACTGGTCACCACATCCATGCAGCCTGACAATATCTTAAATAACCTGTTAAAATGGGAAATTGATCTACCTTTCCCAAAGTCCCTTCCAAGTGAAGTTAGGCGATGGGAAGGATTGTGGAAAACTAAAACGTTGAATGGAAATAAAAAGCAGACCATTCCAAATAATCTTCTTCAATCACTAAGTGCATGTGACAGAGACTCATTTCCTAACATCCATCGTCTTCTTTTAATTGGATGTACACTGCCAATCTCAAGTGCTGAGGCTGAACGCTCCTTCAGCTTGATGAAAAGGATCAAGACATGCACAAGGTCCATAATGACAGAGCAGCGTCTCAGTGATCTTGCAATAATAGCTATGCACTACTGTGAACGAATTCCAGTTGAAGAAGTCTGCAAAGCTTTCATTTGGCCAAGCACATCCAGGAAGAATGTATCAAGTTTCATTGTTTTTGGACTAAATCACTGTGCATTTTAATATGATACATTTCTCCTATACAATTCAATGCCAATGATATTAGAGCATGCTTCGATCCCCAGGTTCCGAGTTCCGATTTCTTCCTCAGTTTATCCACCCCTACCTTTGAAGATTTATGCATGATCATGTTATCCATGTCGTGCATGCATATATTTGTATCCCCCAAAATCTTCCGCGCTTCGCGCGGGAGGGCCCCCCCCCCCCCCCCCCTTTCATTAAATCCTGTATGCGCCACTGAGCAGGCATCGCTAACTTGGCTGATTCGTTGCTGTCTTTTGCAATCCAGAGCGTACGGGTGTTGCACTCGAACCGTCGTACTTAGTTATTGCGTTCCAATTTGTGTGTCTCGCCTTTCCTCATCTTCCACCGCTTCCTTGTGCGTTGGACCAAATTAAACTATCGTGACGGTTAAAAATATAACCGGCATTTTTTGCATATTACGGTCGGAATTTTTGTGTGGCATTTTTTCGACAGGATACCAATAATAGTTTAGTTATGTAGTTTAGTTATGTAAAAAGTAATGAGTTCAATAAAAATAGATTGTGTGGTTGCCCATCAGCCCATGGTACTTCAGCGGCCAGTGCCAGGTTCTCTGTAGAGGTAACAATTGGGGGGCAGGTGGCAGAAGGAACAGACTTACAGATCAACACACAATTAAAAAAAATAGAATTAAATGTATAATATACCACAATGACACTTTTTACATATAACAACACAGATGCAACACAAAAAAGTGAGCTATTTAGAATGCAACCTTTTTCATCAGTAAGTATACATTTTTGTCAACTTCAAATCCATGCAAGTTGCTGGCATCTCCTTGCAGTCTCATTAGCAGTCCACCATACGATATGTAGGCAGCTCTGTGTAAAAAAAAAGTTCAATCGGTAAATTTGGTACCTTTGATATACCAAGCCACTCACAATCTTCCACTATCACTAGGCCCATCATCTCCCTCTATTCTGTAGATCTTGCCATACATCACGTATTCAAACGCATCAGCAAGAGTCTGCTCTTGTTCTACAGACAAAACAATACAAAAGCATAATTATATATTTACACAAAGGCTTGCATCTTATAAGCTAACTACACAGGAGTCAACTCTGCAATTTTTATAATAGTTCCTTAGAATTACATTACGGTGCGATAATGCCATCTTAATTTGTGCACACAAAATTATGTAGATTACAAACTGCCCCCACAAAGGCAAGAAGTATAATACAATTCTAAATGTTCATTGAGACACAGATGTTAAATATGATTCTGAATCTACGAAAAGTTGGATAACTTCGCAATCAACAAAGTATAGCATCCTACATGCAGGGCGGTTAGTAGAATGGACATTATTTTTGCAGGCACAGTGTGAAGACATCGACTAAAATGCATGAATAATAATTAGCACAATAATACAAATTCCATAGGGCAAATGAAGCACAACACACTTTCTCCAGGTTGCAAAGAAGCTACCCACACCCAGTCAAGACGCTTCTAGCCCCTGAATCAATATACTGCCACACTGATGGACCAGAATGCTGACAAGAAGCAGACCACTCAGTAGATTAAGGCAAGGGTGTTTATTTTTATTTCATCTTACAATACAATAACATACTGCATGACATACTTGAATACGTTACTTGGTTTCAATTGGTAATGACAGCTGTTGCATTTCAACAATCAATATGTAACTAGAGATAAGCCTACCCGCCATATGTATCTATCACTAGTTCAGTTGTTTAAAAGGACTATTTTTTGTTGTTACAATGTGTATCAACGTTGCCCGACCGCCGCATTTTGTCAGAATCGAATACAGTAAAACTACTGTCACATCACCTTGCTGGAGGAGAGGCTAGCTGAGGCAGAACGCACTGAGGCCAGCACATTCCAGAAGGTTCCGAAAACCAAGTTACTGGAGCAGCTGAGGCTCACGTACGGCTCAAAGCGGCCGCATAGGACCTTAAGGGAAATGTATATTGGCATTGCCGGACGACATGCCAAGGGGTTTCTAGGCATTCTATTAGTTGAACCATGGTGAATGCGTTTTTGGTTTGGGGGGGTGCAATGAATAATACTCGAGGCACATTGACAAAAGGAAAACGTGCATCTCAACATACCGCCTCTGATACGTACGGTTGTTTCTTAACTGCACTAGTCAACCTCCTCCTCCCAAACGACAAAATCATAGATAGCAGTAGCCTTCTTTTGAACCATAGTTTGTTGATATATGCTTACTGGTCCGGCAATTGGATAAAGAAATATACTAGGTACCCAAAGGTATATCCACAACAGTTAAAAATACGATACAAACAATCCTCTATCTATTCTTGCTAAAAAAAATGGCCTAGAATGGATCAACCAGTTGGAATTCAAAAAAGGTTGGTTCATTTGCCATTTCACCCATGCCTTAATCTTTGTGAGCATGCAAGCAAAGTAGAAACATTTCAGTGTAATTAAGTTATTTAATCAATATTTTTTAAACATTATCCATAGGGGATTATTTTTAAAGGGGGAAATGTAGTATAAAAGGACCAGATCAAATCAATTGCGGCTGGCCAATTGGCCAAAATATGATGTCAATGATGCAATAAAAGCTACCCAGTACATCCAGCTGTGTAGTTGATTAATAAAACTTTTACCCTAAGTACTAAGTACCAGCTAGGCAATGCCACAAAGGTGGTCCAACACACCTGACAACACCGCGCTACCGAATGCCACGCTATATCTCGTTTTGGCCATCCCATTGCTGCCTTCTGGTAGTAGGGCTAGGCCTAGTATGGTGCCCTTAGTGGCTCGATCATAGGTGGTACAAAGTAACACAATGTCCATCAGCTAATATTACAATTTGGTAACAGATAAGCAGGATGTATATAGACTTAATCCCCCAGAGGCATAAACGTTTATGTCGTTTGAACATAGTGAATTAGACAGAAACTATGCTCTCTCCGTTGCAATTGGATACATATTGTGTAAGTGTGAGGCACGTGGGCATGGCCACGTGGAGGAGAGTATATTAGCCTTGGGAGCGGGAAGAATGGTCAGTCTAAGGTCATAAGTGCACGTGACACCTGGAAAACCATGTCCGACCACGAAAGCGATGGAGAACGTACTACTGCAGTGGAGAAGAGCACTGCGGGACCCTCATCAGACCTTACCGCACGCATGGATCTGATGCTCCAGGCGATGCAGCAGATGAGGGAGGAAATGAAGGCGGGGCAGGAGGAGACGGCCCTCAAGCTAGCACGTAGCGCCAAGCGTGATCCCTACTCGTTCCGCAGAAAAGGGAACAAAATCATCTGCGAAGACGTGGAAGACCAGTTCCAGTCAGCAGCAGCCAGCATTTCGCGCGCAGAAAAAGGAGTGGGAAAGGAGGCTCTTTCCCGTGCAAAAGAAGCTGTTGAAAAAGGTATTGAGCTTCTTTCCCGCAGGAAGAAGCTCATTAAGCTTGCCGACTGCTCCAAGGCCGGTTGGGCCCTCGTTGAAGAATATGTGGAAGACGATCTCGCCGAGGATTCGGAAGACGAGAGGCGGATCGAAAAGGCGGAGCAGGCGGCGGAGAGAAAGATGGCCAAGCGCAAATGAGAGTGCGATGCCGCTACGAGGAGGACAGCGGGACAACAGAACGAGTGGACAGAACCGCTAGACCCGGACAGCAAACGCCCGCATAGGGCAAAAGAACTGACTCCACTGGTACCATTCAAGGGGTCCACACCAGGAGCCTGCCACCAATGTGGTGAATTCAGCCACTGGAGGCGCAATTGTCCTAAACGTACAGATGCAGGTACAACGTATCCTTTATCAGAGGTAGTGAGTAAAGGTGTAGAGTGTACAGAGGACACGTGCTTAGGTGTCAAAGGGGAATGTAAAGGGTATGGAGGTGTTGATTTAAAGAAAGGTGACAGTTCACTGCCACACCATGGTGAGTATCCTACTGTCAAGGGTAGGCTGCATAGTTGCATTCGTTTTTGGAGGGAAGAGTTATGTGCCCCTCATTGGGTGTTAAATACGCTGGAACAGGGTTATGTGTTACCATTCACCTCAGTACCGGCACCATTTTTTCATACTAACCAACATTCTGCTATTGTCAACGCAGAGTTTGTTAATGCTGAGCTTGTAGCAGGGGGGTATGTTAAGAGGGTTGAACAGAAGCCCACTGTTTGCAGCCCACTTTCAGTGGTGGTCAATGGGGTAGGAAAGAAGCGGTTGGTAGTCAATTTGAAGCATGTAAACCGCTACCTAACGGTACAGAAGTTTAAGTATGAAGATCTGCGTGCGGCAATGTTGCTGTTTAAACCAGATGTGATGTCTGTAGGTGTCTGGCCTCTGCTCAAGGATCTGGAGGACCCAGAGTTGAGGCGCCTGGCACAGTCTCTACCAGCCACTGTTCTGAGAAGCAGGGCGGATTCCACATCAAAGAAGTACCTCAGAGCGTACCAGAGATGGAAGACCTGGGCGGAGGCCAGACATGAAGTACCCGCATTCCCTGTCCAAGCAGTGCATTTGGCACTATACTTACAACATCTGAGTGAGTCCGTGCAGCCCAAAACTGCAGCAGAGGAGGCAGTGCATGCATTGTCATGGTTGCATGAAGTAGCTGGGCTCGAGTCTGTGGGTAGTATGCCTATAGTGCAGGCTACACTGAGTGGCCTGAGACGTGTGTTGGCTAAACCCAAGACTCGCAAGGAGCCAATTACAGCAGATATGTTGAAGGCCATGGTGGTGTCTGTGGGGTCAGATCCATCACAGACAGAAGTCAGGCTGTTGTCAATGTGTTTGATAGCATTTGCTGGATTTTTGAGGTGTGATGAGCTGATTAAGCTTAAGTGTTCCGATATAACTATTAATTCAGAGAGTATGGTTATTAATGTTGCCTCCAGTAAGACAGATCAGTACAGGGAGGGATCCTCCCTCATTGTGGCTAGGACCAGAACAGAGACCTGTCCTGTGAGTATGTTAGAAAAATATTTTGCAATGGGTGGGTTATGTCATATGTCGCATGCGAAGGTGTTTAGAGGAATAACTAAGACCAAGACAGGTGAAAAACTGCAAAAGAGTGGGGGGCTGAGTTATTCTAGGGCACGCGAAATTTTGTTGGAGAAGATAAAGGCAATGGGTTGGGATCCATCCCAGTTTGGGATGCACAGTCTTAGGGCAGGAGGTGCCACAGCTGCTGCCAATGCGGGGGTACCTGACCGGTTGTTCAAGCGGCATGGCCGCTGGAGGTCAGATACAGCAAAAGATGGATATGTTAAGGACTCCGTGGAAAAGCGTCTCGAGGTGTCCAAACACCTTGGGTTGTAAGTGCTACCCGCCTTCTTTGTTGCTCTGTTAGGTGTCATGCACAGCCGACGCTACACCAATGTGTTGTCATGGGAGTGGGTAGGGTGCAAGGGTTATGTGGGAGGCAATAGGAGAGAGATAAACGTTTATGTCGTTTGAACATGGTGAATTAGACAGAAACTATGCTCTCTCCGATTGCAATTGGATACATATTGTGTAAGTGTGAGGCACGTGGGCATGGCCACGTGGAGGAGGGTATATTAGCCTTGGGAACGGGAAGAATGGTCAGTCTAAGGTCATAAGTGCACGTGACACCTGGAAAACTTCAAAATAAGTGCATTTTGACATGTTTTTTGTCATATTGGAATCAGGTTGCCCCTTAACATCATGACCACAGATGAAAGCACAAGATCTGAAGTCTGGTTCAGAGCAGTGTGTGTTGGGCTTTTTCCTCACTGAGGTTTTTTCCCCTGAGCTGGTGTGGGCCCACCACTCTAAATAAAGTAGGCTAAAGCCAAAATTTAGTTATAGGTAGCTGGCCCCTGCTCTGTGTGTGTGTGCTTCTATTTGTGCTGTGTTTTGTTGGTTTTGTGGTGAAATTTGTAAGGTGTCGATCTATGTTAGGTGTCGTGCACAGCCGACGTTACACCAATGTGTTGTTATGGGAGTGGGTTGGGTGCAAGGGTTATGTGGGAGGCAATAGGAGAGAGGTACAGATTGATTGTAAACCCTGGTCCATGCCTCAGTTCACCTAGGCTGGTAAGCTACCACGCCAGCTTGTCAACTTCTGTACCTTCACTGGTGGATGAGGCTGTGGTATAGCCTTACTGGAAGGTCCAAGGGGAACTGTCAGTTCACAACAACCTGCTTCTCTTCCAAAAATATATTGTGGTGCCAGAGTCTCTTCAACATGAGACACTGAAAACTTCACCACGGGCATCATATTCAGAGATGCCGACTTAGAGCAAGAAACTCTGTCTGTTTGGTGGCCTGGTATATTGCAGCAAATAAAGGAAGTCATCGAGCATTGTGCAGAGTGTGCAAGGCATTCTACACCTTGTCCTGAGATTGATGCCCACACCTCTACCGGACTATCCATGGCAGTGTCGCAATGGACCTTTTCATGCTGAACGGGGCCAATGGCCAGTTTTGACAAACTTCACAAGGTTCACCAACTCCTCCAGCTTCCACAGCAGACAGTAGTTTGGATCACCATGGATAGGAGTAAACAAACTCCTGGTGTGGGTTATCATCTGCTCCATATGCATTCACCAAGTTAATGAGGCCTATAGTTCGTTATTGGCGAGGTAAGGGCTTGAAGGCTGTAGTGTATTTGGATGACGGGTTATGTGCAGTGAAGGGTAGGGAGGAAGCAAGGGAGCATGTACTGCCAGTCAATGGGTGCAGAGCACATTGCATAGAGCAGGGCTGGTGGTAAATGAATCTAAATCGTCATGGCAACCATCGCATGAAGTACAATTAGATTTGTTGTGAATTTGGAACAGGGATACATTTCAGTACCAGTTAAGAAAGTTTATGCGCTAAAGACAAACTTGGGGGCAGCTTTAGGTGCCAATACGCTTAATGCTAGACATCTTGCAAGCCTTAGGTAAAATCATTGCAATGGGATTGGCACTGGGCCCAATATCCAGGTTCATGACTAGCATGTACGCTTAGGTCAGCATGGTGCTCTTTGCTAGAGTTATCAGTGGGCACTAGGACAGAATTACAGTTCTGGGCAGAATCGCTGCATGATTTTAATTCCCAACCATAACCCTGGGGTGTTGAGGGTTGTGTACTCAGATGCCAGCAGCACAGGTTATGGTGGGTACATGGTAGAACACGGGATGCATGTTGCTAATGGTGTGTGGTTGCCTAAGGAGGCCAAACAGAGCTCTACGTGGCGGGAATTAGTAGCTGTAAAGCGAGTGTTGCAAGCAGTTGTGGACAGGCTCAACAATTCCCGCATTCGCTGATTTACTGACAATCAAAATGTGGTTCGTATATTGACAGTGGGCAGTGGTAAGGGTTGTAGCCTTACAGATATATTTGCACTCTGTATGAGCCATGCAATACACATAGAGCCTAAGTGGATCCCAAGGGAGCAAAACGAGATAGCAGACCGTATAGTGGACTACGATGATTGGCCGGCAGTGTTTGCCTGGTAAACAAGCTATGGGGTCCCCATACTGTAGATAGATTTGCAAGCCACTACAATATGCAGCTGCCTAGATTTAACTCACGTTTTATGTGCCCGAGAGGGAAGGCAGTGGATGCTTTCACTGTGAATTGGAGTGGTGAGAACAACTGGTGGTGCCCCCCACCTGTGCTTATCACTAGGGTGTTGAGGCATGCTGAGTGGTGTAGGGCATCGGGGAGCCTGGTGGTCCCAGGTTGGGAGAGTGCACCTTACTGGCTGCTCCTCTGTCCAAGTGGGGAGGGTTTGGCAACATTTGTGGTAGACTACCTGACATTGCCTATGGAGGTAGAGACATTTTGCCCTGGCCGATCCGGAGCAGTGCTGTTTAATGGAAACGCACCAAATCCAGCAGTATTTGCATTGCATTTGGACTTCAGTGGTAATCAAAAGTGTTACGTACATGTACTGGGCACCATGTTAGCATTACAGTTAATGCTACTCTGTCTGGCAGTCTGGGGCCGGTGTTGGGCCAGCGAAGTCGAGACTAGATAAACAAGGGTGCTTTGTGTGTGCGCAGATATGTACAGCCTGGCAGTCAGGGGTCAGTTGTGACCAGCGGTGACGAGGCAGGGGCCTGGAGGGCTTTGTCATCAAAAGCGGGTTGATGAGCACGGCCTGGGCTATGTGGTTAGGGCAGACACCTAGCAATTGTTAATTCTCAATTATGTTGGCTTAGCTGTCCTTTCCCTCCCCTCCCCCCCCCCCCCCCCCCCCATATAGACGTGTTTTCTGCAGGTGATTGGCCATTACTTCATGACCTGCAGAAGCTGGAGCTACAGCAACAAAGTGGAGTCGTAGCTTGCTGCAATTGTCTAAACACGTTCGTTGCTAGGACCGGCATGTTCATTGCTTGGACCTGCACATTCTAATAAAGGTATATCAGGAGCACACTCATGTATTGCTTTTAGTCAATTGCAGCAGGCTACGACTCCACTTTGTAGCGAGAGAGATGGGTGTTATACAATCAATGATGCTGGTACAACTTGAAGGTGCGAGTATATACGGCGCCGATGGTGCTTGAAAGGATCACAACAGTATCGACTCCAATAACTGCTCATGGCTGTACACTGTAATTAATGCGTTCACACAAGTTTGTCTCTATTTAACGCTCAACGATTCCTAACTATGGTTAACTAATAAACCACAATTTGGATAGCCATGGTAAGACGGTTACGTAATACTGCTCCCCACTACGTAAACATCACTTACTTTAGATTAGAGCTAAATCAACCAAGTTGAAGAAAAAAATGGCGACTTCAGGTTTTAGCTGCGCATGGTGCCCAGGGGTTACTGATGCTCAAACTTTTTAACAGTGGGACCATCAATGACTACTATATGGTGAAATAAAAACCTTGAGTATCATATGGCAAGTGACCTCTTCATTGTAAAGTAAACATTAAACAAGTTTCATATTTAACCCTTTCATCACCCTGAAAAATGATTTACATCGTTCAGTTGTGCTGAGGAGCTTCAATTTGGTGCCTGATATACCAGCATCTGCACTGTGGTGACAAAGATGTGAGCCCTCCAAGTTGCAATTTTTGGTAAAAAATCAATTATTCAAGGAAGATATATTTTGTAAACCATTAGAGTTATTAAGTTGATAATAGGCATAATTAACATCCATATCAAGGCAAACAAGTATGAGAAATTGCATCAAGATCTGAAGATGTGAGGGCCAAAAGTGATTGACATATAATGGATTGACCCTCCCTCTGTTTGACTGGTTGGAGACCATGTGAGGTATGATGTGTACGATTAGTTAGTGGCTACATGGTGTAGGGTATATGAGATGTGTAAGGCGGAAAAGAATCAGTCTACGTTGCTGTGCACACTGCTTACTACACAGAAGACTTTCACTTACTGCAGAAGATGAGCAGTCACGAGGGGGGTGGTAAGCCGCGTGCGGATGGAGGCAGCCTGTTACTATGTCTAAGGAGCAGTTTGGGCTGTTTTTGGACGAGATGCAGCACCTGCATGAAAGCCAGGAGGAGACGGCCCAAAAACTCGCAAAAGGGACCCGGCACAACCCTTACTCGTTCCATAGGAAAGGGAACGAGAATCAGTTTCAGTTCTGCGAAGATGTCAAAGAAAATATAACTGCAGCGCAATCTAGCATCTCCAGAGGGATAAGGGAGGCAGGAAAACCAGCACTGGAGAAGGCCAAGGCTTCCCTCAACCCTCAAGGAAGATGTTTTGTCCTCTAGAATTTGGCTCTGCTCGTCAACCTGGATGACCTGAACTGCAGAGATTGGCGGCAGCACTACCAACCACTGTTCTAAAAAGCAGGGCAGATTCTACAACAATGAAATACTTGGGGGGCTTTCCAATGGTGGAAAGTGTGAGCAGAAGCCATAGGAGTCACAAGCTGCTTCCCAGTTCAGTTCAGGACATACACATGGTGCTGTACTTGCAGAACCGAAGTGAGTCTGTGCGATCAAAATCTGCAGTAGAGGAGATTGTGCATGCAGTTGCATGGTTACACCAAATGGCGGGCCTCCCACCAGCAGGGGCATCACCAATAGTGCAGGATACACTGCATGATCTTAAGCGTCTCTTAGCTAAGCCCAAAAAACACAAGGAGCCAGTCACAGCTCAAATGCTGCATGACATGGCAATGGCAGCTGGCCCACCACCCTCATTGACGGAAGTTGGATTGCTTGCTATTTGCTTAGTTGCTTTCTGCTGGATTTCTAAGGTGCGACAAGCTGTTGAAGTTAAGATGCAAGGATATTGCGGTAATCAATGAAGGTGTCTAGCAAAGCAGATCAGTACAGGGAGGGGGGGAGGGCCTCCTTAGTGACTGCACGTACTGACACTCCTACCTGCGCTGTCAGCATGATGCAGCACTATTTTGCAATGAAGCATGAATCCCAAGACAAAGTGTTTTAGGGGGATAATTTAAACAAAGCATGGGGAACAACTGCAGAATGAGGGTCTTAGTTATTCAAGACCGAGGGAATTGCTGCATGACAAGGTCACTAGTCTGGGTCCCCACCTTTTTTGGGATGCATAGTTTACGGGCAGGTGGGGTCACGGCAGCTGCCAACGCGGGTGTCCCTGATAGGTTGTGCAAGAGGCATGTCATTGGAAATCAGAATCTGCCAAGGATGGGTATGTACATGTAACACAGGCAATTGGAGTATCTTGTTGCTATTTGATTCGGCTAGTTATTTTCAGTATTGCGTTGATGTGCCTTCTCATAGAGCAGCTGTTCGAGCTTGATTATCCTTGACATCAATCCCAGAGCATCATGAAACCTAGCGATATATATGAACATTATGTCCACGGTTGTGTATGGAGTAATGCACACGATTCTTCCCAATTGTGGATTTTTTCCCTCACAGAGGGTCTTTTCCCCCAGTTTGGGTTTTTCAGTGAGGGAGTGTGGGCCCAGTCCCTCAAAATGTGGTATTAGGCCCTACCCAGGTGTGTGTACACCTGCGTATATGTCGTGTACCAATTGCATGTGTTAGTCCAGTTGTACCAGGTACCGTGTGATTATTTACAGTCTAGCTACAGTTGTGCACAGGTGATGCTGCACCAATGACAGACAATGGGTGGGGGATGGGTGTGTGGTGCACGGGCATAGGATAAGGAGGGAGATGCACTTTTCGCTGCCATTCCCAACATTTGCTTACGAATTTGGTTAATGCGTAACTCCACGTGTTATGTAATAGACCAAAAGGAGGGGCTGCAAAAATTCAACAAGTTATACAGGCAGGCCATATCAGTTCACTAAAAAGTGCGTATTTTTTAGGGTGAGGTCAATTATAGTAGGTGTGGCCGCAAAATTTTGTGCATATGGGCGAATGGGGCAGAGATAATCATCTCTGATTGGGGTCTGCCGGCCTTATATTTAAATTTCTGAAGCAGAGGTATCTATATTACCCTGGACAGTAGCATACCAGACGGGCTCAACGGCTTAGGAGGTTACATGATTAGCCACTTGCCTTCACTGCCTGTAATTCAACGGCAGGTCGAGGGAGGGGGATGGGGAGGGTAAGATTATGTAATACTTTTTTGACCCCAAAAAATGTAAAACCAGGCATGTGACAACCCGTACACCACGCCCACTTATGAATAATTAATTCAACCCCCCCCCCCCCCACTTTTTGACCCGTTCCTACGTACATAACGGAAATAAATGGTTTTTATATCATTTTTAAAATAAATCTGCCTTGTAACTACTAGGAGTGCAGCATGTATACAATTACCATACCTGATGAAAGGTAATCTCCATCATCTGGCTTTTCGTCCTTTCTTAGAGTAGTAGTGATTAGCAAACGGAACTTGTCTCCCAGATTCATTGGATATAACTGAGTGTTAACATCCAATATCAAGTCCATTTTGAAGCTTTCGCTCTCGCAGAACAAACGCGAAACTGTAACATAAAACCTAATAAAAACACCACGTTCGCGGTCATCTCATCTAGCAGTATTCCTACCTCTCTCGAACTTCTTCCCATCGGGATCAATATCCTTGACGTCGAAAATGTCCTCAAATAATGTGCTGGCCATGTGCACGCCAGTTTGGCAATTAATTTTAATATGATTATTTTTTTCTACCGTGATTATTATTTTAGGAACTGAAGATGGGTTTGGGGTTTGTTGTGGACAGTACTATCATGTTCGGCACCCAGGTGAATGATGGGAACATACTTTTTGAATTTCACACGTGTTATTTTACCTTATGTAGTTTTTGTTTTTTGGCTTCGGCTGGCTGTTTTTCATGAGAGAACTGTTCAAGTACTCGGAAGTAAGTTTTGATGCGTACCATACATTGCAGTCCTGGTATATACCTAGAGCCGACCCCTTTACCCATGTCCCAACCCTGTCGTAATCTTAGCGCCAGCACGAATGAACACACCCACTGCCTCCATAATTACAGAGCCATGCATAATCAGAGGCTTGCCAACGTCTTGTAACCTCAACATGTGTTCTGTCCTTATCTTTCATGCCTCCAGACGTATTGTAGCGATATGTATTGTTAGTATGCTTTGATGCCCAAATGCTCATCATACAAAACTTGGGAAAGGATATTTAGCCTACAATGGCAAGGTTGTTATGGTGCCACAGGAACTTCGCCCCGCCCCTCCCACTTATCTTGACTCCTGCACCCTTGCAGTGTAAGTATGTACCTTGCTGGAATGCAGTTATAAATGTTGACCTAAGAATGATTTGGAGAGGACATGGGGAAGAGGTCCAAACTAGAGGGCACGGGAAAGAGACCCAAATTAGAGGACTAGAGGGTCTGCGAAAAGGCCCAAACTTGGTGAAACAAATTAAAAAACTTCTCTACAGAGAAAGTGATTTTTATTGGTGGTGTTAAAAGCAAGGAAACAAGGCATAGTGGAGTTTGATTGGATTCTAACATTAGCAAATAAGTAAGCCTATTTGCATAGTGGAGTTTGATTGGATTCTAACATTAGCAAATAAGTAAGCCTACATGTATTTGCACTAAAAATGCTATCAAACCCCACAATAACAGTACTGTACCTTGTTTCCTTGCTCTCTTTGTGCACCAACTTTGTATGTTGAACTATTTTTGAACAGTACATATTCGGGGCATGGGGACTATGACTGCAGGACATTGACTTGTGAGCCAGATACATTCTGTGTTGTTATGTGTATTGAAATAGATATGTCATTACATACCCGTTTAAGGCAATGTTGATCTAGCTAATCATGACAATGTAAATGTATGCTGTGGGCCATAAACTCTGATATTAAATGTCATGTTAGGTCTCCCCCTCCCCCCTCCCTCTGGCCATCTTGTCACTGATTGAATTGGGCACATCTGTTTTCCTCTGCAGGTGCAAAATGTGATTGTGCAGCTGCTGTTCTCCACTACCTTCACACTGTCCTGTACAATGTTTGAGTTGATTATATTCGAAATCCTTGGTTGGTTGGATAGCAGGTATGTTGGGGCTGGGTACAAGTTGCTATAGTAAGCCCTCCATATTGTGTATGGGGTGAGAGGGGTTATGTACATGTACCTGCTACCGTCTGCTCCCATGTGCCTCTCTACAGCTCTCGCTACTTCCACTGGCAGCTCAACTTATACTTCATCTTGTTCATGATGGTTGTCCTTCTGCCACTATATTCTGCTCTCCTGGTAGCAAACTCATGTACAGTTAAAATAGGTACACTACTGGTGTTTCGTGGTACCAGGCTTTAATACCTTCATGTGTTACATCTTTTTAAAGTTCAGAGACGCACAGTAGCCAAACTTATAGCAGGAGGGATGTGGCTTGTGTTTATTGCTCTTTTTTGGAAGCTGGGAGATCCTTTTCCCATCTTAAGTGCAAAACACGGTGAGCTATGTGCTGAGCAGTAGTTAAAGTACTTAGCTGATTTGTATGCAGTATAAGAACTTTTTAAAACTGTTCACAGTGTCAGATATTAATGTGCAAGTCTATGAATTAACTATTGATAATGTTTCATGTCTGATGCAAAATATTCCATTGCTTTTTTTAGGCATATTTTCTATTGAGCAGCTGATCAGCAGAGTTGGTGTGATTGGAGTTACTGTGATGGCTGTGTTGTCTGGATTTGGAGCTGTGAATGCTCCTTACACATACATGACATATTTTCTCAGGTAGGTCGAGAATTTAAAGGACCTTGATTGGTAGAGGAAATGCATTTACCTATGCATGTATGGCTTGTTTGATGGGTTAATTCCTACATGTACGTTTAGCATCCCTTTTGAAGGGTACTAACAAGCTCATCTCCTGGTCAGGTCATTTGCAAACCATTAGTACCTTATCCTTTGCAAGTGCTTTCAGCAAACTACATGTATCTTATTATCTTATCATTTTGGTAATAAAGTTCAATGGTCAAAATATCTACTGGATATGCTTACATGTACTTTTGCATTTTGTAACCAATAGCCAATATTATTAATGAGAAAAGGTTTCACTGTAGAAACATTGAGAGCTCGGACATAGTGGGTCTGGAGAAGAGACTGCAGCAGACAATGGACATGATTCTCTCCAAAAAGAGAAGGTATGTTTTGTACAGTGTTGCATTTACATGTACATGTAACTGCATCTTCCTTTCTAATGTTTGACTAATTATAAATTCAGTGCTTTTTTGTGCTGGAATGACAGTGCAGTTGAATGGCATTGTACAGCATCAGAATATGAACAAAAATAATTTTTTTTTATTCAGAAAACTTGAATAAAATGTGTTCCAAATTCTTGCCAAGTCTTGTTTTTTGTAAGGTTTATAAAATGTTATGAATGTATTCTATTTTAATTAGCATGGACAATGGAAGCCCTGCTTAAACGATCGTTTTTATGCAATTCATTTGCTTGTGATGGTGATATTATTACTGATTGCATGGTTTTTAAGTATTTGTATTGTGTGGTTGTACTGTGTATGTGTGTATACATTATTAACATGTCACATCAGAATATTGTAATTTTAATAAAATGAATACAAGAGAATACATGAATGATAATGAAGCAAATTTAAGTCACAAGAGGTTGTTGGTAGGACACATCTGGCCAAAATATTCTGCCTCATTACTTCTTTGTTATTAACATTGTTCAATGCTCATGCATAAATGTGCATGCATGTATGTACTTGTATGTAGCTTAGAATAAATTTTCACTTGCAGAATGTCTCTGGCAGAGAAGAGGTTAGGTGATAATCAACATAATTGTGCACACGATTCCAGTGGCTCTGTTAATATCTAGTGGAAGATATCAGGGAGGTCAATCATTGTCATCATCACCACATCAGAGCAGCATGAAGAAGATGTGGAGTATGTTCAGTGGTATGGGTTCTGAAACATCGGAAAGTAAGTCGCTATACACGTGTGTGTGTATGTGTGTGTATGTGTGTGTGTGTTATGTGTATGTGTGTGCGCCTGATTATTTTTACAACCTGTTGACCTGCTGACGCTGCAGACATTGGTTCTCTAACAAAAGAGGTCTCTGGTCTTGAAGAAGTTAGCAAGCAGCTATTTTTGGACTATGTTGACATGCTGTCACTTAAGGTACAACATACATTGTGCACACTCTGCACATGATGTGTTCGTTTAATTACATTCTGTATGTTAGGAACGGATAGCATACTCCAAAACACTTGTTGGAAGGTACTTTGACATAGTAGGCCACTTCTTCTCAATCTACTGCATATACAAGATATTTATTGTAAGCATTTACTAAATGAACTGTTAAATGTGAGCCACTGTTTAATGTTTCAGTCAAGTGTCAACATAATATTTGACAGAGTAGGCAAAGTTGGTGAGTAATATGCAGTTTTGTCAGATGTGTGTGGTCCTATAATGATGCTGCATGTACTTACACTAACTAGTGATATTAATGCCAGCTGGACATATGACTTCTAGTCACCTTTGTGACTTTAATTAATAATTAGCGGTGTCATTAGTTCTTTCACCCAAGCATCCAGGCCTAACTCAAACATTTTAATATATTTGTACCCAATTTTCAATTTGCTTGCATCACCGCTTTCAGAAGCAACGGTCCATATCTATAGTTTATATGCGTTTATGTTTTTCGTCATTTTTTTATTGCTAGTTTCAAGTAACTTTTGGCTACTGGTGTCATGATGTTATTTCAAAAGACTGTATCACTATACCAAATTATATATGCATAGCCAATTCCACTATAAGCCATATTTTGGTTTGATTGAGTGCTCCCATGGCCATATAAGCTATTGATAATACAGCACAAACTAACACCACAGGATCTATTTGAACTAAAATTGAAAACACTCCTATCTTAAGAACGGAGGCTAACAAGGCGGTAGTAGTTGTGGGTGTCCCTTCATAGACACCTGATGCCCTCATATTAAGAGGTGCCGCAGATAAGTTATCAAAAAATTTCCCACATCAGTACCAACTGCTGCTAGAATGCTAGTTTCTCCTGTTAATCTGCACAATAGAGTGCATCCATATAAACATAAACCAGAAGACACTGCACCTAATACAAATATTTTAATCGGCCTTGTTGCTATAAGCACTGTCTCTTTTATCAATCAATTAAATTCAAAGTCAATTTATTGAAGAAACTAATAATAATTAGCTTAATGCAACATTAAAATATTGTCCCAAACAGCTATCTATGTTAGATCGATCGTCATCCACATGTATGTACAACATGCAGGTTGGCATGGAATGAAGATAGGGTCATTCCATGGGCTGTCAGGAATGAATTGGACAGCACCCCTCAGATTTGTGTGCAATTTATCATATTTGCTTGACCTAAATTTAATATGGATGTTACTTTAATGCATTAATTTTTAAAATCGCACGAGTGGTTTACAAATTAACACCGTCATAAATAATTAATTGTTTTCCACTTTGAAGACTCATAACTCCCTACTCACAGAACGTGTATGGCTATTGTTGGCATCAAATTGAAGCTCTCTTAGTGTACAATCCGACTATAATATGTTTCTGTGGGAGAGGCAAAAGGGTTAACGAATAAATGTTTATACGGCACGATTTTCAATATTTAGATCACTTGCAGGGTGATACTCAAGAATTTTGTTTTTGTATATGAAAACTGTTCATTGTCCTTACATTTAAAAAAATATATAAAAAGTCTGAGTATCAGTTAGTTCTGGGAAATGCAGAGGGTTAAAAGGCAAGACGCCATTTTTAATTTCTTCATGGTTGATTTTATCACTAATGAGAAGCAAGTGTTGTTTAGATACGGATACGTCTCAAGGGTATTACATAATGCTGTCCTCCTATCACAACAGTAAGAAAGGGCGTTGGTAATTTAAAAAATGATTTTTAGTACATCGAATTGCGCATTTATTGGAAACCGTTACTAAGCCTAGGATCTCTGCTAGGATCGTTGCTTAGGTAAGCGTGCTCGTTATTACTGTCATAAGTGGTTAAAGCTCAACATTTCTTTTGATTGGAAGTAAAAAGGAACAACGAGGTTTAAATGAACCGGCGGTGAGACCGATTCAACCGGCTCAAGAAGTGGTGGTCCCTCAACCTGTTCATACGCCAGATGACAGCGTACCGAGGGACCACCACTTCTTGAGCTGGTTGATGGCGTTCCGGCGTATAAACAGGTTGAGGGACCACCACTTCTTGAGCCGGTACGCCATCATCCGGCGTATAAACAGGTTGAGGGACCACCACTTCTTGAGCCGGTTGAATAGGTCTCACCGCCGGTTCATTTAAACCTCGTTGTTCCTTTTTACTTCCAATCAAAAGACATGTTGAGCTTTAACCACTTATGACAGTAATAACGAGCACGCTTACCTAAGCAACGATCCCATTAGAAGGCTTAGTAACGGTTTCCAATAAATGCGCAATTCGATGTACTTAAAATCATTTTTTAAATTACCAACGCCCTTTTTTACTGTTGTGATAGTTGAGGACAGCATTATGTAATACCCTTGAGAAGTATCTAAACAACACTTGCTTCTCATTAGTGATAAAATAAACCATGAAGAAATTAAAAATGGCGTCTTGCCCTTTAACCCTCTGCAGTTCCCAGAACTAGCTGATACTCAGACTTTTTATTATTTTTTTAATGTAAGGACAATGAACAGTTTTCATATACAAAAACAAAATTCTTGAGTATCACCCTGCAAGTGACCTAAATATTGAAAACCGTGCTGTATAAACATTTATTCGTTAACCCTTTCGCCTCTCTCACAGAAACATATTATAGTCGGATTGTACACTAAGAGAGCTTCAATTTGATGCCAACAATAGCCATTCACGTTCTGTGAGTAGGGAGTTATGAGTCTTCAAAGTGGAAAACAATTAATTATTCATGACGGTGTTAATTTGTAAACCACTCGTGCGATTTTAAAAATTAATGCGTTAAAGTAATATATAGTAGGTCAAGCAAATATGATAAATTGCACACAAATCTGAGGGGTGCTGTCCAATTCCTTCCTGACAGCCCATGGAATGACCCGATATTAACATTTGTACATATATAAAGCCAGAAAAGATAATAATTGTTCACACTGAACAACATATTCTTTCTTCTTATTAACTGAAGGTCCATCTCTGTTCTTTTAAAAGCCTCATGGCTGCCTGCTAAATAGAGATTAAAAATATAATTGCTTCGAGATCAGTATGTATTAAGATGTTTACTTGCTATTGCTATTTACATCACTTAACACAGACCCTGTTACTAGAGGATTGTCGATCACAGTTAACTGGCTAGGGATCCAAGTTGATGTGAGTTTTGAGTTATATTTTTGTGTAATAGCAGGAGTGTGGAGAGGCTGAACTATTGCATTTTTATAGGTTGAGTTCTGGTCTCAACACGTGTCATTCATTTTGGTTGGTATAATTGTCATTACTTCCATTCGTGGACTCCTTGTGACATTTACAAAAGTGAGTCAGTCAATTGTTTCCTCAGTGTAATTCTTACATGTACTTGCAGTTCTTCTATGCTATTGCCAGCAGCAAATCATCGAATATTATTGTTTTGTGCTTAGCTGAGGTTATGGTAAGTACTTTTACATACTTAACAAATGGGATTTACATGTACACAATGTACATGTACCTTGTCATAATACATGTATACATTTACAACCTTGGCACATTATTTTTCTGCTTCATTAAAACTACCTACATACATTTGTATGGGATCGTAGCTGGGGACAGAGGGACCCAAAATCTTGAAATGTCTGTACAGATGACTCTAGTGCTGAGAATTGTATCATGCACATGTAGTTATAATAATTATATAAGGCACTGAATCGTATATTTGAACGCAAGCATTGCCTCCTTTTGCTTGTTCTGAATAGTGGCATCTTTACATGTATAAGTATTTGAAATCTTGAGTGTTCATGACAACAATGTATTTCATCATGCAGTGGGGTCTGCTTATCAGGACACTCATTTACTGACACTCAGATGGGACATAAATGACTTCATATTTTAGGCGGGCAATTAATTGCGTCATTCCAAAAATGTGGTCTTATGTTGAAACGTCACATGTTGACACAAAAACCACAAGCAATTAAGTGAATTTACAACTAATCATAGCGCATGTGTAGTACATGTTTACACACCACATTCAATTAATGACATCTGAAATATTAAAATTCATTGACAAAACGATGAATCCACTTATGTCCCCATCTACGGAAACCGCTGCACCACAATCAATTACCTGATAGGTAACACATTTAATTACAAATCCTCTGTTTGCCATATGCATATAGCATTATCATGGTCCTAAATAATGTTAGCCCCAACATTAATGAAACAGCCAACAAATGTACATAATGTAATAGTTCTTTCAATTGTTTAACATAGAATGATTGTCCCTGAAACTTATACTTGCACAGAATTTCTACACCAAGTTCACCTGTCCTGTCCCTCCCTTTCTGGTGATTTCATACATCCAACATTAACACCATCAGAGGAACACTTTTTTGTACAGTAAATATCCAACAACATCTCCGTCTTGAAACACTGCTATACAAACAAATTATGTTGCAGCACAATGTTGCTTTTATCATATGTATACATGAGCTGAAAGAATATCACAGTTGCCATAGAACCTTTAAATTAATATCAAAGCATTTTACAAACAGTCTGGGCATTTAATGCAGGATTCTGGTTCAGCAGCCACCTGTCTACAAAGGCCTTATTAATGGCCTGTGGGTAGACATATTAGTGCGGCTTTGGAAAGTACCAGCTGAAACCAATTGAATGCTTGTATTTTGAAGAGATTAAACCTGCTATATATGATTACTGTCTCCTTCGCACCTCAATGTAGATGTTCATAAAAGAATACTCTAGAGAATAAGGTATATGAATTTTTCCCCCAAAGCATTACAGTAGTGCAGTAACATAGCAATTGTAAGGCACTCCCACTTTTCAATTGTGGATATCTTTGAGGCAGGCTGTGGGGTGTATGACATTAAATATTAGAATATAATATGGGTGTATGACATCATTAAATATTAGAATATAATATGCATTATTTTTCTCTCCTACCTCAAGGGGATGTATTTTGTGTCGTCTGTGTTACTTATGAGGATGAACATGCCTGAAGAATACAGGTATGTGTTGATATTATGCCTCATTATTTATTCATTACCTTATTTTGAAGGTCTATTATTACAAAGGTCTTAGGAGATCTGGAATTTAGTTTCTACCATCGCTGGTTTGATGTTATATTTCTGGTAAGCGTTTTAAGTACTTTTTTAAATGAATAAATTAAAGGCTTTCAATAGATATCAAAGTAGCTAATTCTTCAAAATCAATTTTATTTAATTTTATATTAGCATTAATCATGTGCAGTACATAACAATGTGGAGACAGCTAAATGGCAACCAACAACATTTATGCGTACAATCTTTGCACTTTATAATGTCAATTGCATACCATAACCACTGCAAGCAGCAATCAGTGTAATCACAAACAATAATAAATTGTACCAATGTTTTTTTTTGCTAGTGTGTGTAATGTATGGAACAGTGGACAACAAAAATCACCTTTGAGTGCATCTTTGCGTAAAACTCTTTCTTTCAAAATACGTGTTCCTACGTTATTTCTCTCTGATGTGCTAAACATGTTTGCTGCCATGGGTACAAAATATGCCAGCCCATCGGGTTAGAATTCCGTGTAGATCCTCATATGTGAATGTAGTACCTGTCATATGTATTGAGGATTTCATGGCTATTTAATTGTTGCACAAATATTATGAAATCGTTATTAGTCTCCCATGAACAGTGTAAAAATACTGCTTAATTGTGCAATAAAGCCCTAATGTATGCATACACATTGACACATTGTAGTAGTTTAGGCTCTGTGTGTTTTGGTAAAAACTACAAACCATAGTTGGAACTGCCATAGTAACAGCAAGTAGCACACACATCAGCCTTCAGCCCTGCAAGATAAATATGTCCTTATATATATATATTAAGCGAGGGGTTGTTAAACCTTTATGGTTAATAAGCTCAACCAAATAAATTAAACATTGTTATGGTTATACACTGCTGTTATTTTCAAGTCCTTTGGACCAAGCTCTAAGAATAGCTGCAAATATCAATAGTCATCACAATATGATAAAGATAGCTGGTGTGGATGCTTTCCTGTTTTTCTGAGTGGTTTTTTGGGGTGACCTGCTGACATGGAATTTGACCTTTGTGCATTTTACTTCTTTTCAGGTGAGTGCACTGTCAAGCATTGGAATTTTGTATCTAGCTCATCACCTTTCATCTGAAAAGAGAACTCACTTATAACTGAACATGAACAGTTGCCTCTCATTGTGGTGGTTCTACATCTGTGCATAATGTCTGTTCAATTGATTTTAGTTTTATAAAAAATGAGATAAAAATCTATGTGGTAGGGGCACTTATTGAACAAGCCTCTATTTCATGGGGGGACACTTATTATAAAGCAAGACCTGGGAGGGGGAGTGGGGCAAGACTTATTCAAGTATAGACTGGGTGTTTCATTATAATGTCTGCTCCATTGGGGGAGAGAAGACTCTTATTGAAGCTTGTCTTGCGGAAGAGGCTGACACTTACTGATGTATGTCCTTGGGGGGGGGAGAGGGATAATATCTGTCCTGGAGGCACTTATTGAAGCATGTCCTGGGGGGAATTTTTTTATTTTAAAGCAAAAATAGCACTTGGGGAGGTTACTAGTGCATGTGTACGGCTTCAATGTTTAACATGCATGCCTTTTTAACACCTGGTTTGGTGCATTAATTACACAGTTTTGCCTTGAGAATTAAGGCAAAACAGTGTAATCAGAGATAATATATAGAGGGTTTGGAAACGGGACCAATCAACACTAATTAGCGCGCACAATCCTCGAACGAATCCTTACAAGCGGTTCGAATGCATGTATAGCACTTAGAATTTTTATACAACAGACACGTTTAGAAGGTTGTACAGATATAACCTCTGGAACAGGCACGGACAAGGTTAGGCCTTCTGTAACAGGTACATATACTTGAGCGCGAGGAATTGCCACGACCAAACCCCCCTTTTTCTCGCGTTCTTAATGTACCGAAACCTCCACCCATCACCTTTGAAGAAATGTACAGAACGATTGGAACGTGATTTAACTTTAAAAACATGTGCTAGGCACACAACCAACATAGCTTTACCAAAATAATATATCAAAACTAGCCACCATCGTTACAAAAAGCCGTGGCTCCCCGCAAGAGTAAGGGTACTGTACCCAAAACATCACAGCGAGGTTTCTGAAGACGCTATACGCAAACAACATAGCGGTAGGCACATACTAGACTATGAGCAGTAAATACACAAATAATGACGAGAACAGTTCTTCTAGATCGCCGGATTCACCCCGCAAAGTTAAAAAATGGCCTTTTTTTTTTCTTTTTCGGTTAAAAAATGGCTCAAAATGGAATGTATAAGTATTCAATGAATCTTTAATGGATCATCTATCGAATACTTTTTTTAAACTTGAGAAGGCATGTTTCTTTACCTTGTGACATTCAAGACTTCAATTCAAGTCTACAATTCCGCCCCCTTTTTTGGTCAACGAAGGTGTGATTCACGCGTGCAAGGATAGGGCGCGCTAAAATTGCTGAAGTCTATGGCGCACGTGATTCGTTTCCAATCCCTCTATATATTATCTCTGGTGTAATTAATGCTACGGAATAGCACATTACTATATGATTTAAATGATGCCTTTTGCCAAACCCATCCATGGTTAGCACAAAAGGTTACCACTAGATCTGCATATGCAGCTGTTGAAAAGTTTGTACAGATGCATTACTACGGCACTGAACATTAAAAGGACAAAAGCAGGGGGATAGTTAAAAGATGTTTGTGTCATTAATGCAATAATATTTCAGCTGGGATTCTATGATACCTCTTACAATCACACAAAACAGCATGGGGCTATACCAGTAGACCTCAACATTTGGTAAGTGTGTTGTGGCAGAGGAGATAAAGAACAGTGGTGGCCATGATAGTATGCGCCCACTGAAATGGAAATGTACAAGTGAGTGTCGAATGCTCACTTGTGGTAAAATAGAATCAAAGTAGTTGTGGAAACCAAGTTGCTATTTCAACAATGCATAGATGATGTCCAGGTTGGGCTGGATAGTCTTGATTCGGGGTGTAGTTGTGTGTCATGATAGCAGCTTGAAATCAGACTTTAATGAATGGCAAGCTAGGCCATCCTATTTGTTCTAACCTGCTCCAGCCCACTGAGGGGGATAAGGGCAGCTGCACCTCACTATCCAGTGCTACAGGGGTTTACCTGGCTGCTTTATTCTACCCTCAAAAATAGCCTCCTGGCAGTTAAAGCCTTTGATGCAGCACTTTGTAATAGAAGTGTTGATGACCTATTACACTTACTTGGCTTGACATATTTGAAGGGGTCCAGTATGCAGCCCCAATGAGGGGGGGGGGGGGGCAAAATCCCCGGGCCCGGGCCTCAATGGGGCCCGGGCCTTTAGAGCCACGCCCTTTATTAGTCACTAGGCACGCCCCCTCAGGCCTGGTCGATAATGAATGGCTTAGTTTCGGGGCCCAGACCGTTGTAACCAATCAGCGTCTTGGTTTACACTTTCTATTTAACGAGCGGCAAGCATGAGCTACCATCACAAATCAGGCGCCCAGAAAAGAAGGGAAAAGGCAATGCGTGCTGAGGGGGTTAGAGGGCAGAATACGCTAAAACAAAATGGGTTTGATGTAAGTGATAGCGTTTAAAGATTTAATGAGATTGATGAGATTCGTGATAATCAGGGTCCGGTTACTGTAGCTGATGCAGAACGATCTTTTAGTGTTATAAAAACAATTAAGAACTATCTCCGATGAACTATGTGCCAGATGCTGTTGACTTCTTTAGGAGCATTGGCTGTCGAGTCAGAGTTGGCGAAGCAACTAGATTTTAATGAAATAATAGAAACCTTCGCAAATAAAAAAGCGCGCAAGGCTGCCGTCTGCACTCCCTTCAATTGATGATTTGTACGTAATGTATGTTTATGTTTATGTTCTTCTTATTTAAAACTTGCTTCGTACATAATACAAATGGCAAACAACATAGCATGAAATATACTGTATTGTACACTAATGTATTATTAATTCATTAGGGTAGGGGCCCGAGAAAAAAATTTGCCCCGGGCCCGGGCTGGCTCTTGGCGGCCCTGTCAGTATGCCGTAGTCAGTGATGACCATTCATGGCCTGGTCTAGGCTGTAACGAAAGGCACCTGTTAGTTACACTTGCCAATCTCATTGCTGACCTACAATCTAAGTTTAGTGATGATCCAGAGTTTGCATGCTGCTGCTGCGAACCGTTATGTCAGCGCAAATAGGTTTCTTGTGTTGATTTTTGTAATCTTCACAAGTACAACACTAGTACATGGTTAGCTTTGAAAGCCCACATCTTACAAAGTGGTTGTTAAACTGTACATATGTAAGCATTGCAGACCATTTCTAAATAAGAATACTATGCCTGCTCAATGTGTTCTTAAGTAACGGTCTGGTCACTGACCATATACCCAACGAGTTGTCAAAACGTGATGCTCTCAATACAAACAGCTTCTGAGGGCAAAGGCATTTCAGACTATTGTATGTTCTGGTAAACTGCCAGCATATAATGCACTACAGGCCTATAAAGGTTGCATGTTTTTCTTATAAGATAGCCATACAAAAAACTCTAGCAAATAGATTGGCACTACAAAAACGTAGATGATACATCTCTTGAAGATGCAGCAAAGCAAGTTGTTGAAGTAGTTGACAAGGTCTCTAGCAAAATGTTAGAAAAGGCATCTGTTGAGGACATAGCAAATTTTCAGTCGTACACAATTCGGTCATGATCAAACAAGGATCAGCTTTGCTGGATGTTGATCAGTACAAGATACTGAATGTAAAAGATGATCTGATCGAAAACAGGCAGGACACCTTGCAAGATGTGATGTGTTTTCCAACATTGTTTCCCTCAGGACAGTATGGTGAATATTAATATTCCACCCATGCATAACTGCATCAGAATATGCTAAATCCAGGCTACTCAACAGAGATTCTCGCTTTCGAAAAGATCCACAATATGTCTTCTTTTTATTGTGGCAACAAGAAATGTGACAAATTCAGCAGGCATTTACAATGTTCTGAAGAGCACAGCTAAGGCCAAAATGCCTGTGCACGAATTCCTTGCTGCATTTAATAAATCAGATGAATGTATTGGGGCAAATCTTTCCACAATATTCAAGTCTATTCGTGGTACTAAACAATACTGGTTCCATAGAAGTAGTGAACTTAAATGCATGTTGAGAGAATGGGGCTCCCCAACCCTCTTCATTACTTTGAGCTGTGCTGAGTATGACTCAGAGCACATTGTTAGATATCTTAGGAAGTTTAATCATGATCAGCCTGCTAAGAGCAGTCACAGAACCCATAAATCAAATGTGTCCAACTTGAAATCATTAGTATCCAATTCTCTAATCTGCTGTTGTGTTGTGCATTATAGCCTGACTAGCAAATTATCAGCTGATTGTCCAAGTCGATTCATTTGCCTAAAATAGGCAACAATGAGTGAGGTTGGGCCTCATGATACCCTCCACCTTGAGTGGATAATACTATGTCTGAAAAGCATACCGTATTTCCTTGATTACAAGCCGTGGCCTTCTATTCAGGACAGTTTCACGATGAATCTATCGGCACTAACAACGAGATGAACAGACCCGAGTCAAGAGCCAATCGGAGCACGAGTATTGAGCGAAAAGGTGCGCAAACACTACTACACAACTGTAGTACTAGTTACATTTTTTAGTGCGGGTACAATTGTGTCCTGAATATAAACTGCGGCTTGTAATCACGGTATATGGGGGACCTGCAAATGGATGTTTGTATCAAATCAACCTCAGTGGCAAATGTTCCTGTGTGGGTTATACATACATGATTAAAAAATGAAGAAAACAAGATATTAAAAAACATTCTCTGAGAAAGCTGGTGGTATATAGGATTTGAAGGCAATGGTTGTATAAGGAAAGGAACAAAGGATGAATGATGATATGAAAAATTTAAAAGTCCTATATTTAGCAACGTAAAATATACAGAAGTGCTAAATGTAGGACTTTAAAATTTTTTTGTATCATCATTGATCTCTTGTTCCCTTCCTTTTTACACAACATTGCCTTCAAATTCTATATATACCACCAACTTTCTCGTTTTAATATCTTGTACTACATATAAGCAATAATGCTTACGTATATTTGGGTCTGGGTATGAGATTCTAGTCTGTCCCCAAACCCATATAATGTAACAATTACTGCTGTAAAGCAGTATAGTCCCCAGAATCAACCCAGATCCCCATGATGTAATGATTATTGCTGTAAACAGTAAAATCTACGTATCTACATGACATAGCAAGTATCACTGTAAACAGTGATAATCATTACATCATGTGAGTCTGGAGACGAGCTACCACTATTACAGTAGTTTGCTAAATCCTCCATGCAAGTATTTGAATGACCTTAACTGTAAGCATAAATACAGATAATGTACAATGACATACAAAATAATGTTACATTCTATAATTGTTACATTAAACCTTCATCGAAGAGTCATTGAAGAGTTGCTGAGCTCAAGGCAGACAACCAATCACAAAAATCTGCTACAGGATCCTGAACTGTTTGATTTAATTTGCTGGTCATGAATTCATTGAACTTCTTAAGAACATCTGCCTTAAATGAGGCTAAAGAAACATCACTGTCCATATTATCACAATACCTCTCCAAATCAGTGAAAAACACTGACCACTCTTCAACCAATAATTCAATATATCTTGGCTGAAGCCCTTTCAACTCTGAATAATGAATATTTCCCTTCAGTCCATTTCGAACACGAGCAATTTCACTTGATATGTAGGCAAACTTTGGATGTGTTGGGTCGTTCAACCAATGTCTTGAATTTTCCAAATTAGTTTCGATTGCTTTTTTAATCATTGAGCAGTCCATGAGTTCTATTTTTGTGCGTATTATACACAGAGCATCAAAGAAAACTTTTAAAACTGAATCAAATATAATAGATTCCCTTTTTGATGCCAATTTTCTCTTTTCTGATTTATTATAAACGTGGCCACTACGTTTTTCTCTTAAGAACGCAAGAAAATTAGGATTATCTAAAAGCTGCTTCTTTTCCTTTTGGTCTGCAGTAAGGCTGCAAATAAGAGGATCATCCAAACTTAAAATCATATTGCAGGTTCCAGGTTGCCCCTGTCTTCCTGCTCTTCCATACCCTTGTTCCTCAACCCTCAGATTCACAGGGAAGAAAGTGAAAATAATATGTAAACCACCAGCATCAAGGCTTTCCGAAGATAAAATGATGTCAGTGCCTCGGCCAGCCAGGTTAGTTGCTATAGTCAATTGTCCAGACTCCCCTGCTTTAGCAATGATGAAGTCCTCATCCTCTTTCTGCTTTTCATTGAGAACAAAGTGAATTATTTTTCGTTCCCTCAGAAACATAGAAAATAGTTCACTCTCCCTGATAGTAGGAAACAACACCAATACTGGTCGCCTAGCAACTTGTTTTTTCCTAATCTCATCAACAAGAGCTTCAATATGCTCAATACGACAACTCAGTATCTTGCAAGGCTCTTCTTTCCTGTTGCAAGGCTTGTGAGGTGGCACATCAAATGAAGTAACTTTGTAAATGTCAGCAACTTCATTTCTTTCTATATCTTCTCCCATTGTACCAGTTAAACCATAGATATTTTTATACAGGTTAAAGAAAGCTGGATGAGACAAAGCTGCTGCAGTATCACTTTGTGTTTTAGGTTTCAAATGATTCTTTACCTCAACAAATTCATGAACACCATTTGACCAGCGACTACCTATCATCAATCTTCCTGTGTTATCTGGATCAACTATTACAACCTTAAGCTTTTCATCATTGTCTTCAGAAGGACATATCACATAATCATGATCAAGCCTTTTTCTGCTTGCTCCTAATGCACTGTCTCTCCAGGTAATCAGTATGTCATCAGGAAAAGTGTCTACTTGAGAGGAGAACCTGCCATTCTGATAGTTCTTCAGTGCCATTCGAATATACTGTGTTGAGGTGAGAAACAAAAATTGATTTTCTTGAAGTGCACACCACAAAGGTTCATACACCCATGACACATCTCTGGACGAAGGGTTTGCAATTCTTGCAGAATTCAACGCAGTGTCAATAAAAAGATTATCGACTTCATCTACAATAACAGCATCACAAATTCTTGGTTGTTTCAATCCATTTATGCTGATAAAACGTAATCTTGTGTCCTGTATGGCATCAAACATGATGGAGAATTCAAAGTCTGTGTTAGTTCCAAAAACTACTTGGGCATCAAAATGCTCTGGCTTAGGAGGCCTCTTGCAAATGTGTGAACAACTGATGCCAAAATATTTGTAATAATCTTTGTATTTGTTCTGGTCACGATTTGCAAGGTAATGATTTGCTGTAATGATATCTACAATGCGACCTTGACACGCCAAAAATGTTGCAACAATTGTGATGATTGTTGACTTCCCTTCTCCAGTGCGTACTTGAGCAATGCGTCCTTTTAGGCCATCATGCGCACTTAAAATGGCTAATGCAGTAATAATTTGGGTGCTGTTTGGCAAAATTCCAAATTGCAACCGAATAGACTGGCGGATTATAGCAAAGAGAAGCAGCTGATTATCTCTGTTCAGAAGCAGCTGACTTCCCAATTGTTGAGCTTCCTTTCCAAGGCAGTCAAGGGACTTGCCAAAACAAGTTTGAGACATTCTCACAATTGATTCATAATCTTTAACAAATCTAGCCATCTCAGCTTCTGGCAAACAGATACGAACAAAATGAGATGCTGTTAGAAACTGTTTGCAAACATCTTGGATTTGCTTTTCTGGAAAACGTTGCTCATAATCGTGTTTTAGTAAATCTTGTAAGCAAGCCACAAATGAATCTAAAGATTGACACTTAGACAATAGTAGGGCAACATTAGCTTTGTCTGGTTTTTGAGTTTTCCTGTTTATCTCCTCTCCTAATATGATGTTGTTAAAATGCGGAAGAAGTTCCAGCATCAATTGTATTGATTTTGTGAACATCTCAACTGGTTGCTTCACTTTAGTGGTGCCATAATCTATTAGTTTTTGTAGTACTTCAATGCCAAACTCATCACGCAATCGTCTGGATAACACCAACCAGCTGCTTAAGCCTTTCCAATTCTCAGATATAGCCTCAAGACCATTGGATACAACAGAGCTGATAATTTTTTTTTCCTCCTGACTAAGAGAAAGTTCACAATCCAGCATTGTAAAAAAATTATACAAGTGCTGAAATGCACAGGGACTATGGTAAATTGAGAATACTAATGTCTGGGCAGCGAAGTTTCCCAAATCGCCAGTTCTACTCATCTTTGGCACATCTTTAGGTATAAATATAGACCCTCCGATCAGAAGTCGTTTAGCAACAGGCCCTTTATAACCATTCTTTTGGACATGATCAATGACTTTGTCAGGTGGCAATTCATTTAACAATAAGTACTGTATTCTTCTTTGTTCATTTTGGGATGATGGTATATGTTTCAAACATTTTATACATTTTATCAAATAGTCAGAATTTATTGTGCAACTTATTGACTCTGAAAATGGTGGATGGCATAAAAAAGCAGCATCATGTTTGGTTAGTTCATAGAAGTCAATCCAATTCTGACAATAGATTTTCCATTGAACCATTTCAATTTCACGTACAATACTTGGCTTAAAATATTCCATTGCCCAGAGCAGAAGTGTGCTATCGTTTGATAGATTCTTAATAATTGTAGCTGTTCTTCTCCATTGGGGGACACAATGTAATAGATACCATGAATAATGGTCAAGAAAGAGCTCTGCTAGACGCTTGCCACATGAAGCATCACTCAAATGTTCCTGACACCAGCTCAGCCAGGAAGTGAAATAGGTGGGATGCTCTTTTTTTGCTATCATGGATATGCTTGATAACCATTTATGAACAGCTCTTGATGATAACAGTTCCAAGTAGTGTTTCGCCTCTGGTTGTTGTTCAGGTGTGAACCACTGATGAATATTGCTCAGAGCAAATGATTTCAGCTCATCTATGTTGGGAGGGGTAAATCGCAATGTATTTCCTTCCCCATTCCCTGTGTGTTCTGGTATATGCAGGATACCACATCCATCTGTTTTATGCAGCTGACGATCAATGACTAACCATTTTGTGACATCAAAATCAAAATGATCATCATGTTGATGTGATGGTAATGTATGCCTCCTCATAGCAGCCAATAGTTCTGGTTTGGTATTTTCAATGTTCTCTGCTACTGATAATGCTGTATGCCCTTGTTTGTTTTTGATACATACCAAATGGGGCTCTGAATTCAATAGTAGGTGCACTGATTCTACAGAACCCATTTGCACTGCCAAATGCAAAAATGTGTCTCCTAATTGAACAGAATGATTCCAGTGAATTCTCATAAATTCTAGTAAAGGCATTTGCAAACTCATTTTGATAACTATGTACTGAGGTAATGTTTCAACTTCCGACTCGCTTGGTAATTCCTTGCTGACAATAGCAACTGCCTGAGTAATTTTTTCATTAGGCTGCATAAAACAGGCTACAGATGGTCGCAAACCACCACGAGATGATTGTGTGCAATCAACATTATTGTGTAATAGCTCAAATACTGCTCCACAGTGTCCTGCAGCTATAGCATTTAGTAATGGAGTGTTTCCTTCCTTATCTAAAACATGAGGTGATGCTCCATATGCCAGTAATTCTTGTATGATCACAACATGACCATGAGTGGCTGCCAGATGCAATGGGGTTGAAAGAGTAGTAGAGTCAGATACACTGGGTGAGCAATTGGCTGCCAGCAGAACACTAGCACATAATGGGGCATTATGTACAGCAGCAAAATGTAATGCATTCATTCCATGCTGGTCAACTGCATTGACATTTACATTCAAACTTATGAGAAGCCTCAAATTATCAGCATTATCAGACATTAAACACGCTTTGATCATTTGCAAATCTTGCCCAGCGACATGAAATGCAGTGGTGTGTTGAAACAATTGTACAAGCTCAGGACGCTTAGGTGATAAAGACAAACTAGCTGGTGTGATTCCATCGCCATACGTTGCTGCTGGACATGCTCCTGCAATCAACAGCTCAATGCAAGCACTAACATGGCCCTGACGAGATGCCAGATGTAATGGGGTTACTGCTGAGGCACCGTTAACATCCTCTGGCTTGACTCTATTGTGCTTGAGAAGGATTCTAACTGTTTCAACATTTCCCACCAGAGCAGCATAATGAAGAGCAGAAAACCCATTTTTGTCATCAGCAGCATACACATCCACGCCGTAAGTTAAAAGTGAGCGAATAATGGGGTGCATCGTACCCAGTACAGCATACATCAGCAATGTTTTTCCACTCTTATCTTTAGCAGATAGGTCTCGCATTTTACTTACCAAGAATAGACTTGTCTTCATTGCCTTGGCTCGCAATGCATGATGAAGTGCATTTCTACCTTTTCTGTCTGTCACATTAGGATCTGCTCCTTTGGCCATCAATTCACTAGTGATGGACTCACTATCTTTAGCTGCCGCCATCATGAGTGCAGTTACACCATTTTTATCTGGTTTATCCACAGGAAAGCTTTCAAATTTATTGAATAAATGTGAAACATCAGCCAAGTTCTTAGAGCAGACAGCTAGGTGTAAGAGTGTCCAACCATCAGGCCCAAAAGCAGTTTCCAATGCACTTCCTGTCGTTTCCAGCATGTTTAGCAACCTTGTGATTTTCTTTTGAGATATAGCTGGTATACAAAACTCATCAGTCAGCTTCAGCATCGATGGAAATTGCTTTTTGAAGCGCATTTTTAAGTATGACAGTGTGCCTTTTGATTCATCATCTGGCAGCATCATCAAGAAATATCCAAGTGACTTTCCATTTTTATCCAAACCATCAATTCGCAGTTTTTCAGTGCTCAATTCCAAAAAAGCCTTAAGAGCAGGCACCAGGACCAATGCAAATGGCAATAGTAATTCAGAACCATTTATAGTCATGTAAGTGCAATTAATTGGAAACCCTTTCAGAACCATTTTCTCATAATCCTTGAGCCTTTCATTTTGAATTGCAGAGAGCAGTACTTCTTTGTCTCTGTCAAGCATCATAAAATGTCCTGACAAGGCTTCTTTTATATAATCATTTGTTGCAAGCAGTTGTAAATCCTGCATTAGGTGACTAGCAATGGGGACTGAATAAGCTTTTCTGAGAAAAAATTTGCGCAGGAGTTCAACATCATTTAAATCACATGCTGCAAACAGAGCACATTCTTTAGTTGAAGGAAAATCAGCCTTTGCACCATAAGCCAGCAAATTATCAATTATTTTACACCGGCTATTTTTGGTTGCAAGTGCAAGAGCTGTGCTGCCATCCACTACCGTATTGTTTACACATGCAAGAATGTCATTCATTTTCATCAGTTGTAAAATGGCTTCAACACGATCCCCATCTCCAGAAAAAATAGCATTGTGAAGTGCCATCACACACTTCTCTTTATCAACCATTTTTTGCTCACCAGCTAACTGATCAAACAACCAAGAGACAATTTTTTTCTTACAACCTCCAATGTTTGCTGCTATCCAAATGTCTTTGGGCCAAACATTAGGATTAACTATCTCAGAAATGGCATGCAGTAGCTTGAGGTCATTGTGCAATAAAGCAACTTGCATACAAGAACGACCTTGTGAGTCTTCCTTTAAAATACTTCCACCCCAACATGGTATCTGCTTGATAAAAGCAATTGATCCTATTTCTGCAGCCCAAGTCATAGCATTATATCCTGCAGGATTTATTGTTTGATTAAGGTCACCAACTAATGGTAACAGAATTTCAAGGACTTTTATATTTCTACTGTGAATAACTGCATCTAGTACATGTTTGCCATTCCAAGAGTTTGTAACCATCTCTGTAGGCACACATTTTTTCAACAAAACCAAGCACTGAATACTGGCGTGTTCAGCTGCTAAATAAAAAAGAGTTTTCCCACTCTCCAACCCTTTTGTGATATTTCCTTCCACCAATGAATGTTCAGTTAGCCATTTTCGCAAAAAACCAATGTCATCAGCAATAACAAGCCAATGAATCAATTCTCGGTTTCGAGAGGACTTGTAACGCACTCCTTTCTGCAGAAGGTAATTTGCTAGTGGTACATGACCATATTTCACAGCAAGTGCCAAACTGGACTCACCACTGTATAGTTTGTTAACATCCACTTTATTTTCTTCTGCCAAGCAACGATATCTGAAATATTGCCCATTGACCAGTAAATAGTAAGCGTAATCAAGATCAAAACCAGCATGACCAGATACTCCTTTTCTTACAAGGACATCACAGACTTTAAACATCCTCAACTTAGCAGCACAGATAAGGTCAGCTGTAGTGGCAAATCCGCTTTGGTCTGCCAATATCAATGCAAAATCTTCAAATCCATTTTCCATTGCCAAAACAAGTGGAGTAGACCCCTGTTTATTTGTGAGATTCACTGCTTTTGCTGCTATCAGTAAAGATGCAACTTCAACATGACCTTTAGCAGCTGCACAATGCAGTGCGCTTGTTCCAACTAAGTTCTGTAGTGCTTTAGGCATCTGTGCAGCAGTATACAGCACTTCCATAGTTATGTTAACATCCGTAATTCTACCTGATTGTAACATTACCTGCAGAACATCAACCTGGCCCAACTCAGCTGCAAGATGCCATGGCGTCTTCCCATCTGTTTTTCGTGGCTGTAGCAAGTTTAGTCCTTGCTTTATCAGTACTTCAGCAGCTTTGAACAAGGACTGTTTTACTGCTTCATGCAACACATTCTCTCCATTGTCAAGTATTAATGTTAAATTTGAATCAATGTGATTTATTAAAGTGATAGATGTTTCTTCATGATGATTCTGCAATGCTACCCATAATGCTGTTAGACCACATGGCAAGCGATGGTTGACATCAGCTGACCACTCGAGTAATAGTTTAACTGTTTCATTGTGACCTCTTGAAGCTGCTGCCATTAAAGATGTTTCCCCATTGTTTGTGCATTTATTTACGTTGCCAGGCTGTTTGATGAGCAAAGCTTTCACAGCCAGTATATTCCCTGAACTGGAAGCAGTGTGCAATGGCAAAACACCACTGTCAGTTGGAGTGTTTACTGCATCCTCTCCAGATTGTTGAATTATGAAATTAGAAGTGTCGGTATCACATGATTCAACAACTAGGTCCAAAGTTGTTCTACCATATTGCATAATAGCACTAAACCAATCATCTTCAACTTTCACCTCATCTGCCCCAAGTTTTAACAGCAATTTTGCTAAAGTATTCAACTCCTTGTCCTTGTTAAGCTTTGAAGACAAAATCAATGGCATAAAACCTTTCACATCATTATTCATTGGAATCGTCTCAATTTTGAATATAGAATATTTTTTTCCATCATGTTCCAAAATCTCGAACGTTTCTGGCTGCAGTTGTTGTGCCAAAAAACAGGCTTTAGACAACAGGCCTTGCTCACTTTGCCACAATGGTTGTAGCTTCATAGTGGGCAATCGAACACTGCAGCCACCAACAACTCTGATATTGTCACCAATTGAGCGATAATAGCCACCATCTGCAATTGTCAGTGTAGACTGAGGATAACTAGGCACCAAATTTATGTCTGAAGAAGGTTGATCAAAAAGCACATCAGAAAGCCTGTCTTGCTTACTTTTATATTCACTGATACGTTGCTTTGATGCAGAAATCCATTCAGCAAAAGCTTTCTTCTTAAGTTCAATCACCTGTCTGCCAACATCCACTTTCATCTCCTGTACTGCCTCATTTTCTAAAGAAGCAATCTTGGCTGGAAGATCATGGCGTGCTTGTTGAAGTTCTCCCAATTTATCTTTAATTTGTTGTTGAGCTACATGCAGCTTACTAATTTCCCTTTGAATCTCTTGATATCTTTGCTGCATTTGTTGCTTAAAACCTGGTAAGTTATATTCAACTGTGGCAGGTACATCTACATTACTATGTTGGGACACCTGGTTTCTGAATTCAGATCGCAGTTGTGCATCTGTGACAGGGACTTCGTGCAAGAGTTGATTCATTGTGGATATTGCCTGATTACATTCTTGTGCTTTACCTTTGAGGCACTCTTCAGTACGATCCAAATCACCTTTTGCACCAGATGCCTGAGCTTGTATAGACTGCACTATTTTTTTAGTAAATTCCATGATTGATTGCTCCCTTTTCTTAACTATTTCCTGCAAAATCTCCTGTGGAAGTGCTGGTTCTGCCAACTTAGATTGTGTCTTCTCAAAGCTAACAATCAGTGTGTTAATCAAAATAATCTGTTCCTGCAGGTCAGCTTTTCTATCAAAATCATCCATTTTTCCCAACATAGGCATTACTGAATATAATTCCTCTGCTAATTTTCTAAAAGTATGACGGTAGGCCATTGTGAACTGTATCAAATGCTGAGTTACTGTTCTTACATTCTTTGCCAAAAATTCTGGATTTATCCCCATAGACACTACTTCCAAAGGAACATCTTTTGTGATAAGGCTCTCAACTACATTCTTTATTTGCATTTGTGCTGTGGGAGATGGTTCAGGAATGGATTGCTGGCTAAACTCCTTTAGGATCCGATCAAGGCCTACTCCCTGAGCTTGGCATTCTTGTATGAACACTTTTAAACTTAAATTAATTTTGTGAAATGTGTAATAGCGCACTGGAATTGGAGGGAGCACCTTTGGGAATGCAACATTGTGGACACTGGAGGCTTCTCTAAAACTAGGAATCTGTCCTGCCAGTTTCATGGAATTCAGATAGCAAGAACAAAAGCTAATCACACCAAGCATCTGAAAGTATTCCTTGAATATGGGCACTTTGGGCATCCATGTTTTTATGAGGTCTTTCATTGATTCATAAACACTCAATAGAGTTTCATAACTTGCTGGATAAGATCCTTTTTCTCTTTGAAAACTTTCTATGTATTCTTTGTAATCAGGCATTAAGTCAACAGTGTACTCAACATCAAAGTCAGGATCTATAACAAAAACCCCATCTTGTTCACGTGCCTCACGTACTTGTGAAATAATGCGAAATGATGTCATGAACCTTCTTCCAGATATTGAATCTGGGTTGCCTGACATGTCTTGTTCAGGACCTTCTAATCCTTCTCTTGCCATCATTTCACGCAATGAGATATATTCTGAGTTGGGGAAATGGTCTCGACAATAACGCTGCAAGTCAATAAGGTGGTTTTTAAGAAACTCCTTGTCCATGTTGCTTGACTTATGCCAATCTTTCAGAAAACTTTTTTCATAAAGACCACCATTTAAAAACCCTTTCATGAAGTAATCTAAGAAACCAATCACTTCTCCTACCAAAGTATTCTGGTATGCAGGATGGATCACCGGATAGAGGCAGCCATCCTCATTGAAATGGAGACTGAAAAATGGAAACGTATCATGCAGATAAATTCCAATTGCCAATTCTCGCAAAATCTGCTTGAGCTCACCGCTACTAAATGGCTGGTGGTCTGTGCCACAATCGTTTGCAACTTTTATAACAAATATATTTTCACGATGCAGAGCAAATGTAGCTGAGTCCTTAAATCCTTTTATTTCTCCAACCTTTGTAGCAACACCACCAATGACACCATTTTGTGCAGCCCTATGGATAACACACATCCTCATCATAGAGTTATAGGAGTCAGTAAGACCAAGCATAGCTAGAAGTGTAGAAAACATGGTCTGATCCACACCGTTTTGTTTAAGGCATATTGCTGCTCCAAAGGTGTGTAACACCCTTCTTCTTTGATCTACACTAAGTTTATTTAGGCTAGAACTGTCTTTAAGTGAGAGCAAGCCAAAATGAGCCATCTTCATTAGTTCCCAGTAATAAATGTCAGATTGCAAATGTGATACCAATGGACAAAAAAAATGAATGGAAGATGAGGGAAATGATGATGGATTAAATAAAAATAATCCAAGATATCTTTGCTCATGGGGGTTTAGATGAATATACCTGAAATATTGTGTTATGTAATTGAGACATTGTGTTACGTAATAATCATTTATTGAAGATGTGTGTGCCTTCTCTTTGGTCCTTGCCTGATGGGATGTGTTTGCATTCTCTTTGGTCCTTGCCTGATGGGATGTGTTTGCCTTCTCTTTGGTCCTTGCCTGACATGTATCCAATTTATCTTCTGGCACATAGTGCTTAATAGATGCTCTAGGCATTTCCCTAACATTTGAATCGTTTTGTTGTTTCCTTTTGACACTTTCATTGAGTTTAACAAAAACATCCTATTGTGCAAAAAAAGAGCAATGGATACTCCTTGTTGTATCAATTATAAGACTTAGATGTAAATTTAAGCATACTCCCATTCAATTACATGCAAATATATATTGCACCTGGCAACTAATGTGTTTATACGATGTTATTATATTAACATGTATATGACCTACTACACTAAGATTTTCTTCGTGATTGCATTGTTAAAAACCCGACCTAAAAACCCACTGAAACCATGCTGCTTGTAATTGGCATGAAAAACTGTTTTATTCAGTTTGTAACACCATTACAAAGCATCATGACATAAGATCACAAGCTAGACAAAATTATGCAGGCCCTAGGATGGAATAAAGATGTACTTCTCCGATTAGATTGCATTGCACTGCTCAGTTAAATAAACATGATTATGTTAATAGTGTTAGAGGCACAAAATGTAACAATATACATGGTTTAAGACATGCACAACCCCAATTGTGCATCCTTGAGGTTAATTGGGTACGATAACAATATCATTCTTACGAATTCCTTATCAATGCATTGGTAACACTACCAAAGTATCTTGTTCACTTGTATTTGCAGAGATGAATTTAACCTGCATACATCTTCTTATAAAAAATATCCTTAGTAACCAGTTCAAGTAAAGCATTCACCAAAATTTTTGATGACTTTTTTCATGCCTATAATCACTGATGTACTTATTCCTTCATCAGCTTATGTCAACTTGATCAATTATTATTCCACTACGCTAATGGTCTTGTCCATCCTATGCATTTGTAATTAGATGATGTTGGATATTCTAATTCTGCATTACTAATACTTGGCTTTGCGAAAGAACGCACTTTTGAATGGGAATATCTTTTACACAATGTAGCTAAATATCTAGGATTTTGATACAAGCATCAAGGGTTCAGGCAAATACTTTTTATTAAATTAGTTTTTATTGAATAAGATTAATTAGCTTTAATTAGAACGCGTAATTGACTGCGTTGAAGGGTAGCAAGGTTAAGATATCAACTCTAAACCAAAATATATAAAAATAATGGCAATTTTTTTACACTACTACGATTCAACATATATATCACTTCCCAAACACATGCGCAATGATTATTTCAGTCGCATATCAGTTCATGACATCATCGAGATAACCGGGCCACGTATTCCCACCCTCGAGTAGTATGCAACAAAACTGCCCCACTTTCATATTGCCCCACTCCTGACTTTTGTACAAAGATGTTGCGTGATGGAGCCATCTTGTAAGTGCTAAGTATCTCAATTGCTGCAGTTTACTGTTACGATCGCCTTAGTATGTACAGCTTGTTGAATTCATCAATGGTGTGCATCAATTACAGCATGGATGAGACAGGAATCTTTAAATATAAAAACTACTCCCCTCAGATACTATCATACGTGAGGTAGTGTAGCTGGTAAAAACAGTCACCATGTTAGCTTGTCTTGGTACCCTGCTTTGTCACAGTTTGTAGCTTGTCTTGATACCCTGACTGCCTGTTACAGTAGCATGTAGCTTGTCTTAGCACCCGACCTTGTTGCAATATGTTTATTTTGTGGCTTAAATTTTGCTTGTTACAGTATCTAGCTACTCAACCAACTTAAAATACCTTTACAGTACCGGCTCGGTCATAGAGCAGCTTGATCATAGAGAAAATAAAGCATATACATTGGTAACTAAAGAATCATTACTTACATTTAAGATGGTGGACACTCGTAAACTCGATGTGGTCCTAGTCCTCGTAAGCCAGACGTACTATGACGTGGATTGGGGACTAGTGCTAGTCCCCAGTTCACATCATAGTACAGTACGTCAAAGTACGTCTGGCTTGAGAGACTAATGTGGTCCCTAGAAACGGAATTTTTATTTCATAAAAACAACAATATTAAAGTCCACGACACCATCGAGGAAGTAAACGTTAATGGCTTCTTAACGAATAAAATTAAATTCATGCTCACAATACCACAATGTGTAGAAATCTACCAGCTATGTTGGCTATACAAATGAACCTTGTGCAGGTTAATATCTAGTCAAAAATTTCAAGTTAACAGGGGGTACTTTAAAAATATTTATTGAATTTGACCATGATTATGTACCGCATCCAAAATAAAGAATCAAATTTTGATTCTGCGTGTATTGATACCTCTAAACATACAATATCTCGTCTTCTGCTTTTACACTGTCTGTTTAATTTTCAAGAATACATTCTTTACTTTTTAGCCTCATTACTGGCTCCACTATTAGACTGTGTAAACAAACACTTCTCACTAAAATAACTGTCAACCATAGTTCGAGCCTTAATGTTAGATAAGGGCCGCTCCTTGTTACCTTTCTTTGTTCTTGCTCCCAGAGGCCTATTTGTATGACTATTGCGCTTTTGTGATGCCCTTTGTCTTCGTTCTTGCGCCCAGAGGCCCTTTTGTATTGCGCTTTTGTGATACCATCCGCCGTTTGTTCTTGCGCCCAGAGGCCCTTTGTATAGGCCTTTCGTAGGCCTATATGTTTCTGAGTTGTATGCATTCTGGATCAGTTTTTTTTGGCGGATTTGGCAACTTTGTGTGTGTTCTAGGATGTCGGCAGTTCTCGAGGGGACTAGCAGCAATAATAAAGAAGATGAGAGTGTGTTGTTGGCTGAAATAGAGGAATTGAAGAAAAAAAGACCCCGAGCATTAACTGAAGAGCAAAAGACTGATATTCTTGTTGCATACCGCTCTCTGCAAGTTGTAGACCTGAAAAGGAAAAAGATGCGTCCAGGACGAAAGTGTGGCAAAGGTAATTACAGATACGGACGAAATGTAATACATTTTGAGTTATGTAAACGTTTCGAAGTGTTTTCATGTGAATTTCATTAGTGACCGCCGCGCTACTTGTTAATTATCGTGAATAATAGTCTCGTCATTAGTATTCAACTCACTGAATTTTTTATAATACGAGATGGTCTGCGGAAAATAATATGCCTAATCTATTGTTTAGACCCCAAAGACACCTTTTATTTAAAAAAAAAGAGTGCATAATTTTTACTTCCTCGATGGTGTCGTGGACTATAATGGTCCCTTCAATCTGGGAAAAAAATTTCAGTGTTTCGATCCGGAAACCATCTCGATTTAGAAATTTGCGCTACGATGATAAATTTTATTTAACTCTTTCATCACCAAATTCTACGTTCAATTTGATGTTAAAGAAGTCACTACCAGGCAAAAAATGGAAAGGGTATGAGCCTGCAAATTTGCAAATTTTCTGGAAAAATTAATTATTCAGTGCAGTATATTAGGTTATTAACGTAATAACTGGTTCAAGTAACATTCATCCTTAGATGAAAAAATTGCATCAGGATCAGAAGATGTGAAGCACACACTTACCCTACTTATACCCATTAGGGAAACTAAGTCCTGGTGAGGCTGTGCATTCTGGACCTCACCAGACCTTCATTGTTAGAAGCTTACATGTATGGTACATGACGCTATACAGATGGATGTGAGTACCATTAGCACTCAATCTATCTTTACAGAGCCAGCCCTTTCAATATCCGTAGTGATAGGGTAGTAATGATTTCACTGCCAGACATGCAAGGCACTAAATATAGTACTGTAAAAGTTAAAGCATAAGCCCCATTCAAGACACACACATGCATTGAGTACGTGAAATACTGTAATCCCATCAGGGAAGAATAGTACTGGCATTCTGGACCTCACCAAGGATAGCCCATGTCAATGGTGCCCTCCATGTATGTACATGTATGGCAATGTCATCATTGCACATACATACATTTTGTAAGTTAGATACTGTAATTCTATCAGGGAAGCATAGTACTGGTGAGGGTATGCATTCTGGACCTCAACCAGAGGCTGTCTGACCTAGTCATGGATAGCCCACGTCAATGGTACCATTGCCTACATGTAAGGTGACAAGCTGAGGCCAGCTGGTGCCTCTGTACCCTAGGGTCCATAGGGCACAGCTACAGGTGGAGACACACTCACCCCTCATCAGAACAAAAGGCTGAGTGATTACCATCACTCAGCTCACCTCAGTGTATTGCCAGAAGCTTGGGTACATGGGAAGGCTCAGGCTCTACACCTGTTCATCAACCATCCAAACCACACAGGAGGACTGCCCAGGCCACGAAGAAGGAAAATGTACCTGTTTAATGACACCATTGTTCTGATGAGGGGTGAGTGTTTTTCCACTTGTTGCTGTGTCCTATGTACCCTAGGGTACAGATTGTCACCTTATACGTAGGCAACACAAGGTCCAGATGTGCTTTAGATAGAGATTGAGTATATGTGCATGTGTGTATGTATGTCTCTGGCAGTGAAATCATTACTACTGATATTGAAAGGGCTGGGCCTCTGTAAAGTCTGTTCTAGATTGAGTGCTAATGGTATTCACATGACAGTATCTCGCTTACTCAATGAATGTGCATGCAATGATGACATAGCCATGATCCTAAGGTGGGAGGGGCTAATAACCTCACCAGCTATGCTTCCCTGGCAGGATTACAGTATCTCACTTACTCAATGAATGTGTATGCAAGGATGACCTAGCCATGGTTCTAAGGTGTGAGGGGCTATTGATAGATCAGGCAGGATACCAAGACAAGCTACATGTACATACTGTAAGATGGTTCGGTACAGTAGAGGCTCGCACATCAGCACATTTGTATATCAGCACAAAATAATTACATTCACTAAAAAGGTTGTAGAAGCTGTTCGCTTTCTTAGCAAAATCATAGAATGATTTCACTTTGTGTAAATGGTGAAATTACTAGATAGCATAGCGCTTGCAAAGGTTCGATGAATGTAATTATTTTGCCTGATATGCGAAAGTATGAAAGTGCTGATGTGCGAACCGCTACTGTAGCTAAATACTGTAACAAGGCAGGGTACCAAGATAAGCAAAATTTAAGCCACACAATCTACATATTGCAACAAGGTTGGGTGCTAAGAAAGATACATACACTGTAAAAGGCAGTCAGGGTATCAAGACAAGCTACAAACTGTGACAAAGCAGGTACCACAATAGTTATCATAGTGTTGGGTAACAAACATGGTGACTGTTTTTACCAGCTATACCATCACATATGATAGTATCTGAGAAATCGGTCAGGTAGTTTGAAAATTTAGTCGCGTCTCATCCATGCTGCAATTGATGCACACCACTGATGAATTCAACAAGCTGTACGCACTAAGATGATAGCAACAGTAACTGCAGCAATTGAGATACTTAGTGCTTACAAGATGGCTCCATCACGCGACACCTTTGTACAGAAGTCAGGAGTGGGGCTGGGGCAGTTTTCGTTTGCATACTACTCGAGGGTGGGGATACGTGGCCCGGTTATCTTGATGATATCATGAACCGATATGGAACTGTAATAATCATTGTGCATGCATTCGCAAAGTGATATAATAGTTCACTAGTTGGAGTGGTGTGAAAAAAAAATTTGTTTCAAAGTTGATATCTTAATATTGCTACCCTTCAATGCGGTTAATTATGCGTGCTTATTAAAGATAAATAGCCTGAACCCTTGGTGTATTGTCTCGGAATATAGACCGTGGTACAAAATCTAAGTCTGCAATGAATTGATACAATACTACAGCAAAAAACCTGCTCTTGAAACAAAGACACTTTGTACTAAAGTGTACATTTTATTTCTGTTCACTAATCTCAAATATACATACTCTGTTATGCTGTGGATTGATTTTGCTTTCCTGTATATGGTCTCGATAAAAAGGGCTTTGCAAAAGAATGCAACGCTTTAGATTTGAGATATCTTTTTGCATGTTGTAGCTAAAATCTACGATTTTGATACCAACATAACAAGATTCCTTTTGCCCTATGAACTATCTGATAAGCACATCTGCTAACAACCTAAATCCTAAATGTGGGTGTAGCAAGGGTCTATATATATAAATCTATTGCCTATTTATGGAATGTATGAAAACCATACATACCATTTGCTCAAATCAGAAAGAATATATTTGAAATTGAGTGAACATTAAAATGAGGGCATTTTACATGTACGTGTAATCATTACAAGGAAACAATTTCTGAATGCACAATGTGCCATATATATAACCTTGCCAAACTTTTCAAGCTGTAGCTTGCAATGAGGTGACAAGCCCAGACTACAACCTGCCATGATAGTCTGTTGCACCTGTAGATAGAAGCATGATATTATCAGTGTAGAAATAAGGGCAAGGCAATGTGCCACAATAAAAGCTAGAGATCATCAAACGAGCACTACTAAAATTTAGTGCTGTCACATTTGGAATACAAAATAATCAGATCCTGAAGTTGTCCATTTATTCAGCACTCAATTTAATAGAAAGTAAATTGACCACTAGAGCTCGCATGTCTTAATAAAACATGCATATCCCCTTGTCAATGGGTTCAATGAAGTCATGACATGCACATATTAATGGACAGAAATAGTAGAGCCATGGGGTCATTCCATGTCCTGACACAAATGAATCGGCATGTACCCCTCAGATTTGTGTGCAATTTATCATATTTGCTTGACCTAATATGGATGTTACTTTAACGCATTAATTTTTAAAATCTCACGAGTGGTTTACGAATTAACACCATCATGAATAATTAATTGTTTTCCACTTTGAAGTCTCATAACTCCCTACTCACAGAACTGTATGGCTATTGTTGGCATCAAATTGAAGCTCTCTAAGTGTACAATCCAACTATAATATGTTTTTGTGGGAGAGGAGAAAGGGTTAAAGAATAAACGTTTATACAGCACGGTTTTCAATATTTAGGTCACTTGCAGGGTGATACTTAAGAATTTTGTTTTTGTATATGAAAACTGTTCATTGTCCTTACATTTAAAAAAAAATAAAAAGTTTGAGTATCAGCTAGTTCTGGGAACTGCAGAGGGTTAAAGGGCAAGACGCCATTTTTAATTTCTTCATAGTTGATTTTATCACTAATGAGAAGCAAGTGTTTGTTTAGATACGTCTCAAGGGTATTACATAATACTGTCGTCATCTATCACAACAGTAAGAAAGGGTGTTGGTAATTTTGAGATTTTTAGTACATCGAATTGCGCATTTATTGGAAACCGTTAAGCCTTCTAATGGATCGTTGCTTAGGTAAGCGACAAGCGTGCTCGTTATTACTGTCATAAGTGGTTACAGCTCAACATTTCTTTTGATCGGAAGTAAAAAGGAACAACGAGGTTTAACTGAATCGGCGGTGGGACCCATTCATACGTCGGATGACGGCGTACCGGGGATCCCACCCGCGGCACCACTACCCCCGGTGCCACTAATTGAACTCCCGCGGCTCCACTACCCCCGGTGCCATTAGTTGAACAACCCGCGGTACCACTACCACTTGCCGAGCCTCCTGAGCAACTACCAGAGGTCCCAGCTGCCGTAGCTGATGTACCAGTAGCATCCCCTGCCGCCCTTCCACATACAGCGCGTCGATATGTCCCTCGACGCGCTGTATGTGGAAGGGCGGCAGGGGATGCTACTGGTACATCAGCTACGGCAGCTGGGACCTCTGGTAGTTGCTCAGGAGGCTCGGCAAGTGGTAATGGTACCGCGGGTTGTTCAACATACCATTTGCTCAAATCAGAAAGAATATATTTGAAATTGAGTGAACATTAAAATGAGGGCATTTTACATGTACGTGTAATCATTACAAGGAAACAATTTCTGAATGCACAATGTGCCATATATATAACCTTGCCAAACTTTTCAAGCTGTAGCTTGCAATGAGGTGACAAGCCCAGACTACAACCTGCCATGATAGTCTGTTGCACCTGTAGATAGAAGCATGATATTATCAGTGTAGAAATAAGGGCAAGGCAATGTGCCACAATAAAAGCTAGAGATCATCAAACGAGCACTACTAAAATTTAGTGCTGTCACATTTGGAATACAAAATAATCAGATCCTGAAGTTGTCCATTTATTCAGCACTCAATTTAATAGAAAGTAAATTGACCACTAGAGCTCGCATGTCTTAATAAAACATGCATATCCCCTTGTCAATGGGTTCAATGAAGTCATGACATGCACATATTAATGGACAGAAATAGTAGAGCCATGGGGTCATTCCATGTCCTGACACAAATGAATCGGCATGTACCCCTCAGATTTGTGTGCAATTTATCATATTTGCTTGACCTAATATGGATGTTACTTTAACGCATTAATTTTTAAAATCTCACGAGTGGTTTACGAATTAACACCATCATGAATAATTAATTGTTTTCCACTTTGAAGTCTCATAACTCCCTACTCACAGAACTGTATGGCTATTGTTGGCATCAAATTGAAGCTCTCTAAGTGTACAATCCAACTATAATATGTTTTTGTGGGAGAGGAGAAAGGGTTAAAGAATAAACGTTTATACAGCACGGTTTTCAATATTTAGGTCACTTGCAGGGTGATACTTAAGAATTTTGTTTTTGTATATGAAAACTGTTCATTGTCCTTACATTTAAAAAAAAATAAAAAGTTTGAGTATCAGCTAGTTCTGGGAACTGCAGAGGGTTAAAGGGCAAGACGCCATTTTTAATTTCTTCATAGTTGATTTTATCACTAATGAGAAGCAAGTGTTTGTTTAGATACGTCTCAAGGGTATTACATAATACTGTCGTCATCTATCACAACAGTAAGAAAGGGTGTTGGTAATTTTGAGATTTTTAGTACATCGAATTGCGCATTTATTGGAAACCGTTAAGCCTTCTAATGGATCGTTGCTTAGGTAAGCGACAAGCGTGCTCGTTATTACTGTCATAAGTGGTTACAGCTCAACATTTCTTTTGATCGGAAGTAAAAAGGAACAACGAGGTTTAACTGAATCGGCGGTGGGACCCATTCATACGTCGGATGACGGCGTACCGGGGATCCCACCCGCGGCACCACTACCCCCGGTGCCACTAATTGAACTCCCGCGGCTCCACTACCCCCGGTGCCATTAGTTGAACAACCCGCGGTACCACTACCACTTGCCGAGCCTCCTGAGCAACTACCAGAGGTCCCAGCTGCCGTAGCTGATGTACCAGTAGCATCCCCTGCCGCCCTTCCACATACAGCGCGTCGATATGTCCCTCGACGCGCTGTATGTGGAAGGGCGGCAGGGGATGCTACTGGTACATCAGCTACGGCAGCTGGGACCTCTGGTAGTTGCTCAGGAGGCTCGGCAAGTGGTAATGGTACCGCGGGTTGTTCAACTAATGGCACCGGGGGTAGTGGAGCCGCGGGAGTTCAATTAGTGGCACCGGGGGTAGTGGTGCCGCGGGTGGGATCCCCGGTACGCCGTCATCCGGCGTATGAATGGGTCCCACCGCCGATTCAGTTAAACCTCGTTGTTCCTTTTTACTTCCGATCAAAAGAAATGTTGAGCTGTAACCACTTATGACAGTAATAACGAGCACGCTTGTCGCTTACCTAAGCAACGATCCATTAGAAGGCTTAACGGTTTCCAATAAATGCGCAATTCGATGTACTAAAAATCTCAAAATTACCAACACCCTTTCTTACTGTTGTGATAGATGACGACAGTATTATGTAATACCCTTGAGACGTATCTAAACAAACACTTGCTTCTCATTAGTGATAAAATCAACTATGAAGAAATTAAAAATGGCGTCTTGCCCTTTAACCCTCTGCAGTTCCCAGAACTAGCTGATACTCAAACTTTTTATTATTTTTTTTAATGTACGGACAATGAACAGTTTTCATATACAAAAACCAAATTCTTAAGTATCACCCTGCAAGTGACCTAAATATTGAAAACCGTGCTGTATAAACGTTTATTCTTTAACCCTTTCTCCTCTCCCACAAAAACATATTATAGTTGGATTGTACACTAAGAGAGCTTCAATTTGATGCCAACAATAGCCATACACGTTCTGTGAATAGGGAGTTATGAGTCTTCAAAGTGGAAAACAATTAATTATTCATGATGGTGTTAATTCGTAAACCACTTGTGAGATTTTAAAATTTAATGCGTTAAAGTAACATCCATATTAGGTCAAGCAAATATGATAAATTGCACACAAATCTGAGGGGTACATGCCGATTCATTTGTGTCAGGACATGGAATGACCCCATGAACTTGTATCAGCAATGTACAAGCATGTCCAATCAAGCGATTTATAGAACAAATGAAATTCATTATGTTCTAGCTGGAAATTAACAATGCATGTACACGCAAGTTTGTAAAGCTTTTGGGGAGCTTACAGCACTCTAAAAGGGCACATCCCATCATCCTCGGTGCCCCCCATCTTTATTGTTTTAATGAACATCCTCCTCCCCACATCCTGCATTAGTGCTATTCAACCCATCGTCCCCAAAAGGCCATAAAGTTGTTAGGATTTGACCTTCTTTATTATAGTAGATGCTCCAAGATTGCAAATTGCCTGAAAACCCATGCATAATGTTGGTGTCAGTGATATGATAGGCGTGGTATAGGCTGCAATTGTTGTTTATACTACATGATTGCATATTCTGTGGTTCAAAATACTGTATATTTAGGTGCTAGCATACGCAGATTCACATAGATGTATATCTGCACACTCACATGTGTACGCATGCATGATAACAGATACAACATGAACAGATTCAGTATTTGTTTAGCGAGAGGGGGAGGAGAAAAGTGATAATTATGCAAGGGTGGAGAGAGGGTACCACTCCCACACTGCTAGGGATAAAAGGTTTGTTTGTAGTATTACATGAATTATATTTGGCACCATCCCACCTCCTTCTGTACAAGCTGTATTTAGTGCACCTGCCAATTTTATAGTAAGATCTTCGTAGTTATTTGTCAACGATAAACCACAATCCAATTAGGTTTCACCCATTTGTAACAATCACTATAGAGTGCCTGTGTCATCATTAGGCCAGTGACAATGTCTAATGAATGCGAATCAACATACACATGCAATTTTCCTTCTACCTGAGTATTGCAAATGTCAAATGATTCCTTCTAAAAGTGAGCAGTAATAATTTATGTGCATGGGATGAGCATTATAGAAATTTTAAAAGCAACAAGTCAAAAGAAGAGTACATATATGCGTTCCCCCCCCTGGTCAGGAAACATAGTGCTAGCTAAGTACCTGTATTAGAGTGCCAACATGCATCTGCATACTTATAGTTTATAGCATATCACGCGTGATGCAACAATACCGACTCAGATGGTTTTTATGTGTAAACATTCACATTACACTCAAAGCTTTCACATGCAATCCCCCTTGTACTTTCCCCAACGCCTTTCACTCTGACTCAGTGGATTCTTTCCATCATGAGCATAATAATTTCGTATTCATATAAACACATTTCAATTTTTACCCAGCCATGAAACTTTTAAGGACGATACTAAGGAATAGTTCAGATGCGTATCAAAATAAAAGGCAGGTATGGTCGCCATGTAGCGATTCTTAGCAAAAATATGGAAATAGTATTTACTAGAGTCGGTTTTCTGCAGAAGGCTAGGGGAAATTTTGAAACACAATCAGGTTAGTGAAAGTCAAAAAGATGCAATCTTTAAAATGAAGAGATGCAGCATGTCCATGCAGTGTATTATACACTAACAACTAAGAGAAGAAGCACAGAAGATTCAAGCAAACCCATAGATTTACCGATGTTATCTCCAGTTAACATTTTGTTAACCATGGTTAACCAGGGTAAACATCCTTGTTTTACAGACCAAAGCGGTGAAAAATGCGGACAAAACCTTTAAAATGCTGTGGTTTCGCTTCTGCCCCCCTCGTGCTAATATTGTCCACACAGAACAAGGCTAAGCACTTGAAAATCGGTGCTGCTGTTACTGCTCGTGTGGAGAAAGTCATCGGCTATCACGCTGCAGCAGCACGCTGTGGGAAGAATAGTAAGGCCAAGCATCTCACTGGAACTATCGCAGCTACCAACAGTAGAGGTCAGTGGCGAAAATGGGTTATTTTTTTCCCTACCTTGAACAAGTGAACAAAGTTTTCATCTTGTTCACTAGAAATGGTTGGATAAGGTTTGCCAACCCTAGTAGTTGCATTGACGCTGGTGTACAGAATATGATAGAAACGAATGCTGTCGATGTACATGTGGTGAATGCTACTTGGTGATATCATTGTTGTTTACATTGTTGTTTATAAATATTTCATTAGCTCTTACAACCAGCACTGTTAACCTAGGTACACATAGATAAATGTTAGCTCCGGCGAACATGAGCGTAAACATAGTGCAGTAGATCTATGGTTAAAGGAACCTTTGCTTATGCGCTTTTGATCAATGATTTTTTTGTGCTAAATGAGGAAGCATAGCTACTTGCCTCAATGAATTTTCCCATCTAAAATCATTCATGAAAACTAGAAAACACCATTGTACTATCATCTGATAAGTGTTACAATTGTTTGGATACTGGTAGACATACTAAAAATACTGCCACCAACACTCACAATGCTTTCAGAAGCGTATGAACTTGCTAGGATATTTTTAACAATCCCGGTAACAACTGCAACAGTAGAGAGGTCTTTAAACACTTCACTTCTATAACGACATACCACATACATCATACGGCTTTCTTTTCCTGTTCACTTTTGTTTATGTTTATGTCAAAAACCCTGCATAATTAATTTAATTATTATTGAACATTATAAGATACATAAATATGCAAGTAATCTAACTACTCATTCTCGAATAGAGATACAGTCCTGGACAGGATAGCTCGATCTGGCGTTAGCTCTTACATAGATTGAAGAATACATATGAAACGCGGAGATAATAAGAAATGATCCGCGTTTCGGCACGTGACACATTTGGTGTATATGGCGATACCAGAGATCATATATAGATATGATCTCTGGCGATACCAAGGGCCGAAAGTATCAAAACCTTAGATACAACTTTAATCACCATACATGTACGTGCGTTCCCTTCAACTGATCATAGTAACTGTGTAGATGTGTCTAAATGCTATCTAGCTTGCCTTTTCCGTGCAAGAGAGGTACTGAACATACATCGGTCCGCGGACAGTTAAATGAATATAACCCACAAAACTAGAAGACATTTGCACATAACGCATAACTTTGGTCTACCTTTGACAGTACGCGTTCCACACATCAACTCATTCTTAACATTAAAAAGCAAAATTGGACTCTGCTGCGTGTATCTAACTCACACACTATGTACCGAAACACGATGGGTCCGCTACCTGTTCACCAAGAAGTTGTACCCACACGCTGAAGCCCCTTACAACAGATATAGGTTCGTTCCACAGAGGGAATAATGCAATGTTTTGCTTATAGAAATGAATGGTTGGGAGATTTTCTAAGTTGAGATATATGTTCCGAAGAGGCTGAAATGACAGACACGGTACCTACGTAGAGTATGCTTAGTGAATTGCATGAACAAAAGTCACTAACCTGGAAAGTAAGACAAGTGGGAGGACGAAGATAACGTGTTGAATAGCAGTGAATGTTGGAAAAAAAGCGTACCAGTATAATGCCTATAACAAATCTGCATTAACCACAATTCTTGATTCACCACTCAAACCATGTAGTGCTCAGATGAAAAGAAAATCATCTTAACCACTTATACTGCAGTGCTCAGTGAAGTGGTTAAGACGGTTAAAAACATACCTGCCTTCAACAATGATGCAGGAAAAAACCCATAACATCATTCTACTCCAATGTCATAAAGAAAAGACAGACGTGATCTGAACCTGCGGCAGCACACGCAGCAGGTTCAATATAGGATTGATTGAGGGTTGATGAATGTCATTAATAAAACTTCACTAGCGTCTGGAGGGACAACGGAGAAACGGATCACTTATCTCTTTATCGCGATGGAATGAGAGCACAACGATCTACAGTTCTATGTTGGTTCCGTGTCATAAAACGGTGTGGTTATAGAGAAACAAACAATTTCCTGTTTCTCGTGCCCAGTCCTGAAATAATTCTCCATCGTCGTCGTCTTCTTAGGAAGGTACAACTCGAGCTAGGAACGGTTTAGAAGGACAGGAATAGTACCAATCGCTTCGAAATTTACCGGCACGTTATCCTTACATTCATATAGACACACATCAAGTTCTATTTAATAGATTTTTTAGGCAAGTATAAATATACTCTAACCTGCACTAAATATATTTGGTGTTCCTATCGCAGTTTAGTTGTTACTTTGGCTAGTCAAGTTGCTTTTCTAAAAATGCCTTCGCGTACTGTAATCAAAAGAAGATATCTAAGCAATGAGCGGAATACCTCCAAAAGCAAGATGAGAACAAAGCTAAAGCCCATGCGCTCTACAAGGCCGATCCCGAAAAGAAGAAGGCCTCTGTACGCGACAGCTACAAGGCCGATCCCGAAGAGAAGAAGGCCTCTGTACCGATTGGCTTAATGTGCTTCCGAGAGGACGCGGTACCGCAGGGGTCACAGAACTACCACCACCACCCAAAGGTATGCTATGGCATGTTGTATTAACATTTAAAAGCTGTGCATGCAACATTTGTAGAGCATAGTCGGGCGGTGTTTGGTCGGGCTTGTCACCCTACTACCTGACCAAACGCGGTAGTAGGGCCCGCCCGACTATGTACAGCACGGATCTGCACAAAACCATTCACTTCACATGTAAAGCATGCATGGTGACTCAACTGTGTGTACAGTAGTAGTCTATTGTATTAATCTGATGTATAAAAAGGCTTCCTTCCTTATTACACATTTCAATATTAATTGGTGCTTTGTCCATTGTACACACCACCAGCACTAACAGCAGACTTTCTTGCCACCACATGCCGCCATATCATGATCCTGTACTGTTGCACATCAACTTGTTATAGCCACCATAAGGTACTTCTACTCTCACATTTATGTAGTGAAAAAATCAGACCTTCTGCCCACACTCATAACGCTGCAGACCCTGTCCACAGATATAAACATATCCTTATCAATCTACATGATGCCATGTTATCCCAGATCTACATGCTGTCATATAGTTCACTTCCTGAGTTCTCACACTATCCATCTTTACTGCATGTAGGCTACACCTCCATGTATAAATTGGAGCATTTTCAAATTTGACCAATAAAATTTTAGCACATGCAGTTAATATGATGGAATTGGACCAATAGAATTATAGCACAGTCTGCACACATGTTAAGGCTTTGCAGGTATAAAAGTCAGTCATGCACCCGCTGAATTATAATGCACTTTGCAAAAAGAGGTAAAAATTTAATAATGCTCTATGTGGACTCACGTGTAAACTTGCTTGAAAAAGAAAAAGGTTTTAAAAAAAATTTAATCATACTCTCTGTCACATACATGTAGATGGCAGCTGAAGACCTTCATGGTTTTTTTAATAATGAGGGGTCGGAGGAGGAAGAGGATGACATTCATCCTCCGACTTCACTGCCCTTCACCCCCTGAGAAGCCCCTCTGCCCCACCAGCCCCCACCACCACCAGCAGCGCTGCCACCACCACCAGCAGCAGCTATGGACCCACCACCACCAGCAGCAATACCCCTACCGCCACCACCAGCTGCGCTGGAGCCACCACCACCAGCTGCGCTCCCGCCAGTACCACCGCCGCCTGTGCTCCCTCCCTGGCCTGCATGGCCACTGCCACCCTGGCTCAACCCAGCATGGCGGGGAGGCTGGGGAGGAGGACGTCCCCGCAGGAGACGAGGGCGCGGGCGAGGACAAATCGTTATAAATACTACTAATTCATTTGTTATTGCATTAAGAGATAAAGGGTATCGCCCAAATTCTATATGCTCTTCCTAAATTTCATTAACTACGATACTACTATGACAGGGTGAAAAAAAACCTATGAAACAAGTAAATAAAAACATTCTCTAACGAGAGAGTTGTTGGTATATAGGATTGACCAATGGTGGTGTAAAAAGCACGGAAACAAAAGTGACAGAAATTTTACTGGAAAATTGAAATAGGCCTATATTTAGCACACTTGCAATATAACAGCACATGCCTGAGTAATGGGCTAAATATAGGCCTATTTCAATTTTCCAGTAAAATTTCTGTCACTCTTGTTTCCTTGCTTTTTACACCACCATTGGTCAATCCTATATACCAACAACTCTCTCATTAGAGAATGTTTTTTTTACTTGTAAAACTTACATCTCATAATGAAAGATTTTGCAACTGCAAATGAGCACAGAAAAGAATTCTTTGGCATGTATTGACTCATTTTGTACTGACATTAATAACTGCATTTGTGTATCGGTATATGGGATCATGGCAGCCAAAAGGGACCTAGCGCGTATTTCTTCAAGTTATCAAATTATTTTTAAGAGACACCTATGTCCTCTAACCTTCTTTCTTATGCACTGGAAATTAGACCATCCATCATGGAGTTAGTGAATTTGTAATTACGCGTACATCTTAATTCTACGCGTCAACTTTGTACTCTTTCCTGGAATATGTGCTAGGTCCCATTTCGCTGCCATTTTATTTTGATGAACATGATTAATTTGCACCCCCAGCCCCAGGTATTATGGCCTTCCGTCACTTATGGACTAGCAAGGTGTAGAAGCTATACTACTAGTAGTAGAGCATCTGTACAATAATAATTTGGGTATGTTTTAAAATAATGTCGATTAAACAGAAATATATATTTATGGGATGTTCATGATACCACTGTTTTGTTAGCCTTTTTTTGGTCTATAGTGTGCCGTTAAGAAAAATTAGCATTATGCTGTCGTAGTAAACAGTTTTAACTATCGTAAAATGTATAATTAGTTTTGAGCTTTGATATACGAAGATCTGGACGAGAAGGGTCTTAGGTGATTTGCTCGAAAAAAAAGGTTGAGACCTTTGTAAAATATTTTGAGACAGTAAGTAAAAGTTCTAGTTCCCATTTTATGTAATTTCTAGGATTAATAGAACAGCCCACCACCAGCAGGGATATGTATCCTATTAAGCACACAAAACGTTGGGCAAGCCCATTGAAATGTATGGCACAAATTTACGCAACTTTGCCATACAAGATACAAGAGATTACACGAATAATACACTAACTAAACACAAGACAATTAACTATATACTTAAGTAAGCAGCCCTATTGGCCGGAAAGCTCTGGCTAGAATGGCCCTTACAATGGCCCTCATCAAGGTTATACCATACATGTATCGTTATATCAGATAACGACAAATTTGACAATATACTAAAACTGTTGCAGTGCAATCAACGTTGAATTTCTCTTCAACACACCTACTAGTAGTATATGATTACTAATATAATAATCCATCGTAAAAGTTTCTTATGATCAACGCAGAATCCAACTAGCTGGGCGTGGCTCGACTACCGGTTGCAAGATTTGTTCTGGAGGTGTTATATTAATAATAAAAGTATTGCATTGGTTATATTTTTATAGAAAGTACGCACACTGTAAGAGAATAGACATATGCACACACATGGTTATATAATATTGTGAAAATCATTGCACATTACGACATTAAATTTCTGTGGTCGGCAAGGTGCGCTGCTAGTGGGTAATAATGAACCCAAACCCACTGAACGCTGCAATTCAATTGTACATGTACCGTTGCTGCTGAACGGCTGCGGTAGTCAACTAGACAAATACACGAGTCGGATTGGCAGCAGTAAAAATAAATTAATTTGTTGATACCATATATGGGTGAATCCTGAGTACATGCCCTCCAGTGGACCGCGTCGCCTTTGTTTGTGCAAAAGGCTATAACTATACGCCATGCATATCATCCCACCTGATCTAACGTATCGTTTCTAAACCAATGTGCCTCATAATCTACTATGGATCGCGAGGGTAAGATCTAATTAACGCAGTACCACTTTCTTCTACGACTCAATCATGCTCTTACTATAATTCTATTAACTCTCAGATTCGCGTTCTAAGTAAGTTATAAATGAAATACCTGTTCTGAATAGAAGTTACGACGTCGGCTCAAACCGTCAAGTGATTCACCAAGGGCCGGGCGCTTTGTACCAATTATGTGCCGAAATTAATCCACACTCTAAATTAGCACAGTTGCGTGGGCGAACATTGGAGAGTCGCACATAGTCTGGGGACCCGCGACTGATGGCTGTACATGTACTATCATTGATCGCATCCGTTTTGTGGACTAGTTGGTATCATGAAATCATCATGTGGATCTATCACTGCCACAAACATTACTAGTCCCCAGACTATTTAGCATTATTATGGCGGATAATCTTTCTGTCTTGTGGATATGACCTTACCAGCCATCCACTCGAAAGGCGGAACCTTAATAAATAAACGGAACATCTTACGCAGTTGATCAAACAAAATAGGAAGGCAGGCATAACAAAAACTCTTGCCATATCCAGTTGGTAACACTCCAAAAACGCCCTACTCAGTGGCTATAGCTAAGGCTAGTAGATTTATATTATTCATAATGTTATGGCTTATAGTTAATGGCATACATGCTCGTAGGTGGGGCACAAATTAGATTCATACTACTGCACGAATTCGTGCAGTAGTCCGGATGCGAGCTAGTTGATAGTACAGCCATCAGTCAAGGTGAATGGCAATGGAATCACAGAAAGCCAGCTCAGGATCTATCTTTCCATAGTGTAGGAGAATCTTAGCCTGGATACATGTGCTGTATATTTGGTGATGGTCTACTCAACCTGATAAATTAGTAATTTTATTTTAGAATCATGGGACATGGGCATCTGTGTGCACATCTCATCTAACTTAGTAAAAGTTTCTGTATGTCATGCCTACAGATGCTTTGTTTTAACTCCCTTAGGGAAACCATGGGTAAATATGAAGCCGCATGAGCACATAACTTACCAGAGGCCCAGACATACCAATGTTTTGAGATAATATTCACAGCCATTATATGCAAGGCTTCCATCTTAGTAAAAGGTAAGTCTAAAGCTTACTGAAGTACCAGGTGCTCTCATATCCATAACCACAAAAAATAAAATGTACAGCCTCCTTTAAGGTACCATATGTAAAATGTTATACACACACACAAATGCATGCATGCACACATACACACACATACACACACATGCACGTACATGCAGTGGTGTGTACGTAAGAAGCACAGGGACAATTGCTAGCACATTTTTGTAGAACTGAGGGGACCCCCACCTTTATTAAATAAAGGGGGGTGGAGTGAGGTAATTGGTACACACCAATCGTAAAATGCAAAACATTTACCCCCCCCCCCCCCCCCCAACCTTCATCTACCTTCCTATGCATCTGGCGCACCCACGTGCACATGACACCCACCCACATGTTCGCACATTCATGTACACACACAGGAGTCATGCTTCACATATGCGTATATGCACACACAAAAATGGCTTTGGCAGTCATCCATCTAACCACACACACACACACACACACACAAAACTGGCCTTTGCTTTGTAGTTTGTGCTTGAATTATTATCTAATTTCCCTGTTGTCTCTTGTTGCTATGTGCCACATTAGGCCTGCACTACAAGAATGCACAAGTATGCACACAAACACACACACGCACACCCCACACACACTAATACACAAGTATAAACCACCCCAATCTTGTTGACAACATTCTGCCAGGTACTCCACTTGCACTCTCGTACCTCCATTAGTTTGTTTAGTATATGTATTCACCTCTTATGCAATTTCTTATGATTTTTTTTTTCCTACTGCTCCATAGCTTGCACATATATTTCTTTGGTTACAAAATAGTCTCATTGACATCACTTCTTATCTTTATGAACTATTTATTCTTGCTTTAGTGAACCTTTGCTACTAAAGGCCAGTATCCTATCAACATGAAAATGGAAATGGTAGTAGGTCTCATACCGGTTGGCTTCCACTAATGTACCCATGACCTCCACTTGATGCTCATATCCCATCACCTACACTGAGATACTCATGCTCCATCACCTACACTAGACACTCATGTCTCATCATTTACACTCACACACGTACATGACACACACACATATACATCACAGCACATATCAGCGGTGTTCTAATCTGAATCCATCATCGCTATGCATATATGTGTAAAAGTAAAACATCTGTTGAAAAACCTGATCCAAGTACAGCTTCAAGAAATGAGGAATCAGACAATTACATGAATCAAGAAATCACCTGGCATATAAGTTGGCATTGGTGACACAAAAAGAGAAGTCCAACTCATCTTCCAATCCACATCAACAAACTGAATTCTTATTCACTGGATTTGCTGCGTGAAATAGAATCAACTTGTTGATGAACATGAGGAAAAGGCTTTCATATATTAAAACATCCAGTGCTCCTATAATGGGAATGGTTAACTGATGTTGTTGCATGTTATCTTGCAAATTTTGAACCCATGACCTCTGTTCAACTGTAAAGGTCATTGCCATACTACTCCAACACTGAAATCCAAAAATGTTTTTGCATGTGCCTGAGCAGTTGACAGGTTTAGCCATTGTGCAGAGGTTGTTAAATTTGTTTTGTCTGAATTAAATAGATGTAGATATAACTTCACAATCTACATATCACCAATATCGACTTCAATGTTTTTGCCATATCGGAGGATGTGCAATGTCAAAGCTGATGCTGTGATTGTGGCCTATTTGCGATTGCATTTGCTACTATTTGTTTTGGAACCTATCTAGAAAACAATATTTTATTCTCAAGTGCAATGAAGCAACATATGATGAAGTGCATTGAAACTAGAATTTCCGTGAAGCACAAAAGATGCTGTACAGTAAAAAATCTGGATAGACAGGTCGTCAAGGTGTGCTGTGTTTGCATAATGCCCAGGATACCTCATAAAGCAATGATTGCCTGCAGCCAATGGAAGGTAAGTAATGGTGATATTTGCATTGAAGTTCCCAAACATGCATATGAACGTAATACCAAATGGCTACGCAACCATTGTGCTCTTTATTAGGTATTGTCATAACAATTCCTGTTGCTTTGTACTTCAATGATCATTAATACTATGTAGGACGGGAGTTTTTGGCAATGCAGTTTTCTCTTAAGATAGATATGAAGCATGTTGCTTTCAAACTATTCATAAAGCGCTATCTTCAAGCTCCCATTCAATAGCTCAGCGGAATAGTCACGGAACGGAACGGAATATTCTGTGACATTCCGCTCCGTTCCGTGTTTTAGTAAACGCCAACAAATATGGCTGCAACGACATCATTAGGATTTGGTACGTTCCTTCAGTGCTATAAATCTGAAGCTATTCAGCAGTTTACGGAGTACCTTCTGTATCACCCAGAAGATTACGATAGCTTACTGTTTCGTGGAATTAGTTTCGGCATTATCCAAAACGTGAGTAGTGCCATTTGCGATTTCATGGAAGCCGCGAAGTATGGCAACCCGTGCCAAAAGATGGTTGCCGATGCTCATAGACTTCTCTACGAAGATAAGACTGAGGATGCCATTTCTACTATCTACCAGACAACGCAACGGTTTCCGTCTGACCCCATCGGATGGCATTTCTACGGTGCTTTTCGCCACTCATCGAACATTTGCGACGACGCAACAATTGCAGCGTTTGAGAAAGCTATTGAACTTCAGTTCCCGCAGGCAGCTTTGTCTCATTATTATTTAGGGGAGATTATGTTGTCAAAAAGTAATCATGATGCAGCGGTAAAGCATCTGGCGGAAGCTGTAAAACTTAATCCAACGTTTGCACCTGCATATCTCGAATTAGGGAACGCATTGAGAAAGCTCGAAAGGCATGAAAGCGCAGCAGATTGTTTTAAGAAGGCCCGTCAGCTCAACCCCTCGCAAACTGAGGCTCACAATGGGCCCGCTGCAGTTCAACAACAGCAGAATACTTCTGGTGCCCCAAGCGCTGCAGCAGCAGGACAGGGTGGTGGAAGAAGAGGTGGTGGTGGAAAGAAAGGTGGTGGAAAGAAAGGTGGTGGTGATGGTAGTAGTGATGATAGTGATAGGGATGATGGTGGTGGAAAGAAAGGTGGTGGTGATGATAATGGAAGTGGTAATAATAAAGGTGGTAGTAATAATAAAGATCCCAACACAGAGGCTGGAGAACAATGGCAAAGTTTGAAGTCTAAAGCAAGGGGAGAACAGAGATTGTATGAAAAAGATAACAGAAAATATGTTCGAACAAAGCTAGACATAACTGGGAAAGGTAAGGAAGAGGACATCCTTATTTCAAAAGACACAGCCAAACATGGGGGGGCCCAATTCAAAGTCTATGATGTGAAAAATAATAGAGCTGTGTTTAGAGGATCCCTTGACCACAAATTGAAATTAATGGAAAGAAAGCATGAATCTCAGGAAGGTACATCATTTCGCCTGTCAGAGCTTAAGCAACAGAGTTAGTTGAGATGTTTTTTTGGCAGAACAGTCAGGTGTATTATGTATGTGAGGTGGTATGTGCATAGTTGCAAATATATGCTTTTTCTATATAACATGGTTGTATTTTTTTACAAAGTAGTTCTCATTGTCATTGAGGATAATAGCAGGCTACAACATTCCATGACAGATCATCCAAAAGGGCATGCACATCACACCTCACATTTGCTTATCATAGTATGTTGGGAAAAGTACCCACACCATGCAAGTCTAGAAGCCAAAGCCAAGTGATACTATTGTATTTTTCAAAACAGTGTGGAAAAAGCTAAAAAGGCTGTTCCAGGATGCTACAATGGCCGGAGGACAAAATTGGGCATGGCAGATCAGCCCAGGCCAGCTATGCAGTTGAATGGGAAAGTGTAAGCAACGCCTAATGTATAATTAAGCAGTGAGGTTTGCAAGCTAGTAGGTTCACATCGATCAGAGGACCTGTAGGGAATATAACTGCCCAGCAATTTAATTGCCATGTTTCATGCACAAAACCTCTCCCAGCAAAAAGTTCTTGGGCAAGATTCCTGCCAAGAAATTGCCCAAGGCTTGCCCAAAACCTGCCCAGAACTTGCCAAGACCTTTCCCAAGACTTGCCCAAGATCTTTCCCAAGATTCCAAGATTTATGCCGGCCAAGTTCTGGCCAAGACCTTGCCAAAGATCTTACCCAATATGATTCAAGAAATGATGGCAAGATCTTAGCCAAGATGTTATAATATCGAGGTTTAGGCAAACCAGCATCTCCAATTGCCAATGATACATGCACTATAGCTATTAATTAGATGGAAGTAAAGCATGTTTAAAATAGCACATGAAATGGATTATACAATATGAGATTTAAGTCAGTCTAATTGCAAATGAAATGGCAGCACATGAAAGTTACACATTCTGTATGTATTGATCTGTAATGCCCTAGGCCAGCAGGAATATATATGACATTCAGATAAATACATGATAGGTGCATCATTCCACAAAGAGACCACACCTCCCACTCGACGAGGGAACCCCTTTCGCTGGACATGGGGAAGACTGCAGCAGGGGGATGAGTGATGAGATCACCTTCACTTACATGATATATATAATTAAATATACTTGGGACGGTGTCCAGCAAAATCACCGTTCTGGAGTTTAAATTTTATCACTATAAAAATTGTAAGTTACACAAAGCAACATATCTTCACAATGCTTTAATATTTTCTTTTCAAATTTCGTACACTTGTTCACACATCAGTTCTCTCTGTGCAAACCGATTTAGATGCTCTAGATATTTCCATGCCACGGTTACAAAGGTCTCTAACCTAATGGGTTAAGATTCCATATTTCTCCATATAGGAGTGACGATAACATGTCAAATTTGGAGTGTAAATAGAAGGGTCCTGTGATTTCTGCAGATCGTTAAGTTTTTTCCTATCCGTTACGGAGATATAGATTTTCAAAGTAATTCGACATTTCGCGCCACTCACGTTAGCAACCCAATTCCCATTCTTCCAATATGCGATTATGTAATGGCCACGCCCTTTAAAATTGAAATGATGTTGATCATGCTACGTGGTATATAAGCGATCATACCTCGTACGGTATGTTTCAAAAGAGTATCGTACGTTCATATGTATCGCTAGCATATGTTTATGGTGGATCTGTGAATATTCATGGAGTTTATATTGTGCACCCTTTTTCTATATCTGCTCAGTTTGTGGCATGTACATGTAAGCATGCATGTACCATGCCTTCTAATCATGGTACCACCTTCTTCACCCTCTACACTAGTCTGGGGACTGGATGACTTGCTTGCAACAGTCAGTTATCTGGTACACAAACTGCGGTACCTTTACTCAGTATGGCATCTCTCTCTAGACCATTCATATTCACTGCCTTTCTTTCTATCTTTACCTCCTCTTACTCCCTCTCATTTTCCCTGCTACCTTCCTTTCTATTACACCTCCCCTCCTCCTCCTCCTTTCTTTTGATTGCATCCACACCTCCCCCTCCTCTCATTCTTCTCATTGCATCCACCCCCCACCTTCTCCTTTCTTCCTCTTCCCATTGCATCCACCCTTCCCCTCCTCCTCCTCCCTCTCTTCCTCCTCTTTCTACCTTCCTTTCCATTGCATAAATAAGTGATAAGAGACATGTGTAGGAAGATAAAATTCCTTATTTATCCAGCTTTTTAACTATTGGTATTGTAAGTCAATGTGCAAGCACCCGGAATTATTTTGGCACTTCAGCACATATAATGTTCTAGCAATATAACCTATCATTGGTTATTTCACAACTAAAAGGGTGACAATGCAACAGCCTAGTAGGCACTGCCAACAATTAGGCAGGGACATCAGATGTTCCACAACCCTCCTCTTTCCCCCCCTCTCCTTACTTATAGTGTACTTTGTTTTTGGAAAGACCTTAGTGCTATGACATGCACACATTGTTCAAAACTACTTGTTCTAACTTCCATGTAGAGCATGTACAAAGGTGCCCTACAACGTACTATTCTACCATGCAAGCTTGTCTATGTAAACCACTGGCCACCCACAATCTGTACTGATAAGGGTATAATAATTTTATAAAAGGCTAATACTTACATATGTGTAGAGTTCAGTTCTTGCACAGGCTCTGTATAATAATCTCTTACAATAGCCTTTTCTATAAGTTGCATGTAGTTTGCACATCCCAAAAATACATTCCGCTGACTCCAAGGTGAACAGGTATATCGAGGTCAACACTTCCTTTGAAACAAAGTGGTTAATATTAAATACACTCCCTACCCAAGAAGGTGGAAGGGGGAGGAGGAGGTAGAGGAGGGGGAGGGGTGGATGCAATGTGAAGAAAGGTAGGAGGAGGAGTGGGAGATGCAGGAGGATGAAAAGAAGGAGGGGAGGAGGAGGTAGGGGAGGAGATGGAGGGGGATGAGGAAGAGGGGGAGGATAGAGGAGTAGGAGGAGGGATGTGTGAATGCAATAGGAAGATAGATAGGTGGGGGAGGAGGGGAGGAGAAAGATGAGGGGGAAGGAGGAGAAGGTGGGGGAGGAAGAGGAGGAGGTAGAGGAGGGGAGGAGGAGGTAGAGAAAGGGGAAGAGGTAGGGGAGGAGATGGAGGCGGATGAGGAGGAGGTAGAGGAGTAGGAGGTAGAGGAGTAGGAGGAGAGATGTGTGAATGCAATAGGAAGATAGGTAGGTGGAAGAGGAAGTGAGGAAGAGAGGAGAAGGTTCAGGGGGGAAGGAGGAGAGGAGGAGGTAGACGAGGGGGATGTGGTAAAGGAGTGGGAGGAGGTAGAGGAGGGGAGGAGGAGGGGAGGGATGAATTGACTAGGAAGATAAGTAGAAGGTAGAGGAGGGTGAGGAGGAGGAGGAGGAGGATGGGGAGTATAGGAGGGGAGGTGTGAATACAATAGGAAGATAGGTAGGAGGAGGATGAGGAGTAGGAGGAGGAGGAGGGGGAGGATGAAGGAAGATAGGAGCTAGGGAGAGGAGGAGGAGGTAAGATAGATAGAAAGGCAGTGAATATGAATGGTCTAGAGAGATATGCCATACTGAGTAAAGGTACCGCAGTTTGTGTACCAGATAACTGACTGTCGCAAGCAAGTCATCCGGTCCCCAGACTAGTGTAGAGGGTGAAGAAGGTGGTACCACGATTAGAAGGCATGGTACATGCATGCTTACATGTACATGCCACAAACTGAGCAGATATAGAAAAAGGGTGCACAATATAAACCATGAATATTCACAGCACCACCGTAAACATATACAAGCGAACGTACGATACTGTTTTATGTTGAAACATACCGTACGAGGTACGACCGCTTATATACCACGTAGCACGATCAAAGCGGGGTTCACTTCAAATTTAAAGGGACTTCAAATTTAAAGGGCGTGACCATTACATATGATATCATGTGTCTCGTACCCAGACCCACATCGCAGCTGCGGATGGATTACATCACCGCTACGCGAGTAGCGTAGTGGTGATCAATCTAGTTGTACACGCGGCACCTGTGGTTATGAGGCCTACTTGGATGGGACCTGGTTCGGAGGCAACTGTCCACACCAGTGCCTCAAGAGCTGGCAGAGCTCTAGAAGGTCGCCTGAGACACCTCCTCCACAGAGGTGTGGCCCCTTCAACGTCCAGTGCCACCAACAGGGCAGGGATCAGGAAGTACTACGCCTTCTGTCAGAAATTTAACCTGACCACTCTGCCAAGGAATCAAGCACTCCACCAACCTTTTTACCGGGTATCTCAGTCAAACGCGGAGTGGGGAAGGTTCGTCTATGGGAGAGGGAAGTTTATCAAAGTGGGCATGCTTACCCCTCTTGACTTCGTGCCTCGAGGAGTAGGATATGGTAGTGAAGGCAGAAGGGGGCGTTGAGGAAGCTGCTCTCCCACGACCTGGAGTGGTGGGTCCTCTCGCGCCGCTTGAACTTCTTCTTGCATGCGTCGGAGTCGCTGGACTCAGACGACGAGCTGGCTGCTCTCCGAAGATGAGGATCGGCTGTGACATCGTTTCTCGCTCTTTGCCTTTTTGGCGCGATTGTGAGGGGCTTGCTTCGTATCTCTGCCCATAGCAGATCAGAACGCCGTAACCTGTTGGCAAGCTTACGAACGTGTCCCGACCACGGACCACGTCTTCGATGATTCGGAACTGTTCGTCCTTAACTTTGACATACCCCATACGTTCACCCGCCGACTGAATCGCACGTATTATCTGTACTATCTCTGCCTGTACATCATCCTTCTCTAGCCTTACCGCCATAACCGATAACTTCGATTGATAACTACACCACCAGGCAAGTTAATTTTGTATCAAATATGGAATACATATTTGAAACATTCATCTCCGCAAGCGTATACATAATTGTATCAGATATGAGTATTTGTAACATATTAGCAAAACATATTTGATACATATCTGCTTGCTAAGATCGATGTTTCAAATATGTTTTTTGCTATGATACAATTATGAGTTATGATACAAATTTGAACTTGCCTGGGTGTGTAGAATGTGCAATTAGCGCGTACCTCAAATCTGATTGGTCGCTACAACATTCCGGCGCAACTGGACAGAAATTTGTAGAGGACACTAGACCCACTACTCGCGTAGGCGTTGATTCCATCCGCAGCTGCGATGTGGGTCTGGATACGGGACTAATATAATACACGCATCGACCTCACAAGGGCTAAGTCGTGCCACGTGTCGGCGGTCAACGGGTTCGAAATCTGTCCACTACCCACCCCGACCTCTGCTACCTCACTCCATCACCAATGTGATGTGATCTAGTCTGGGAAGCTGATCCGCCCACCTGTCGACCTCGTCGCCCGAGGGGCGGATCTTCGTCACACCCCTACGGTGGTTAAAGGGGGCGGAACCCAGACACCCTCCAAAGGACGAAGTATTAGATAGTGGCGTAAACGACATTATACGTGCTGGCTCGGTAATTAAGGTACTGCGTAAGCACAATCGTACTTAGCGTAATTGATGTAAAATACTAGTACGTGATTTGAAAAAAAAAAATCCAATGGTGAAGGTGACCTCGCTTAGGGGAGAGAGGTCGTTCGAACCCATCGACCCCCCCCCCCTTGCGTACGCCCACGCACACACACTGTGCACACAAACCTCACGTGCGGTGATCACGTGTCGATATTGTGGAAGGGGGGGGGGGGGGGGTACAGTACCATTGACAGGTGCATAATCGTGCGCGTTTTCAATAGGCCTACGCTTTATGCTCGGTTTCAGTAAAACAATAGAGTGGTGTTGTGGGTGGAACTGCACGATAAGTTTGTATCGAAGGGCATTGATACAGCGATCCGTATAGAGAGGTTGCAGTGTCATCCCGGGAAGAGCGGCGGCCATGTTTTTTGGTGTCTCCAGTCTGTGACAGAATGTTTCCAATCTGTAACAGATTATTTACAACCTGTAACAGAACTCGGGACACCAAAAAACATGGCCGCCGCTCTTCCCGGGATGGCACTGCAACCTCTCTATATGATATGCCTAATCCCTGACGAGTTTCGCGATCCAACTTCTCCTCAATTTTGATCCGGAACTTCTCCTATATGCGTGCAAATTTGCCTTCTCCTGTGGCCATATTCGACAACCCAAATGATGAAGAAGTTATGTAAAGATGGGTATTATCCTCCATTGAAGCAAATGCAGACTGTTTCATGCAATACTAGTAGATGTATTCTCATTGTCAGTCTCATAAATCTTTTTATTCACTTGGACCATGGTGTCGTGGGACATAAATGAATCTAGCTAGTAGTGCCCTTGCGTTACGTAAGTCTAACGAGGGTTGCGTTCTAACAAGGGTTGCGTTCATACTTCCTATAATATAATAGATCCACCAAGATTTTAGACATAGGGAATTGGTGGCTGGTTATGAATCGAGTATGTTATTAATGGACAAATAGTAATAAGCTACAATAATTTTAATAGTTGCGCAATAAATAGAGTTTACGCAGTGATGCCAGCCAACAGGTAAGTACCAGAGATGCCAAGATCATAGCCTCAAAATGCGTATGACGCTATATGCGGCCATATAAAAAGCAATACACGGGGTCGGGACGTGTTACACGCCTTGGCATCTCTGAAGTACTGTAAGAAGCTTGCAAACTACGTTGCAAAATACTGTAATATTTAGCGCGTGCCCAATGATGCGAAGTGTTGGCAGTAATTAATGATCACCCCACATTTGTTGGACAGTAGTAACTTTCACCAGAAAACTGCATCGAAATCAAGATTTACTTAGCTACATCAATTTTTTAAGTCGCTACCGGTGACCAGATAATAAATAGCTACAATTCTGGGTGCTATTAAGCAACGTTAACATCTCCATACATGGGGTTTTTATACTACTCGATGTTTCTAATGCACGTACATGCTTAGCTATTAATAGCTACTTTATCGTATGGCCTCTGATGCGGCTTGCAATTATTTGTTTCAGTGCGCGTATTGAGTTGGGAGGTGTAACAGGACACAACATCAAGCAATTGAAGAAATTGAATGCTGTGGTGTTCCCAATTTCATACACTGAAAAGGTAGGGTTAATGAGTAGTTGTATTAGTAGTGTGTTGTCTGATCAGGATTTGTATTGCAGGCACAAATATACAGCCAAATATGTGCCCTAAACAGGACAATATGTTGGGTGTGAGGTTATTGGGGTCCTGAAAAGTACTGTTTGCAGGGTAGGAGATATGATGGTAATTGTCTTGGAGAATGATAAATGTACCAAGTTTGTACTAGTTTCTCCCAACACACTAGTTACTCCCAACACACTACCTGATAGAGAAGCAGACCTGCTATTCTCTATTGCCCTCACTGTACATTACATATCCGAGCATGTCCACTGAAATCAGTGTGATAGGAAGGGATCAATTGTGCATACAGGTTGCTAAGTTGAACCAGGGGGTAAAGGACTGTACATATTGTGTTTAGACAAGTGGCAGCATCATTATAATGTTACCGACCATTTTAGTATGCTGATTTTACTGGTGATTACATAAGCAGCTTACTGCACCCTGGTTGCAGACATAGTGTATGATATGTGGTAGGTTGATTTCAATTAGGTAAAATCTTACTATGGTTGATGATGTGTTTGTATGTACTGTTCCATTTTTATCCACTTGTTTTTTTGGTTTTCCACTTCCATGCACATGTGTAGTTTTATAAGGATGTTTTGGAGCTGGGAGAACTTGCTAAGTTGGGTAAGTGAACTCTGTGTATTGAGTACATGTATTGGTCTACTTTTAAGTTTTTAGTTCTTAATAGGGGGGGGGGGGGGGCAAGGAAATCTGTATGGACCCCATCGTCCAATACTGTAGAGCTTGAAGAGAGAATTACGAATCAATAAAAATCTGACTTAAGAGAAAAAAGATACGGGGGATTTTTAAAAGAGGGCGTAGGGGTACCACCCTACGCCCTTTACATTTTATCGCATTTTAAAATCTTTTTTGTTCCGCTTCAGATTCACATGGGATTCACACTAATTGATTCATCGCAGTGAAAGTAGCTAGTTAGGACCCAAGTACAATTTGTAAACCCTCGCTAAAACCTTGAGCATGTTTGAACCCGGTAATTAAACCTACCACACGTATCTTGGAAACGGCTGGGTTAAAATGTTAACTACATCGTTCTAGGTTTTAGCGAGGGTCTACAGATTGTACTTGGGTGCTAATGAGTTACTTTCACTGTGAGGAATCGATTGGTGTGACTCCCACGTGAATCCAAAGTGAAACAAAAAAGATACAAAAATGCGATAAAATGTAAGGGTACGTCCTCATTTTAAAATCCCTCATATCTTTTTTCTCTTAAGTTTTAAAACAGATTCGTAATCCTTTCTTCAGGCTCTACAGTATTGGATGATGGGGTCCATACAGATTTCTTTGCCCCCCCCCCCCCCCCCCCGAGTTTTTATTTATAGATGTCTAGAAAACAATGCTAAAAGAGGCCAATGTACAGGGCAATTGTAAAGTTGCGCAAAATGGTATAAATCCCAAACTGAACATTTAAATAAACTGAACAGTAAATTCTAATTAATAACTTTGCAGTAATCACTGGCATGATTTTGGTTTCATTAGCATAATTTTTCCCTGCTCAGCTCTGGAGTTATACCAGTTATACCAATTCAAAGATTTTGTGCGACTTTCTGATCACCCTGTACATTACAGTGCAATGCTTATTCCAGTAGCACAATTGTATTGTACATAGGTCTCCTTTAGTATGATTTTACTGATAACCTATGCTTTGCTTACTTGATGTTGCTGCCACGGACTCACAAGTGGCTTTAACTCTACTTCATTTTTGTGATAGTTTTTGCAGGTTGAGTTACTTGGCTCGCTCACAATTCCAACCAATTTGGTATTAGATGCTTTCAAGCTATTTGACGATGGTAGAACCAATTGTATAACAACAAACTTGTGTTTGTAATTGATGTATAATTCCTATCTATGTGTGTTTTAATTTACATAAGAACTAATTATATTCCACATATGTAACTACCTGCTAATGTCAAGATGATCTTGAAATGATTGCTCTGGCAACCGATCTAGTCAGAGCCAGGTTCAGTCAACTAAAAACTGAAATACAGACTGATATTTACCATTTGCTAGTGCATGGAATTATTGACAACAATAATTTATTTGCAGTGCAATCTGTTGGATCACTGTATTGTGCACATGAATGTGGCCATAAAAACATACTGATCACTACAAAACAATTTAACTTGGAACCTGTTAACATGAATACTTAAGTACATGAATACTTGCTAGATTCTATGTTCTCATGTTCTCATATCAGTTAAATATGTCAACTACTATGTTATTGTTTAATTCCAAATCCTCTCTAGCTTATTACAACGACATTGTTGTTGGTGGTGTATGCTGCAGAATTGAGACGGAAGGAACGCAGAGAAGAATTTACATCATGACACTTGGTTGCCTTGCACCATATAGAAGATTAGGTGTAGGTAAGTAATTATTTTATATAACGGCATTGGCATCCTTGATTATTGCTGCACTTCTGTTAGTTTTTGTGATATGTTTGTATCAGGGAGAAGGATAAGGTGGAAGTGGATAGTAATTTGGACATACAGTAGTAATCATGTGTTTGAAAAACGCATTCATGCCCTTTTTCAGTTAAATAAAATCTATGCCCACAACCCGATTGCTTGAGCAGGAAGGATTGGTTTTTAAAAAATTAGTGTATTTGAAATATTGAACTGTTGCAGTTGTGGCAAAATTCTTCAGTCCTCTGCTTCCATGTATTATCAGGTACCGAGCTGCTGGGTCATGTCTTGAAAATAGCAAAAGAGGATGGAAATATCGACTACATTTATCTGTAAGGGAATGTGTTTACATAAGATGCTAAGCTGTTACTGATTATTATAATTTCACTGTTGATCAATAATTACACATCATTACGGCTTAGATTTAGTGATACGTTTGGTGAAAGAGCTCTACCACGTGTTTCAATAGGTTGTGACATAGATAGAAGAATACCTGGATAGAAATGATCCGCGTTTCGGTACGTGACACATTTGGTGTAATAAATTTATATGGCGATACCAAGGGCCGAAAGTATCAAAACCTTAGATACAACTTTAATCACTATACACGTACATGCGTTCCCTTCAACTGATCATAGTAACTGCGTAGATGTATCTAAATGCTATCTAGCTTGCCTTTTCCGTGCACAAGAGGTACCGAAACATACATAGGTCCGCGGACGGTTAAATGAATATAACCCACAAAACTAGAAGACATTTGCACATAACGCGTAACTTTGGTCTACCTTTGACAGTACGCGTTCCACACATCAACTCATTCTTAACATTTAAAAGAAAATTGGACTTTGCTGCATGTGTCTAACTCACACGCTATGTACTGAAACACGATAGGCCCGCTACGTGTTCACCAAGCAGTTGTACCCACACGCTGAAGCCCCTTACAACAGATATAGGTTTGTTCCACAGAGGGAATAATGCAATGTTTTGCTTGTAGAAATGAATGGTTGGAAGCTTTTCTAAGTTGAGATATATGTTCCGAAGAGGCTGAAATGACAGATAGGGTACCTACATAGAGTATGCTTAGTGAATTGCATGAACAATAGTCACTAACCTGGAAAGTAAGACAAGTGGGAGTATGAAGAATGCCAAAGATAACGATTTTTGTGTTGGATAGCAGTGAAAGTTGGGAAAAAAGCGTACGCTACAAAGGGTTAATCGAAACACAGTTCACTTCAAAGGGTCCGCCGCCTGCAATTGACAATTCAATGGATCACGTGACGCGTTTCGAATCCAGATATTCTTCTATCTATGGTTGTGATATAGACATGTGTGGATGAAAGGTTGAGGGGTTGAGGGATTGACCACATGCATGTAGCTTTGAACAATAGAACATGTAGAGTTTTCCTCAAGTACCTATGGCATCATGTACATGCAATTGAATGCCAAGGAATGTACATCAGTACTGTATTGACATATATACTTGCATCTTATTGTGGCATAGATAAACTAGAGGTCAAGTCTATAGACTTCTGACGGCTCTCGCATTCATTGAAATACTTATGATAGGGATGGCGAAATAATGTAGCTTCAAATGCAGACACAATAAATTAGCGAAGCAAATGTACAAAAACTGTTTCAAAAGGAAATCCAAGGTGTTTTTCAGTGAGCGAACGAAAAAGGTAGTAAAAAGGATATTAAGTGTACACCTTTACCTCTGAAAGCTTGAGGCAGTTACAAGAGAATGATATAATGGCGAATCATCTTTCCTTTGCAATCATTGATGAGACGTTTCTGATGTGAAACAAGCTCCAGTGATCTAAATATTCACCATTCAAGGTGTATTTGTAGTTTTTTTTTCGTTAAACAATCAGTCACAATGCATATAATTAATTCGGATGTAGCCTATGAATGTGATTTTAGCTTTGTGACTTAAGGCTAGCATGCACTGAACTTTCTGCAACTCAAATGAATAGTTTTACTGAGTTTGTACACATTCATTTGAGTTTAAGGCGATAAATCTGCCCATGTACAGTATGCTGGCCATCAAGTCACAATTCTAAGTTACAAAAATAATGTATGTGAGTGTAACTGAGCAGCTTGCTTAGTTCCCAGAAGGGATTAATGCCTGCCGTGTATGGTATACCCTGCCCCACATGGTACCATCACCATACCCTGCCCCACATGGCACCATCACCATACCTACATGTACCCCACATGGCACCATCACTGGATCATTTCACAGGAAACAGACCATCCTTGCACAACATTCCATGCTGTATTTATTCTCCCTTTCTAACTACACTAAATAGGTATACCCCAAGTTATTTGGTTTATAAAACGCAACATTAGAATAATTAATTTTTGTGATGACCTTTAGCACTCTGTAGTAGATTTTTATTATAAGTATGTTACTCTTGACATCACTGGATTACTCTGCTTGTATGCATTGCGCTGAGAAACCTGTTTTTAAGTACAGCATCCAGTTCGATTCCTTTATATGCTGATTCAGTTTCCTCCATTAAAGTGGAAATAGCTCATGAACAGCACCCTGAAAGTGTGAATAGGGAGAGCAGCTCAACCGAGTGTAATTACTCGGGGCAATGGGGGACCCAAGATCTCCCACCGATTGTAGTTCGGCCTTTTTTACCCTGTGGCTCCTTGACAGGGGGTTTGGGTAGTTGCGCTGGAGGGGGGTGGGGGGAGGCTTTTAACCAATTCTCTCTGGACTAATTTAACATCTATGGACATAGGGATGGGGCAATCAGTCATCTGATTGATTTTAACAGTTGTCTTACTGATCTCCTTCCACTTTTAGAGGCTATAGGCGAAAGCTGATTGCCCTGGTCCTCGATGTTATCAGAGCCTAATAGCTCAACTTCTTTTCCTCTATCCTCTATTTTCTCATCGTCCGACAACATGTTGACCCGTCTGTTTCTTTCAGGCCCCATCTGCTCTAATGGCTGTGAATAGCTCTATGGTCTATGACGATCCTTATGGGTCATTTTTAACTCGGACAAGGGTCAGGGGTGTCCCATCACTCTCACTCAGCCTCCTGTTCCTCTGGTGTTTATGTTACTGATGACATACACCTTACAAATGCCTTGGACCACTTCAATTCTCGTGTTTCTCCAAACAAGGAACTTTCTGTCAATCCTGTGGTTTCCTCACCTGTCAGTCAGAAGCTCTGACTATTGCTTTCAAGGCCTTTTTGATCAATCGTCTCCTGCTAACAAGGCTAGGCTGCTGCCACACGACATCCTAGCTATCAGTTATTCTCTCCACATCCCTAGGTCTACTACATCTGGACCCAATTCTAGGTAGCTGTGAAGTGGCGTGTGTACCTCCGCAGGACTCTCACTGTGCCTTTTGCCCTCCATAGACCCTCTTGGACTCCATGTGTTAACATGCAAATTTGAGGGTGATCTAATGCACTGAGGGACACTTCTCCACTGTGTGCATGCTTCATTCCAAGTCGCTGGGCTCTTTCCCGACCATTTGCAGTCACAACCTGCTGATATTCTGGTAAGTTGGAATCTTGGAAGGCCCGTTGCCCGTTGTCTCACCTCAAAATCCTGCAACTTTAACTGAAGCAGGAGCAATGGTTGGTGCAGTCCTTGAGGCAACGGCGAGCAGGAAACACCAGGTCAATGATGAAAAGTGTTTAGCTGTAGGGTAGGTCTCAACCTCTCTAGCAGTTGTCTCTTTTGGGGCTTGAGGTAGGAAGGCTAAATACAAGTAGCTTAGTAGAATTACAAATTGCATAATTTATATTCACTTCTTGGTATCTTTAATGAACTAATGTGTACCACAACTATTTATTAATCTATAAGTGACGAGGATTTTGACAGGTTAACCTGTCATGTTTTGACAGGTTAACCTGTCAAAATTTGATAACTCATAAAACATTTACACTACTAGATTCAAAGGTTCTACAACATCAAATTGTTTAGTGTTCAGAGTAATAGTTGACCCTTAATTTAACTGGCTCTTCAAAGCATTCCTTTGATGTTTTTCTATGCAAGATCACCCAGTTTTTGATCCACATATCCCATATGGCTTTCCTTCTTCATTTGCTGCACCTCAAACAGCAGTAATAAGCATTAGAATGAGGTTCTGTGCACTCTCTGCACCTAACACTTGTTCCATGAAGTTCTTGTCTTGGGGTTTTCCTTCCTTTGCCAAACTTCTGAGCCTTCCAATCAGCTACAGAAATAGCTTCGTGAGCAGTTGCATCCTTTTCCTTCTCTTCTTCCTCTTGTAATGCATCTCTACTCCTCTTTCTCAACTGCATTTGTTCATGAGTTTTTTCTGGTGCCCCAACCCTGTTGTTAGTAACTGCACTGTCAACCGCTCCACAAATTTATGGTGTGATAGAGGTGTGGGTAATTGATTTTCTAAGCAATACAGCTTGAAGGAATCAACCTCACATATACCACAAATGGTGCTGAAATTTCTGAACCACCAATCGTGAGTAGATGCATCTTCCATTGCTAAGCTGACTTGCCTAAGGTGGTTATGCACATCAACAATACATGCAGCTTGAAAATATTCTTTTATTGCAGATGTTCTAGGCACAGTGCGAGTTATTCGTTCACTGCTTCCAGAAGCCTCATTGATTGTCCACCTCTGTTTTATGTGAGGGTCTACAGGCAGAGTGTGGTGTGCTGACCCACACAAAATCTTCTTGGGCAATCCTTCTGTGCCTGGCTCATTCCATGCATGCCCAAAGATAAGCTTTGGTGTTCCATTGATGTTTTGTGCTGGATGGTGCGAGTTTCCCCTCTCAACGCTCCTTCATTCCATGCAAGGGATTGGAGATATTTCTTTGGAAATCCAGCTGATGCTGTCTTAAGCATACCTAAATAATATGTGCCATGCTCAGGCAGGGCCTTTACTGTCTGCACAGAGGTGAAGTAAGAATCTCCATAGACTATGTGTCCCTTGCCATGCAGCATTTCTGTCAGCCTCAAAGAAAGAGCTACATGCTTTGGGTACTTGTCACACCATTTCTTTTGCTCCATTGATTCCTTACGTTCTTGATATTCAAGGAAAAGCATGATACCAGAAAATGCATCAGCCATACACTTGTACTCAAATCCAACACCAACTGGCTTTCTTATCAAAATTTTGGTGAGGTGAGGAATACCTTCAGGTGTGTCACTGAAAAATGGGATCCATTTACCCATACTCTCATCAATGCAAACACCAGTTCCAGGAGTAATGTTGCTCTTACGAGTAACATTGAAGGCAGAAATGAGGTAAGTAACATGTGCACAGGGATCGGCTGCAGAATCTTGGGGCCACAACTTGAGATATTTTCTCCACTGTTCAAAACGATCTCGTACCAACCCAAACCTTCCTCCAATGTTCATTGCTGGCACAAATCCATTTGTTGTACAACTCATGAATGCTACCAGCTGGTAAAAGAGTCCTCCCATATAAGACTCCAATGCACTGGATAAATTGATCTTCAGTGAAAGCATCTTCATTGTCAGGCAATGATGCATTAGTCCAACCCAGAGGACCATTCTCAGCAAGATACCAGTCCACAGGAAACAAAATATTCCAACAATCCTCCTCTGTTTTATGCTCCTGATGTGCCATTTCATGTGGCCAGTGCATTTGGAACATTTTATCACCCCAACCATCCTTTGCACGCTGATCAGCCACCACGCCCCCTTCCATTATCTCCACTTGAGGAATTCACCTTCCAGCTTGCATTTCAGGGGATCATCGACATCATCTTCACCTTCTTGACGCCCCTCATTGTCCTCCTCAGCTTCAGCTTCCATTTCGTGACTTCCTCTAGCTCCTTGCTCCTCAGGACAGGCGTTTTCTATTGATGGAGCGGTTACTGAACCCATGTCCGCATCTGCAGTTGGAGTTACTTTTGGCTTCCAAAACGCTTTACCATGATCCAATACCATTGTGGCCTTAGGCTGGAGTTGCCTTCCCATATCAAGTTTTGAAAAATGGTTGGAATACACATTGTAATGATTAAAACTGAAGGTGTCTTATTCAGAGTGTGGAATTCTATGTTCCTGATACCAGTCCATACATTGGGATCCTCTTTGTGGTTGCATACTGCAAGCCTGATTAATCCGTTTTGATACTGGAATACTCTTTTTGACCGCAAACTAACAGTCACAACAAAGCCATCTGTTGGCCGACTGACAGTACTTAGTAGAAAAAAGAGTATGGCGCCGCAGGCGCCCACGTAGAGCCAAGGTGGCGTTTATTAAGGGGAGAGGAGTTAGTAAGTTTCAATGAAGAGTGTCGGGAGGGAGGGACGGGTGCAATTTGAGGGCGGATTCGGAGAGGGGGTGAAAAGTAGAGGGGCGTAGCGGGCCTTCGGCCCCACCTACCCTGCCCTAAGCCCTAATTTTTCCATCTAACACTCGCAGTCCTTCGGACTGCTTGTTCTAGTATCCATTGTTCTTTTCCTTGAAATACAGACACATACTTCTTTCTAGCTCCTCCTGCACAACACTGCATGCTTTGAATCGTACTGAAAAATCGTCACACCATCGATTTCAACAGAGAATAGCTTATATAACGGTGACAAGTGGCGACGAATGCAATGTCGAAAATCAAAAAGAGCACAGGTGGAGAAAGGCGATGGTTGTGTTTATCACGTGCCAGTTAATCTTAATCGATCTTCTACTTATAGTACAATGAAAATTACAAGCCATCAAATGACATTACCCCTGGGGGAATGTTTGTTCCCCAGGGGTAACACTTGATCATTTAAACATTAAGGGATAATATTGAGGCAGAGCATTGGGCAAGTGTGGGGGAGGATCAAAAGCCTCCAAAAACAGCAATGTGCTAGGCGTGAGATACCAGGTCTGTTGAGCTGGGTACAGTGCTTTGGGATGTTTGTTGCCGTAATGGCCTCTGTTCACCCTGACAAAGTGCGTCAGCTGTTGGCGTACCAGACCTTCATAATTCAGGAGGGTCGCTGGTTAGGGTGGTAACGGCTGGTGTCTATATGACACCCATGTTCAGGTAGCAAGCTGCCCTGGACGGGCCCACAGTTGATTGGTCCAAAGTAAACAACAGCACACTTTACGCGGTGTTGTTCGTGGCACAGCAAGGGTCGTGGGTAGGGTCATGCTCGTTATCCATGGAGTCTGACCACTGACAGGAGGAGTGCTTGTTGCAGCCGGTGGATCGCTCACCAAAAAAAAGGGAGGAAGCCAGCTCCCAGGGAAGGCAGAAAAGTTTGCATTCCTTGCCTGGAATGATGGGAGATGCCACCACCCAGCCTGTCGGTACCACCATGTTTGTAGCCAGTGTCAGGGTGGGGCATCTGATTTCGGAATGTCGGCAACCTGTATCAGAATGAAGGAACGTTGATGGAATGCAAGGACCAAAAGCCTGCAAGGAATGCCAATAGGCAGTAGGGGAACCATAAGGATGTGTGCATTACCTTGATTGCCATGATGGCCTGGCTTTAATTGATTAGTGTGTTAATTTATATCATGAATTCTGTAATTATCCATTAGAACATCTGGCTATGTGTATACACAGAGATGCAAAACAGGGATACCTACCTGACTCAGTGGAAAGGTCTCTCCACCTAAGGGTATTACACAACAAATGGTGCCTCTGTTCTATCTGCTGCTGTGGACACGCGATAACGCTTCTTGTAAGCGAGGTTCACGGCATCTGTAGTTCGACTTGTGCTAGCGATAAAGAGCTTCATCTTCCTGTTATACCAGCCTACTGCCATGTACTGGCATCCCTCAACGGTCACTTGCATAACACAGTGCTCTCCATGTTTCACTACACTGGTGGTTTTGTAGTTTAGCCTTTGGAATTTACTTATGTGCTGTTTTCACTAGGCCGATAAACCTGAGACCATGATGATTGTGCAGTGTGTTTGTGCTGACTTCAGAGAAGCAAATGCAGAATCAGCCACAACATTGCGATCCAGGGCTTTGTCAAGCGTAACAGTGAAGATGTGCCAGAGCCATACAACTGTGTGTATTCCTTCTCTAACATTTTGTCCTTACCTTCTTGGATTTCTAACTGCAACATGATTTTTGTCTCTGCACAACACAGAGAACGATATTCTGTTCCGACTCCCTCATGCTTCATTGCTATTTTTTTTACATGAGGTAGTACAACTGTTATATCATCCTATATAGCAGCAAGCCCTTACCAGGCACCCATGTTTTCATCTGCGCACAACACTAACCCAGACCATAGTCCCTCTTCTCTGTTCTTATTGAAAAACTTAACTGCACCTCGTATTGGCACCCATAGGTCTTCTTTCAAGTCCTCTGTATATTGACAGAGCCTCAGATTATGCAGCAGTGTGCCAGATTGATTTCGAGACATGTATTGCCCAAGAGCAGGGGCTGAAAATGGTCCTTCTGATTCTGTCCTCCCGACTCCTCCATAAGCTTCACCTTTCTCCACCATTTGTTGCAATAGGCATGGCGAGTATTATACCAAAGAATTGTTGCAACTGCTCGTAATGTAATGGCTTGATGCGCATTTCAGCTTGCTGATTTGTTGCTTCAATGATGATCTGCAAAAGATCATATGATAAGAGGGGCAATTTACTGTTCTAAAGTGCAGCTTGTTCCACTGATTTCACCTAAACTGTCAGGATCAAGCATGTCCGCATCCTCGCTGGTCATTGGAAGAAACATCAGAGTCACTGCTATCTTCCTGTGCTGCCTGAGCAAGGCATACAGGCTGTGCCAATGCTGCAGACGGTTGATTTTCTCCCTCTAGCTGTAACATTCTGGCAGCAAGTCTCCCTAAAACACCACTTCTACTACCCATTTACATCCCCTTCCTGTACCTTCTGACCCTTGCACAATACTACATCTTGCTGCAAATGAGCCTCTCAGAACACGTACTTTTGCACCATTCACCATCCAGCACCAGCTTGCTTATTTAACAAACAATGTGTTGTCGTAGAGTTCACTAGGTCAAAAAGGAAATTTAAATCAATTAGCTATGTGTTTATGAAATTTTCTTCTTATAGCAGTGATGCTAAAGGCCACCATTTATTACAATACAAAAGCCTACGTGTAGGTTAAAATCATGTTTTTTAGCCTACATGTAGGCTTGCAGTCAATCTATCATTTAAATGGCATAGTATTTTGGTTTCTTGAATTGTTTCTTAGTTCATTTAGTAATTAAGTTATTTTACTTAGTTATCTTCTAAGAGCTTGAACCGTAAGGGTTTCAAAGGAAATTACAACCTTGAATGTTAAAGGTGCTGACATTTTTCTAATTAAAAAACCTTTTAATATAAGTACTGTTGTATAGGATATACATTTAAATGTGCAAAGTCGTCATCTATAATGTGATAGATGATTACACTAGTACATCAACATGTACATCATGCTGGCTCCTTTTATTGTATAGAGTTTATAGCTAGCTTGCCAATGTAATCAGTGTGGCTGTTATCTAGATACTTCAAACGATTAAGGCATGAGAAACATGGTAATGGTAGCAGTACCAATGAGGAAACATTGGTGAGTACATAGTTCATCCAACTGCAAAACGTCCTTGAAATACGCTTTGGTATTCCTGCAATCAGTGTGTCCTGTAGGCCATGGAGCAGGAATGTCTTTGTTGCCACAAGTTACAACACGCTACTAGGGTTTACAGACCATCCTGAATTTACCACCTCTAGCTGTGCAGCTTATATAAGATTGGCTGGGTGTGTAGCAACTTAAGGAGATGTACAACTGACATTTTAAGAGGGTATGTCTAGGAAGGTTTAGCGCAGCAAACCACTAAGATAAGTGATGAGTAAGATGCCTACAGGATCAAGTCGAAGAATGTATAATAGAAAAAGTGCCTTCCTTGCGCATGCGAATCGAATTGCAGCAACCCGCCATCGTTGTAATAGATCCACACTAAAAATAAACATTTATTAATAACGTATCTGCTTAGACATGTACATGCCTAGATTATATTTACATTTGCATAATAGGATGTTGTAATTGTAATTTTATTGCTGTTGTACTCCTACAGACATGTACAGGTGAGTAATACAGAGGCTTTGGAATTCTACAAGAAGTTTGGCTTCGATATTGTGGACACCAAAAATCACTACTATAAGAGAATTGAACCTCCTCATGCCCATGTCCTTCAGAAGAATTTGAAATAGTGATGAACAGTGTACCTCTTCTGTGATTCTGTATGTGTGCCATGAAGTATACAACTTGTCTATGGCATGTACAGTGTATTGTAGTGCATGGTTTAAGTAGAGCACAGGAATTAGACTGGTATTTAATTTAATAAACTTTTAAAATAATACCACTCCCATTGAGTTGTCTTGAAGGGCCTTACGTAAATGTACATGTTATTCTGATTAATTATTATGAGCTTTTGTGTATAGTACATAGGGATTTGGAGCCCACCTATAACTGTGAAGCCCCATCACTACATGTACCCACGCACACCACTATATCACTTTGAAACCTAAGTTCAAGATGCATCCCAACAGCAGTGCCTGTACCCTAACCACTTAATTGCAACCCTGGAGGGGCTGGACATTTTGTATGGGAGCTATGGGTAGCCAGTTAGTTGGATGAGTAGTATATGGAGCGGTGGGGCTTCCGGGTTAGATAGATAGCTATAGGGAGGAGATGGGGAGGGGTGGGGCTCTGGGGTTAGATGGGGAAGGTGGGGCTCCATAAGTACATATATAGGAGTTACAAATATATTATCTTTGCAACTCCCTATAGCAACAAAATCACCTTCTCCAGAAGGTTGAGAAAGTTGATTTACACTGTTGCCCCAATTGATGGCAACATAGATTATTTGGCACCCGAATTATATACATGGCTGGTTTCAATTTCTCTTTCAAAGATTATTATAGTATTAATGTTTATGGATAACTTTTTACATGGCATGGTGTGTTCTTATGCCTCTTAAAATATGTGTTTGGTTGCAAAATTACATGACTCAAATGAGTGCCGAAGGAATTTATTGATATTATCTCAGAACTATAAAAGTCCAATATTTAACGCTTTAACAAGAATTGAACAACACTGAACATTGCAACTTGAACACATTAGAAACATAATTCAATTGTTTGCATGAGCAACCCCTTTGTTTTCGAATATCTTTCTTCCCTTAAAGTTGCACAGAAGTCCTAGTCCAAGTGATGCTGCTGTTATTGCAACTCCAAACAGAAGCAACCCAACCTATAAACGTAAATTAATAACCTTTGAAAAGAAATGAATTATACAGCACATATACCTCTAAAATGGTGTAAGACACAAGATATACTCTCAGGGTAGTTGATTTCCATCTGGGCAAGAGATCAGTCCGGAAATGATACAAGTATTTGCACAAGTTTATAAACAACAATCAAATCGTTGAGTGCAATCAATACATATACCTAAGCTGAGAGTACTATATACTTACGTGCTTTCAGCCCAAGTGGAATATTCAGTACTCGTGTATTGTTGCAGGTCAAAAGCAGGAGACCTTGCCAAATGGTAATGTGTATATGACTTCACACACCAGCAGTTGTCTAGGCTAGTATTGTAGTTTGCACCCTGCATCCAAGTCACATTGTATGTCTGTTGGGCAGTAATCTGGTGGATCTATTGTTTAAATAAGGATTACCTCTTACCTGCACGCTAGCATTGAAAGTGTCCAAACATGCACTGCAAGTAGTGTTTGTATTGATTATTCCTGTCAGATAGGACAGCAGTTGAAATGCCAGTTTTGTTTCTGTATTTGAGACTGTAGCCACGGTAATATAACGACTTAAGGGAATAGGTTCTGGAACACAAGGAAAAGATATCATGAATGTACAGTCCAATACCATTATCATCCAAATTGTGCATCCAAATGCATGATAACTCACGTAATTTTGCAGCTAAATTGGGGTGAAGTATGGTCTGAAATAGGGGGCAGGAGGTGTTCTTCAAAAAGCACTCCAGAACGCTCATAACTAGAGTACTATTTGCTGAAATATTGCCAATATTGCCATTAGAATTAGGTTGCGATATGTTGTAAACTGCATTTGCAATCAGTGTAGCAAGGCTAGTTAGAGCTTGTACAACACTTGAATTTTCTGACAAATTGCCTGTCCCAACCAAATTCTGGAGATTATCAAAACGACTACCAAAAAATCTGTAACGAAATACATAACATAAATTGTAAATTTAAACACGTTTTTACCTGTTGTTGAATTGTGTATCATAATCTGATATGACTATTCCATTAAGTGACCTTTTGACTTTTAAAAACCTTTGCAATGATGCAGGTGGAAGAGTGGTTGCATTTGAATATTGCAACGAAATATTACCAAACAAATTAAATGTCTTCAGTGCATTCATAAGGTCAGAATTGTTCTAAATCAAGTACATAGAGGAGCATCATTGGTTATAATTTGAATCATGAACTCACAACTCACAGCATTAGTACTTGATGGATGTACAAAGTAAGAATACTGATCATTGCCACGAGGCATTCCAACATGACTCAATTCCAAAAAATCTGTAATGTCACTGACATTAAACATTGGAGGTTGCTAGAAAATGAAATACAAATATTTTTATATGTTTAAATGTGGAATAAGCTTGTATTCAAACATTTGTGCCAAAGCTGGTATAACAAAAAAAAGCATGATATTTGGAAATTAATTTGTCAAAACATACAAGAATAACTTGCTATTCCATAAATGGGAACTTAAGATTTTAACCCCACATTTGCCTATCAAACTACATATTTAGTAGAAACTGCCAGTATTATAAGTTATGCACACTGTATGTATGTACATAACAACTTACTAAGAGAATATGGAATACTCATATATTGATGTACATACCTCTTTGCTATTATCTTTAGTATAGGGGAACACCCCATTCACCATGTCATAGACCATTCTAGATGAGCCAATATAATCCCAACTTTCCTGCGATAATAGAAATTATGTTCCGTTTAAAGATCATTTAAAATTAACACAATCAATGCAGAACCATTATCATAACAACAGAACTAAACAACAATAAACAAATGGATTACAATGTTCAAGAACACATTGTACTGTAATCAGTGCCCATATTCAAGTAAATTTGTTATTTGGTCAGAGCAAGGACATACAATGGTGAACCAATTGAACCATAGAGACAACGTTCCTTGCAAAAGAACAAATCAACTGATCAGCTTGGGAACAAGCATCTCACGATCAGTAATGTATCATGTGTGCAAGGGAAAATTAACTTACGCCATGAAACAACGCAAATATGACTGGCCTGCCAGTGCCAATTAAAGTGTTCTGTTAAATAAAAAAGGATAACTGCATGGACTGGACCTTACATGAGTTTGTGGGATATATGTATGTATGTGCAAGCAATATATACCTGTTTTTTCTGCTGTCCAAGTGCATCAGCAATTGCCATTAAAGTAGCTATTCCAGCCACTTCGTTGTTAGCACCAAATGAGAGGTAAGGAAAGAACGCAGTACTATCCAACTGTATGTGGGCAAATAGAGAGGTCATTAACATAGTACATGCACCATTATAAGTCACATTGGGACAAGAATGAAAAATTAAATCAGTTGGCTCAACAAAATTCAGTTAGCTGAATGAAACTCCTGCTGCACAACTTACATAGCTCATGAGGCCCATGCAACATTGTTCAAACATGCTTCTTTAGCCAGTGCACCAGCATGCATGTACCTTTGTTGCAATCATAATGATGTCCTTAGGTTTTGGAGGAAGATCAAAGAGGCTACTCCAAACGTTATTATCTCCAAGGGGTTGACACATCACTTCATCATTGAGGTAGAAAATGGGGAGGCTGTCTGGAAGTGAGTAAACATCACCACATAGAATAGGGAGAGAGAGAGAGTGTGTGTGTGTGTGTGTGTGTGTGTGTGTGTGTGTGTGTGAGTGAAAGAGAGAAGAGAGAGGAAGCTCTTCAATGTGCAAGGTTCAACTAATTCATAATTGACTAAAAAATCATTTTGACATCCAATAGATTGAAAGCAAGCAAACAAAATACGTGGGAATCACTACAGTGTAGACTAATATATAAAATCAACACTCACTTCTTCGAAAGCAGGTTTCTGTATTTGTAACAGCATACATATCTGCAACCATCTCTGCAGCGCACAGAGGGTACTCATCACTTGTACCACGGACTGCATTTAAATTGTACTTCACATAGCACTATATGGGAATAAGATAACTTCGATGTTATGCTTCCCAAAATAACTAGATTACCAGTAACGTGATTACTGATGGCTGCATGCATTTGTAACAAGGCTTGCTCATATGTAACTTCCCTTCTGGGTGTGCTGCAATACAGGTACCAGGCATTCAACTGTAATGCTTTTATTGTTCCAAGGCATACGTATACTTAAACTACGAGGTATACCACAAAGGGATATAGAGAAAATTGTACGTCGAATTTTGAACAAGCTCAAACATATGGGAGTTGAAAGATCTCCACGTGCCTTCACTTCAAATATTAACTAACCACACCCTGTCAAATCAAACAAGAGCCGAACTTTATGTTTAGGTACATCCCTACACTGCACATGCAGACAATGGTAATACATTGAGAATGAATCATACCTGAGTGTAAAGGTAGTTAAATCCATCTGGTGTTACAGCTGAAATTGGAAAGTCTCCAAAATCCATGCGTGACAGACCAGTACCCTGAGAGAAGACATGAGATGATCCTAGTTGCTCAGAATCAATACCACTTACAACAGAATTCCACTCACCACATGACCCTATAAACATATCATGGTAAAAACACTACCCAGTCACATTACATAAAACATTGGCATACACAAAGACGACTATATTATGGAATGCAAAATTATAAAAACCAACCACTATCAATGCCAAATCCACAATTTGGTGAGATGGGTTCAGGTGAAAAGGAATCTAGGCCTGTATATGACGATGATGATGCAACATATATGTCAAATCCACTGAAGCAGCCATTGTAAGCTCTGAGCTTACCAAGGGGCAATTGACCACTGACATTATCATACAAAACAATGGCACCCCGTACTTTTGGTGATGACTTTAGCAAGAGCACATTGGTACTGCGGAGAAAGTTGGTGTATGCGGAAGGATCTGGTAATCACGCGTGACGCCTACCTGGTAAACATAGCTGGCTCAAGCAGTGCGATGTATGGCGGGTGAACGCCAGAATTAACAAGCCACAGCAACTGCGTTGTATTTGCTACGTACTGAACGACGCCGCTTTTGCTACCGGGTGATGCTGAAGTGTGGAAGTAATATAAAATGGAGCGCAGTACATGTGTAGGCCTAGTACAACTATTACCAGAACACCCAATTTGATGAGTCGCGTTCGTCAGCCGAAAGCACGGAAAAAATGTATCAATGGTGTGGTATATTCTGTCATGTAGTGAAGGTAGATTCGTGGTTATTGCTGTAACGGAAGGTTATATATACAATCTTAGAGATATTCGCATACAAAATTGATACTCCAGAAACTGTTGTTACCCAAAATGCACCAAACCTGTTTCTAAACTCACATTCAGCTGACAGAACACAAAGGAGTAGAATTACGATCGCGAACGCCATGGTTGGTTGATGTGGGCGGGGTTGTTAAACGAATAATTAAGCCGGGGGCAATAGTCGGGCCACGCCCACCAACCCGACATTGTTGACAGTTGGTTTATAAGATCCTGCTAACTTGTTAGAGCTGAAATTTATGTTTCTGGTGTAATGTTGTCCAAATGTGTCTATGTGGTAACTTAAAACTTTAAATAAGCCTGGTTCTCCTCCTAACATTCGACCCATCACACTTTACATGATGTTTGGTAACCAAATGTCTGTCAAATTACAAAGCAGTACGCCTCGGATCACTCTTTTCCTTATCAATATGGTGTTGCTTGTCCCTTTCGAAATGATAAGATTGCGCATGGTGACAGGGTTGCAAAGTTGTGCATGCACGTGTGGAAGAACATTGCAATGAGAAGGACTTCGTGGTAATGAAAATTCACCTGCGTAATGCATTCAGTGTGGTCTCTCTCTCTTAAGCTTGAATGCAGCTAGCACAAATTTCCCTGAACTCTTCTAATGCATGGTGTTACTGTCAACACCCATTACTCTGGTCTCCAATGGGAACTATAAAGTCGGAAGGTGAGTCCAAAAAGGTGATCCCTTGGATCCTCGATTATGTTTTTGCACAAGGGTTGTCTGCCATTGCATCAGATCCAATCAGTTACCAGCTTTTGTTTCATGCCTGGTGTTATTGCTGGATCAAATCAAACAGTTTTACATTATTCAAGATTTTGGCAAACCTCTAGGTCTCTCAATTAAATATTATTCAAAATGTGACTGTTCAGCCATGATAACCTTCAGTTCTTTCCATCAGAGATGAAAATCTAATGCTCTAAACTTTATAATCCTTGGTGCCCCAATTGGAGATACAGTTCATCGCAGAGAAGAGAGAAGGAACCTCCTAGTTCCTGGAATTACTTTAGGAGTGAAGTCCAACAATCCTCAAGTACGTTGCTTTGCTTCTGCTTCACCAAAGTGGAGGATTTTTGTACACATTGCTAGTGGAATCCATCCATCTCTTGCTTCTGACAGTTTTCATTACTTTGATGTTCGAGGATGATACCTTTACATCCATACATCCTTAATTACTCCTTAGTATTGCCAGACCAGCACAGCTTTGGCATTTTGCATACCAGGCCTAGCCAGCTCTGTAGAGGGAAGAGTGTGTACATGTGAGCAGTCCAATTTTGTGGCCAGCTCCTGGCTTCACTTGCCTTACAGACCCAAGGTCCCACCAACACCTCTATAACTAATGGGATACACATCTGGACATGGTATATCTTTTTAGTTCTCAAATGACCAAAATGATAATATACTATTACTATAGGGTTCACAAACATGTGGTTTGCCAAGCACCACTACAATCATTTGTATGACACTACTATGCATTTCAGATTAATTGGTTTCTCCAGCGTCTTGACCTACTCGTGCCATTTCAATATCTTTTTCTTGAGTCTGCAACAAAAGAATATTTAATCACACATCAGGTAATGTTCCATCTAAACAGCTTTCTTCCATTTCAACAAAGATTACCTTGCTAAGTTCAGCCTGTTTCTTGGCTTCAATATCTTTCATCTTTGCCTACATAAAAGGGTTCAGTTATTAAGGCATATGAATTATCCATAACTCACCTGCAATAAGTTAGTTCCACTTTTTGCAAATTCAACAGCATCTTTTATTGTTGGAAACAGCCATTCCTCTCCAAACATCTTGTAAAACCCTGACCTTTCAAGCATGTCCCTGTTCTTTTCTGTATGATAACATAACACACAATAATAGTACAAAACAAAGAGCATGATTTGCATGGGCTCGGAACAACGCAAAATTAATTGCGTGCGTTTAAAAGGTCTCATAATTGAATTGTTGAAAATGCGGGTCAACTGTTAACACAACGTGGGTCAACTGTTGCAACCAAATAGGTTATCACAGTGCTCAGCAAGATAATTACCGATTCTGTTGTCATTTGTAATCGTTGACACGCGTTTACTTAAGTAATTGAATTATGAGAACAAAAGCATGCAATGAATGCCAGTAATTTTCTATTGTTCCAAAGGGTTATTATTTAGCCCCCCCCCCCCCCCCCCCCGTAACATTCCTTTTTGCTGAGTACTTCTGTGTGTGACACCAAAAGATCAACTTACTTGTCAGCGCTGCAAATACTACTTGAACGCCAGCAACACCAAAGTCTTGGACAATCTTTTGACCAATAAAAGTGACAAATAATAGGCATTACCTTTTAGATGACTAACCTAGCAGGTTTTGACATAATACACATAATCAAATCATATAAATTAGGGATTGGAAACCATCCCAATCAACACCAATCAACAGGTACACTCCTGGTAGTTCCAGTACCCAGGCCTTTACAGTGGAAGCTAAACTAGATGGTTCTGCAGCGGTGGTACGTAATTATACTGTCTGTACGTGCATATAGATGACTTTTATTCAGCATGTAATCGACAACATTATTGACGATGACCTGTTCAAGATTAAATTACATGGACCCAGAAATTGTGCTTCGAAGGAATGCATGGTTGGTGCATTTATGTTTAGATCTGTCACACATCCTGTATTGAGATTAAGCATTCATAAATTATAGATCTACGGCTAGCAATTGCTCATGGGTTTGTAAGGCTTAACTTTGTAATTTTTTAAATCTCATGTCAAAGACGTATTGAGGGCAAACCAACTATGCATTGGCAAGTAATATTCACCTAGCTATCTAGATACCAAGTCCTGAAATTCTGACGACAAAGCTACAGTCGCTCTAACAATGCAATTCATAGCTGGTCAAAATCATATTATTTCTGTTAAGTACATTCACGGCACAAACTATACTGTGGTATTTAAAACAATGTGCTCTGTCTGCCTGTCCTAATGCCACACTGTTATGCAGCTTTGTTCGGGCGTAGTAGCCGTAAGTTTAGTCATAAAGGTGGAGTGCGCCAATTCTAGTATATCTTCCTTTAGGAAGATACACTAGCATTTTTAGGAAGATACTACAGAAATAACACTTAGATTTCTGTGATCTACAATTTGTGCTCTACCTTTTTGCAATCTTAGTTTGTGTTCACATATACTTCAAGGTTGACTTCTAGGGGGCAAGACGTCACATAACCTATTAGCAACTGCCAGGATTGCCCGTTCGACATTACATTGAAATGCATGGCGCACATGCACGGTTTCCAACCCCTCCATTCTAATACTTATGATTAAATGTTGTATTGCCTGATCAGGGAACCAGCAAATAGATTCATTCTGTGGTTGTACATGTAGGTGTAAAGTTAATGACATAGCCTCTTATCCTTGTATACACAGTTTACATTGTTCCCAATTGATTAACATCACTTGTTGGATTGCAATGTAAACTGTGTACACAAAGTTAAGAGATTATGTAACATTGACTTTAATCTATAACAATGGAATGAACTGAGAGATGGTTCCCCCTTGCCAGCATCTGCTGACCATTATAATTAACATGCTGCCTATGTAATGGATTGTAAAAATTTCTTTTTCTTCTGTTTACCATGTTTTAATTGTTTTGAGTAATATTGCATTCCACTGGCCCTCAATGTAAAGATTGTAATGCAAAAGACAACTTTATTTGCTGCTATTGCATAACATTTGAACCATACAGCCTGCCCTCTTTAAAAGTGCCATATTTGTTCCCTGCACTCTTACCCTACTTAGGGCATAGATTGCTCATAGTAGAAATGATAATTTGAGGTACCTGCACTAACCATGAAATAATTTTCAACAAGTTTTTTCATTATTAAATTTATGTCAATATAATACTACAAATGATCAACTGGAGACTTACCTGAGTCAAAGTTTTCACACCACCAGCATCAAAAAATCCAATGGTACCACAGTCAACAACAATGGTGTGAAATGTATCACTGCAAAGATTTTAATAGAATAGTGAATTTCAATTACTACTATTGTAAATACATGTGTTTACTTGAGGGACATAAACACAAAATCCTTTTGTTATATCATAATGCTGCATGCAGTAAATTATGCCAGTTTTAATTTAACACTTAAATGCAAGGGCCACTTTACTGAGTTTGAAGACCCACTCAAGATACAATCTAGATAAATGAGCACATACAGTGTACATGTAAGTTCAGCGCTATATTTCATTATTAATAATCTTGTGCCTTGGTGTATAATAAGCTGTACTCTTAATATAGTGTTCTTTATGTTAATAATGTAGCTATTGTTAATAACCATAAAGTTCCTTGTGCATTTGTTCATAATATATGTCCCTTTACATTCAATTATCCTAAATGCTTTATCTATCGGAGGTTATTCACCCATACTTAGGTTTATCTTTAGAAGATGGAGGAGTAACTTCTTCATTGTGCCCAACATTAACATCTTTTTCACAAAGTTGAGACAGCTGTAAAAAGAAGCATTATACATCAAATTACTCGCACTTCTGGCCTTCTAGTTTAAAATAGATCTACGTTCATAACTACCATGTGACCTTAGTGATCAGCTTGTTTAATATGCCTTCATTTTTCTTTTCCCACTGCCTACGGTCCAGTTGTGCAGCTAGCTCTAATCTTCGACGAAATACATAACTGCTCACAACACAAAGTGGGGCATGAAACTGAAATATAAGGATTCCAGGAATTGTGTTTGTCTGGGGAACAATAACAGAAAGAAATGGATTAAAAACACATGCAATAGTTGAATCAAAAACAAGCAACGCAAGTTATCAAAGAATTTGAGTGGCATGCCCCACAGAATACAAATACTACATGTCTGAATATTTCACCTAAAAACCTATCCATGTACATGTAACTGTCCATACTGGCAACTTTTCAAGTTCACCGACAGCCATTTTCAGATAATATGCTTGTTAATGTGAGGCTGTGAGCAGGACATACAAGTGTGCGCAGGACCAACAACGGCACTTTAATAGGCATGACGAATTGGAAGCCTCGTTGTGAAGACGGCAATTCGTGTACTGCTTGATTTTGACCCATGATGGCATTTAATGAAGCATCGCTTTAAGCTTGCTGCACTAAGAAACACATATTGGTATCTAGTTCTTGAGTGTATTCAGTTATCCCCAGCACTAGATAGACATATTTTAATAAAAAGGTGAAAGAGACAAAGTTTTTAATTCTGCAATGACTGACTGAGAAATAGCCACATGGTCACACAAAATTCATTTAACATACAATGTATGAATCTGCGCTGCCTTTCCATTTTCATTATTGCTGATATTCTTAAAATGTCCCAATGTACATACACAAGTTTCAAATTACATGCATTGTTCCTGTGTGCGACCTTTGCATCCTGCATTGTTGTTTACCTTCTCTAAATCACTGATATTTTGGAATATTTCAGTACCTGGAACTTGTCCTAATATGGCAGTGTAGGGACTGCAATAGGATGCACATGCAATTATGCATAGCACAAACGCAGATAATAATAATGTGACAACTTTTTCTTGCCAAGATTTACACTTTGATGCTGTGCTTATATGCATCTAAAACACAGATGTACCTAAAATCAAGCTTACAGTGCAACACGAATTATCACCATCAGTAACGAGAAAGAAAGACCAATAATGAGACCAAGGTCAACTCCCAGTAGCACAGTAGCAACAAAAACCACCAGCCAAACCAGCTGTGAGGGAGAGAGCAACCAAACAATTTTTATGATTGTAATGAACAACCATTATGGGATCTATATGGCAGGCAATGTATCATACTTGTACAATCAAATGCCAGAGTTATTGTTATTATTGCTCTTTGACTGACAGGAACCGATTACGCAGTAAAACGGTAATTGCATGTTAACCATTTTTTAACTTGAAGCAGTGGTAAAGTCTTATCTCTATTGCAGATACTAAAAGTGTATGGACCATGATATTCCACTTAATTTGACTGCCACATTGCAATATACTTTCTCATGCTGTCCCTCACTATAGTAACAAACATTCAATGATTCACCTGATGTAAATTTATTGTTTTCATCTATTCGTGCGAGAGTGAAAATGGTCATTAAAAACAAAGAAAAGGGACTGAAAATGCTTATTTTTATGCTACTTGTAATCTTGAGCTGCTCACTGATTCCTCTCTGTTTATATAGTCAAATCATCTGCACACCACCTGTATCCATGATACATTACATCCCATAATTTGAGTTTTTAAGTCAGGCAATTGCAAATTGCACTAGTGGCCACTATGCTTAATTATGCTTTAAGTGTATAATTTGTAGATAAACTAACCAACCATTCACCTTATCTATAAATTAGTCATCTGTGTTAATTTACTGCAACAATCAGAAATCTTAAACTTTAATAAATGTGAGGCTGTAAACAGTGCTAAATAACTTTATAGCAGATAAAAACAGCTACATGTATGGACCATGATATTTGACCACACATTGCAATACGTTTCCTCTATGCTGTCTGGTTGTGGTTGTATTTAAGTATGGCAACTTGACTATGTCTACCAGGTTCCAAAACCCATGGGCGGGAAGCACGATAGGTTGCATCCAGTTATTTTACCGTGGGCACATAGCAAAGATAACATAACTTTCTTGGTATTGAATGCGGTGGGCAGCACCACTGGTATAGTATAACGGTAATTAATCGCTTAGTGTGTGAGAAACTGTTTGCCGCTAAACGAATTACAACAATATACCCCTTTTTGGCTCGTGCGAGTCACTGAAAATCAAACCAAAAAAATATCATGCAGAGCGTCAATGAATTCAGAAAAATAAAACTAACAAAATAGGACACACCCTCTGCTTGCATACCGAAAGTCTAGAAAACTGCCTACCTATCCTTATCATCAAAGTATGCAAGATCATGGAACATATTATATCTGAATCAGTGTTGGTCAGTGTTGGACATAAACTGATTTCACTAAAGCAAGTTTGGCTTATGTCTAAACGTTCAACTGCACCCGATTACTGGCAACCTTGAGTGACTGGACTTGGTATGTAATAAAGCACTATAGAATCAATGCTGATTTTGCTAAAGCTCAAAATTTTGATGCTGTTTCACACAACAAAACTGCTCATCAAGCCTGCTGGATATGACACTTAAAGAGGTGGATGTCTTACTTTCTGAAAGGTTTGCACTCAGTTTAAATATATATTATGTATGCCCTCTAATCGGTTTTTTGTACATGTATCTCAAGGGTAGGTTCTTAGCCCATTGTTGTTTCTGTTGTTCATCAATGATCTACCCGACTGTCTTGTAAGTCCAGTGGGAGTCAAAATCTATGCTGATGATCCAAAACTCTCATGGTGATAGCAATCCTGCTGCTTTTGTCAATACTTTATCTCATTTTTGTTACTGGGCTGCACAATGGCAAATACTGCTTTGTGGCACTGACTTGGATGTTATGAATTCATTAAAGACATAGGTGTCTACATATCATCAGACTTGCGTATTGAACGTGTTCAACTTAAAAACTATTGCATTCTGAGATCCTACCTGCAGAATTAAATTTTAACCCACAGTGTTATTCATATTTAGAACTCCCTCCCCAGACACTGTAGTAACTGCACCAAACGGATGTATATTTAAGGCACATCTTTGTTCAGTTAAATAGGCAGTATGTAAGTGCTACATTCAGAAAAACAACAATTATACAATTCCAATATTTTTCTACAGCAATTAGTAACAAACAATTACATAATACTTGCTTCCAAACAAAATAATAATTTCATATATACTGCCTGAAATATATACCATACGGAAGAAAAATAAACTACGACATACAAATACACATGTATGTCATGCAACTACATGTAAGCACTTACATATATATGTAAATGGTTATTTTTCAATTCTTATTTTAAGCTTATGTAACAATGCACATTCTTTATGCACTTACCAGATCAGGAATGGAGAGGTGATATAAGGTAGCGACATCCTTGAACTGTTTAAACAGCCTTGATAGTCCAAAACAGACAATCACTCCAATCACAGCCTGCATGAAGTAAGTACATGTAATTTAGTTCAGTTATGGTTATCACTTCAGGAACATTAAACTCACCTGTGGTAATGAACTGAACAATGACACCAATGATACCAGGATAATACAGAGAACAACTGAAGAAACCAGGCTAGCAAGCTGAGATTGAAAAAGACAGTTGTTTACATAGCCATTACTTGCTGACATGGAGATCTGCATATTGGGGCACTCATTTACTGATGTTCAAACAAATTAATTAGCAACCAACCATTTGCATCACTACTGTGGCTATAAAAACATAACTAAGGCATAACTTAGAATAACTCTGAGATAATTGAATGAGTTTGCATAACAATAGTCTGCTCGCAGTGCTGAATTTTATCATATAAGGTGGGGTAAATGACTAATTTGTTTGAACAATAACTTAGTGTCCCAATAAGCAGAAAGCTCAGAATATAGTACCAACATTTTATGGGGTACAGGTAACCAATTTTCTGTGCCGTCATTTTTTGAGCGAGGCAAATCTCAAACTGAGTTTATGTCAGGCCAGAAAAACTACAGATTACATACAATTCACAAAAAACGATCACACATAATGCTAAGTTTACTACTAAGAAAAGAATCATATGAGTTGTTGTCTAAGTTGGACAAACTTTGAAATGGGCCACAACAAATAAGCTTACTCTGGTCGATCGGACCTAGCCATTCAAGATGATATAATAAGAAGCAGAAGTACTTCCTTTCCACTGTTCTTGACTTGCATTATTAAGAAATGAAGCATATTATTTTTAATTACCAAACATTTCAATGCAATAGTAGTTCCCTTGATTGTCCTGCAAAATTTATACCTTCCAGCAGCAAATGTTGAATTATGTTATTTATTCAAGTTGTTACTAACAAACCTGTGTTTTTCCTTCAGCATTTGCCTGGAACCCAGATCTTGAGATGTTGCCAGTTGCAGAATATGAACTGAACAGTGAACCTATTACATTGCTAATTCCATATGCTATCAATTCCTGTAAGAGAAATATAAACCCGTATTTAAAAATGCATAACTATTAAAGTCCTGGACAGCATTGAGGAAGTATTTTAATAATATTCATAGCAAATCAATCACCACAATTTGGTAAAATATGTCAGCTAAGTATGATGAGAAAACGAAACTTATATAGCGTAACGTGAAGTCAAAAAATTCAAGTTTATTGGAGGTACTAAAAAAAATTATTCAGTTTGACAATATTTCAGTACCGCGTCCAAAATTAAAAATCATATTTTGATTCTACATGTAATGGTATCTAAAAATACCGAAAATCTCGTTTTTTGCTTAAAAACTGTCCATAAGATTTTCAAGACAAGTTTTTTAAAGTTTTTGCCTCATTACTGGAGCCATAGTCATCACCCACTTACCTTGTGTAAGCAAAACAACTCCTAAAATAACTGTGAACCCATAACAGCTGTAATTGGTAAGAGTGTTGTTCAACAATCTCATCGATAAGCCCTTTCCTTTATTTCTAACTGCAGCATTTTTATGTAAACGGTCAAGTGTTTTCAATGAATATAACTAGCTGCTAATTGTGAAATAATGTTTATAGTTATAATTCAACTCACTGAATTTTTTGTTAAAACGAGTTGGGCTAGTGAAACCAATATAAGGAACACTCTTATCGGACCCCAAAGGCACCTTTAAAAAAATTATTTTTACTTCCTCAATGCTGTCCCGGACTATAAGTCCTGCCCTAAATGTATTCTAGAAAAAGGTTAGATGTCCTACAGTATCAGCTCGTTATAAGGTAATTAGCACATCCACCTTTTCAGGAAAAATAACTACATTCACCTGGAACTGTAGGCACTGTGTGCAGCATGTGATCAAGGGGTGTGTGTAAGCAATGGTTTTCACTAGACCATAATGGATGAAAGCTAAATGTTTCTACAGGTTCTAGGTGAATGCAGTTATTATTCCTGAAATGCAGTTGTGCTAATTACCAGCCACTACTGTAATTTTAGGTTTCTAATGCGATTCCCATAATTTTGGTGATACTGATGAGCACTAACTTATGAAACAGATATGCAGATTCAGTAAAAAACATTTATGATATATCGTGCAGGTTTGGTGACGAGTCCACAGCCTGTATATACTAGGATATAGCATATACTAGGATTTGCTTAGCGAGTGCTAGCATTCATATGCAATTGATATATACATGACTGTATGAAGCCAATTATATGTAGCACGTAAAGGTCATCCCAATGCATGAGTTAGTAATAACATGTCTTTCTATAGAAACAGTGGGGGTGATGGTGTGGGAGAGGTTGGGTGTGAGAGTGTTATGAGATGTACCTGACTTGAATCAATGGTGTAATCAAATCTCTTGGCAAGTAGGTTTGCTGCTGAAATACTAGTAACAAATGTCACAATGGCAATGAGGACAGCATCGGGAAGACTAGCCAGCATGTACTCTGGTCTGGGTAATGTGACAGGCGGAAGACTGGCGAGGAAAAGTTGAAGGAGAGTGTTGATATATTTTGGCTGACATGTAATCTTGCATTATCTGATGGCTGACCTAGTTTCAACTGTTCCAACAACTGTTCCATTCCATCGGTGTTGATAGTCAATTCCTGCTGACATAGCAGTTGACAAAATAACCTACATAGAGAGTGTTAAACAGCTTCTTAAATATGAAGTTATGTGTAACTCATTTACATGTAAGGAGATCTCCATTGACCTAGTACAGCAACCAAAATGATAATTTATGAATGAAAAAAAAAATTAAGTGAGACAGCAGAATAGGAATGTTATAAATTACAATGTATCAACACTTTTATGCACTGAATCATTATCTAATACCATAATTTCCAACGTACGTACGTACATCCGCGTAACTCATTTATATACTCGGCCTAGCGCCTATTGGTTGCTAGGTATGTACGCGTACCTAGCAACCAATAGGAACAACCACCTCTCACACAGAAGTACATAGCAACGCGTACTTAGCGACCATGCCTGCCACAAAACCTATATGCCTGTACAGGTAATAATGTCATCACATGCAGAAAGAATAAAAGCAACGCTATTGTGGTTCACTCTCAAGTCTCATGTAGTTACTACCTGACATAATGTAATGTATTGCACGGGCATGTTATAGAGGTTGCGTAGTAACCGTATGTTAGAACAGGTGGTAGATTATATATGCAGCATTTGGTAAAACAGTAAAAAAAGAGGAGCTAGGAGGCAGTCCAATTGTTCATCTGGCAAATGAATAGCGAGACGAATAATCAGCCCGTGATTTTTCACGGGGACACGCTAGTTATATAATATTAAACACTTTCATACATGAGGATTTATGTATTGGTGTAACCTGTATATGGTCTGAATTCAAAGAATTCGCTTGAACAAAAGTTAATTAGACAGAAACAAGTTCCCTCTGATAATTGTAGTAGCCATGTGTAGAGGTAGGTGTGAAAGAGTGACTAGTGTTATTTTATGTGTTGTGCAAGTGCAGTTGCTTTCTTTACTGTTATGATGTGTGTGGATTATTGTTGCATGTAAGTGCAGATCGTCTTTGACGTTGTTTGTTGACAAAATGAAGCAAGGGGAACAAGCAGTCTTATGAGATGCATGTGCTAAGCAGTGCTACATAGTCCCCCCAAGAAAATGGAGTTTCCGCAAGGTTTGTTCCACGACGACATGTGTGCACCCTCTTCAGAATTGGTGTTAGTCATTGTTTGTGGAGTTGTTGTGGCGTCATTGCTGGCTGTCATGTGTTGCACTGTTACATCTATATGTGTTTGTGTGCAAGCTGTGTGTGCATATTTGTGTACATGCATATGTGCGTATGTGTGTGTGTTTGTTTTATGAAGATTGCTGAGTGTACATGTACAATCCCAAAGGTTGTTGTATAATGGGAAGGCATAAAAGAGGGAGATGGCATAATTTGGTTACATTGCATGAGGATAAAGATACTAATGTTAATTTAATTCACACAAAAAGATGACTGTCAATAATTATCCAAGTGGTAACATTTGCAGGCCCAGTGAATAATTCAGTCATCTTTGAACCCTGCAACTTGCATTAGCAGCTCGGGTGGCCCTTTAATATTTCCCTCACGTGTGTGCTTGCTCTGTTCTATGCTCCTATCAACTTGCTCCTTATTATCCATCAATCCCTTATAATCCCTTATCATAGCATTTATTAATGCTTCATGGCACTGTGACTGCTTCTGAAACGTGATGTACTGTCATAGTTGTCCACAACAATATATATATTATAAAAGATATGCAGCTAAATAAACATGTAGGACTTTTTCATGACAAGTTACTACATCATGTACTTACCCCCACTGCTAATAAATGATGTATAATCGAGCAGATACACATGGATAAGTGTGCACAATATGTAATATGTTACATACCAAAACCATTCCAATGGGAATACGCAGTGGAAAGGGTAGCCTCTTTGAAGTATCACACTTCTTGTCCTTCCTCAAGTATTGACACCAGCAAATTTTAATTCGTGGTAGCAGCTTGTTATTGGTGAGGTCCAAACCAATAAACACGATGAAGGTGATCAGAGAGACCACAAACGTGGCAGTATTGACATACTTCGGCCACTGAAAAACTTGTCTGCACACTTCAATTACTGTCTGCAATTATACATGGATATAAGTGTAATTAATGATGCACCAAACTAACTGGTATAAAATTGAGTTTCCTATTTTTAGATTGTATTTTACCAAACATTATAGTGTCCTGGTCAAATCAAATAAGCTAATAAATAACAGAGTTAATGAAACATGCACACAGTTGAAAACTTAGCACAGTAGAACGTACCCTGGGAAAGGAGAGCAGACCAGGAAATATAGTCGAAACAGGCACAATCTGGATCGACAATCCAAAAAGTACAGAGAATTGTGTGGCCATAACAAGTATCGCTGTTGCTGTGGTATAGCCAGAAACAAGAAGGTCTGACAGAAGCAAATTAATCATGCCCATTTTGAAAATGCCCATCACCACCTACATGTATAGTGAGTATATTATGACATACAGTACATGCCTAATATTGTGTACAAACCATAACCAGTCCTGAAGTAAATGCCAGAGAGACTGCTATTTGAATCTTCAAATCATTGCATGTGATGTTACTGGCATCATCAAACACCACAACTGTTAAGCGATGATTTACACTTGAGCAGTGTTCCAACCCTTTCCCTACAAGCACGGTACTGATTGAATTTCTGACAAGCATACTGACCACTGGAAATGTTCCTGGAAGTGACAGAGCTTTCACACACATACGTTTGATATGCAAAACAAACTATACCTATGGAGAGATGCTTGGAGGTTCCAAATATGGAGTACATTATGACAGGAACAAGCGATGTGTAGAGTCCATAAACTGGATCAAGCCCAGCCAGAAGGCCTTGTGACAGCGCTGCAAAATCACATCAGTACATCAGTACATACTTGTTGTGTGGTTAAGGTGCAAATTTTTGGTTAGTATTCTGAACTGGTGCTAAAATATTGCTTAGTTTTTTAATTTGAGAGTCTCCATGTAAGCAAATGTTGTTTAATGATAGATCGTCACCTAAGCATAGGCACGTTAACCTAAATGTAGGCATTGCAAATCGCTTTATTCCAAACAGTGCACAAACAGCCAACACTTGAAATAATAAGGACCAATATAATAAAGAGGGCCTGCAAGCTGGCAGCAGAAAACAACGCCAGCGTGCTGCTAGTGCTACGAACGCTCTGTTGGGGCACGCCCCTCATTTAGCAGGAGTTGTTCCGATTTGCAAAAAACTTACTAGAAGCATTCTTCGTTTTATAGGCAGATATAATTTTAACTCTTTTTGCCAAATACACACGATTTCCAACTTTTATACTCACTTTCATCAAGATCGTAGGCAATTTTTGTACACTCCTCCATCTCGATCGTGTATCTAAAGAGCCGATGGTTGAATGAGCTCCAAAGCGAATTAAAAACGAAGCCCTATGCTTAAGTGTTATTTTATTTGAGTTCAAAGTTTTATACGACACTGAATGCGAGGACCATACATTGCAATAGAATGCCTACACATAGGCTAAAACAGCACTTTTCACCTACATGTAGGCGTTTGTTCAATCTATCATTAACCACATGCAGATTGTATGCAAACAACATCAATTTCTGTCCAAAACTAACCTTGAGGTACAAGTATCAAAGTCACTGACACACCGGCTATAATATCTTTGAATAGAAACCGCAGTTCGTAGGTCGATATCCAATGGAGGATGGGGAGGTGGGTAAGGAGGAACCTCAGCCAGGCGTCTCGGCTCATGGGTGGCTTGAGATCACTGTAGAGCGGTTCAGGGACAACTCTTTTCACCACCCTCTGGAGAGGAGTGGATAGTGCTTTGTCAATTCGTTCATTGAACCTTTCCTGATTTATGAATGAGGGTACCCTGTCATGGAATTAGAACAAGGACAAAAACATTATGTGATATCAAATACATGCTGCGATTTAGATTTAGACACTTAGCACACAAATGTAGGATTGATAGAGGGTTTGGTACCATGCTTAAATATAATGCAATGTATGGATGCATGTTTGTAAGGGTCTGGGATGCAATTGGTTATCAAGTCAATAACTGCAATGCAAAACCAGTGAAACTACATTTGTACCATCCTACAAATTAACTACATGTACATGTACAAGGGTATGTTGCAAAAGGAACTCAAGGAAATGGTGAAGGATGGGGTTGCTATGCCGTGCCCATAGTCCTAGTTACCAAGAACGACAGAGCAATTCTGTCCTGCATCAACTAAAGGGCATTGAATGCTGTCTCAGCAGACCATTATCCGATGCCAAGTGTGGACAAATTGATCAACAGACTAGGTACGGCCATGTTCATCGACAATGGGATGGATACTGGCAAGTTTCCATGGCATCAGAGACAAGAAAGAAACACCAAGTTTGTGACAGCCTCTGGCCAGATTGAATTCAGTGTTATGCCATTAGGACTGCAGGCACGTATGAAGGAATGGTAATAGACAATGTAGTGATCCACGATGCCACTTGGAGCAAGGACATAACGGCTTTAGGTGGCCGTACTCAAGAGACTTCAGAAGGTGAACTGTCTGACAGCCAAGCCTGCTAGTGCCATATTGCTGGATGAATGCACCTACATGTACTCAGCCTGCATCAAGAAGGGTGGTGCAATTGTTGGACATGCACCATGTGAAATAGCCATTAGTGCTGGAGAAATTGTGGCAGCTCATGGCACCTGGCAACATCTGGCGCAGATTGAGAGGAAGGTGAAAACATGGAGATGGTTTAGAAGTTCCATTGTGTCACTCACATAGGCCAGAGGAATGCAAGCAAATTGCGTGTGAATGACTAGTAATACATCTTCCTGATGTTCACATATTATCATACACGCTAAAAATAGTAATGCTCACTTCAGGTGATTAGTTGGCATAGAAACATGTGCAAGGGCAAACAAGTATACAATATGCATAGCTCCCCATTAGTGCATCCACCACTAAAGAGAATACCAGCAGAGCATTATTTTGCCATCCAAGTTTGGGAATGTGTGCATATGATTGGGTTATCAAGGATTGCAATCTAATAGCAGTCAAACACGCTTATGCCTTATGATAGTGCTTGTTTGGTGTGTGTATATGGGGCAATAGTGGTGTAAAAAGGAAGGAAACAAGGGTCTAATAAGAAGGGGAAATATAATAGTCCTATATTTCATCCATTTGTAGGACATTATGTTTGTGTGCGAAATAGGCTATTATATTCATTTTAGACCCTTGTTTCCTTCCTTTTTACACCACTATTGCCTTCCAATCGTACATGTATAAGCCACCAACATTCTCATAAAGAATTATGCGTAACAAACAAGTCTACACGAATTGAAGCAAATCGCCGTGACCTATATGAACATTGCGTGTCACGGGTGACCTTCATTACGAGGGTGGGGGCATCAAACCTCACCCCCCGCCTAGCTACGGCCCTTCACTACTGTCACACAAAATGACTGTATTCAACATTCTATTGAAGTGGTTCTGCACTCGGCCGTTACAAAGAAAAAAAAAAAAAAAAAAAAAAAAAACAACGCGACAATGCGATCTTGCACGCTAAATTTTAGACCTCGATACATACGATACTTTTGGCCATACTCAGCCAACAGCGAACAGATGAAAACATTTCAAAATACAACACATCGTGCCAGTGATGAAAACAAAAAAGACCTTTCCTAGTCAACCCTTTTGCAATTCTGTGACAATATATAACCCAGCTGGGTAGAAGTATAATTGAGACGTTGCCTACTCGGATCGTTGGCACAAAAATCGATGGTTCAGTTTGGCTCAGCATACTCAGCATATCCTGCTTTTTGCTCTATTAGGCCTACTCGTACGTACGTATCATTATTTACAATGGCTTGCTTATAAAGTTAAAACATACAATACTCATGATGAGTCGTGTACTTCATTGCTTCTGAACCAACAGTGTGCTAACCTGGCGAGAGGTTCATCGTCTTTTGTATTTGTCGTTTGACTCACGATAGCTGCATCGCTGTGTGCCGCCATACCTGATATCCTAATATTACAATTTATTATGCAACCATAATTATCATAAATTTCAGATATAAAATAACATGAAAATACAGAAACAACACTGATTAAATACAAAGTACAGCTCTACAGTACACGAGCTATCCTAGAGAGGATAGCTGTAGCATTAGCCCTGACCAGGTGGAGATTCAGTCGGCCATAGATCTCATTAAGTACGACTTTGGCCGACACATGGAAGTGGCAAGTCTAGAGGCTACAGAGGAGATAATGGCAGTGGCTTCTTTTCCCCAAGCTCCATAGGTTTCAACTACCATAGGGACACATACCCATCCTAGATCTGAGCATTTGGGGTCATTGGCGTGGTGCTTCCTAGACTCAGTGGCCTGGGCAGCAGCTGTGGCCGATACTCCCGCTTCCAACAAATTAACAGGGTTTAGCGGTGAGGTGATGGACACATCTAATGCTGCTGTTCTGCCCAAAAACCAGTTAGGAAGAAGTATGTCAGCTGGACGGGTCTTACTGTGGTCTCTACTTAGGTTGTTGCCAACTTCCACCTTAACCCCTATGTGAGCCCGATGACATGTCTCCACCAGGATGTCCCTAATCATGTTATGCCGAGTTACCACATCTCCACCATACTTGCAAGTAACTGCATGATGGCCAAAGTGGTCAAGTGTATTACCTGGGCATAGTGCACATTGTGAGCCCTCTGAAACATCAAGGCCAAGCCACCATTTGATGGCTACCTGGAAAACAGGAGGATCCATGTGAAGCCCTAAGCTCTCGGAGGGCACAACTGAAAGCCAGGATGCTGCATGGGGAGAGGAAACTGACAAAAGACGTACTTTGTCTGCTACTGAAGATGAGTTCAGCAGTAAGTTAAAGACATGGTCATCTAACTTACCAGAAAGGGATTTCTGAGAGACTGGTGTAGTGAGAGAGACTCGACACTGACTACATCTGCAGGCGAGACCAAGCTGTTAAAGATCTCTACTGCTTGAGTCAGGTGGGGAGATGAATGCATACCAAAGCCAGATGAGCATAAAGAAGAGATGAATGCTGCTGATGAGTGGTGAGATAATGACCGAAACCCAAGGCCCCCTCTACTTGGACTAAGCTGAGCCTGCTGCCAAACTGTATCGGATGCGTCAACACCAATGCATCATTCTGATGTCATCATCAATTAGAGCAAAGGCTTTACATGTAAGAGTTGATGGAGTTGCCCTTGCCAGATGTACCAGTTTGCATATGGATCCACAGGGACGAAGAAGGATTAAAGCAACCCGAGGGTCGACAACTCCAACCTCCTCAAGTTGTGACAATAGGATCTTGGCTTAGAGTTTGGAGATGAAGGAGGAACAAAAATCCAGGTCACCGATGGGAATCCCAAGAATCTCCATATTGGGCTTGTCAGATTTCAAAGAAGGCCTTTTTGGAATTCCAGCAAGAGAGCTCCTTTGTACCCGACGATACTGATCACGATCGTGTTCGAGGTAGTGCTAGTATCAAACCAACTGTTTGCTTTAGAAACCAATGCCTCTGCCCCAATCTTACTTATTCCAATTCTCCTTATAGGTATGAACACTTTCACTTAATATATGTATACCACAAACCTCTTCGTTATTAAAATATCGATTACTGAATATTTAATTGCCATAATGACCTTTCATACTTTGCATTGATTTACCAACTTCCTGGTGAGAATATATCTCATTTTTGATTTAACTAAAGACAGGCATGACACTGAACTGTTTAATGAACTTAAAATTATTCATAGATGTTGACAGGGTTGGCCATTATCACTAAGTATTGGTGAAATTTCTATGTTTTGTGAAGTTCATTATTTCAAAATGACACCAAAACGGAAGGGTTGCTAGTTTGTATCAGGATCACCTTTGTTTTTTGGGCCAATGAAGGGTGCGGCCATTACACCTTGCTAAACTCCTGACTTCATCTATTCATCACAACAGTGTTTTTTCATAGTTGACCTGAAAGTTTACTTAATGAAACACCCTACGCAAGCGCTGCGTAGGGTGTTTCATTAAGTAAACTTTCTGGTCAACTATGAATATTTTAAACCAACACTGTTGTGATGAACAGATGAAGTCAGGAGTTTAGCAAGGTGTAATGGCCACACCCTTAATTGGCCCAAAACCAGATTTGGGAACAAAGGTGATCCTGATACAAACTAGCAACCCTTCCGTTTTGGTGTCATTTTGAAATAATGAAACTTCACAAAACATAGAAATTTCACCAATACTTAGTGATAATGGCCAACCCTGTCAACATCTATGAATAAGTTTAAGGTCATCAAACAGTTCAGTGTCATGCCTGTCTTTAGTTAAATCAAAAATGAGATATATTCTCACCAGGAAGTAGGCAAAGTATGAAAGGTCATTATGGCAATTAAATATTCAGCAATCGATATTTTAATAACGAAGAGGTTTGTGGTATACATATATTAAGTGAAAGTGTTCATACCTATAAGGAGAATTGGAAATTTATAGTAACTCATATTGTGCAAAAAAAGAGGGCCCAATCGATGTGGAATGACCCAACTGCAATAAAATGGTGGCTTGGGATTGACCTATTCAGTGGGGAGAAATGCCCTTGTTGTCTTACCTTGTCATTAGATCCCTTAGGTCACCATGCATTAACTTGTCGATATAATGGTGACGTGGTCTCTCGCCACAATAGGGTTCGGGATAGTTTTCTTGAGTCTTGTAGGCAGGCGGGTATTGGTGGCCAAATGGAAGTTGGAAGTGGTTTGGAACATGATGCCCGACATACAAGGCCAGCTGACGTGCTTGTTCCTAATTGGGTTCTGGGAAAACCTGCAGCTTTTGACATAACTGTCACATCACCGCTTACTCCAATTACTCTACATGAAGCGAGTGTGACAAGTGAGTCAACTGCTCAGGTGGCTGAAAACAGAAAACATGCCAGCAATGACACAAAGTGCTCAGAGCTTGGATGGGTGTGTGTACCTTTGGCAGTTGATGTTTATGGATGTTGGGGTCCTGAAGCACAGACAAAACTTTCTCGACTTGCAGCGCGCCTGGCAATTAGATTAAATTGTTGCAAGTCCCAGGTCACTTCGGCTCTCTATGGCAGGTTAAACCTGGTTCTAGATAGAGCGAATGCCAGAGCTCTGCTGTCCCGTTCAATGGCAACTGGATGTTAGTCTCCTCACCTTCTCCGTTCCAGTGTATTGTTTTTTGTTTAGTAACATTGTGTAGCTTAAAACTGTAAATGTTGTATATGGAGTATCAACTTAGTGAAATAACTTATAATTGTGTTTGTGTGTTGTAAAAATAATAATAATAATTGATTGGATGCAAGCACAACTCAGTCTTAGTAGGGGTGGACTTGGCCTTCGTAGCTTGTCATGCCATTCCGTTGCAGCGTACCTAGCTTCTCTTAGTAGTTCGGGCTTTGACAAATCTTATTTGTCGGAATCAATCGGGTCCTTTAATCAGAGATAATATATAAGAATTAGTGCCAGCAGTTGATTCCATCACTGAAGAGATATTATCCACCTCTAACCTGGCCAGCACTTTTTGTCTAGCAAAATTGAAGATCAGCAGTTTCGGCAGCTGTTTGATCTCCCTCTCCGGCCCATAGAGCTCGCTTATTATCCGTCTCATCACGTCATGCTGCTTCTTGGCTTACTGTTATCCCCTCTCCAGGCCTTAACCTGCATCTAGAGCCTAACGAATTTCAGGTTGCCATCAAGTGGTGGCAGGGTATGGATGTTTCTTTTGGCTCATGCTGTCCCTATTGTCCTGACCACAGGCTTGACCCGCTTGGTCACCATGCATTGACGTGCAAACACGGAGGTGATGTGGTCTTGCGTCACAACAGCCTTCGTGACGTTTTTGTGGAGTCATGTCATAGGGCTTGCTTAGGAGGTCAGGTCGAAGTTGGTAGTGGTCTTGGTCGTGATAGGCTGCACTCTCGTCCTGCTGACGTTCTTGTTAAAAACTGGCACCTTGGCAAACCTGCTGCATTTGACCTCACTATCACTTCACCGCTTAACCCAACCTCTTTGACTGAAGCGGGGGTGAGATGTGGGTCCTCTGCTCTGGTTGCTGAGGAGAGAAAACATAATGCCAACGATGCTAAGTGTGCTGAGCTTGGATGGGTGTGCATTCCCCTGGCTGTGGAGTCATATGGATGCTGGGGCACGGAAGCACAACAATCCTTCTCAGTCTTGCAACTCGTCTAGCCATCCAAATGGGATGCAGCAAATCACAGGCTACCACTATCCTGTACCAGAGGCTAAGCCTTTCGCTCGTGAGAGCCAATGCTAGAGCCTTGCTCTCCCATGCAAGGTCTCGGCATTCGGAGGGGGGGGGGGGGTTGAGGTGTGTGGGTGTGGGGTGGTTGCTGCTGTGACTTTGATATGGTGTATCTTGTATTGCCATGTTTATAATAATCATTTTAAAATTAAAAAAATAATAATAATAATTTTCACTACTTACAACATGATTACATATAATATAGGAATACAATAAATAAATATTTAGGAGGAGAAACAACATGCATGAATTATTAATAAATCATGCTACAGTTCAATAAACTTTAAGATGGGAGCCACCTGAAAAGGATTGCTGTCGCATTTGCCCTCACCAGATGCAAGTTGAGCCTGCTATACAGGTCAGACAGCACAACTGACTTTGGTTTGCCCGATATGATGGCAAGACGGGAGACAAGCATCTTAAACGAGTCCATGGCTTCCTTTCCCCAAGCACCATAGGACTCCGTGACCAGAGGTACACAATACCAGCCCAAAGCAGGAAAAAATAAAAATAATTATTATTATATGAATTAGTTGTGTTAATTATTAATTGTCCTCGCCCGTGCCCTCGTCGCCTGCGGGGATGTCCTCCTCCCCGGCCTCCCCGCCATGCTGGGTTGAGCCAGAGTGGCAGTGGCCATGCAGGCCAGGGAGGGAGCACAGGCGGCGGTGGTACCGGCAGGACCGCAGCCAGTGGTGGTGGTGGCGGGAGTATCGCTGCTGGTTGTTCCACCAGGAACGCCAGCGGGGCTGGTAGTGGTGGGGGCAGTGCTGCTGGTGGTGGTAGGAGTGGGGCTTCTGGAGGTGGCGGGGTGAGGGGGAGAGAAGTCGGAGGATGTATGTCATCCTCTTCCTCCTCCAACCCCTCTTGATTAAAAAAATCAGTTAGGTCTTCAGCTGCCACCTACATGTACGTGACAGAGACAGAGTATGATTTAAAATTTTTTTACCTTATTCTTTTTTCAAGCAAGTTTACACGTGAATCCACATAGAGTATTATTAAATTCTTACCTCTTTTTGCAAAGTGCACTATAATTCAGCTTGTGCATGACTGACTTTTATACCTGCAAAGCCTTAACACGTGTGCAGATTGTGCTATAATTCTATTGGTCCAATTCCATCATATTAACGGCATGTGCTAAAATTTTATTGATCAAATTTGAAAATGCTCAATCTGAACATGGAGGTGTATGTAGCCTACATGAAGTAAAGATGGATAGTGTGGGAACTCAGGAAGTGAACTACATGTAGATCTGGGATAACATGGCACCATGTAGATTGATAAGGATATGTTTATATCTGTGGGCAGGGTCTGCAGCGTTATGAGTGTAGGCAGAAGGTCTGATTTTTTTCACTACATAAATGTGAGAGTAGAAGTACCTTATGGTGGCTATAACAAGTTGATGTGCAACAGTACAAGATCATGATATGGTGGCATGTGGTGGCAAGAAAGTCTGCTGCTAGTGCTGGTGGTGTGTACAATGGACAAAGCACTAATTAATATTGAAATGTATATGAGATTGGCTGAAGTTAGGTGAATTGGTACCACATGATAGTTTTTAGCAATGACCCTGATTTTGCTCTTCGTACACGGGCTAGATTGTCCAAAGAGCAGAAGAGCGACTGTACAAAGAAGGCCTTTTTGGAATTCCAGCAAGAGAGCTTCTTTGTACCCGACGATACTGATCACGATCGTGTTCGAGGTAGTGCTAGTATCAAACCAACTGTTTGCTTTAGAAACCAATGCCTCTGCCCCAATCTTACTTACTGCTGCACGGGCAGATTTAGTAACAACCTTTTGAGCTAACAATGGATGAGACTTACAAAAGGCATCATTTACTTCACTTAGAAGCTCACTATCCCTAAGAATAGCTTTTTCAAGACTCCATTAGTGCATGAGATTTGGGTTCATACAAGGAGAAGCTATATGGGAGAAGGATATGGTTGACGTTATTTACACCTATAGTTCTCAGCCCTTGCAACTGCAATTATATTCATACATACATGCAACATGTACATGGCTAGACAAGATTTAAGATAAGGAAGCCTTCAAAAAAGGACGCCTTTTTATACATCAATAGACACTACTGTACACACAGTTGAGTCACCATGCATGCTTTACATGTGAAGTGAATGGTTTTGTGCAGATCCGTGCTGTACATAGTCGGGCGGGCCCTACTACCGCGTTTGGTCAGGTAGTATATAGGGTGATCATGACAAGCCCGACCATGCTCTACAAATGTTGCATGCACAGCTTTTTAATGTTAATACAACACGCCATAACATACCTTTGGGTGGTAGTGGTAGGTCTGTGACCACTGCGGTAACGCGTCCTCTCGGAAGCACGTTTAGCCAATCGGACAGCGGGGTCATTCCAATACCGACTCATTTCAGATGCTTTAATGGCAGCTGAATTGTCCTCGTATTTCTGCCTTTTAGCAGGGCGGTTTCCCTCGAGGTCCTCTTCATATCGCCACCTTTTAGCAGCACGGTTCTCCTCGAGGTCCTCTTCATATTGCCGCCTTTTAGCAGATCGCTTAGATTCAATATCGGCCTTGTAGCTGTCGCGTACAGAGGCCTTCTTCTTTTCGGGATCGGCCTTGTACCTGTCGCGTACAGAGGCCTTCTTCTTTTCGGGATCGCCTTGTAGCTGTCGCGTAGAGGCCTTCTTCTTTTCGGGATTGGCCTTGTATAGCGCTCGGGCTTTAGCTTTGTTCTCGTCTTGCTTTTGGAGGTATTCCGCTCGTTGCTTAGATCTCTTCTTTTGATAGAAGGCATTTTTAGAAAAACAGCCAGATAACAACTATTAAACTGCGATAGGAACACCAAATAAATTTATGAATCATTCGGGGCCTGGGGCCAACTAGCCTCTAACACATTCAAGAAACTTGCTTCCCGCCTTTCAGTCCAGGTTAACTCCTCCACTTCCACCACTCTGGACAGCATTTATTCCAGACTAAACCTTTCCCTTGTGCGCTCGAATGCCAGAGCATTTCTTGCAAGGGCAGGTCCCCGTGCTAAAGTCTCAGACCTCTACTTAGTTGGTTGACTCATACATAGTTACATAGTATACTAGTTAAATACTAGTTTATCCTGTACGTGTACAATAACTGGTTGTACCCATGGTGCTCGTATACATTGTACTGCCTAAAATTATTAATAAAAATCTATTGTATATCATTATAAATCATTGTTGAGTAGAACTTGCTAGATGTGATATGTGTCTATATGACATGTTACGATAAAGTGCCGGTAAATTTCGAAGCGATTGGTAGTATTGCCGTTCTTCAAAACCGTTCGCAGCTCGAGTTATACCTTCCTAAGAAGATGACGACCAAGAATTATTTTAGGTCTGGGCACTAGAAACAGGAACTTGTTTGCTTCTCTATAACTACACCGTTTTATGACACGGAACCAACGTAGAACTGTAGATCGTTGTGCTCTCATTCCATCGCGATAAAGAAATAAGCGATCCGTTTCTCCGTTGTTCTCCCAGACGCTTGTGAAGTTTTATTAATGACATTCATCAACCCTCAATCAATCCTATATTGAACCTGCTGCCGCAGGTTCAGATAAAAGTTTCGATCGGCATTGAGGAGAAATACGATCACGATCGATATCATCGTGAGACGATTAATTTGCTTTATACTAGGATATAAACCCCATAATTATTATGCTTCAAAAACAACCAGTAGCAAGCATTATGATCGATGAATAGCAATGGTGGATAGATGGTGGAAGCAGGAACCGCAGCTCGTTTCTAACAATTCACAAACCATGGGTCCATGGCTGATGTAGTCTCGTCCCCAGACCCATGTTACGCAGCAGCGGGTGGATTAGTAATCCACCCGCTGCTGCGTAACATGGGTCTGGGTCTGGGGTAGTCTCGTACCCAGACGTATAAATGGACGTTTTATACGTCTGGCGAAAATAGGTAGAATTTCGTGGCACATTGGAATGTAATTAACAGCACAAGTCACGCGCCAAACGGTAATTAACAGCACACGTCGCGCGCCAAAAATGGTAGCTTCCGTATCATTAGGAGAACCCTCCTGTAATGCTTCGCCTGCGTACACAGCAGTAATACCCCTTTCCATCACACTCTTAACTTGATCCTGCATCAGCGAGATCAAAGGGCTTACCACCAGGACGATCCCGTGTAGAGATGACAGTTGATTGAACATCTCGGGAAGGATTGCGAAGCACAAAGACTTCAGAGGCGGATCCAGGGGGGGGGGGGGGGGGGTTTGGGGGTTGCAACCCCCCCTTTCATATAAGGTACCGCCCCCTCTTCTGCTTAACAGCTCCCCCCTCCCCCCCCCCCCCGCTTTTTGTATCGGGCCTGAAGCTGACAGCACCCCCCCCCTCCCCCCTCCGCTTTTTCGTGTCGGGCCTAAAGCGGACAGCACCCCCCCCCCCCCCCGCTTTTCGTATCGCGGGTCTCAACCCCCCTATTGGAAAATCCTGTATCGGCCCCTGGACTTCCCACTGCCAGTTGGTAAGCAGACAAAAACGTCCCGGCCTTGCACAAAGCACTAGTGATGGCAGTCTTCTGATGAGGGCGAAGCGCTGGGTATCCCAACTTTAATACAGCGTTTGACAAGGCGGTTTCTATAGCAGCGTCAGAATGCATACCAGAAGGCAAGCTAATATCCAAATGGAATGTAATTATGACACCATTTGTTTACCTTATCACATGACTGCCCGCATCTGATTGGTACGCCAGACGTATAGTTTTTATATACGTCTGGGTATGAGACTAGGTGTGGGGTAATCCACCCGCTGCTGCGTAACATGGGTCTGGGGACGAGCTACAGCAGCCATGGTTTGTGAACTGTTAGAAACGAGCTGCCATCCATCTTGCTATTCATCGATCATAATTTACATCACCGCTACGCGAACAGAGGGTCTCTTCTCGCAGCAGAAGTTATATAACAACCCATGACGTCACGGGTGCTAGATTACGTCAAGGATTTTAGAAGGTGTCGCTGTAGCATTAGAACAAAATGAACCGCTGCAAGCTTTGTGTGGTCCCCGTTTTGAACGCGAAGGATAGAAGGAGACTTCCAAGCCCCTCGTCAGAATATTGCCGTGAAGCTTTGACAGGCTTAGCGATAGAGTTTAGTACAGCAAAGATGGACGCTTCACAGGAGTATGGGTCTGTTGCTAAGAACTTTAATAGTCTGTTGCTAAGAATTCTTCGCTATGCGAGGCAGTGGCAAGCGTGAAGAACAACTTGCTGTCAAAGCTCTCTGTTCATGCGTGCGCTGGACCTCTAACCCAAGGTACCAAAGTTTGAAACGCAAGTCAGATGCTAATAAAGGCGCGAATGCTGTTAAGGTGATGGGGCTGAGACTTACTATTCATATAAAGTACATGTATCTCTATGGTCATGCATCAGCTTACAGTTGCCAGAATTCGAGCCAGTCAAGGCGTTCAGTTTAATGCAGAGAATGGTGAGGAGCGCCTAGAAGGAATCATACCAGTCATTGAAGACTGGCATGCTAAGATGTGCTACATGAAGGTTAGGCCTGCAGGGTGTGAATGAACTGCTTAATGATCTCATGAGATGTGTAAATTTGTCATTTGTCTTGCTAATTGATCAGGTGATATGGATCCCTAATTGTACACCACTTATGACGTCACGCGTGCTCTGCATTCTGATTGTGCGCCTAACGCGACTTTGGTGAAGCATTTGTCCAGACCCTCTGTTCGCGTAGCGGTGATGTAATCCGCGTGTCATGGGTCTGGGGACGAGACTATGGCATCAAACGACCGCAAGTGATGGATCGAGTCATATAGGTATGGAGAAATGTCCCAAACATTGGCGGTCATCTTGCATTTTATTTCAAATTGAATTCTAAATGAATGCAATCCATACATCAATTCATATGCACGCCAAAGGCATGCACTAACAACAAGAAAGCATGCAGTTCCGTTCATACCCATAATTTTACCATACATGTAGTGTACATAGACATAGGTAAGAGTTCCGTGTTCTAAGCCTACTCCTGTCTGCCCCACATAAAGGGGTAGTGATCAATAGAATAGGCTAAGAACACTAACAGTTCTTTATTTTTCCTACCCTAAATGATACACTATCCTAGGTAACATTTATTACATTGCATCAGCCATTTCTATAAATCTTAACACCAAATATCGGACCCCCTTAGGGTTCACACTGAAGCCATGCAATACAGTGTAAGTGCAAACCCATATTCAAGGTGGTTTAGGTTTATGGGTAAGTTCCAATTTTCCCCATACCTCTTCCCCTTTTGGAGTGAGGGATGGCTCCTCTTGCTCCTTGGTAAGTGGAGCTTAAGGGGTGGGAGTAGATAGGATAGATTAGGGTTAGTAAGATCTTCTATTGTAGCTACATTGCACTATGCACCCCCAAATCATATGAAGTTACCCCTATCCTATTCTCCATGCGCCACAAGTCTGCCCCTACCAATCCCCCTATCCTATTCTGCATGCGCCACAAGTCTACCCCTACCCACCCCCCCTATCGTATTCTGCATGCGCCACAAGTCTACCCCTACCCACCCCCTATCCTATTCTGCATGCGCCACAAGTCTACCCCTACCCACCCCCCATCCTATCTATCTCCACCCCTATCCTACTTAACCCCCAACCCCTATCCTAATTAGCATTGCCTTACTTAACCACAGATTGCTCAACTGTGACTTAAGTCCAATACTTTTAAAAGTGCATGCATGTGATGAAGTCACAACAATAGGAAACCTTTATCAACCCGAAGACTGAGGCTGTTACAAGAGAAAGAATGTAAGGACGAATCGAGCAATCCTTCGTAAGATGAAAAGCCCTTATGCATGATTTTTCTTGACGCTCAATCATTTTTGTATTCATTTACAATATCTGTCTAAACAATCAGCCGCATCAATCGGATCTGTTTATATAAAGGTTTGAATGTGATTTTACTGAAGTCACAATTCTATATTCTTGGTCAATCTATGATTAACCACTGCAGAACAGAAAGTGTGGCTAAATTTAATTGAGCAGAGTATGTAAACAGCAAAGAAAGATAGAAAAAGTGTGCCTAACACAAATATATTTTATAGGTGCGAATAGATGAGGGCACATATACATATGTGCTAATCGAGTCGTAATATTGCAGATTATTTTTTGCAGTTGCAGAATTTGAGATTTGGATGCAATGGTGGAGCTTTGCATTGTATTGAAAGGTATTTTTAAGAATGGTATGCAGTAAATATGCTATATGTTGTTCCAAATGCACAGAACCTGTGGATTGGGTCTTAAAGACCTATATGAAACACCATACCTATCAAACTGGTGCCCTTTGCAAGGTTATGCAAGCTACAAATTTCTTTTATACATTGCCTTTTCTTCCATGCAGCGTTCAAGACTTCCAAAAATAACACTGGAAGCAATGAAGCTGCTCTTTTCAGAGAGTGAAACTGTTTGGACTATCTCAAGTGTCAATCATGTGGAATTTGGCTACTCTTAACAGCACATTACTATGGATGTGGTTATTCATCGCACAAGAGGGTGGTATGGTGTTACGCAGTTACCAAAAAGGTACCTTTATATGCTGATAGGACCATACACACATATATATGTAATGAAATGGTAACTTTGAAAGGTCCTTAAAAGGTACATTGGCCGGAAGGGACTTTTTGGTACTACCTTTTGATACGTACCTAAAAGATACTGTAAAGGTAGCTCTTCACAAAGCAACTTTTGGTTGTGCAAGATTTGATATTTAGGTACTTACAGTTTTGGAAGCCTCAAAATGTCTGGCGATTTGCAATTGGCAGAAGCCTCAAGACCATTGCATTTATAACTGGCTCCTAGCACCATGTATGTGTACATGTGCTTGAACATGACCAGAATACAGGGATTATACATACTAATGTCGTCATTTATGTACACAATTAATACATGTAAACTTCTCTGCCTTTCTGAAAATCATTATTATTCCTTGGGATGATGATTCATCTGAAAGCAGCAAAATAAATGCAAACGGATTTACACATATCCACCTCCCCCCATACAGGCATACACAACGCACTGCTATATATTAGAAACACTGTTCTGTGGATACAGCTTGTGCCAACCAAATTCTAGATGTATCAAAACGACTACTGTGATAAAATGCATGACAAGAATTGTGAAAAGCATGCTGCTTTAACCTATTGTTAAGTATACCTTCCACAATAAGCTGCCACCTCAAATTCTTATAAGGATTAGGTTACTCATCTAACTGTGAAGTCCCACCCTCCCATATCCATCTAACCAGTTTCTTTTCATAAATTGCCACTTTAAGATGCAAGTTTATGGTGAATCCCAACAGTTACAATGTGTTAATTTCCAGCAGTGCTAATTAAACCTGTATTCTAATTACTTAGTTCAATTCATAACATTGCTGTATAAATACGAATTCATCCACCACTCCAAGGTTTGGGGGCTGGGTATATTATATGTGGGTGGATGGACAAAGGGGTAGCGAGTTATAGAGCCAAGATATGGAGGGCTGGGGCTCCGAGGTTAGATAGGTAGCTCCATCATTAGGTGAGATGTACAGAGGGAGAGTTGGTGCTCAAGGGTAAGGCATACTTTTTAAATGCCATTGCACAAAGAAGCATACTTGAGATACTATGATGTATGGATAGTGGTGCTTGGGCAGCGAGGGTAGGGGGAATATAGAAAAATATGGCAATCTGAGGTGTGTACCAGGTGCATGGAGAGAACAGTCACCGGCCAATTGAATACAGTACGCTGCTTATGCATTATACCCTCTAAAATGAACATCCTTTTGAATTTCAAATAAATAAAAACTATACCCAACTGGGCCCAAACTAACAAGCTTTGATTTCCATGTATTCTTAAGTGTCATCCTGGTCATATGTTCTACTTCGTGGTCATAGAATTGTCTGTGTAAGGGATGGTCTCATAGTAGCGTGGTTTAAACTAAAATAAACTACTTTGTGCCCTGGTTAGTATAAATAAAGGCCCATCAAAACATGTACTCAACAATGATAGACTTCATTGCTGTACAATAATAAATAGTATTATGCAGATGTATCACTGATCAACTGACCTCTTGCTCAGATAGAAATCAATTGCCCTTTTGAAGTATACCAATGTATTTCATGTAAAAATATCAGGACAGTAGAATTACAAATGTACAGTTAAAAATATTGCTGCCACAGAGTACAACACATAGCACATAAAGAGACTATTCTATTTTGATAACTTCACACATTGATAAATTATACACTTGTGCACCTGTAAGTTCATTTGGTGGAGAGCCGTAGCTTAGTACCAGACAGGGCAGTGACAAAAATCCAGAAACCCTGGGTATTGCTTTAATTGTCACCGGAATCGTCTGTCCTGAGTTTGGAGAGGCAGTGGTTCCAACTTCATTCTCCCCAATTGTCCATAATGTTCTGTCGGCTACAATTTTGTATTGCAAAGTGTCTGTCTTTTTTTTAGAAAACACACCCTTGATGTCATATTTCAGCAAAAGAGTGCTGTTAGCAGCATACAAAGAACTTTCATCCCCAGGTGATGCTTGCGTTGAAAGTTGGTATTCAATCTAAGCACCGCCATACATGCATGATTGCACATGAACAGATTACAGGTATGACAAAAGTACACATACTTGCATCGAAGAAAGACAAACGGGGCACTTGATAAGGTTAGGTGCCATCGCCTATGTGCACAATCAAAATAAACAAGTAGGAAAAGGTACAACTACATGAAAACGTGCCTTTCCGAGGATCATCGGCCTGAAGCTAAAATTGCAGGTAGATATTCCTTGAGAACATGACTCATCTGAAAGCAACCAAAAAGAAAGTAAGGTGGATGATATCAGCAAAACAGTTCATAAGTGCACTGAGTGTACCTCCACAGCACTGCCATATATTTGATACACTGTTCTGTGGATGCAGAACCTGTCGATGCAAAATAAATACTCAAGCAGTAAATGACCCAGTGACAGAACAAATTCTATACAATACACTGCTACATTAACAGATAAAAATGAAGTTCAACAGTTATTGTTGCTACATGTAATTTGCATAAATATAGATGTTGGTTTGATTAGCTCACTGAAGACAAATGATTGTGAAGACAAATAAGTGCCATTTTGCTGGTAATATCAAATGTTTGGAGCTCCAGTGGAACAGAGCATGTGTTGACGACATTCAACAGCAAATAGGTGCTGAAAATGTTAGTTTTCAAGAATACAAGTTTAATAATGTCATTGTACTTACTACTCTCCTCCTGCATGTTCAGAACATTGAATATGGAAAGGTTGTTCAACATTAACTGGAATTTTTGTTACAAATGCTGGTTGCGACCAGTTGCAATACACCTGAACCTATATTCATAAGCATGTATAAAAAAGAAGCACTTCAAAATGCAATGGGTACCTCATTTAAAGGACAATGATCATTTGCACTGCTACAGCATGTTGCAGGCACGGAGATGGTCAATGGAATTGAAAACGACGAAGATGGCTTAACCTCTGGAAGTTCAAGGAAAATTTCTGTTTGATTCTTGCTGCTTGTAACTGTGCATGGTTCTTGGAAACGCAAGAAGTGAAGAAAAGTCACCTACTCAAAAAGATGCATCTAGGAATACATATAATTAGAATCCATTCCATGCAACTTCAGAGTATGAACCATACAGCACACGAACGATGAATTTATACCTCCTACTATATTATGATCCTCCATATATGTTTTGAACCATTATCACACAGTCAAGAATAATTATGCTCTATGCCTTTCAGTTTGTGATCTGTGTCATTCAATCCCTTTTCAAGATTTTAAATACAATGCGTACATGTGTTTTACATGTACATGTACATTAATACAACACCATTGATGCATTGCATGTGATAACAATTCGGCTTCAGAAACACAACAGCAAGTATACATGTTACACTTACACACACATGTATATGCATATACAAATGTGTGTGGTACACTACATCAATTTACAACAGCAAACCTGGTATTTTTACTTCGCAAGCTCCAACAAGAACTACACTGACTTTAGAGTTCAAGGGAATAGTACTTCCAGCTCCTGCTTGGAATGTAAGTTTACAATTCAGAGGATACCCTGCGAGGAATACTGGGGATCAAAGACAGAATATAAATATGTGGAGGTAGTCAACAGCTGAACTGACCTCCAATATCACTGCTAAGTGAAATGAATACACTTGGTTTGCAAGGTTCGATTGAAATTGTAGAGGTAGTTTCTTCGTCGGTGAGTGGCAATATAAAGTCCAATGAGTCACACTTAAAACTAATTTTCGTCGAAGAATACTGGCCTAAAACATTTGCCTGGGTATGGTAGTCATATTAGTTAAAAGATGCTAATGGGATTTGCAAAATAACATACATACCTTTCCTGACAAAATAATTCGGTTATGCCCTGGCTGAAGCACCACCTGGCGCTTATTCAGATAGAACTCAAAAACTCTTTGTTTTGAATCAGAAGGTCGTCCCGAACTACTATCCACTGAACGAAATCGCTTACTTGGCACTCCAATTGGACGTGAAGGTGACAATGCGTCAGTACTGTCATCCAGATTCAACTCATCAAGTTCAAGTTTGGCTGAACTGATTGCTGTTGATGATTGCCTGACTGTTATGGAAGATGTAGCAGAATATGTCATGGAAGCAATAGTCAATTTCAACTCCTGGTGGTACAAGAGATAGCTCAATACATAGATGCACATTTAATCTAATTTACGAACTTTGGGTCCTCTATATAGTACGTCCACCTGAGCGATGATGTCATCACTGATGCTATACACTGTTTTGTTGTCATTCACAGAAAACTTTTCCAAGACCATCAGTGGCTCCCAGTTCAGAAGTTTTTGGTATACTGAAGAGTTGAGTGGGATTTAAATAACCCTTCTACAATATGTACACACACAAGTACAAGTACATGGATGCACATACTTAATGGTAAATGACAATAGGATACAGCATGACATATGTAAGTAGATGAAGAACACTGCACAACAGAATATCATACCTGTACAAGTATTTACATGTACACGTACAATACCTAACATCACTGAAGTACTGAACCACATTGCAATACTGTCATTTCCAACACAATTATTGAATTATTCTGCATGAATATAGAAACAGATAATATAGGGAATAAAAAAATGTACCTGATTTTTTGGCTATCTGCATTATTTTGTCCATCCATATTATGGGGTCATGACTAATTACACTTGAGGCTGGGACAGAGGCCAGAAGTACCATTGTACTTACATACCTGAACAGAGTCTGTTAAGGATGTATGCTAAAAATATATATTTAAAAACAGTCTACTTAATCAGTTTCTTTGCTATGAAAGGCATACACAAGGTATATGACTTTCTCAATGATGTAATGAGGATACTTGTCCTCCATCTTCAGCTTGTTTTGGCATTCAGCGAGTAGTGAATAGGCCTTAACAAAGAGATGATTCCAATGATCATCCGAATAGTAGTTGCAAACATCACACAGCAGCTGCTCCGCTTCGACCCATAGACCAAGATCTCTTCATGAACATGTGCAGGTGCATTATATACATACAGTGTAAATACAGGTTAACCAAAGATATCATCCCAGCAAGAGCATGTACACATTACTTGTGAAACTCAGCCATCATACTCCCAACTCTGAATGCCATTCGTTTTCTCCCAGCATGTTTGTATGCACCAATAACCATTTCACCAAGGGTCTGTAATATGGAAGAAGTTTATAACTGCCAAAAATAAATGCAAGACACAAATTACAACTCTACATGCCCACTTGTATTGAGATCACAGAAAATGATAAGCATACTTGTTTTCCATCACGTCATACCACACCTATAGAAAAATCCTAATACCAGAAGGTCTGATAAACTCCCACTAAGTCCAATCACTGTACTATTCTGTGCAAATTTATAGCCATGCAAAATAATACGCTGTAATTTAGGGAAACGACATTAAACAATATACTGGATGCAAGTGCCTAAATCATTGGTGCGAATTGAAGGGAAATGTGCTTACATTATGTAATGCTATCTCTCTGCTACAGTTAACATAAAAAGTTATCTTTATAACCCAATAGTGGCAGAATCCAGTAGTAATGAATTTAATTACAAGACAGCCACATCTACATGTTGATTATCCTGCGTAAGGGATAAGTGTGTTTGCACTTGACACATCTCTAGGAAATATTAACAATAACATTCAGTTAAGGGGTGTGGCTTGCAGGGCAAACTTTGATGTGGACATCTTTTATTAATTTAGTTACTAAATATTAATTTTATGCACCAACTGATTAAAGAAAAGATACTGTGGTGATGCATAATGCCATTTCACTTCTCCATTTACAATGTATTTCATACCAATCTACTTACCATCTTACAAAAAGGCAGTTCATGTGGTCATGATATCTATTTGTATACAAACAACTTGCATATAGATGATGAATGAGCTTACATGTACATGTACATTATGTGGCTAAGCCAAACTTTCAAAATAGAAAAACGGATTGGCAGACAGTCTGCCATATTATAACGCAACAGAGTCACTAGAAAGTAGTACCGTGTACTGTAAATGTATACAAACCAGTACAATAATAGCCCCCACCCCCCCAATTGCAAAAAAAAAAAAACAAAACAGCTAAGGTCAGTAAGGAGGATTTCTGTCCTATGGCCAATAATGTAACTAACCAGGTAGCTCGTCTTAAACGCCTGCTGACTCTGAAGTAAACGTATCAAGCTCTCTCCATGATCTTCCATGGACTTTCCTTTCTGATCATCTACATGTAACCATCCATATTAATATGGTAATAAAAAGTGCTCACAAACGTACATGAATACAGTTATATGTCTGCTCTAAACTCACTCGATTCCATATGCGTTGTAATACCAGACTGGATGGTTTTGATAAGTTCTGCTTTGCTACTGGCTTTCGGCATCAGTCCACACAATAATCCTATAGTATGAAGCTATGCCATACACACCAACCATCAAGGCAATGTCTTCTCAAGTAGTAATACCATAGATTATATAGTTTAGCATTGCAAGTTTACAAACCTTCTCAAGAGCATAGTGCCACAGTTCAGCTCGAACATGCAGGAACGAAGATGTCGCAGACATCAAACTGTCAGGATTGCTTTGCGTCATGATTGCCAGAATAGCTTCAAAACAAGTCATGTAAGCCCAGCTTTCAACAGCCCCAATGGGCATAGATTGCAGAACCTATAAAATCCAAATATAAACAATTTCATAATTGATAATAAACATTACTGGCAACTATATGTACATAAATCTATGTGAAGACACTGAACATGCATGTACATGTACACAATTTCTAACCTTCAGTTCACTTTTTTCTCTGGACATTGCATGCAGGGTTTGTATACATGTCTGTGATACACTCCATCCTTTGTCAAGGGCAAACAGAAGTCGTGCTTGACGAGAAAACAAAAATGTGTGAATATGTAGAAGAGGACTTGTCCCATCCTGTATTGCTGGCAGATACTGTTTTGGATTCAGTTGAGTGTGGTGCACATACAAGTATTGCTTAAAGTGCGGATGAATTAGTAGTAGAAATAACAAACCTTCCACGAAAGGTTTGTGTCCATCAGTGTAGGATAGTTCCACGAGGTGCAAACATTCGAAGCCATTCTGTCCCACCAGTTGACAGATTCGTTTATTGTAGCAATTCTGGATAAAGTAACCTCCAACATATAATTTGCTTCACTGTAACATTCCAGAGCATTGCTGTCCTGAAATATCATCTCATGTGACACAGCCAAATTTATCTGAGAATAGGAAGGATGTATTCCTGAGTACTTATATATATGTGTACATGTAAATCACATATTCGTTCTAGGTACATGTACATGTAGATATATACCATACCAGTCGAACTAGGTAGCTGTAAAAATCTTGCAGGGCCACTCCACTTTGTTTTAATGTGCTGAGGTGCTTTGCCTCAGCTGCAATCAACTGCTCCATACAAGAAAAACACATATCATTCAGAGTGCTCACGAGCGACTGAAAGGAATCTGCCAATCGATTATCATTTGATGATGCCAGACGAAATGCAACAATTCTGCAGATGAAAAATAGTTATTCTTGTACTCAGAACCACAGTTCATAAATTCCCATCACAGTACATGTATACTTATGCTTCATACCCTACATATCAATGTGACACAGAGAGATAAGATTGTCACACTCCTTAACTTATAAGCACTCCATTTTAAGGCAACCACGTACACCAGGCAAAATGTTACGTGCAACACTACATGTGTTCTACTGAAAATATAAATTAGATTCCCTGAGTTGCATGCAACATTGTTGCCTAGTAAGTTTAAGTATTTCGTTTTGAATGTCCAATGATGTATGTATACTTATCTGTTTCTTCTTTAACCATGACTCAATTCTCGGATCGTCTTCATTAATCAACACTTAGATATAATTTCCCAAAATCTGCCTAAACCCAATGGAAGGTATACTCTACATTGTGTTGTGGTATATCTAAGGGGCAACACACCCATCACAAGTTTGCACATTAGTATCACTGATTTTGGTCCTGCCTGCAACAAATGCTACAAGCAAACGTACTTTCAGCACGCTGCAAAGAATTAAAACCTTTTTACGAAGTACTAAGATGCAAGTACGGTTGAATAATGTAATGCTATTTCACATCTATAGCAATATGACTGAAAACCTCAATTTGATTGTTATTGGTAACAATTTTAGTTTCAGTTCAGACCTTGTTTGGAGTTTAGTTGCAATGATTGATGTGTACTACAGTGCAAACTCACTTGTGCGATACTCATATTTTTAATTATATTCATATTATTAATCTCATAATGGCAGCTACACTTTTTAATTCCTTCCGTCACCGCTGTTAAGGTGACCAATCAAACACTAGGCAACAATGTCATGTACTGTACTATGCACTGATCAAGTACATGTAATGTATGTGCAAAGGTAGGTACGTAAATGAAATGCACATTGCAAAATAACATATTACCCTACTTACACTTTTCCTTTAAAATCATTCCTCAGTTTTTCTTCCACATCGATTAGACCTTTGACTTTGGACTTTTTTGCAGCTCGTACTTCTGCTGTAATACAGAATACAACCACACATTCAGCACATCCTCCAAGTCTATCCACATCGGCCAGCCATTGAACTATCTGTGGCTTAGTACGGACTCGGTATTCCTCAAGATCCTGTGCATGAAGGAAGCACAGAAGATAGGTGCACACAACCAAATACGCCAAGTAAAAATTAATCATACAGCAGTAGCATTCCAAAATGTGTGGAGAAGTGGTCTTTCGAAAATGCATTGTTCAGTGATGTTTCGCTGGTGTGAAGCAAAGGGAACGAATTTGACACCATCACAAAAGGTATTGAACGCATTGTTGGACCCATCCCTGTGGATGAAATACGGAACAGGTCAAGCTGTGATTTCCCAGCAGTGAACACAGTACAAGGTACAACATGTAGGCGCCTATTCTATCATAACCATTGTAGTACGGCTTACTTTGATGATGATTGAAGTTGTTTCAATCTGTTTTGCAGCCTTTTTAACAACGCTGCATTTAAAAGTGCTCGATCATCATGATCTAAAACGCATGAAGATACATCAAACGTTAGTTACAGAATCGTGCTTGCCACATTATCACACTATCCTCCGGGTAGAGGGCGTCTTTTTTTCATGCGAATCGTAGCAAAACCAATCGTTCCTCCCTCGCCAGCTTCGTACTTACATGTTATGGTCGGTTTTGGACCCATCATTCGTAATAATGTTTACGCGTGCGCGTTATTTAGAGGGAATTGATTGTTAATACTATATGTATTTATTAAAATGGATAATATTCTATTCGGGGTGGACGTAGGTACATGTGCGTATTTTCTTAAAGAATTCCAAGGCCACTTTTACAAACGCAGGTGAATGGAGAGACGACCAGGAATTTCAAAGATATGTGACAGAACTTAGTGGATACTCCCTGGAAAAACTTCGTGAGTTCAAATGAAGTTTGTCGGGAACGGTAAATGTAACTCCCAGTGTTGCATTATCAATGCGCCTTATACGCAGACGCTTTTTCTATTTAGGGTAGCAAGATCATAGATTTGCATAGGATTTTACATGTAAGGCCAACAGATTACTATTATTACCCGAAACAGATTCAGGGGGGCCTGCTTGCTAAGCTATTGTTCTGTCATGTATCCATTATATTGTAAATGTATTGTTACAGTACTAATAACACAAACACCCCGAACCATGCATCAATATCTACATTGTATATTACATGTACTTGGAAACAGTACAAACAGGTGATATTGTCGGTGTCTGTCATGTTAAAACAAAACATGCACATGATTCAGAGCCGAGTCCAGCTGTTACATAATTGTAACTGCAGATATGGTAATACAGAACAATTGTGGTCCATATATATCCAAGAGTATTGATATGTGCTTAATAAAGTACTTGGTAGAAAAAGACGGAATAAGTACAAAGTGATGAACCTTTATGCATTGTGTTCTGGCTCAAGAATTGCTTCTGTTGAGATACAGATTGCTTTTAAAATTTAGTTTCTTATATACACTAGAGGGCAGTCTGTTAATTTGACCATACTTTCACCTGTCTAGTAATTGTGCATTGGAAGACGTTTTTTCCCACCAATACGTTGCTTTTTTTTTTTTGTTTTGTGTATCAATGCAGGTAGAGAACCTGAACAGTTGAAACAAGAGAAACAGTGTGTTTTGAAATCTACACAAGAACTGGCTTTTAGCAATTATAAAAGTTTCATCCAGACAGCCGAATGTACAAACAGAATATTCCAGGAGGTAATGCATATACTAGAATAGCACAAATTTGCATTTGTTCCACAATAGTTCTCTACTGTGGAACTATGTGTTGAAAAGCTTTTGGGCAAGATACCACCATTTGGTGATGCGTGCAAGTGTTTTACCGTGGATGCTCAAGACATTCGAACACAGTTAGTTACTTGATTTTCATGGCTATATATACCAGGATTTTATGCCATGTTATTGTATGTACAATAACTACCATTTTGACTGGTCCTTGCATTATGAAGTTTCTGAACTGAAGAGTGTACATGTGTATGTACAGAGCTCTGCTTTACTTTAGTTGTATGTAAATGCCCATCATCACATTTACATGTACATGTATGCCATATGAAAGTTGTCGGACATAGTTAGGAGTGTTTATAAGGCGGCATATTTGGTGGAGATTGTCTATAAGTGGTAGGCCATATATAGTTTTTATCACTCACTTGATTACTTGTAATGTATTATGAAACGATGTCTGTCTGTAGGCAAAAGCTGAACTCGCTTGCTTTGTTGAAGCATACACAACTGCTTGAAATTCTGGAAATTCCGCAGTTAATGGAAACATGTGTCCGGAACAGCTATTATGAGGAAGCATTAGAATTGTATATGCATGTTCGTAAAATGGAAAAAAAACACGGTGATATTCAAATACTCAAGGTAATCTGGAACGTGCTTGCTGTGGCTTACAAATAAACATTTGTAGGCTATAAGTAAAGAAGTGGAAGAGTCCATGGAAATGATGTTGAATCTCTTGTTACAACAACTTCATGGCAATGTTCAACTGCCAGTTTGCTTGAAAGTGGTTGGCTACCTTAGAAGAATAGAGGTTTTCTCAGAAGTTGAACTGAGATTGAAGTTTTTGCAGGTATGTTTTGAATATTTATGTTAAGCCTTGTGATGTTCGGTCTGAAACTTTGCTGTGGCACAGTACAAAATACATGGGCATATTGTAGGGGTTGTATCTACTGAGCACTAAACCATTGAAGAGCTGTAACATTGACTTGTGAAATTGATTTGAATTCGGGTATTGTTTCACATTGCAGAAAGTAAAAATAGTGTAAACCGTGACTTATGGTTGGAGTGGCTCTCACACTGTACGTAATCTTTAGTTAATGCATGTACAACTTGCATGTAGTTGTGAGAACTGCAAGCTATTCAAGCAATTTCAACAATTAAAATTAATAGTTGCTGTAGAAGCTTTGTTGTAGTTCTTTAATTTGTACCAAATGAGTCATTCCATAATAAGTGGGGTAAGTGTATGCTTCACATCTTCAGATCCTGATGCAATTACTCTGATTTGTTTAACTAAGGATGAATGTTACTTGAACCAGTTATTGCCTTAGTAACCTTAATGGTTTACGAAATGTACTGCACTGAATAATTAAAATTTGCAACTTGGAAGGCTTACATTTATAACTTTTCCATTGTTTGTCTGGTAGTGATTTCTTTGGCGTCAAATTGAAGCTCAATCTATGTATATATTTATAACTATAGTAAGAAGGTTAAATAAACATCATCATTTCGCGGATTTCTAAATTGAGATAGTTTCCGGATCGAAACACTGAAATTTTTTTTTCAGAATTGAAGGGACCATCAATATTGTTTTCATGAAATAAAAATTCAGTGTGTAGACAAGCTTTTGGGATCACATCAAGTTTTACGATGTGTCTGCCATCTTAAATGTTATGCGGACTTTACTAATCTAAAGTAAGTGTGTTACATAAATATTGAGAAGTGCAACTAAGGACACTGACCACAAATTGTGCTCAGCTAGTAAAAAAATGAACGCATATGGGTGCACTATTCAGGTTAGCTCGTCTATAATGCACGAATAGAAAATTAAATTGCTTCATTCTTGGTGCAAGTAAAAAGCAACCAGCCACGGCTGACAACTCTACAGTGGGCCCTCCTCTTATAATGGCGGCAATTATGCACCGGAAAGTGACGGTATCCAAGTAGTAGAACCGAATGCGCCTGAAGGTGAACCTGGCAGCCATCGCTCCTCTCGACGAACCAGCTGATGTACTCGAGTCAAGCATTCTTCCAATGCAGGGACTAAGCGTGTTCTTTAAATAGAATGCAAAAAGGGCAGGTTCACTTAGATTAGCTGCATAATATACCTTAGTTTTGATAGCAATGGTGGGATAGTTACGTAGCACACTTAGCACCGCTTAGTAATATAAGCTGCGTAAAAAAAAAAGGCTGCCACATCATCAAACCCGTGCAGCTCTCAGGGGTTTATCTAAAGGAAAACGTGGGATACTAGTCTTCCCAATATTAATCCGGAATATGTGTGATAATAGGGTTCCATGCACAGCCAAAAAAAATTTTTTTGGTTACTACTCAATGGCCATAAAAAAAAGGTTTTTATGGTTACATTCGAGGGTCAGAAAAAATTGTTTTTGATGACACGATGATGGCCATGGCATTTAACCTGGCGGGTTGATAATCTGTTGCAGCTGTAGCCTCAATCGCCCAATTCGCGGTGTCAAAATGTGTTGCAAAAATGTTATAATATATCAAGCAAAAAGGCAGCACATAAAAAGCATGTAAAAGTAATAATAATAATAACAGATCTTAACCTCCATCTAGGATCCAGAGTTCCAAACAGCAATAAAATGGTGGCTTGGGATTGACCTATTCGGTGGGGAGAAATGCCCTCGTTGTCTTACTCTGTCACTAGATCCCTTAGGCCATCATGCATTAACTTGTCGGTATAATGGTGATGTGGTCTCTCGCCACAATACGCTTCGGGGTGCTTTTTATGAATCTTGAAGGCAAGCTGCCAAATGGAAGTGGGAAGTGGTTTGGGACATGATGCCCAACGTACAAGGCCGGCTGATGTGCTTGTTTCTAATTGGGTTCTGGGAAAACCTGCAGACTTTGACATAACTGTCACATAACCTCTTACTCTACATGAAGCGAGTGTGACAAGTGGGTCAACAGCTCAGGTGGCTGAAAACAGGAAACATGCCAGCTATGATGCAAAGTACTCAGAGCTTGGGTGAGTGGGTGTGCCTTTGGCAGTCCAGGTTTATGGTTGTTGGGGGCCTGACGCACATACCATCTTTTCTCGACTTGCTGTGCGTCTTGCAATTAGATTGAATTGTTGCAAGTCCCAGGCCACTTCTACTCCCTATGGCAGATTAAACCTGGTCCTAGTCAGAGTGATTGCCAGAGCTATGTTGTCCCGTTTGTTGGCAACTGGCTGTTAGTCTCCTTACCTTTTCCGTCCTAGTGGTTTGTTTCGTAACTGTGTAGCAGATCTGTGTAATATTACTTGTATTAATAATGTACATGTTCATGTATTCTTACTGTTAAGAATAATTTATTTTGACAAACAAAAAAATAGGCTGCTCACGGTTTGGGCGTTTTTAAAGTAATTATACCATTGTGGGGCGATGCAGCTGGGGATCACTACTGGGCCGATCCCATTTTCGTACGTGAGGCAAGCGTACAGCAAGCTTTACAAAGCTTATATCAAGCCTAGATCAGCATCCCTTGCAAGGTTTTCCATCACCTCGCATGCTGCATTGCGTCTATCAACCTCTGCATAGGCTTCGCGCACAGAGCACCTCAATTCATTTGGCTTGAATGATCTCATCTGCACATATTTTGTGTGTGAGCTGTGATTTTTGGGTGTAGTTTTGGTGTGATATATGCACTTTTTGTTGTGTTTCTCGTTAGAAAATACTCAGGATGTCCAAAGAATATAATATTGCAGGGAAATCACAGCGATACAAAGTAATACAGCCTATGTCAAAACTACAGTAGAGCACAAAGAGAAATGCACACTGACGTCTATTCCTGTCTAAATCCTACACACTGTGAAATGCTTAAATAGCCAATAGAAAGTTCTAGAACATGCATGCCCAACACATGTTTAATTAACACCTAAAAGCAAGCCAGGTCATGCCAGAGCATGCTCCTTAACACCTCCCCCACTGGTCTTGAGGCTTGACCTCAGAGGCCATGTTCACTTTTTAATCCTGGTTGACCTCCGTAGATTTTCTGGACCATAGTCTCCTTCAGTAGGCAAACGTGGATTGCGAGGTTTGGGGTTTGGTGGTTGCTTAGGTTCTGGAATAGAGGGCTCCTGAGGTGTTGGCATTGGTTTTGGGCTTTCTGAGAGCATGTCTTGACCAGACAAAGTGTCTGAGTAACTCTCTTCAAGTGATGAATAGGAGGAATTAGAATCATGTGTGGAAGTATCCCCCGGATCATCATCTTCTTGAATGCCATGCCTTGGCCTCAGCTGTTCTAGATGTCGTCGCCATGTGACTCCTTTAGGAAATACACGAACATTGAATGAACGAGAGCCAAAGACCTTTGTGACAACAGCAGGGACCCATCTTGGCTCCTTCTCCCTCCTTGGACCACAGTATAGGGCATAACAGGGAGATCCTATCTTGAATGTCTGGGTCACCTTTTCAACTTGTTGGTGTCTCTCACTAACTGGGACTTGGTAGCACTCTTCGCTTGTTTCCCTTGGGCTATGTGTGCTGGTGAAGGTAGCAAAATATATAGCTATTTTGCTTCTAATCTGACGCCCATTCAGGATTTCACTGGGTGAATATCCTTCTGCCAGTGGTGTCCTTCGGTACTGCATAAGGAATTCCTGTAGTGCTGCCTTGGGTGAGAGTGTTGACTTGCTGAGGGCCTGTTTGAATGTTTGTACCATGCGCTCAGCTGCTCCGTTAGTGGCTGGATGGTATGGCGCCCCAGTAAGATGCACAATACCACGCTCACGGCACCAAGTCTGAAATTCTTCGGATAGGAAAGATGTAGAATTGTCTGTTACAATCGTGTGAGGGTATCCAAAGTGTGCAAAGTCCTGCTCTAGTAGGTCAGTAGTAGCTTTGCTTGAGGTAGATGTTGTGGGATGAATGCAAGGGTATTTCGAGTAGGCATCTACCATAACTAACCAGTTACTGCCCAAGAAATTGATAGCATGATCAACGTGGAGTCTGCTCCACGGCTTTTCAGGTAGCATCCAGGGATGGTTGGCAGGTTTGGCTACTTTGTTCTGGTGTTCCCCACATGTGCTGCATTGCTGACACTGATCCATAATGTCCTTGTCAATTCCTGGCCAGTATACTGCTGTACGGGCTAACTGCTTCATTCTTTGGATGCCAAAATGCCCTAAATGAAGTAGCTGCAGTACTTGAGGCTGCAGGCTGGAAGGAATGACTACCCTGGATCCATTTAGAAGACAGCCATGAGCTACGGAGAGTGACATGGAAATCTTTCTGAAGTTTTCCATAGAATAGTCCTTTGTTTGAATCTCTGGGACTCTCTCAGGCCATCCTTCTCTGGTACAACGAATCACATTTGAAATCACTGGGTCGTTTGCTGACTCCCTTGCTAGAACACCAGGGTCTGTGGGGTTGAGTTGCTGACCTATTGTGCGGATAGCACAGACCACATCTACATCTGCCTCATCCTCCTCCCCATCAAAACTGGTATCTGATTCTGCTGGAAGACGGCTAAGGGCATCTGCGTTCCCATGCTCTGATGTCTTCCGATATTCAATGCTGTATTGATACTGGTTGAGCATCAGTGCCCATCGAGCCAATCTGTTAGCAGCTAACACCGGGGTTGCTCTGTGTGGACCAAATAAAGCAATGAGAGGCTTATGGTCCGTCACCAAAATGAAGCTGCGACCATACAGAAACTGGTGGAACTTCTTTAATGCAAATATAATGGCTAGCGCTTCTTTTTGAATTTGGCTGTATCTGCATTGAGTCTCTGTAAGCGTCTTGGAGACGTTTGCAATCGGCCGTTCGCTGCCATCTGGGTATCGGTGAAAAAGGACTGCTCCAATACCAACCTCTGATGCATCACAAGAGATTCCGATTGGAACGGAAGATTGAAAATGAGCCAACACGGTATCTGCACATAAGTTCTTCTTCAGCTCCCTAAAGGCTGCTTCTTCAGTAGAATCCCATTTCCACTTGGTGTCCTTCTTAGTGAGCTGATGCAATGGTGCTAACACTGTAGCTAGATTGGGCAAGAACTTGCTATAAAACTGTACTGAACCCAGAAAAGAACGAAGACTGCTGACGTTTGTAGGAGGAGGCATCTGTACCAGTGCATCAACCTTCGATCCTTTAGCAATCCCCTTTTGAGAGAGAGTATGCCCCAAGTACTCGATGGATGGTTCTGCAAACTGACATTTTTCCAAGCGGCATCGGAGACCTTTGTCCTGTAGACGTTGCAGAAGGGCACGGAGGTTCTCCAGATGTTCTGAAGCATTCATACCACTAACCAGGATGTCGTCAAAGTAGGTGCATACTCCTTTGAGGTCTCCTGTCAGCTGATCCATGATTTCTTGGAAATAGCCTGGGGCAGAGCTAATGCCAAATGGAAGTCGAAGTTGGAGCAAAACCCCACGATGGGTACTCAATGCAAGCCTCTTCTGGCTTTCTGGACCAAGCATTACCTGGTTGTAGGCATCTGCTAGATCTATCTTGGAGAAACCGTATCCACCGCTGAGTTTTCGCATCAAGTCTTCAGGAAGGGGAATTGGATAACGGTGAGTTTCCAACTGAGCATTGACAGCCACTGAATAATCACCACAAACTCGTAGCTTGCCATTAGTTTGACCTGGTAGAACCTTTTTACGAATCGGGACAACTGGAGTTCCATATGCATTGAATTGGGTTGGTTTCCAGACGCCCTTTGCAATACCCGCATCGTAAGCTTGATTTAAGTCATCCAGAATAGCAAAAGGTACTGGACGAGGTTTACAGAAGGTGGGATTGGACTCTGCCTTGAATTTGATCTCCAATTGAAAATCCTTCAAGCACCCCAGCTCAGGTTTGAAAAGTTCCGTGAATTCACCACACAGCTTACGGCAAGCTTGCTGTAACTCCTCATCTGGCTTGGGTTCCTTTGTGTCAGTGATACTCTGAAGATTCTGAATTGTTCCTTTGCCTGGAGTCGAAGACACCCCTAGTAAAGCAGAAACGTTAACCCCAAGTTTAACAATAGCATCACGACCAAGGAGATTGAGTTTTGGAACATCAGTGACAGTGAACTCTAATGTTACTGGTTCCTGGTCCTTTAGAAGAGAAGCTGAAGCTCTGAAGGTGCCAAGTACTGGGAGAGGTTGCCCATTAGCCACTTGATAGCGACTGGAGACTTGTGCGAGTGCAGGTTCTCCAAGTTTCTTCCAAAAGTCCTTGGAACAGAAGTTGTCGCCAGCTCCAGTATCAACTTCGAAAGTGAGTTGCTGGCCACTAACCCAGACTGACTGTTTCAGTTGCGGAATAGAGTTAATGCTTTTGACTGTTCTCAGTGCACGCCTAGAGATGATCTTGACAGACCCCCCATCCTCCTTTTTCTTCTTTAGGCATACTGATTGAAGGTGTCCCATCTTCTGACAGAAATGGCAGGTGCTTTTTATGTGAGGACAGTCCTTAGATAAGTGATCAGTCTTTCCACACCTCGGGCAAACTCCTTTGGCGAAATCCCTCCTTTTCTGATCCTTGCTCTTGAACTTCGGTTTCAACACAGAGTATTCATCCGCCTGCTTCTTGAAATATTGAACTTTGTGAACGGAACCTGATTTGTTTCCATATACCGTCTCCTTGGCAACCTTGGAAGCGTCCTCGGTCTCCATTGCAATCGTTATTGCCTTGGCGAAAGTTAAGTCACTGTCCTTGACCTTGAATAATGCTTTTAAGACAGCTTCATTGTTGATTGAACAAATAAAGCGAGTGCGCAGTGCTTCGTCAAGCGGATCCTTGATAGAAGCGAAATCGCACGTCACCGCGTCCTGTCGAATTCTAGCCGCGAGTTCTTGGACTGTTTCCCCCGGCTTCCGAAGCATATTCGACCAGAACTTGAAGCGCTCCCGAATAACGTAACGGGTTGGGTCGAACTGGTTCTTCATGAATGTAGCGATCTCGTCAACGGTGAGTTCATTGACATCTTTTGGAGGGGTCAGTTGCGAAGCAAGATTGCTGAGCGTTTTGAACGTTACCAGAGATTGATTTGTCAAAAAGACCTGTGCCTTCTTGTCGTCTGGTATTGAATGAGCCGCGACGAATGTCTGGAAGCGGGCCCAGTAATCCGTCCAGAGCTCTGACGTTGTGTCGAAAGAGACGAAACTAGGAAAAGACTTTGGAGTTGAATCTCCCCATTTAGCCGCTCCGCCGGTCAAAGTTGCAATAATAGCTTCCGTCTGTTTCGCGTGTGCCTGTATTTGTGCCTCCGTTTGTTCGCGCTGTATTTTCATTTGTTGCTGCAGCAGCTCCATGAGTTTTGCAGTCTCGCTCATCTTCGCTGATCCGGAATCCTGCCGACTACGCCAATTTATCCTGTTGTGTTTCTCGTTAGAAAATACTCAGGATGTCCAAAGAATATAATATTGCAGGGAAATCACAGCGATACAAAGTAATACAGCCTATGTCAAAACTACAGTAGAGCACAAAGAGAAATGCACACTGACGTCTATTCCTGTCTAAATCCTACACACTGTGAAATGCTTAAATAGCCAATAGAAAGTTCTAGAACATGCATGCCCAACACATGTTTAATTAACACCTAAAAGCAAGCCAGGTCATGCCAGAGCATGCTCCTTAACACTTTCTAATTTGCTTTTTTTTACAAAGCTGTGTAAAAAACGCAATGGCGGATGGCAGCAGAGCTGGGCCTGTTCTAGTCAACAGTGAAGACACAGTTCTTCATGACTTGTCAAAGAAGCTATAAGCTTCTGATGCACCAATAGGTGCATACGAGGATAGAATCTTTGACGGGTCACAATACAGGCATGTGCATGGGGTGTACGTTGAACTTTACATTACTCCAGTGGAGATTGAGGATCTCTACCTGAGCTGTGAAGGCCCAGCAGATTATCCAGATTTCGGAAAAGTCCTGAGGCTGCGCAATGCATCAATCACCACAGATATGATGCTCAAAGAGATAGCCAGGTATCCTGCAGGCTGCAAGAGGCTTAAGGAGTAGACAATTGCCGTATAACTGTTTATGGCAAACAAGCTCAAGCCAAAGGTTAGGGACATGGATGTGGAGGAACATCTGCTCACGACACTTTACCCGAGGAAGGCCATGGTTTCGAAGAAGATTACTAACGCAAGTAAGAACAGGGTGAAGTCCAGCTGGTTTGGTTCACGCTGAAAATTTTCGAATCAATAATACAGCCACAGTTTTATAGCGCCAAAAAGATGGAAAATGAACTGCTCAAGCCGACCAGACTGTACAAGACTAAGTATATCAACAAACTCAGCCAAAAAGTTGAGTATAAGGGGGCCATGCTTTGTCTTTGGGATCTCACCAATGAGGTTATTGAGAGCATATTTTTTTAGATTGTGCGAGATTGATAGGAACTTTATGACCAAGAACTTTTACTTCACGTCTCCAGAGGACAGGAAGAAGCCAGAAACATTTTACGAACAAGGATAGCCTCAACACCAACCGGGCGTAAGGAACTCACAAGACATGGCCTCAGATGCCTGTATGTGCCGGATTGTTGGATTAGCCCTGCTGGGATCTTAGGGAATTCATCCCCAAAGTTCAGTGACTTCTTGTACAAGCCTATGACCAAGGAAAAATTGGCCCAGCAACCAATGGGCATTTTAGTAATGAACAAGCTAGCTGCGGTGTTTGGTATGGGGCCAGCAGAGAAGGCCGCTGTGCCAGACGTACATGTAGAAGATGGTCCGTCTGCAGAGGATGTGTTTTATCAACGAGAGCTTGAGGAAATTACCCTAACATCCACAGTGGATTTCTACCCTCAGTGAGCTTGTTATCCCTGTCTCAGTGAGCTCGTTATCCCTGTGGCTGGTGCACAGTGGTTTAAGACCATGACATGGGGTCAGGATATAAGCTTTATTCCAAAAAATGGTTTAAACTCCCTGAGCTATCTCTAACTTCAAATTATGACTAATACTGGCCTTGATAGCCAAGTGCAAAGTATTAAATTGTGGTACATGTAAATGTGTTCAACAGATGTATTTGTGTGTTACTGATTATTTAAAAATAACTTTCAGTGATGGAAAGTAAATAAAGTAAACGTATATTCCTAAAACCATCTTACATTTACTGATATAATTTTTATATGCATAGCTTGTTACAGGATATAAATGTAGTTGGATTACTCGGTTGCAGAATGTAATAAAATCACGTGCAACCGCCTAAGGGAACAAATGGGTGAAAAATGGCAGCCTTCTCAAGTAATTGAGGAAATGCCTTCTGTTATGAAATGCCTACCTATTAACACGTGCCGCTTCTTGCTGCTCAAAGTTTCAATTTTTAAAAACGCTATAAACACAAGTCACTTACGATACAAAATTGTTAATAATCACAACTGAACTTGCTTTTGCAATCATGGCTGACGACTGAAGTTCTACTAGTATTAGCAGTCAAGAAGTGTTTGAAAGGTACATGTATGTAATGAAGTTTAAAAGCAACGTGGAGGCTGCCAGACAATTTATGAACGACGAAAGAATAGTGGACGAGCATGTAAATTTTAATCTATGGGTTTATTGCTTTCGTAGCCTTGGAAGTAGATGGGCTACATTAAACAAATGGCAGAAGAGCGAAAGTACAAAGAAGGCATTTATGGAGTTTCAGCAAGAATGGTTTTTTAAATCTGATGGTAATGATGAGCCAACTGTAGCTCGGAGTTAAGATGAACATAAGGAGATGAAGTGGAAGAGATTGAAAAAGTACAAGATGATGCAAGTCCAGCACAATTACTCCACTTGATGCAGAGCCCTCGTCATTCCAAAAGAAGAACAGACGCTATATTTACTGTATTGAAGGAGTAAGCAGAAGTGCCAAAAATAACAACTGCTCAATTGTTAGGATACATGCTTCATAGGGAGAATTGCATACATGACAGGTCTGTAGCTACAGTAGATCCTAAGTTGTTCCTGGTTAGCAGAGACATAAGTTTAGATGAAGCTCTATTTATGTTATCTAGTTACAAGCTTGGTCGGACAGGGTATATTAGTCTTAGGCAGGAGTTGAAGACCAAAATAGACTTACCTGCCCACTATAGGCTTATGCAGCATAAATCATGCCAGAGATATTGTATCTCACTGATCCTCTGTCTGGTGTATCACTGAGAGTCAAAGAGTCAGTACAGCTGCACTTCCAGAGACTGATAAAGCAAATTGGTTTAGAATCTGGCAAATACACCATGAAAGTGTAGGAAGGTTTAGATGGGTCAGGAAGGCATGACCAGAAGGGGAATGTGCAAACACATAATATGATCATGTGGATGTGGTGGCTTTGGAAGTTTATAAGGATGACCAAATATCGAATGCTGATCCAAGTTTACCTAGCACAAGTGCCAGCAACAGTAGGTATGTTGTAGTATGGAAAGAGTCTTGTCCAAGCAGTCCTGATGCAGTGCAACCAATTCTCTTGGTACTAGGCAAAGAAGACAAAGATCTGCCCAATAAGATTGTCCTCACCTGTAGACGTAGAAATGAAAGAGTTGGAGACCAGTGGGATCAGATTTCTTGATGCAGAAAGAGAGTTTCTCTTGATGTTAGAGTTTCATGGTACAGTGAATGGTGGGAAGAGGTGGTGCATTTTGTATGTTGTTTGCATACACTGATGATGATGCTGTTCAAGAAGACAAGATTGGGGAAGCTTTTGAAATAGGGAATGTAGAAATTGAAACTCTACATAGCCTTTATGATGATTTGGAAGTGGGATGGGGAAGTTCCAAGTAATAGAGGAGATTATAGTGAACGTGTGAGATTATAGTGACTCTCAGCATTAACACATTTCCCATACTCCATGCATTGCTGAGGGGGGCTCGATTATTGTTTTTAAAAGATAGTCTATAAGTTGAAAGGTGGTGTAACTGCATGGAAACAGACTAGCAAGCAAAAAGAACGAGTAGATGTTGCAAAGAGGAAAGTCCAAGACTACATCAACTCAAAGACCGGAATGGTGGTAGACAAACCTGATCCAGTAGGAGCTGGAGGTACAACAACACAGGTAATATAGCTCATAATTTTCTTTTTGATCCTGTACAATGTAAGGTTCTAGTTGAATGCATTCCTGAAAAAACTAGAAGGGATGGAAGATGTGATAGAGATGTGTTTGGTGAGTTTGTTACAAATTTATCTGTAATTCTAAAAGCTGTTTCTTCAAGGAGAAATGTTAACATTGAAGTGCTGGAGAAGCTTTGTCCCTTTCGATAGTTACGCACTGGCCCACCTTCAAATTTACTCCATCAATGCATCAAATACTGGCACATTCAGCTGCACTGATTGATGCCAACGAATCAACGGGCCTTGGTGTCAAATATTCTGAAGAGCTTCTAGAGCATAATAACAAAAACATTTGGAAGTACAGAGAGAGAGCTAGGCAAGGAAAACTACACAGGCAGCTACAGTGTAATCTATCTGATGTTTTGACAAGGCTTTGGATAAAATCAGATCCTATTATAAGGTGCCACCATCGAATTGTGAAATGTTCATTCTGCGGAGAAAAGCATAATGTTCTTTCATGTCTAGGCTGAACCAAGCAGTTGCTTTTCATTTGAGGATGACCTATTAGCATCTATCTTTCTGAACTAAGACTGGTACATCCTAACTAGCTTGCACACACACACACATCCTCACTGGCATTTGTGATTATAAATTATGTTAGTTATGTAATTCTTTAAATAAAGAATCTTGATTGTATTGCCTTGATTTTAATTAACTATTCTGGGATAATTAATTCCTACAGTATTTAGTACCTATTTAGTGTAATATAAATGTGCCATTAAAATTACGATGATGGATTTTTATATCAGTGTGTTAAACTTGATTAATCAGACTTAATTTTATCCACTTTAAATAATAACTTACATTAATTTGTATCAACTCATTATAAATCCGAGTTGGTCATAGTTGTATATGTCCTGGTCCGCTATGCTTTTAAACCACTGTGTGGTGGCATAATCAAAATGTAAGCAGTTCAATGTATGGGAGGCAGTGAACTACATGTATTTACGTGTTTATGTATTTGGTTTTGTGGGTCAAATATTTTATGGGGAGAAAAAAAATCATAACTGAAAGCTGAATAGTGCATTCTCTAACCTTTGATGTTGTTATTTATTGCTATTTGCTCTCATTCAATACAGGCTCGAGACTATTGGTTGCAGAGTGTGTTGGCAGCAATTCCAAATGATGATGGTGGGTGACTGGTACTAGTACATGTATATGTACATGTACATGAACTTTTATAGGAACCCTAAATATTGGATAGAGTTGGAAAAAATATACTTACTCTGTCTATTGCGCAAAACCATTCCAATATTTGGGTTCTTGTGAGTTACATGTACATGTTCAGGTATGTGTTTCAATAGTAATACATACGGTGGTCCAGTAGGTTGCGCTCTCAACTGATGAGCTTCAAGTTTTTTTTGTGTTGTCCTCAGGACACTACCTCTGTTTATTAACGTTTTGACTGATAGCAATCATGTGATTTTCACCTATACTTCAATCACCATTATGGTGATGTTGTTGGCATTTAGGCTCAAACGGAATTATCTCTGTAACTCACAGAAACTGTGGGATACAATAAATATATTATGTCATGTGTGTTTCAGGTTGTCATATGGCAAAAGAAAGGCACTCATTGGTAGGACTGTAGAGGTTTTCATCCTAATCAACTCGGCAAGCCTTATAAGAAACAAAACAAAGCAATCACAGAAATACTCGCTTATTTGCCTTTTGTCCAAACCTTTTTGTAGGTGTGTTTAAAGTTTCATGTATTTATATACAGGTTGATTATAGCAGGGGAAAGGGTTGATCGTTGTGGCTAGCTTAAAAAACTCTCCATCACATGATGTAATATTTTGTATCCATCCTATGACATCCCTTATTTCTGCATGAGTAATAGGGCCTGGCCTACTCAGTCGAGCCTAATCGCGAATAGATTAATTCGACATGAATTTAGCTAATTGTATTTGAGGTGTAGCAAAAATCACGTGATTTTTTTTACGGTCGAAACACTAATAGTGTAATTGCTCTGAGCAAAGCAGGGGTGCATGTACATGTATGTGAAATATCTTGAGCACAATGAAATAACTGCTCGAAACTCATCAGTCATGACGGCGACCTACTGGGCCATCGTAGATATGTGAGAATGTTATTAATTTTAATTCTACTTCTCTAGTGTACAATCACATCAGCAAAGTTATTGAATCATATCGAGTTAATCTATTTGACATCATTACTCAGTATCGAGCAGTTTTTCCAGATGATGATTTGATCACTTCTTCAAGTAACAGTGCTGGAACAGGTGCTGATGCAGTTTTATTCTATAGTTGGGTAAATGAAAAGGTATGTTTTGTTTTTTTTCTTCCAATGTATTGTCATTACCTACATATAATCATAGATGGATTGGTGTTGAAAAGCGGTTTAACTTTAACATTCTTGTAGCACGTGTTAAACATACATGTGCAATAAAAGGCCGTGCCAATGGCACTACCATAGCTTTAGGTGTTGCCACACCAGTTTTCAGTCATCGTCTCTTTATTTGTTGTGTTACAAGCAGTCTTAATAGATAAATTTTAATTAATGTTGCAAAAGGTCTCATTATTGGTGTACATGTAATTATTTGTGCCACTTTAAAGACCACTGGTCAGAGAGCTGCAAAAGCATGATATTGTGCTGCCTGGAGGAACTAGGTTATTAATGGCATCATAACAGATTTAGGGGGAAGCGGGTCAGCTAACTCCCTAAACAACATTACAGTGCTCTTACAGTTGTACATGTACTTGTACCTCAACATACAATTGCAAAGATTGTGTACTTGCAGTAGTAATTTGGGATGCTCTTGAATATCCTATCAAGTTCATTGGCTCAATATGTTAATAGATTAGATCTTCATGCACTTGGCAGGGCTCAGTGCTGTTTACCACTTTGCAATTATCATTAGCATGAATGTATTTGGTATATTGTAGCAAAATAATAAAAATGTATTTTTAATGAGTTCAGGATATGAAGAAAACACAAAACTATTAACCATTTTGGTGCTAATATTAATATACATGTAAAAATGTATGTGGGACAATTCACATGAAATGTCATATTGTTATATATAATAAAACATTCTCTATTTGAATTGCTATAACTTTGAATGATTAACACTATTTGCTGCACATCCTGCCACACCATTTCTCTATGGCATATTTTATTGGTCCTCTCTGTATGGTACATACAAAGGGCATTACCTTGGGGGTTAAAAGATTAAATATCCTTCTGCAGGAATACTTTAAAAGCGGTTTACATGCATAAGAATCCTGTCGCTATTGATTTGTCATATTCGTTAATTTTTACTCTATCTGCAAGTGCATGCACATTTTCCTGCTCGATTCCCGCCAATGATTCCCATCAAATGTATGGGAATGTATACATGTATATAAGCATACAGTGTGTAGTTATTGTAATGGGGTTTAGTTCCACAGATATTTCCCTTCTCCACTATACTAAATTGCCACCTTAGATACAGTTGGATCATCTCACTGCAAGATAACTTGGAGTTGGATGCTATGGTTTTGATTTTTATGCAAATTCTCATCTATTTGTGATCTGATATGAAAGTGACTTAGGCCCAAAAAAACATTTAATTACTTTGATGGAACTACAGAGATGCACGCTAAAGCATGAGGGGAAGAGGTGGATAATAACTTGGCCCTGTCTGCCATTGAGCTGGTACTAAGCAGTGAATTGAATTGTAGCTCTTGAATAATAATAATAAATTGAGTCATAGTTCTTCTTATCTTGGGGGAGTATATTTAGCATCATATCGATGTTCCACTATTTACAACCGTGTTTTTGAAGGCTGCTAAAAGTTAAGAATAAATGTTTTTATTGTAATTTACTTCTCACAAGCATGCACACCAGGTGTCAACAAGGTACGCTAAGGCCTTGCATGTAGTTTTACATAGTGACACTATATGCACCTACATATACATTTGCACCTACAGGTACATTCCTTCTATCCCCTTACTAGTCCACCATATTTATGAATGCTAAAATATAACAACATACATTCTTGGTACTTGTAGTTCTAAGATCCCTATGGCAGTGCATCATGTCTCGCATTGCATTCGTTTAGTAAATCGGACAGTTTTGATACTGATGCACTTTACATTGCTGGCAGAGCCCTTCCTTTAGATGCGAGTCACGTTTTAAAAAATGACTTCACAATTCTATATGGAACCTGCTTTTGCAGGTTCCAATAGCATGACAGCATTGATGTGATGGCTAGTATACATGTACCTCTGCGAGAAGAGAGTTAGGACTAAAAATTAAATATTTCAGGAGTTATATTTCATTAACGCTATTAAACTTTTTTGGCCAGCCATAATCACTTTCATATCAGGATAATACTGCATGAGAGAATCAAAATTATGGTGTTCATGTAGCAGTCATATAACTCAGTCTGTGTTTAGCACCTCTTGGTTGGTGAGTTATGCTTCAAAGATGTTTTGAAAACCCATGTGGTTTCAGTTGGAGGCAGGGTGAAATAATCAAGTTATTATATTCACGATAAATTTGATATGCAATGTAGCAGATCAGCTGTGTTCTAATTATACAGATGACAATATGCCGAAATTACTTACCCATAGACATTCAATAATTTTAAACATCATTCATGATGTGGCTTCCGCTAAATTTATTTATGACAATTGAAGGATACACTAAACACAATCCATCACGTGCTGAGCGTGGGAGAAAAAGCTCACAAAGATATCCTACAGTATCTTCACAATAGTAATTAATGTCCATGCCCCCCCCCCCCTACCCATAAAAAGTTAGTTTGGATGACGTCTGAGACAGTTGTGCAGGAACATGTGTGTAGTTAGCATGGAATAACCCTGGCTCACTATTTTTTTCTCAAGGGTGGGTGGTGGGGGGGGGGGGGGGGAGGAGGGGGGGCGGCAGGTGGTGGAGAACACTCCAATCACAATTTACGTCTGTAGGTAGTAGTCACCAGGGGTGGCAACTATTCTTACCTTATCACCAAAAATGTTTCAATGCTTACCATTAGGTGCAAATGTTAGGAAGATGTGGGGTGGAAACCTAATGGTACATGTATGTGCATTTAAAATATATATTTTGTTGTAACACTTCATGCTACAAATGGTTTCCTTTTGTTTCCAACCCACTAATTAAATTCAGCTTACTTGCTTGAGCCTTACATGTAGACCTGTCAGTTTTTAACTAACTGCAAGCCGTGGATGTGGAAATTAAGCTGTCCTATCCAAATGCCAGCATTGCAAGAAAAATCTTCCCAGAGCATTAAAAGGGGCTACAGTGTACAACCTTAATTGTTTTAGCAATGTTCACCTTCGTTACACTTCGCAGCAACAATATATATAGGGGGAACGGGGGTTGGGGTGGGAACACTCCGACTAGATGTGGTGAAATTACCAACACGCTTAATTAAGGTGGTTGTACCCATAACTTTATTTTTTGGAAAAAAATTTGTTAAGATCCACCTTATTGTTTAAGATATGCCAGCTTGATAGCATTTGGATAAGTAACGTATTTAACCAAGTGCAATGCCTTGAATTTTTGCATCCTCCATCTTTTAATTCATGCACGCATGCGCATTTGGAACCGTGCGGAAACACTAGCATGGCTTGTTTTACGAGCACCTTGAAAGAGGAACGGCAAAAAGCTTTTTTTGCTGTACATTCAAGACAATAGACCTTATGATCGAGTGTTGAGCATACTATTACGATTGGAACTAAGCACCAAGAAGAATTGTATGTGTAGGAAAATCTCTTGTCCTGCTTTTCAAAATAAGTTACTTATTTCTAAATAGCCGGTAACCAAAATTAATATCAAGCTTAAATTTTGTGGATTGTCTGTAATAACATCCGCATTTACATGTAAAAATACTGTGTAAACCCACTTGATCATAACAACTTTAAGGGGAGGACACAAAATGGCTGCCAGCTTTTAAATAGTGTATCCCAACCCAGTGTATTTGTTTCCCAAAATACTTACAAGCTTGAACCCTTATTGGCATTAACAGCTACCACCCCAACAAAATTAAATATTCATAACACCATGTGACTTACATGTATGTAACAAATTGCATTACTAATGAGTAGACCCACATTGTACCCTTCATTACATGTATGATTCCCTAGCATAACCATAACAAGGTAAATGCAATACTCCTCCATGTAGTCCAAACCCCAAATTATTCAAGCAGATATATTTCATAAACTGAATAACTAAGATTGTATACATGTACAGAGATTTTGTATATTTCTTGGGGTAGATAACAAAAAGGTTATGAAATTAGTAGAACAAAGGACTCAGCAGTGCTGAAATTATCAGTAAATATATTTGGAGTGCAATTTGTAAATTATTCATGTTACTTTCATAATTATCGTACCAAAATCTAATGCATAGTGGTTACCAAGCAGTGGAATAAAATGTGAAGGGGTACCCAGTTTGTATTACATTGCCAGAAAAACCTCACAGGTCATTATACTCTTATGCGTTGTCATTGATGCTCACTTTTTATATTATATAAACATTGTGCCTCAATTTTGTAAGGTTGGAGTTTTAATCTGCAAGTGTCCAACATTTAAATTTTAATGCCCACCCTCATTAATGCATTTTGTTTGCAACTACACCATTGCAAGACCTATTATTTTTGTTCAAGTCTGGTGTTTATAAAGCTGGGAATGTTTTTAGGTATTTGAGTTTATTCAAATTCTTGAGGATGATTTGAAGCGAGGAGTAGGCAGTCGTGTGGATTCTCTACTAGGACAATGTATGTTCTTTGGGCTATCGTTTAGTCGAATTGGTGTGGACTTCAGAGCATTGATGATTCCTATATTTTGTACTACAATTGCCAGTTTATTTAAACAAATGCTTAGAAGAGCAAAGCACGAGTAAGTTATTCTAATACAGTGTACATGTACCGCATTATTATGTTATTTATTTCAGCTTCCATGATTCAACCAAAAGTTTTGGCTTTCTTAATGTATCAAAATCTCTAACTCAACCCCTACACGTGTATACAAATACTACTCTGACACCACCACAAATGATTTTGGATATTCCTCCCTTGGCTACCTTGACAAATGCTTTTGTCACTGCACTTAATCAGTTACGTCAATGTGCACCACTTGCCCTGGGTCCAGACATGTACTTGGAAGTGAAACGACTATTTGAAAGTATAATTCATGATATCAAAGAATACTATAGGTATAATTTGTGCTCTTTTTGTTTCTTAACTCGCATGTTCATTGCTTCGTTCTATTCCTAAACTACAGGTTAGACCATGAAGCATTCACTTCAAATGAATCTGAAGCATTTGTCTACTTTGCCTCTGGAATTCTTTCTGATTTCCTGCCATTTATTGTGCAGTGCCTTGAAGCCATTTTTCCTGATGCTGCATTTGAGCATTTAGTGTTAACTTCATCTTATGCAGTTTTTCATCACTTGCCACAGGCTTTGCTGCTGAGTAAGGCTAAGGTAGAATTAAATATGCACATTGATGCACAGTTGGTTGGTGAACCTTTGAAGGATATTATATCTTCGTTGAAGGCTGATAAAATAGAGATGGCAGACGTTGAAAAACAACCTCCTGAAATTGTTAGTGGATGTATCATCCGACCATAGTATGATTGTGTTGTGTTGTAACTTTTATTTGTTTTGTAATGTATATAGCATTACACTTTGTGGGATGGTTTTATTAATGATATGATAAACATTCATGCACATATGTAGTACATAGTGGCTATTGATAGGAATTAAAAATCTCATTCGTGATATCATTGATCTAATGGCTGAGTAAACTATCATGCTCTTAGATTAATAACACAAGCTTAAGCCTGGTTTTGTCATAAAACATCTATAAACCATATTACAGAAAGTCTCGTAACACCCATAGCTATTGCTTAATTTCAAAAGGTGGGTAGTGTAGCAGGTTTCAGTTAAATGCAAAAACTCATTAATCAAGTTATTTACAGTACATTCCTTAATCAAGATATTGATGATTAAATCAATTTTCCCGTTCGTTTTGCACCATTCATTATTTTAGAAGAGGCGCCATTCAATGCATGGAACCACTTCTAAAATATATGCTCTGACTTTGATAATCAATATCTTGATTATAAGTTAAATCAAGATCCCGATAGCAACAGGAATCATTAGGGTACGTTCCAAATTTGACGCTGGAGAGACGCTCCTTTGGTCAGTTTTCTGTATTTTTAACCCTGAAGGATAGCAGCTATTTTATGGCGCGTATAAAGGACTCATAGTATGCCAAAATAGAATAAAATAAGTGCTGCAAATATGAAGGACATGCTGGGAAATTGATGCAATTTTATTCTGGTTTCATTTAAAATAGCACAAACCTGGTTTGTTATAAAACGTCCCAGTTATCATAGCCTATCTCTATAGATCAGTGGTACCCCTCTAATGTGGACACCTACTCAAGTAGTCTCGTCGCCAGACCCGCTGCGAATGGATTACATGGTTTGTCATATAACGTCCCCCATATTTCTACTGATCAGTGGTGCCCCTCTATTGTGGACATCTCTCGTCCCCAGACTCGCTGCGAGTGGATTACATGGTTTGTCCTGGTCCCTCTAATGTGGAAGTAGTCTCGTCCCCAGACCGCTGTGAGAATTACATTCCTGCTACGTGAATAGTCGAATTCATGTCCAGCTCCGCCGGAATGTTGGCGGAACCATGCAATCAGATTTGAGTTATATGCGCTAATTATATATCTCGAGTTAGTGTTATTTATATATGATGTACAGATCAGTTAGCCATTGAGCATTATTGAGTGTACAACAGCATGTTCTGAGTCATCGTAGGCGTACTTGGCGCGGTTTGCCTGCGTGCCATGCCGCTTCTAATTAGGGCATGTGATGGTCGAGCGGTTCTCAAGGTGTGGAAGGAAAGAAAACGAACTAGTTTCCCTTTTCTCAGCTGGCCATCTAAATGTTCGATGCGACCGTCTGCGATTTGACGTGGAAGGCCAGAGCGAGACTGCTTTCTTTATAGTTGGGACGGTTGTGGAGGGAGAGTGGGGGGAAGGGGGAGGCATTGCGGGGCATGCTGCTGATAGGGCCCCCTTCATTCGCTAATTGAAATTCTTGCGTCTGGTAATGGATTCATGTCTTGAGCTTCATTCCTCCCGATATATTATATAATCCCTCGTAATCGCTGGACAGAAAAGCGATGATGGAACCACTCGAGCAACCTATACTGGACCAAATTATGTCCCTTGTGCTACACACTAACCCCTGAAAACTGTATTGCCAGGCATCAGTCTGTACAGAATGAATAGTGTACTGTTACAAGTATCTATAACTGAGAGAAGTGTCCATGCTAACATCATGGACAGTCCCCTGAAACAACACATATAATATATGCAGTATTGTGCGGTGCAGTGCCACTGTAAGTACTAGTAATGTATGGGTGGGTGAGTAAAGCACTCAGGAGTGTGAAGATAAGCCATCTTCAGATACTGATGTGGAGACCAGGTCATCCAGTGTGCTCCGTAAACATTGATTAACAGTTCCAACTTGTTTTATACACCATACTTATTTCTTGGCGACTTACAGCTGACACCCCCTACTGGTGTGGCAAGTATTATTACAGACTTGTTCATGGAGCAGTTCAGGATTTCCTTCCCAGACTCTTTAATGCTCATCAAAATGCACCTGCTGGAGAACATGCAATCGTAGTAACTTATGTACCTCAGAAAGCAAATTTCTGTGTGCATGTATGGCTGAGGCATCACGAATTGACATGACACTGGTAACTTTTAACTTCTGGCAGCTCCACATGAATGACATCAAAAAGAATTCCTTATTGCTTTTCAAGCTTCTCTACTTCTCTACAGTAAAAATAGAAATAGAAAAGCTCCTGTATGCATTCATCTCAATTTGCAGACTTCAGCAATAATGACTCTAAGGTGACAATTAGATCCATTACAGCCCATTGCTCAAACTGATTATGCAGTTCCTGGATTAAAAGGTCACATGCTTCAATTACTTCCGGCGATAGAATGAACGGGGATCGCTGAACTGAACATGTCGTCTAGCAATTGCAATTGTTTACTAATAATCACGAATATCACGATATAGAAGATATCGGCAAAAGACCATAAATTTATCGCGGTATTGCTGCTGCTTGTTAGTTCCAATTGAGCTAATATTTGCGTACAAAACTTGGTGATCAAGCAGAAAGGTCTCAAGTGGGTAACTAGGGCGATCTCAACTGTTATTTTATATTTTTAATCTTTTAAATTTAAAGGTACAGTTGTTGAAGTATACCCATTTCAAGCTAGTGATGTCAGGCTTAGTGGGTTACGACGAGAGCTAACAAGCTCGAGATACCGTGTTCAAGGTCCGGGGTCCATCGGATTTCCTCCCCATCGTTGTATATCAACTAATCCGGACTGTGCGGCAGCATATCACCGGTTGACCAGGGGCGGATCCCCCATCTCATACCCTCTATCCTAGGATAGGGTTTAGTAATTTAATAACGCCAAAATTTAAGTTTTATTAACACGGCGATTGAATTGATTTCCGCTGAAATTTTAGTAGCTTGTTCTTCGGTTCCCAGTTCCAATTGTTTCCCGTTGTTGTGCATTGTTTCAGTTCCGCGTTGCTGCCAATAGGCGAGTCTTTCGATCCAGGTAATAAAAAGTATTAATATTCGATATATGATTCTGAAAAGCAGTAATGATAATTTGCAAAGCCTCTGGGCCGGAGTACCAGACCACGGTGGGAGAGCTTACAGCGCTCCCTCACGTCTCCTAGCTGCCTAATGTACGTCCCTCCATTGGTAACCCCCCCCCCATATAATCCGCCACAGGGTTCTAGTCGTCGGCTTCCGAAGTAGACATCAAGGTGGTGACGTCACTGTAGTTTGATTGTCACTCAACAGAAATTCTCCACAGATAAACAGTTGAGGCTATAAAAAAATTTATATCATGCGTAATCTTTATTAATCCTCATAATTTTTCTTTTTAATTGCTACACAACACAATATAATTAAGTCCCCTACTACTTCTAATACTTCAGAGAGCAATTAAACCTTTCGGCTAATTAAGATTACACCGCCAGTGATTATCGTGATTATTACGTAACAATACGCGACAATGAATGCGTAAGAATTGCTTGGTAGAGAGAATTCTTATATGAAGTTCAATAGACTGTACATGTGACAGGATCTCCCTTTTGTCATTAGCATAATGAGATCACTGTTGCTGCTAATGATTTGATATTAATTTTTGAATGCATATGCTATTGAGTGATCCCTGTTGACTACTGTAGGAAGCGCACGTTTCACATGGATGCGATGCTTGTCACTGCGCCTTGAAGCGTTTAAGTCTAATATGTACGATGGACAACCTCAGCTATCCATATTAGGATAAGCCTTTAATGACTATCAACGATCAATTTAAGCGATATCATTGAATATGTCCTACGATTTGTACATAATTAATCGACACGATTTCATATGATAAAGCATAATGAAATGGAATCCATTTGAACAGTTCTTTTCTGAACTTCTAAAAAAGTTAATTTTCATGTTTGATCAAAGAGATCATCATTATTGGTCGAAATAGACCAAGTGCTATAAATTTTGTTAGCTTTATTATCGCTGCTCGATAGGGATTTCATTTTTAAAAATAGATCAGTAACTAGATCTGTGAGAGCACAACGATTGCTGAGCACAATTAATCATAATGTTCACTATTGATGAATGATAAATGCATGAGTATTGATATTGATATTAGCAACTGCCAATGACCGCGACATGTTTTATCATGGCTTAGATCCAACGGTGTTTATAGTTAATGTCATATTAATTGTGTTAATTAAGGTGGATAATAATATTATGTTAACAGTGAACAACATGATGTAACATATTTTTTACCAAAATGGATGGCGTTGTAAGGGTAAATGGGAATAATGGATCAACGAAGACTCGTAAAATTAAAATGAAAAGTGCCATACAAAACGGAATGCTAGATTTATACTACCGTTGAACATTTAATTCAACTCATGAGTCACGAGATCACTTACATCTATTTACAAGTCATGATAGTCCACTACTGGGCTTGCTCTCCAACTTAAGCATTTAATGGCGAAAAGTTCGAAAACTTCTGCAGGGACTTGTGGATAGCAAGCCGAGCTGCAACTTGTTCAAAATAAAAGTAGAAGCATCTTTACGCCAAGCCCTTAAGTCAAATGGTAGAGGGGTTGAGATCAACCCTAGAGCTAAGCACTTGCCGTCATTGGCCTTCGTTGCCTCAAGGACTTCAGCTATAGTTGACGGATTGAGTGGTCAGACAACGGAGATGTCCAGGGCAGCGGGCCTCCCAAGGTTGCAATTCAGAACCTGGATAATATATTGGCTTTTCGTGACTGCAATTGGTCCAGAAAGAGCCCAGCGCCAGCTTCAAATTGGACAGAAGCATGCGCACGGTGAATGTGCACTAAAAGTGGGCCTGATTGCATTAACATGTTTGATCAATCCTTACAAGGCTATCAGTTTCATGCCCTCATGCCACATCATGGCTCTATGTTATTCCTCATACATCCCAAGGGCTACCTACATCTTGACCCCCATTGATTTTAGGGTAGCTTTTATGTCGTGGCTGGGCTTAGATACCTTCCAGGGCTCTAAGTATTTTAACTACCCTAATGGTCATTCACTTTTGAAGACAGAAGCCTCTGACTTATGAGTGAGGAGATAATCGAATTATCAGAAATGTTCTCGATTGGAGAAACGTGAGAATAGAAGTTGTTAAGTGCATTTGTGAGGTGTATGTCTTGAGAATCAACAACATCAGAGGAACAGACTTCTAGAAGCGATATACGCTGAGAATGAGTGAAGACGCAAACCTAGACCAGAAATGTCATGTCCAAGCTGGGTCTGACATCACGCCTCATCGAAAGTTGCGAAACCAATAAAGTCCATGGTTTAATCTGTGGCGGACGTCATCATCAAAAAGCTTTAAAGCTTCCACACCAAATCAGTTGGAGTTGAACGATTCAAGTAAATTAACCTGCCAAAGCTAACACCCAAACGATAAATCCACTTTTGGGTTTGTGGCAGCAACACTTTCAACTGGAGCAACAGCTCGTGTGCTTGGAGATGTTTTCAGGCAAAAAAATTTGCACTGTCTATGTAATCACTTACCTAAGATCTCAAAATTACGAAAATGGGATACTTTAAATTCTGATTTGCGCAAATGTGGGGTAGAGCATTAATCTATGAATAGACGAGAGGGGGTCCCAATTCCTGTAAAAGGGACAAGGATTGGGATTTCTGGCAAGCTCGATGCCATCGATACCAAGCATGATACAAAAGTTGGCTTCATTCTGTATCCTCATTAATAGCTCCTGACACCGTATGCAAAACCAATGCAGGACCCAGTGGGTTTCCCTGCATCACATCTGATTGTGAAGTCATATGTGCCACAGAAAAGGATGAGGATAACACAAGTCAACCCAAGAAAGATATGCTATGCGGATTCCTGTAGAACAGCATCTCTGCAGACTAAATTAAGCGTTCAACCTTCATAACTGTAAAATCCATTTCATTTCAAAACTTTTCCGCAAGACCTTTCCTAAACCCCTATATAGAGCAAGCCACACCTAACAGTATGGGCTCAAAAAAATCATTAATACTTTATTTATAGACAGCGTATAAGCATTTTACTGTCAACCTCCTCAGAACCTCTGTCCGGGCACAACAGGGCTTTAACATGCTGAGTGTTAAGGACCCACCTGCCATGATAAGAGAAACCTCCTTGGAAACTGTCCCAGACACCAAGAGGTTAACTAACCTTCTGAGCAGGGAACAAATAGTCGTGGGAAGTGAAATGGAAACCGCATGTAACATGTGCTGCCACTTGTAGGCCAGAAAGACCTACTGCAGTACCCTTTGGAAAGGATATTGTAAAAATTAGAATCATCATTCAGGGATGTTTCGGGGATTACAGGGAGTGGCGCGCGTCTTGGTGATTATACCTTAACAGCTTCCACGTATCCTCATTTTATGGTGCCAGGCCAGATGATATTAAATTCTACAGGCTTTAGCAAACATGCCCACATGAGACGACGGAGATTCCGTAGACAAAGTCATATGAATTAGTGCGCTCCAAAGGTCCCGTGACCCTGCGACTCTTTGCCTAATTCCAAAATGTCGCATTATCCCCATTGCTCAAAAATTGCATAGCGAGTCTATTGGTAGCATACTTCAGCCAAGAATCATAGAGTAGTTGTGAAGAACAAAGAAAAAGATAACGAAAGGGGAAAAGTAGGACTAGACTTCTTGGAATGTGCAGCTAGATAGGGTATAAATTTCTTCAAAAGATGGTATGACTGTGTTTTAACTGTGCGAGAACTCGGGGAGCAATGGAATTGGTGTTTGAGGAGCTAAACATCTTCGCATATGTGATTTCTATCAAAGATTTGCCACAAGTACTCGACACTCAGAAATGTACAAGCCTTGTTCCTGCATCCATTATCGCCAAGAAAAAGACCCTGTGAAGACCCGTATGTAAAACCACTTAGTTGGAGCATTTAGCTCGCTTCAATGCATTGCTTTCTATGAAGAGGTCGGACAATTGGTGCATGTGGCGAAGTGATAGCTCGATCGCTTCTTTAGCAAAGTCTCGGGCAACTGTTGGACAGATGAAAGAGGCAAAAAACGTTCTAAGAGATATATATATATGTATATATGCGCTCTTGCTATTGTAATGGAAATTGAGGGTGTCAATGGAGAGTCTGATGTCCCATGTGAAACCGAAGATGGCACAGATGACGACGTATTAAAAGATAAAGGTAGCTCAGAAGGCGGTTTTGGACTACCATCGAACGGCTATTATTGTTATTTGAAAACACGACCGCATAGCTGCAGCCATTGAACTTAGATCATTAATACATGACGTGCACGGGTCCGCTTAAATGTAATTGGCCAAGACTGACTTACAATCAGCACGAACGGTGAAACTTGTATCACTGCCGACATTTCAGGGTCTCTTCTTAAAAAATGTATCTACAGTGGTTTTTAAAGTATTCCTTTGTCCCAAAAGAAGAGGTAAGGAAAATTCAAATCTACCAGCACAAGCGCTTGGATGATTGTGTTCCAATGTGGGACTTCATACGGTTTATAAACGTGCCTACTACGCGCCATTTAATGATTTTATGTATATCACAGAAGTATTGTTTCTGCCATTTAATTTTTATCTCTTTCTCGGTCATCATTGTTTTTTACTTTTTGAAAATAAGCATATAAATGCCAAATAACACAATATAAATTCTACTTCTCCCACTACTTTTATTACAAAGACGAGCAATTAAACCTTTTTCGAACACCTCCTGTAGATGCATTTATACGATAATTCTCATGATCTATCAACAACAATTTGCAAAAACAAGTCAAATGTTTATAAGTGCATGCCCTTACACCTGCTTTCGTAATGAATGCACCACCTTAATCCATCATTAATTATTATATCATTAAATCATTAATTATTAAATGCCATTAGTAACATTAGAAAACTAAATGATGCATGTCTAAATGAAGCAAGTGGAGCTTTGTGTAAGCGACACCGAAGCTTAAGGCGACAAAAACAAAAGAAAGTATTGTAGGGAATTATTAATATCTGTCCGTGCCGCGATAAATAGAAAGTATTTTAACATACAAGCGCGAATTTTACTTCGTTTGCGTTCTTGGGGGGGGGAGGGGGGGGGGGATCAACATTACAACGGTTACAAAAATCACCACGTCGTACTTGATAAACAGTAACCGTGCATTGCATGAGGAATGTAATGAAGTACAGATGAGCAAAAGAAACAATTGCGACAAGTAAATTGTAGTGCTGTTATATCTGCAACATAATATATGACGTTGCATAGTATTGTTGTGCTTTTTTGTTGCATAGTTTTTACATAGTAACAACAAGAATAATATTATTACGTTGATTAAAATGTTTTCGATTAATAAGATCAATTAGATTTCTGTGATCAGTCACGTTAATTCGTTTAGTGATTTATAGCACCAACAACTCATTTATTATCACTGTTCTATTGCGATTGGGAGTTATACCTTCTTTTAGCATCACAAAGCGATATGAATTCATTCTTTAAAATATTGTGGCAATTTTTATTTAATGATACATCATTGTAAGTAAATATCAAATGAATAGTTATGGCGATTGGCAATTTGTACTGCGATTATAGGTAGTTGCAACTAATTCTGCTTCGGGCATTACAATTTGACTTGGAGTTATTTATGTGGTTCGTTTATGCTTGTAATCGATTACGATGTTATTTTCTATTTCTATTGTTTTGTAAAGTGATGCAAAATTGTAATCATCTCACTTGTCGATACGTTGACGTCTTTGTTCTACTGAAAATGGCTTAAGATTTTCATGACTACGTTACTTTTACAATATCCTGAAGGATATTATCTTTTAATAGCACATTGTTTATTGAAAACTATAGTAAGACATCAAGAGAAAAGCAAAATGATATGATTATTAACTCCAGATAATATCGTGCCGTTATGGTAGTTTTTTCCAAAGTCTGAAGAATGATCATCCTCCTAATAGAGGCTATTTCATAGAATTGAGATTCGGTAAGAGCGTCTTTTAGGCGATGCTACAAATAAGTGATTAAATACATAGAAGCATCATTGATGGTGACATATTCATATGATTTTAATCCGTAAAACCATACAGAGCATTCTTATTTTGCATTCGTGAGTATGCATAGATGTAAATCCCAAATATCGAATGATTCACATGAGATCAATAAAACTCCAAATCTCTCCATTATAAAACTATTGAAAAGGGAAATATTTACTTTTACATCTATCTACAAATCAAAAAATAATAATGAAAACACAAGCATAAGAGAATAAGCTCCGAGTAAACGAAATTAGCCTCAGTATTGTATCCTCCATTATTGCTTAAATAACATACTACACGTTATGACTCCTTAAGAGCTCTGATACTGTTATTAGAGGTCATAAACAGCACATATGGTCACACCGATCGCATTGACATCTGTTACTGAATAACAATTGAGAATGTTCATTCAATAAGATCCGTTAACTGTCTATCCTGCATACTATAATACCGCATCACAATTCATTATGACCTATAATGGCGACCTCAGGATACTAAATCCCAAATGTTTTGACAATGCACTGTAATGTTTAAATTTGTTACTGAATAGTCTTACTTTCGTTATACATATATTGTCTATCCTCTAGAACGTCAGTCGTGAATTCATTGCGTTGTTCGCATCACGAAAGACGGAAAATGTTTTGATTGAAGAATTGATATCACTTCACGATGTAATTGGCGATATCATTTCTACCATATGTAAAGTTACAGCGATTTACTACACGCCGAAAAAATGTATAGCGGCAATTAGGCATTATGACTCCCTCCAACATGAAGCCTTAATTAAAGCTTTCTATTAATTGTATTAATCAATACCTTTCGGTTTTGAAGAATGCATTTCGAAGCGTTTCAGATAGCTAGAACTGATAAGTAGTAGATGGACACTTGGCTAAGCACTGCCCAATATTATGTAAGCTGTTATTGTATTGGTCTTAAGATTTATATTTATATTATAAATCATCATGATTTCGTTCTGTAAACCATAATGGAAAGTGTGAATGCTTATCTTAAATGAGATCCATAAAATCAGTTCTCTACAGGAAGGTTATAATTACAAACTTTTAAAGATTTAGAGTATTGGATAATGGATCATCATTCTGGATGTGTTAAATACATTACATATGGATAGGCAACACTATATTGAGTGGTATAAAAATAACAATCATTGTAAAATGTTTATTACATCGCATCAGTGATTTCTTATTTTCAGTTTTATAAAGCATAATTTTGAGATGTCAACAACTCAAATGAGGTCGCTAGGTGTATTATATTAGCGATCAAGATAATATCTTGATTGCTATAAGCACAATGGATACATGCATAATATTGTGTTACGACTATCGCAACAGTGAGCACCAATATATTATCAACATTCTAGGATGGGGTATATAAGATTTGATTACTACAATTTGGTAGTGTTAATAAGGAGCGATTAAGGGATCAACGATGATACGTAATGTGCTATACAAATCGGAGTGCAATGATTATTTATGACTTTACAATTTTTCATGTCATCCTTGATTCCACAATCGTATTATACCACTAATTTTCAAAAGAGATTTTTAACATATCTTGTTTCCAATATTTTTAATATCGTCGTAATACATTGCATCGGCGCCTAATAGAAGCTGAATCCTTATTTCAACTATTTCAGTATTTTTCACGAGACAATATTCAAATTGATCATCATGATTTTTGAGGTAATTCTCTCTTTTGATGTCGTCAATACAATTTCGCTAGCCAATTTGGGTAACATAATGATGTCATTCATATGGACAAAAAACAATTCTCATTGTACCAGGAACGTTGCCAAGGAAACTTTTTTGATCATGATTGTAATTTGGTGGTATTGCGTTCCAATCGCAGAAAACTGATATGAATGCAAGGATTTAAGATCATTATGCTTTATCATGGGAAATGACGCAAACATTTTCGAATAATTATATCATTGCGATCACCTTGAATGGTCATGATTATTCTAGCAAGTACGTCTTACTAATGAGATTAACATAATGCATGTATCAGCACAGATCTCGTGCCATAGACTGCAATGAGATTGTGCTTTTAATGGTTGGTTTTAATGATATAGTAGTAATGCATAACTATAGTTACACAACCATTATTAGATCAGGTTCCCTGATTGGTCCTGATAATTCATGGCTCAGTTACAATACAATAAGCACTGTAGCAATGATAATTAGTTAACTGACATAGTTTATTTGGCACATTAAAGATCACAATTGCTATATAGTCCTAATGACTCTTAAAACATTTGTAGACCATACTTAATCATGACCAATCCTTATTATCGCAAAGTTATTAACCTTATTGCATTGACATTCTTATCACCGATATGGCAAAAGTTATTATTGTTTGTTATTGCCGGTCGATTGCTATATAGTCTATAGTCTATAGTATATAGTCTATAGTCTGCTCACAATTCTTTGTCGCTGTTCCTATATTTGATTCATACCTTATGCTATGAGGTCCCTAGAACTCTTATTAGGGTTTCTTAATCCTTATAGAGCCTATTGGGTTCTAAATAATAGCGTTTTAGGGGAAGGGATTCCTATGTAACGCTGGGGTCCCAAAAACGCTCTTTACAACGGCCATACTAGTAATACGAGTGTATAGCTAATAAAATGATGAAAAAATGTGTTGATGTAAATGTGAAATCATATATGGATAAACGCATGTGTTGATTTGTATGGACATAGTTAAAGCACTTCTATAAGCGTTAAATAATATTCCCCATAAGAGTTTACGTATGTAAAATGACTGGTATATGTCTCCTCTAAATACATTGAATCGTGCAGATTTAACGCGTATACGTTTATAATACGTATACAATAGAGGGGGCGTTGCAGTAACTGTTGTTGGTAACTTACTTATACAAATAGTCGAGCATAACACATGCAGTTATCTATTATCTTATCTGTTGGACGCTGTACATCAAGTTTTTAATAAGACGCTTCTTTTCGAAGGAAATCACCAGTTGCAATAGATGCACGGCAATCGGCTGTACAAATGAATGACTTGTGCAAACAGGGCTCTACAACTGTTCGTTCCACAACGCTATCCCCACAACATTGCGAATCGACTCACATGGAATCCCCGAACTGTCGGAACTGTATTTTACTTTCGTTCATCAAAGCAGTTTATCAAAACTGGGTTACATTTTCATCTCTGATGAAAGTGAGCCCAACACCTGTACTATATCAATATCAAACTGACGTAGTTTTCAAGTCATTGCTCCGTAGTAAGCTTCTTCCAAACACAGAAATCTGCAGATGAAGTGACACTCATTGTAATATCAATAGAATTATGATACGTAGCAGGTTACATATGTCATCATGTAAGCAACACTATATGACCTTCAATGCAAGATAACTTTCATCACTGGTTAAATTGAGTGGTGATGGTGATGATGACTGTGGTACTGCGGAAGAGTGGACCAATCTGGTGGATGGAGGACTTGTTCACGTCAATGAGATAACATATGCCCTTTTCATCTTTTCATCTCTTTGGAAAACGAGATCCGGGATTGTCTGAAATCACTACCCACTGGTATTGCTGGACCGAGTTCAGATCAGCAGACATCTATCAGCCACAGATTGGTGAATAATGAAGATGTCGAATTTTATTGGTGTATAACTTTGAAGTGTAAGATTTAGATACGCATTCCACATTTCTAAATATGATAGTGGATCTATTTATTACGATTAGAGATTTTTCATACAGCAATGTTTGATGGAGTAATACAAACAAAAGGAACAACAACACATTTTCGTAGAAAATTGTGTACAGACAATACAGATTAATGATATATGCATACATTTGTTCAGTAATGTAACATTACGAAGTTTCATTTGTGCTTGCTACGTCTCTTTGGTAACGGCTGCCTTCTTGTTTCCCCGGCAGTTTCCTTTACTAACATTGCTGCAAATACGATTTAATACTATTTTTGCAAAATTCTTGGACGATAGGATTATCAGATGTCTTTCCCCTCTGTCGTTGGCAGCCAAAGAATTTCTCAAATGGGTCTTGTGACAAACGTTCACTTAAGAAGTATGTAATTCCAGGAATGGTAAAAAGTACCTCACAAGTTCTACAAATTAAGAATTGGCAATAACATATCATGTGACTTACTGGTAGTTATGATTCCCAGTCGAGTTCCCGCACTCAACAGCATCCATAGGTATCCATTGTTTTTGGCTAACTCTTATCTCCCATTCCATTAAATATGGGATGAACTCCTTCTCTAGCCACTATAAAGGAAAACAATAATACAAAGTACTCTGTCATTCAGAGCACATTCGGTTAAACGGAAGTCATTAAGTTGTTGAAATGGTTTTTTCTTTTTATTGCCCGTAGAAAAGTTATTGACATTCAAGCAATCAAACAATTAAACCATCATTGAGTTTCAAGAGCTTTGGCCACAGATTCACTCAGTACCTATTTGCAGCAACAATGCACATGACAAAATATGATCTATGCACATCTCTATTAATAAAGATACTTATGATCTACGTACATCTATATTGACAAAGATACTTACTTGAGTCGCGAGATCTACCCGCAATTTAGAGAAACTGGTCAGATGTAAATGTTCATATTTCACTTTGGGTCCTGTTGCTTGTTTGGTATCGATAGTGGATAAATCCTTCAGATGTTGCCAACTTATTAGCTTGTCATTGCACTACAGGAAATAATTTACACATGAGTATACTGAAACATTAAAGAGCTAACTAACGTACACAAAGGTTCTTTGACAAGCCATCCCAGCAGTTCCTGGTGGTTTTTAACAGATGTGGGGGATCTGATATCAAATACCATCACTTGAAAATATGTTAAATATGTTAGCATATTTTTTCCATAACCGACGATTCACAGATGCTCCATCACAGATTGTGCCCATAACTGCCTTTCAAGCCTTGCTATTGCTTCCCATATTGGATCAAAAAGCAGATCTCCAGTTAGATCCGTGCAAGCAAATTGTGCATCTGGAAAATGAACAGACCTCTCACCATTAATACCAGCATGGATTTTGCCAAAACTGGTTGACCACTTTCACCTAATAGAGAAGCTTCATATTGTGACAAGTGAGTGTTGAAGTCACCTAAATATACAAAGCCCAGCATAGTTTTGAAATGATTATCAAAAACCTTGAATGTCCAAAAGCATCTCATCAATCTGACCTGAAAACCCAATGGTAATGTTCTTTGAGATGGTAACTGCACACATTCTGAATCACGTACCAGTTCATATGCTTTTCCAGACAAATGTCTGAGGTACAGGCACCACTTGATGAACAAAGGATGCCATCTCCTTGCTCGAGGATTTATAACGCCTGATGCTTTTGTTTGTTCTTCCCAGTCATTTGCCATGGATTTTATATCATTGTGCAAATCCACATCCACTTCTAATCCCTCTGTAGCTATTGCAGAGGATATTTTCTGCCACAGACAACACATTTGTTTTTTTCACCCTACTATTTGTTAAGGTGGCATAGGAGGCATGGCTACTAAGAACAGTTGTGTCATGACTATTGCGTGACTTTAAAGCAGTTAATGAATGTCTGTGCTTTTCACAGGCATTAGTAGTTTTAATTAGTACCTCACAGTTGCCATAAATTAATGACGGAAAATCAAGCCTTTTTATGTCAACTGCAGCTACAACCTTAGACCCTAAGAAGTATATGCTAAATCAATTACATAAAAGATGTCTTTCATTACATCATGGCAGATACTACAAACTCAACATTGCCTTGACAAAGTGTAAAGTTGACACCGTGATAGTTGAGTATAAAATTTTACCTACTCGTCAATGTTTGAAATCATTTTTATCAATAATGACCTGAACTATAAAAATTCTAATAATGCAGTTTCGTTGGCAAAAAAAGAGCTTGAAATTGTAGCTTATCACGTGACACCTTACTTTCTATTTTGGGGAATTTGTGTTCCTCTTCCTGAAAAAACATTTTTAGCTGATTTCTCCCCTATTCGGAAACAGATCAGGCTAAACATTGCCAAATAACTACCCCATATATAACTGCACTACTTGGTCGGGCCGAAAGTTGGATGCGCTAAACGGTTCGAGGACCGCGGCTGCAAATGTGTTGTTTTATAGGGAAACGCATCTAGCTGATTGTCGCGTATTGCTTTGCCTCGAACGTTGGCTCTCAAAAGTTAGCCATATTCGGATGAATAACATTATAATTATTGACAGTATTGTGGTTATCGTGGTTATGATTAAGATCGAAAACGGTTCTTTTCAGAACCAAACGGAGAGTCCATTAGCACGCAGGCTGCCACGAAGAGCTGGCAGACAGTGACCACCACTTTGGGAAGGTTTGAAGTATACACATTTATAAATGTACATGTATGCATGCATTCATATTGTAACTCCAACTACTCATCAGGCAGTAAGCCATCTTTTCACGGTGATTGCATTAAAATCAGAAGCATCTTGTTGACCTTTGAGAAACTCCCTCGCTCAGCTCGATGTAGCTAGTACATTCTCAATGCGAGTGTCCTAGCATGAACGTCTGCATGTACTCGGCTAACGATAGTTCTTTGGTTGCACTTTCTGATAGCAGTCCTTCGAGCTATGCTCGCCAGCTCGAGCTTTCTGGCACGAAACAACGATTGCCGCTGCAAACCTGCCGCTTTAGGGTTTCCTCTTGGAGTGCTCCTTGGCTTCAAACCTTCCCAAAGTGGTGGTCCCTGTCTGCCAGCTCTTTGTGGCAGCCTGCGTGCTAATGGACTCTCCGTTTGGTTCTGAAAAGAACCGATTTCAACTTGCTCGATCTCAATCATAACCACGATAACCACAATACTGTCAATAATTATAATGTTATTCATCCGAATATGGCTAACTTTTGAGAGCCAACGTTCGAGGCAAACATTTTAGCGGAAGAAAAAACGAAACTTCTCGGTAAACTAGCGTTTCAGATACAGATACTGCATTGTTTAGGTACGGTTGCCAAAACTCAAAGCAATACGCGACAATCAGCTAGATGCGTTTCCCTATAAAACAACACATTTGCAGCCGCGGTCCTCGAACCGTTTAGCGCATCCAACTTTCGGCCCGACCAAGTAGTGCAGTTATATATGGGGTAGTTATTTGGCAATGTTTAGCCTGATCTGTTTCCGAATAGGGGAGAAATCAGCTAAAAATGTTATTTCAGGACGAGGAAAACAAATTCCCTAAAATAGAAAGTAAGGTGTCACGTGATAAGCTACAATTTCAAGCTCTTTTGGAAAACTAGTTTGCCAACGAAACTGCATTATTAGAATTTTTATAGCTCAAGTCATTATTAATAAAAATGATTTCAAACATTGACGAGTAGAAAAAAAATTTTATGCTCAACTATCATGGTTTTCACTTTACAACAGTGAATTGTGTGTACAAGGGTGCTGACAGTAATAAAATAACCATGCTATATACCTGAATTCATTGTCTCTGTCAGATCCATTAACATAGTACACAACTTTTGGAATACCGTCACACCACATACATACACTGACCTAGAGAAATCTGGCCTGATTGCCACACAACGGATAACTTTCAGACAAGTTCCCCTATAACCAAGCTTTATGATATTAAGGACACCTTTCACATTTCCAATCTGTATCTGTATTAAAAAAAAAACAATCCCAATCCCAAACTCAAACTGACATGTAAAGGTAAGGCTAGCTACTCCATCTAATGTGGGCGTAAGCGGGCCACACACCAGGTCGTTTATATGATCCTTACACAACCAGAAAAACGAATAAAATAATGGAATAATAGGCTTCAGCACACGTTGCACGCCCACAACCACACACATGTCCAAATGGTTATCGGTGACTATTTTATTATAGTACAAAGTGCATTAGTGAAAAAACCCACTGAGGTCTATTTGTCATAGTACGATCTTCTCAAATGTGCAAAGCAATAGCGGATGCGACTAGCCCAACTCCGAAACCATAGATTTGACAGCATACCGCGGAATAGTTTGATACGATGCAATGGCAAATCCCTTCCCCTTCCCGTACAAGGGAGCGGTGGGGGGGGGGGGGGGGGGGGGGGGGTTCAGATGTCATTGTTGGGTGATGAGTACGTCAATCAGTCCACTTAATCACCATTAAACTGACAAGTATAAGGACGTTACGCCGCCTCAGCCTCATGTTTATATACATGTCAGATGAGTCAGACATAATAATGAAATCTAAAGCAGTAGTACTTGTTATTGTTGTGTCTCACTTTAGTGGTGGAATTCCAGTCTATAAATATTTGTATCTATGTTCTTCTACTTCTTGTATCTAATATACTCTAAAACCCTAACCCTTCCTCAGAAAAACAGTTTGATAAAAATTAAGAGTCCCCAACGAATAATGCACAAACCTAGAAGAGCTTTCTGGTTGCTTTTCTTCCCTTATTACCAGATGTCACAGTAATGAAACCAGTACACCTCCAGTCATCATGGTACTCTGTCCTTTGGGCAAGGCAGACGGTTGCAGGCTTTGGTCTCCTAAGCCATTCAGAGAACCTATTGATGTAACCACAACAAGGTTGACAGGCTACTCACTATTGTCAGAGAACACAACATATCGATGGAAGCAATTTTCCCATAAAGAACGAACAAAATCATAGGTATTTAATCATAGATTGACCGTTCGCGTATAAAAAGTGGACTTATTCGATCACATTCATTCTTAGATAATTTGAGCTCTGGCGGTGCGATGATAAAAATTGATATGATAATAAAAAATGAAATGAAAACTTCATTAAAGGCTACCCTTGTCAGCAGGTTATACAAATGACAAATACAGAATGTTGATATGATGTGTAAGTGCCACAGCTATAAAGAGTATATAGTCACACAATGTGCCTCAATTAGCAGCTGAATCCTCTCTTTGACGATAGTTCACAAATAGAAACATCAGCACACGTTCAACATTTGAGCGTATTGTAACTTGCCAGAGAGGTGCATACAGAACACTTCTTCAATGCTCGATGAACAGAATATGTTGACACATATCAGATACTGTGGTAGTTCTTTTAATGGACAAAATTCGTGAGGCTAGCCACTAAGCAGCTGCTTCCCCTCTTTGACGATGTCCACAAATAGAAATCTGCACACTTTTAACATTGGAGCATATTGTAACTTGCAATAGAGCTGCATATTATCATTTCAGTTTTTATTATCAAAACTTGTGAGGCAAGCCACCTTCATTAACATTAGAAATATCAGACGATTCAGACAGTCTGCGAGTGTCAGTACTAGTCCCTCCGCAATGTCCTATATAAAATCAGCATACAACCATTTCTTGCCTTTTGGGTTGAAACTGTACCACAAATGGTATACATATATGTTTAAACTATCCCAAATAACGTAGACTACACCATGTGGTCCCATCGTTGTGTTGCCAATGCAAGTGTCCAATCACAGACCAGATTGCCTGTCAAGGTCGAGTTTGGGCCTCTTCGTATAAAGCACACTTCTGTACCTTTGTGCTCAATAGACTCAACCACACGCCAACGCCTGTAGCTGTGTTTTGTATATTGAATCAAGCCACAAGCAATGTAAGAATGATGCCAGATGCCCCCAGAACTTTAAATCATCCATTTTTGGCACAATTCCATTCCACATCAGTAAGTCCGGCACAATTTGAGTGTGAAATCATATCTTAAAATACTGAAAAGGAATTCATTCTGCCTCACAGCAGTCATCGATCCATAGAAATTTTGCACTAATCCGTGGATTGATTTTAGCATCATCTGATACACAGTCAGAGATGTGCCACTACACTTTGGCACACAATTATAATCTAACTTCTTTCCATCATTGTCTAACTATCGATATCACCAGCATCGAATGCTTCTCCATCTTCTACATGTCTTCGCCGCCTTCCTTTCATCTCTAGCTTCAGCATTGGCATTATTATTGATGTAGCCACTAAGCCCCCAACATGAGGGCGTCAGTTCTACCGTCAAAAGCTACCTAGCACTCAAATCGACAACTTTGTTTAACGTTTGAAACCGTGCACTACATGTAAACATGCTTGAACTTGTGGCCTATTAATGTTTAATATCCTTATTTAAGGATGTCATTGTCATCCATAAATAAGGATCATCTTTTACATTGCATATTTTTGCTAACCCTGTAAGTAAGATACAATAAATGCTATTGGTCAATTGTATACTGATTAGCTTCCATAACAAACGTTAAATGATGTCAAAGTAATCAATGTCCATGTGGTAAAACAGGGAGGGAGTGGCCCATCCTTATTTAAGGATTGACACCATCCTTAAATAAGGATCACAACAGTAGAGATTATTGACCATAAAAACCATAATGATTTTAATTTTCTCTGATAGCCAGTTGATTCATATATACTCACAACCTGATTCGTCAAAGAAATAACTTGTGGTTAATCAGTTTGCATATTTACACCACAACGCTTAAAAATTAATATCAAGCATTTGTATAATGACGTGGGCTGATGTATATGCTCTCCTGCTCAAACGCCAGTATGGACGTACCCTAGCCTCACTGAAACCCTGTGCACTGCATGTGTGTGCTCTGTCGCCGTTGCATCGAACGGTGTGCTTCTAGTTCTATCATTGAGTACAGTACCATATACAATAGTGCATGTGCACTGCATGTGTGTGCTCTGCCGCCGTTCCATCGAACGGCGGCAGAGCACACACATGGCGGTTTTGCCGTATTTATACCGTAATACCGGTTTTTGAAACCTGTTTTAATCGCAGCAGTATCACAGATCTGCATGATCTTGAATCTAGTGAATCATTAATATAAAACAAAGCATCAAGAGTACATGATTCTTTTAGAAAGTCGTCATCATCCTTATATAAGGATGGCCATCCTTTAATAAGGATTACGGGAGATTAGACATTAAAAGTCATACAATGAAAGAAGTACATGTTCTATGACATATTAGATATCACTGTTTCCTATCCACTGCCATTTTCGATGAACGCATCGCTATAAAGACACAGTAAAAATATTACACCATGGAAATGCATACCAAAAGGAAAGATACAGCATATCGTATGGAACTGTAACCACACTTTATCTTGGTGATGGTATACGCATGTTCTTGAGAGCATAGACAGTTTATTACATATCGACGTGATGGTTTAAACAATGGCGTTTAAAATAGATTGTCCGGTGTTAAACGAAATGTTAAACCGGTTCAATACTTTCCAGTGTCTACTACAGTAGCACTGTTTCGTATATCTAGTAACACGCCAGTCCTATGTAATTGTCTAAATTGTTGTTGCATCATTACACGCAAATTCACTATACCATCTTCTTTTGCTGCCATTGGTAATTTCAATTATCATTTCAAAAGTGCTCGATGATGGAGTCAAAGTATAGATAAGCTGTTATTGGTGAGAGTGCTACAACAGCACGATATGGTGCCGGACATACTGAAGCCTGGAAAATGGCGGATCAACTTTTCATCAGGGGTTGTTGCAAAGGCATAATACCACTTTTTCAATACTTCGAGATTTATGCCTATTGTCCACAAAATTCTGTCATGTATGCATGCTAACTGCTGCATTCCAACACTTGTCTGATTAATAGATTCCTTTCGTGATTGGACTGATTTCTGTCATTTTAAGTGAGTGTTATTTTCTGCAGCACGTCTAGTTAAAAGAAATTCACATTGGATCCTTCATTCTCAACACTCATTGTTAGTTTACATTATTGAGTGACACAAAATACTGTCGCACTTTGTATTAAGAAAGACTTAATAGAGCCAATATTTGATATTTTTATACATACTCTATCAAATCTATTGTATATCCGAGCTGAATTGTGTTTCAATAAAAAGACAGTCTGAACTTCTTCCTTTTTAATGTCTGAACCATCAAATGTAGACGAAATCAGTCAAAATCATCTGCCCGTGGACAAAACTTTAAAGCAAATGAGTATCAATGTCCTCTAAAAATTTTCTTACCCATCTCAAAAGGTTAACCAACACGGGAAACGTTTCTACTTGATTGCTAACATTCAAACAAGTTCGCTCCGACGAGCAGTATATCGCGAAATAGCTGCTCACAGGAGCGACGTTGCGTGAAAGTTTGCAATCGAGTTGTCAGCGAAACAGTGTGCTGTAGTATAAAGAGATCTCACGTGAGCATAAACATATTGAGTTCTAATAACGTGCCTACTCTATGCATGATGATTTTACAAGATTTACTTCAACGGTGGCTTTACACCCGCGCAATATGCTCGTTACATGGTGTTTCAATGAACCACCTTAAACTGCCGAACGTCATGGATTTCTAAAAAGCCGATGGTGGAAATAATGGTATTTCCAAAGCGCAAGACAAGTGCAAAAATTTTCTATCCATGCTATATAGTATTCTGTAAACACTTCATGTAGTCCATTACATAATATCAAATTACGAAAACTTGTGTTTTACTTACTAGCATGTTGGACAGGTAACTTATTTAGTGCAAATGTACAAGCTTAGGTGAGAAAGTGCGGGGAGTAGTATTACCATATTCCAAATATTTATGCTTATTTGTAATCCAATACCGATTTAATCTGTTACCGATGGCGAACCGGCAGCGATCAAGTCAATGACAGCCGCAATTCGAGAACCGGTATAGCGATCGAACCGCCCATTATGCATGCTGCTAATATTTATTCCCGTACACAGCACGTCCAGTGCGTGGGAGCTTTATGATAATGAAATCAGAGCCACCATCCCCACCGCTATCCCCACCAATTGATAACAGGCCTATTACTGGTGCTTGCAATTACTGGGGATGGCGGTGGGGCCTGTTACTAGTATCAACCGGGTGGTGTTAGAAAATACACACACAAATGTATTGGAACGATTACGTAACTACGTAACCGCACGTGATGTATTATTATTATTGTTGTTGTAGAGAAGTGCTTGACAACCGCCGCGCGCAACTGTATTGGAGTTGATTCATAGTCAACATAAACGATTCTCTTTTATGGTCCTTCAAGACTGGAATTGACTATGACTGATCAGGTGATCCCGTCCGTTCAGGGCACTGTTCGTCGACTACTCGACTTTTGGCGCAGGCGAATGACGAACTCCAGTCGTTGGAAAGGAATTTGGCGAAATTGCAGCAATTGACGCAGAAATTGTTGAGTTGAGTTTGATTCTGACTGAGGACGAATTAGACGACGAGATACTCCAAGCGGACACATTCGCCGAGCATATTCGCTTGGCGGTAATTGAATTTGATGCTGCATTGTTAAAATGCAGCATTTCTGCTGATTTGACGGATTATCATTCAATCCGTTCAAACATTTCGCCCAGAACGAAGACCATTCAATCCCGTGTGCAGTCTCCTCCGCCTCGAGATGATGTTCTTCCAGAATCACCTCGTAACCCTTCAGGTCTGCGTAGGCCTAGCATGTCCATGGAATCGTTGAGAACGCAGCCAGAGTCCAGCAGTTATTTTAGAACAAAAGTAAGGCTGCCGAAACTTTCCATCAAGAAGTTCAATGGTAATCTAACCGCTTGGACTACATTTTGGGACTCTTTCGAGTCAACTATTCATTTGAACCCTGAATTGACGAACATTGACAACGCTGTTGGAGCAATCTGCAGCTGAATCTCTATCTGGTCTGACACTCACAAATGCAAATTACGAGGAAGCTGTAGCTGTGTTAAAAAAGAGGTATGGCAACAAGCAACAAATCATCAGCACACATATGGATGCTTTATTGAACTTGGAGGCTGTAACGTCTCATTCTAACTTCAAAAGTATATACGTGACCAAATTGAATCCCACATTAGGAGCCTAAAATCATTAGGCATTCCTTCCGAGTCGTATGGAAGCTTACTGTCTTCTGTGTTAATGAGCAAGTTACCACAGGAGTTTCGGCTCATTGTAAGCAGGACGATAACTGATGGTGAGTGGAACTTTGAAGAAGTGATGGCAGTGATTGAGAAAGAAATTGATGCAAGGGAGAGAGCTGGAGCGACATTTGTCACTACTACCAGGAATCATGGCACAAAAGACCTTCCCACCGCTGCAGCCTTGTTTAGTGGTGATTCTTCTTCTGTATGCTGTTCAATCACACTTATCAGTCTCGTACAAGACAGTGATTAGTTTTGATGCCAGGAAGCAAGTACTGACTAAGACTGGCAGATGTTTTCTGTGCCTAAGGCAACACCACATGAGCAGGGACTGCAAATCCACCACGAAGTGCTACAATTGCTCAGGAAGAAATCACACTAGCATTTGTTCTAGGACTGCCCAAAAGAAAGAATCTTCGTCATCAAGTGCATCTGATGAAAGTGTAAATCATCAGCGTGTACCTAAAGGAAGTAAACCTCCTGTTGTGACATTGTACGTGGACGCAAAAACTCCAGTACTACTTCAGACAGCGACAACTGGTGTTCTTCGGCCCGATAGTTCATCCCCAGTCATACCAGCCAGGATGATTCTTGACTGTGGTAGTCAGAGATCTTACATTACAAATCGACTGAAGACAGCACTGTCACTACCTACTGAGTAAGTAGAAACAATGTTGATTAAAACTTTTGGTTCAGTTGAAGAGAAAAGGCAGAACTGTGATGTTGTGAGGCTTGCTATGAAGACCAGAATGTTTGGAGTTAGCATTTCTTGCAGTACCTCTAATTTTCGAACCTTTGTCCGGGCAGCCAATCATGTGTGTGGCTGAACGATTCCCACACATCTCTGGATTGGATCTGGCAGATCCACACTTCATTGGTGAAAATCTTGATGTGAATATTGGATCTGATCACTACTGGGAGGTGGTAACTGGGAATGTCATGAGAGGGGTGTGTGAACCAACGGCGATTGAAACAAAGTTTGGATGGGTCCTGTCGGGACCTGTACATGATATCCGTCTGTTGCAAATCTTGTTTCCTCACATGTACTGCGACTGGATGCATCCCCCGATACAACTGAATCTGAGGCAAACCTAGAAATGAGACTAAAGAAGTTTTGGGATTTGGAGTCCTTGGGGATCAACAGCAGTGAACCATCACTGTATGAAACGTTTGATGACGGTTTGACCTTCTGCAACAACAAATACAAAGTGAAGCTACCATGGAAAGAATCCAATTCCACCTTACCTGATAACTATGAATTGAGTCAGAGCAGATTACGAGGTTAACTGAATCTTCTCCAGCAAAGTCCAGACATTCTCAGGCAATGTAGATAAAGGGATCGTTGAAATTGTGGCTAAACCTGACATTGGCAAGGTAGGCAAAGTTCATTACATCCCACATCATCCTGTCATTAGGTTGGACAAGGCAACCACAAAGCTGAGGGTAGTGTATGATGTTTCACGAAGATCTAATGGTTTTTCTCTGAATGACTGTCTTTTTGCTGGTCCTACCTTTGGTCAAAACATCGTTGACATCATTCTTCGATTTCGTCTGCACAAGATTGCCCTAAGGGAGACATAGAAAAGGCATTCCTTATTCCTTATACAGAGATGTATTACGATTTCCATGGCTGGATGATATTGAAAAGGTGGTGATGCGTGGTGATGCGTTTCACTCGGGTTGTGTTTGGAGTATCATTAAGTCCATTTCTCCTCAACGGTACAATACACCATCACATGAAACAATATGAGTCAATGGATGCACCATTTGTCCAGAAGTTTACACGGTCTATATATGTTGATGATGTTACCTTTGGTGCAGATGATGAAGAGAGTATGTATGAATTGTTTGTGAAGGCAAAGAACAAGTTGTCTGACGGTGGGTTCAACTTAAGAAAATGTTTCCAGTTCATCAATGGTGCAAGGTAGAATCTACCATCAGGAACAGCTTCAATCACGATTGACCACTTTGGACCAACACATTACTGAGGAAGATGAGTGATGAGCTTGGTGATGAGCAGTACCTTCAGGAAGAACATAAAGTTCTAGGTGTGCATTGGAATATAATAGAAGACAGACTAGTTCTCAACATCAATCACATTGCAGAGTCAGCAAGAACATTTGAACCTTCTAAGCGAAACATAGTCATTCTACGACACATTGGGTATCATCACGCCAGTCACAATTCAATTCAAGATGCTAGCACAAGACTTATGTGAAGCCAAGTTAAGCTGGGATCAGTATATCTCTGGAGAACTTCTGTCAAAATAGAATGGATTAGTAGATAGCCTTCAGCAAGCTCCCTCAATCTCAGTTCCAAGATGTTATTTTCTTGGAATTGAAAACAAACATGGTTTGCAGCCTTCAAGGCTTCTCTGATGCATCTTTAGGTGCATATGCTGCAGTTGTATACCTAAAGATCGTGACACCAATGGGATGTAGTTTGCGGTTTGTTGCTTCCAAGACCAGAGTGGCACCCATTCGCTCATAGGAGCATTGCTGCTGGCAAACATACTCTGGAGTGTTACTAATGCACTTAAAATGGAATTGTCACTGTATGCTTCACTGATTCCAAGGTTACACTACACTGGATCACAGGTAATAGAGTGGAAGCAAAATTTTGTTTAAAATGCATTCGTGAGCTTGTTCCTGCGGAGTGTTGGAAGTTCTGTCCAGCAGATATACCTTCACGTGGAATGAATCTGTCAGAACTTTCTGAGACTTTACTATGGCTAAATGGTCCTCAATGGTTGTGCAGCAGTTTTGAACATACTTTTGATGCTTAATACATTCTTGATGATTGGATGTCAGAGTTGAAGACTAAATCGTTAGATACAGCACACAATCTTTTAGTGGATGGATCTGCTTCGAGAGAAGCTGTTGTGAGGTGTGAAGATTTCAGCTCATATCAAAGGCTGCTGAGAGTTACTGAGTATGTGATGAAGTTTTTGAGAGTTCTGAAAAACAGAAATAACTGTCGACACAAGAGTCAGAGTTTTGATTTCGATTTGGCAAGGGCTGAAATCTACTGGACAAAAATCTTGAGTCCCTACTTAAAGAAAACAAGTTCAGCCAGTGGAAGCGACAGTTTGGTATGTTTGTTGACAGTGAAGGCTTGTGGAGGTGCAAGGGACAGTTGAGTGAAGCAGATATTACGGAATTTGCCAAGTATCCGATTCTCCTGGATGCAAGCCACCATATAACAGCTCTCATTGTGAAGAGTTGCTATGAGAAAGTACTGCATGGTGGGATGAAGGATACATTGACAGAATTGAGATCACGGTTTTGGATTGTTCGGGGAAGGCAAGTGGTGAAAAAGTTGCTGTTTCATTGTGTAATTTGCAGAAGATTTGATAGTCGACCGTTTCAGCCTCCACCACCTCCTTCATTGCCAGGATTCAGAGTCCATATAGCTCCACCATTTGCATACACTGGAGTGGACTTTGCAGGGCCTCTTTACATAGTGAATGACCCAGACACCAAAGTGTGGATATGTCTCTACACATGCTGTGTGACTAGAGCGGTGCATCTGGATATTGTCACAAACCTAACAACTGAGGCATTGTTGCGAAGCTTCAGAAGATTCTCAGCAAGACGAGGTTTCCCCTGCCGAATGATTTCAGATAATGGGAAAACTTTTAAATCTGCAAGTAAAGTCATCTCAACGATGCTCAAAGACCCTGTTCTGCAAAACTTCTTTGCCGAAACTAAAGTGGGTTTTCAACTTGGAAAGAGCTCCCTGGTGGGGAGGAATAGTTGAGAGGATGGTACGTTCAATGAAGAGATGTCTCAAGAGAACTATTGGACGATCTAAACTCTCATATGATCAGCTTTTGACTTGTCACTGAAGTGGAGATCACACTGAACTCTCGTCCTATCTCCTATGTGTCATGTGATGACATGGAAGAACCACTTACACCTTCACATCTACTAGTTGGTCATCGTTTGTTAAGTTTGTTGTGTGCTAAAGATCTTGATCCAACGTATCGAGAAAAACAGCTTACATTGTGTAGTCTGACACGAAGAATGAGATATCTTGGTGCAACACTGAGTCATTTTTGGCGTAGATGGAGGAGGGAATATTTGACTGAATTAAGGGAATCCCATCGATAAGCAAACAAAACTAATGGTCATGAAGTGATTGCAATTGGTGATATAGTTGTAGTGTATGACCACGAACTTCCCAGAACCCTGTGGCGATTGGGAAAGGTAGAGCTATTGATACGAGGTTCAGATGGAGCATTCAGAGGTGCCTTAGTCAGAGTGAACAGTGGCAAAAAGAATACATCATATCTTAAACCCTCAATACAACACCTCTATCCATTGGAAGTGTGTTCAGATTCTGGTAAAAATAGTGATTCAGATGAAAAAAGAGAAACACAAATTGTGGAAGACACATGTACGACAGACAAAGTGCAACGTCCATAACGAGCCGCATTTAAAAGAGCACAGCAAGCAATATCAAGCTTATCAAGCTGTACAAGGACTCTCACTCTCACAGTTGACTTATAGTCTACGTGGGGAAAATACACACACAAATGTATTGGAACGATTACGTAACTACGTAACCGCACGTGATGTATTATTATTATTGTTGTTGTAGAGAAGTGCTTGACAACCGCCGCGCGCAACTGTATTGGAGTAGATTCATAGTCAATATAAACGCGGACGATTCTCTTTTAGGTGGCCTTAAAGAAGAAGAGAGTTTTCGGCTGGTTTCTTTGTCTTTTGGTGTATGTTACATTAACGGCTTATGTTATTAATAACTTGAATGGTTTACGAAATATGCTGCCCACAATAATCAGAAAATTTGCAACTTTGCAGGCTCATACCTTTCCATTTTTTGACTGGTAGTGACTTCTATAAAATTTACCATGAGATAGTTTCCGGATCCTTTTTTTTTTTTTTTAAGGATATTGTAGTTTTTATGAAATATAAATTTTAATTATAGACAAGCTTTAGAGACCGCATTGAGTTTTGCGAGTGTCCGCAATCTTAAATGTTATATTGTATATTTTAGCAGTAAGTGTATACTTATAGGCCACAAGTGTTTACATAAGTATCGCTAAGAACACTGGCCACCAATTGCCCTCAGCTAATTAAAACTGAAAAGGAGTACATCTTTTAGAAGAATATGGGTAAGCTGTTCAAGTAAGTCAATAAATTTTATTTAAACCTAAAGAAGTCACTACCAGTCAAAAAATGTAAAGGTATGAGCCTGCAAAGTTGCAAATTTTCTGATTATTGTGGGCAGCATATTTCGTAAACCATTCAAGGTATTAATTAAATTAGCCGTTAATGGAACATTCACCAAAAGACAAACATATATAGGTATTTGCTCCCATACAAAGTCTTAGTGGAATGACCCTGTTCTCAGTTCAGTGCAGAGGAGTAAATGGCATTCCCAAAGGAATGGGGTATAAAGCACATTTACATCCAGCCCAAACTACCCGGTTTGGCTGAGAAGTAAACTGCGTTACTAACTGCTCAGATAAGGATGGTGAATAGACACTGTGCCCAACCAACCCTCATATTAGGCATACTGCAACACTTCCACAGTTCTTACAGTTGTAATAAGGCTGCTGACTCTTGAGTTGCTAAGATTGTATTTGCATGCTGGAGTGCCTAATGAAGAATGGTGTTACCTTGTTACTGGAACGGTGCTGTCACTACCATATTAGAGCCACTGCATTTGTGTTTCTACAGTGCTCTAAATGATAAGCTGCCAAAAAAAACTGACTTTTTCAGTTATTGGCCTAGATCTTTTGAACCAATCATACTTAAAGTAGGGCAATTACTTTTTCTGATTCAGCAAACACTTTTGTATAAGAATCTGTGTTGTTAATTCAATTAGCACATGTAAACAAAGCTTGGCTAAGTGTAAACAAATCACGGTCAAAATCTCATTTTTCAATTATAATTCCCCCCAGGAATCAATTTTATAAGTACAACATTAGGTCTTCTATATATATCGTTGCTTTGGTGTCTTAAGAAAGTCCTACTGGTTGGGAAGATCGGTACGGATTGATGAAATTTTCGAGGACGTTCGCGGTTCGCTGAAATTCGGACGATTTAGTTCGACTCAAGAAATAATTTTTACATGTTATTACAGAAAAGTGGTAGGAGCATCTGTATATATCCTTTTTATTATGTACGGCATTTGCGAAGGTTGCAATACGCGATAGAAAGCTAAAAAGCTTAAATTTATTGTACTTTCATCCTCATTTACGAAATCGGTGAGGTTTTATGACGTTGTTGACACAACCGTGCAACGTCATGTATACGCACTATATGCAGTTCCCAGGTAGCATTTCGTTCTACGTACATTACCAAACCATCCATTCCTCTGTCAAACAGGCCTGTTCTCTTTCAAAACGCTGCTTGTTATGCACGTAACTTTGCTTTCGGTAGATTTTCTTGACACGAATAATGCGTGCAGTTTATCATTTTCCTTCGCGCTGCATGATCTTGTGCCTTTTCCAGAACTGGAGACTCCTTCCGAACTACTCGCTTGTTCTAACAACGCTGACATGTCTCGCTTTCATCGCTTAACTCCATCTGTCTTGGGAACACTCGCAGATTCCAAGGCATCTACGGTTGCAGCTTGGTTCTGAAAAGAACCCGTAGACAAAGAAACATTCGACGACGACATCATTCGCAAACTCCAGTTACAACGCACCTCAAGAGAATGAATAAAATTCACTGTGACCTCACGAAAGCAATAGCTTACGGAGAGGAACGGATAAATCAATTTCGTATGAAAAAATTTAAGCTTCTTGGCTTTCTATCTCGTATTGCAAACCTTCGCAATCGCCGTACATAATAAAAAAAGATATATACAGATGCTCCTACCACTTTTCTGTAACAGCATGTAAAAATTATTTCTTAAGTCGAACTAAATCGTCCGAAATTCAGTGAACCGCGAACGTCCTCGAAAATTTCATCAATCCGTACCGATCTTCCCAACCAGTAGGACTTAAGACACCTAATCAATCATATATATAGAAGACCTAATGTTGTACTTATAAAATAAATTTGAATTGATAGTTACATTCCTGGGGGGAATTATAATTGAAAAATGAGATTATGACCGTGATTTGTTTACACTTAGCCAAGCTTTGTTTACATGTGCTAATTGAATTAACAACACAGATTCTTATACAAAAGTGTTTGCTGAATCAGAAAAAGTAATTGCCCTGCTTTAAGTATGATTAGTTCAAAAGATCTAGGGCCAATAACTGAAAAAGTCAGTTTTGGCAGCTTATCATTTGGAGCACTGTATGTACAATAAACATTCATCAAATGACGTTACATTATTTTGTCACTCATTTTGTGCCGACAGGTGGTATTGCCGACTGGTGGTATCAAGACTACAATGAAGGTAAGATCAACCCTTCTTTGAAATAGCAGGGGCTTGTATTACGAGTGGAAAGTTTGGACCCATCCTCCCACATCCGTTGCTACATAAATAGGAGCAGGGTAGTCCATTGATTGTGCATACATGCAAGGAAACAATGGGCAGGGAGGATGTTTTTGGGACCACATTTATTTGCAGATAATATGCCTGCTTCTATTAATGCAATTGTTCAGATGGGTCTTCAATTTCAATGTAATTATGACAGGGAGTCTACTTCATTGCCTTCACTACCACAGGCAACTATAATTCTGAAAAATTCTTTTAGTGCATATCGCTGTTACTGACAAATCCCAAGATGGTAGCAACAATTGTATTGTATAATTATAAGTCCCGGACAACCTTCATACAAATTCGCTAAATATTGCTAAATACCTTTTTATCAACTTCACCCCTGAATGGTTCTCCATTCTTAAGAGTAATACCAGCCAAAATTAGATGCAGATAATTTAATGAGAAATACGCTGTGAGCTTACCGCCATAGTGAACCCACTCCCAAAGCGCAATCGCAAAAGCAAAATGAATAAATTAAGCTCTTCAGTTTCTAAAAGCTGCTATCTTAATTTTGACATTATTTTGATTACATTTTGTAACTAAAATGGTTATATACGAATTACATTGAGATTAAAATATGAAAACTGCCTAGAATAAATCTGCATGTGTACCCCAGAAGAATAATAGTATTTGTGAATCATATAATGATATTAGATGCTGATTTTCATTAGATTTCTTGAATAACATAACCGGATACATTAATCGAAGTAGTATGGAGCCATCGACCATTCACGATCTTGTACAATGTAGTTAGATTTTTTTTGGTGGGACGCGAATTGAAGGAGCCAGTTAGGCGTGCCATAAAGCACAATAGCCCTAATGATCCAAGTCTTAAAACAAAATTCAGATTACTTCGCAGTAGTGAGTGATTGGACTATTAAAATATGTAACTGTTGCTTTTGATTTATATTTAGTGCTGATCAGTTTTCATTTTGACTGTTTCCAATAAACGATTACCCGTTTCTCATGGAATAGCAGTTATATATACCTATTCTTAGGGATAATAATTGAGATACATTTGTTAGACTCATTAATGGCAAGCGTAAAAGATACGAATATAGCAGATTAAGAAATAGATTATTGCAGCGTCAATTGGACACAGCACCACTAGTAGCCCAGCTAGCTTCTACATTTCCCCTTCTCCATGTATGGACATCCCTGTTCCTTAAAGGTCAATGGTCAGTCGATGCCTTCCCCATTACATTATCTGTTCCTATTCACTGGGTGTCTTCTTATCACCAGTGGATGTTATCACCAGTGGATGTCCCTTATATGTTGGGTAAGAAGTGAACGTTGGAGCAGCGATGGAGGTGGGAGTGCCTTTTATGCCACTTCTGTTGATGTCAATTGATGAAATTGACAATGAAGATTAAGTCATGGTCTGACAATTGATAGTTGGTGTTGCAAGCTTGTTCTGCAACAAAACTGATCAGATTACATCACTACATGGGTTTGTATTACATTGGCATTGCTTTGTGTCCATGTTTTTGGATCAAATTTGTAACTGGATAGTGCCCCAGACAAGTGGGATACAGGAGAGAGAGGTGGGATTGGCAGCGTGCTAAATAAAGGTATATAGCATTTTACCATTTCAGTCGTTCTCTTACCATGATTGCTTTCCTATCCTATATGCTACCAATGTTCTCACAGAGAATGTTTTTTATTACTTATGCATTAAACAATGCATGCACTTCTTTTCATAATCAAGGTATGTTAGCAAAAAGTGGTTGACCTTGAATAACATATAAATATTGATTCAATGAGAAAATCATGCATCCAGTAGATCGCCAATGTTCATTACTTTTCTTTTCTTATTTTTCAGCTCCAATCTCTCTTGAGGTACAATTGCACAGACAATGGACAAATAAATTATTACCACTTCATAATGCACTGATTACTTCTACAATGAGTATACATCAACTGTTGAGTTCAATGTATAAAAACATTCTCTTCAATGAGGCTGGATATATATTGGACTGTGATGCATTATTGGTGTAAATGAAACAAGTACATCTCTGTGTGCAAATGTTAAAAGCTGAGAGCCACGATGATAGGGAGATGTATAAATATAGAAAGTCTGTTTTTTGATGTAAGAGAAGATATACAGGTTTTGTCAAGCATTTTTCTAACCTTACGTACAGATTGTTACATGATATTTTAACCATTACGGATTTTTATATATTGTCTGAACAGTTCATTCTACCAGTTCCCCAATTTCAACACCATATACGATACACATGACAATACATTTTGGTGTCATAAACATGTGGTGTGGACATTATGAGGGCTAGCTCCCTCATGCCACATGAACTTTACCCCCACCCAAAATAAAGATAATTAACTACTGACCACAATTAATTTAATTTTGGATCAACGTCCAAAATATAACATAAATAGGGATAACTTTGAGAAAGAAGCTGGTTGCATACATGGGTGGAGAAATTTTACAGGTCTTGCGAGTTAATGCTGAGTACATTACTGCCACCATCAGAGGCAAAAGTAACATAACAACCTTTTGAAGGATTTTGGATGAGAAGCAGCATCGCAGCATACCAGCTGGTATAATGAAACCACTTCTATACTTAATACATTACTGCTTTTAAATTCCTTCAAGTCACTGTTGGCTATGATGGTTCCAGATGTGTACTGTAAAACTCCTCCATATCCCAGCAGCATCCCTATCATGATTATATTTTGAATGTAGATCCATCAGATTTTTTTACTACTGTACAAACTCTACAGCAACTGTTAGAACATACAATTTAACCCAATACCTGAGGTGTTAACTGGTCAGGAAAAAGAAGAGATCTATCTAAATGGATAAAATGGCTACAGCTCGTCATTAACTTTCCCACTTGTAAACTGGGCACTTTTCTGCTGCACAAATATAAATTGATTATTGATTAAACTGATAATATTTACATATTTATTATTATGGTTTTAAATATATCACAATCAATTACATGTATTCTAATCGTTATAATCCTGTACTGTACGTGCATTTATTCCCATTCGTGTATTCCCTGTTCTTGTATTCCTATGATTAAGTATAACATTGCACGAGGAAATGGACCTTTTCCATTTTTGTCTGATACAGACATTTTTGACATCAACTTGAAGCTAAACCTAAACTTAAGTGGAACCCATATTTAATAATAATCTATTTAAAGAACGCACTTAGAACCTGCATTGGAAGAACGCTCGACTCAATATATAGCAGCTACATGGACTGTCACAGATGCGATGCTGCCGGTTCGCAATCAGTCACAGATGCGATCCCGGTTTTTACCTAATGTATATGGTTCATGCATGCAGGCGCAATCAAGAAGAAGAGAGTTTTCGGCCGTGAACAGTGTGCCCATTCTTCTAAAAGATGCACTCTTTAAAAAAAAACTACTAGCTGAGGCAATTTCATAGGCGGCCCCAGCGCTTACCGAAGGGAGGGGCCAACCCCACGAAGGGCGCCAAAGGGGGAGGGGCCAACCTCACGAAGGGCGCCAAAGTGGGAGGGGCATTATCGATTTTGCAATCTTAGTCATTTGTTAATCGCTATTTGTACGCTCTGATGAATGTTAGTAGCTATTTTATACATAGTTACATATAATGATCATATTGCAACGCTACAGTAAAATTACTTATAGGGGCTGGGGGGGGGCGCCTTAACCAGGGGAGGGGGGGTGCCATGGCCCCCTGGGGCCGCCTATGAATTTGTGGCCAGTGTTCTTAGCTGCGGTTCGCGCTACTTATGTACAATTGTGGCGTGCCCAGCAAAAAGTTCTTGCGCAAGACAACTTGCCTAAGACTTGCCCAAGATTTGCCACCTCTTGCCCAAGACTTGCCCAAGATCTTGTCCAAGATGCCAAGATTATGGCTGCCAAAATCTTGCTCAGGATCTTGCCTAAGAACTTGGGCAAGATCCTGGGCAAGATTTGGCCTCTTGGACAAGATCTTGGTCTCTTGGGCAAGACCTTGGCCTCTTGGGCAAGATCCTGGCCATCTTGCCCAAGAATCTTGCGCAAGAACTTTTTGCTGGGGTATAAACGCCACACTTGTGGCGTATAAACAAACTGTATAACATTTAAGATGGTGGACACTCGTAAAACTCGAAGCGGTCCTTAGAGCTAAAAAGAACAATATTGATGTTCCCTTCAAACATGAAAACCGTGCTGCATATGCTGATGGTAGCTGAATCCACGCATTATGAATCATTAGCTTCTGTTCACTATATTGAAGAAGCCAAGAAGGGAAACAGAACCAGATTGTGCAAGAAGCGATTGAAAATGCCGTACTTGTTGTACAGGAGTATAGATGGGCGGAGACATAGTTAACAGGAAGTACCTAGTGCATGTGATGAAGATGATGTTAACTAGGTCAATGGCACTAAGAGCTAAACGTTATAAAGTCATGCAGCATTTATACTGGCATCCGATGTTCAGCTGATGTTGTTAAGGTAGTACGATTCAATGCTGTTGATGTATTATTCAATAGCAAAAGTCACCAATGAGTGCATAAACTTCATTGATGGGTTTCAAGGTGTCTGGCTAGAAACCTGGTAGGTCGTTGACCACCTTAGTGATGGAAATACATGGTGTTTTGATATTCCAATGCTTCGGGGTACATAGTGCCTGATACAGATCAAGTAAAAACTCTTACGCTTGCAATGTATAATACACATTATTGTGTCACTCTACCCTTGCGGAGGTACTAGCTTGACCAATACTTCGTCACTGGGGGGATTTAGATGTCATGCAGGGCGAACCTTAAATCTATATATAGCGAGTTGATTTATAATTGTCATCTTATTTAAGCCATTCATGCTACAAGCAGTTATACCATCAATTTGGAACATATATAAGATACACAAGTGTGTCTCCTTGTACCTCCTTTCCCCCATAACAATGGCAGTAAAAATGGAGAGCAATCTCAATTCCCCTTGCGGTTTCTTAATGCTTCTGACCATCTCTAGTCAATCCTCTTTGTAGAAGCCTTACATATATTTAATCTTGAGAATAATACATGAGCATGGAATATACACCTACAGATAGATTAAGATACGAAAGTCAAGACCATTATTGCTCTCACCATAGATCTGGTCAAGGTTAGATTAAGCCTGCTGTATATTTCGTACACACAGCTACTCTGATTTTGGAGACCTAATGGCAAGCCGGGTTGCTAGATGGGAAAATGTGTCCCTAGCCTCCTTCCCCCAATTCCCATAGGTCTCGACTGCCAGAGGGATGCACACCCACCCTAGCTCACTGCATTTGGGATCATTAGCCTTGTGCTTGCAGGTTTTTGCTGATAGAGCTGCGAAGCCTGATGTGATGTATGCTTGATTAAGTGAGGCAACAGACAGGGGATGACACAGTGATATCAAAGGCAGCAAATCTGCCAGTAATCCAATCATGAACCAAAACATCAGCTGGGCGGAATCGAGAACCATCAGGTGTCAACTTCAACGTGAACACTAAGATCTGTCTGGTGACAGAAATCAACAAAGACATCTCGGAGCTGATTACATCGTGTGACCACATCTCCACCCATCTTACATGTAGCAGCATGGTGACCCAGGCAGGAGATCTAATGCTGTGTTAGGACAAAGAGAACAGGAAAGCCCACTGGAAATATCCAATCCCAGCCACCACCTAATGCCTACACAGAACTCATGGGGGTTGTGATGTAAACCAAGCTCTACACTTGGCACCATTGAAAGCCAAGAGGATGCATATGGGGGGCTGAAGTCAAGAGGAGGCGGGCCTTGTTAGCAGATGAGGAATCTAAGAGAGCTCTAAACTGCTTAGTGTCAATTTTGAAAGACAGGGCCTTTTGAGGTATGGGTGAGTCTACAGTGGAGTCAATGAGAATAGTGTCTTGAGTTGATACTAGGCCATTGAAGGTGCTCACAGCATACGTAAGATGTTGGTTATCTACATCTGCAAAACCCAAGGAGCTAATAAAAGCAATGTATGCAGCACAGGCATGCAGGGCCAAAGAACGTGGGAGGTCAATAACAGCAACATCCTGATGTCTGGACAGCAACTTCAAGGCCTCAACCCACTAAGAGGCAATGAAATTGGTGTGGTGGAATAGGAGCACCAAGGATATCGAGGCTGGTTGGGAGTGTTGAAGGCTTTCATTGAATCCGGAAACATTGCAGTGTCAGACCCACAGAACACCTCACATATGGGTAGATTGATGAAGATACCATGTTCTCAATAATGGTGAGGGCCTGTAACAGTGATGACTTAGACCCAGCTAATAACCCATCATCAAGGTACCATGCCTAATTAATACAATAAGTTAAGACAGTCATCGTCACAGACAGCATCAATTTATGACACTATCCTGTGCAGCACTAAGGCAAAAAAATAAGGGACCCAATGGATCGCCTTGCTACACCCCTGTTTCAGGCGTTAAAATGCCTAAAGGGTGAAACAAAAAATGTTGGAAGCCGTAACACCACGTTGCCCAGGGAAGAAGTTCTGGAAAAAAGTTTGAACATTTTAAAAGAAGAGCTTCCCTGGAAACGAGGGTAAAGGCATTCTTCATGTCAATCTTAACGACTGCAGAGTCATTGTCTAACCAGTGAACCTCAACACAGCATTAGTCCATGTACAATCTTTTCAGTCCTGAGGCACACGCCACTTCAGTTGAAGAGGTTGAAAGAAATCTGATGCCTTTTCCTTTACTAAGGCACATAAACACTTCCCAGTAAGCCTTCTCAGGGTTTCTCCCACTGCGGTCGGCCTGATATCTGTGGGGCTGTTGGATTTTAATTTTTTCAGTGCTGTCAAGTTGCCACCTGCAAGATATATAGACACTTCAAATGGGACCTTGCTCAATTGATGCCAGGAAATTTACAACACTCTTCAGGGAGACACAAAGTGGAGAAGGTAAGGGGATACCTACTACATCAAGGAGGTGCTGAACCTGAGGCCTGAGGGACCTGCTGATGTTCAACTCAGGGCCCAGAGATGGGGGAGGGGAAGTTGGCTTTGGGGCAGGAGCTCATGAAGGTGTGCAACTTGGGTGTTTAGAGCAGCTCCCATGTTGTGTCATTGTGGGGGCAATACCATCTGAAAGGAGTATCCAACATGCTTTGCCATACATTCCCAACCTAGCCAGGGTGACTGCTGAATATAGGGACTGCTTGAAGTCTGCATCCTGTCTGTTGGGAGTTGACCTTGAGTTTTCTTTAGCCTGCCTCCATAGTGATTCCAGCTTTTTTCTAAGTAAGAGCGAAGTTATTGTGGTTGATTATTTTTTGGGTGTGGCGCATAATGCCAAGTGATTGCTAGGCCAGCTGTGGTTCTTGTTCTGCACTCACTGTAATACATCCCTACTGTTATGACACAGCACTATTACCCTAGATACCTAGCTCATTGTAGCAGAGCAGATATTCAAGGACTTGAATTCAAAAATCACCTACAGATATTCTGATATATATATATGTCATCTGAGACCCTATGTGTTTTGCAATATCCGACAATGGCACAAACATAGTAAAAAAAAAATTAGCTAGACTTTTCCTTACATGCATGTCTGTGAAGGAATATCCCTTAGTAACCACATCAGTCTGCATGACAACACTCTTCAGAGTGAACCTTATGTGTAACTTAGGGAAGTACTTACTGCTACCAGATAATTAAAATCAATTAAGTGATGATTAAAATAGGAAGCATTCATTGGTGAAGTGAGGGATTATACAACTGCAAATACATTTGGTTGATGCAGTTCCAGAGGCTGCCTACCTCTCTTTAAACATAAGCAAAGAGAGGGCACAACAAATACTAGAACTGATATGGAAGTTTGCCACCTGCGTGATGCATGTGAGTGCATCATGCAAGTTGACAAGAGCATATTTAGGTAGGGGGTGTGAAATAGTGCTAATGTACTTTTAAGGCTTAATAGCACACCCTTCATTAATTAGCTGGTGAACAACTCCTTTCCACTTGCGTACTTCAGTTGTGGACATGAAGTGTTACAAAACCCGTGTATAAGCATAGCATCACAATGACAATTAATATACATTAACATCTTACTATAATGTTTTAGCTATTATGAAGAAAGACAACCATTTGATGCTAGCATTTGAAGTCATTGCTTGCAGGAAGTGCACTATTAGCTGGGCTCTGTGGATACATGGCTGCATCTTCCCCTTAAGTACCATGAAACTGGTATATGGTGTCCTTTTTGCTTGCTCTCTGATAAGACATGCGATTTCACACTCTGCAATGTAGCTGAACGTGTTGGCAATGGTACTCCATTGTATGTGCCATGATTATTCATAGAAAACAGGCAGCCTGTTCAGGCCAAAACAGCCCGCCGCACATAGTGGATGACATAAACCCACTACTTGAAGCTCTCACATTGCCCGTATGTCGAACTTACATGCAAGAAAATTGGCAGCTACATGAAATTCGTGCATATTTAATACGTATTCAATCTTGCCGTACCTCATATGCCTATGAAAATGTGGCACGTGCATTAATTGGAAAGCGTGGTGTTATTGTTTCAGGTGTGTGTCATGAAGCCAGATGATTGCAGATGAAGCCATGATTTCTACACCATATACCGTAACACTCTAATTATTAAACTAAATGTCCAGCTGCAAACAGCCGTGCATGCACCACGTTTTCATAGGCATATGAGGTATGGCAAGTTCGAATAGGCATTAAAGATGTGTTAATTTCATGTAGCTGCCAATTTTCCCATATGTAAGTTTGACATACAGGCAATTTGAAAGCGTCAAGAAGTGGGTTCATGTCATCCAATAAGGCCATTCAAAGTCGATTAGTTGTTTCTTGGGGCCCAACCAACCCAAAAAAAAAATTGCTTTGCCAAAAATAAAAATTGCTTTGCCAAAAAAAATAAAAGAATTTCAAAATATGATCAGGGACAAAAATGAATGGCAAATTTGCATGGACGAGCGTAGCAGTTTATAGAGGTTGTGTATTTAGCAGCAGAAGTATCATCAAATGCGACCCGGGTGAAAACTTTGGTGCCCTAATGAAAAGGCTGGAAGTCCAATTAGGTAGCGAAACAGTCGCTGAGGTCACAATCTCGTCAGATGACAAGTCCATGCATTCAGCGCACACATTTAGATGCTCCAATCACTTGCTCGAGGCTTATGGCTGTCACTATGTCAATTTTTACTTTGCAACATCGTCATCCACCATCTCACAACCACAGCAGCCGCCAAATGCACTTGAAATATTGATGAAGAATGCTGAGCAACTTGTGTTACCAGCTGCTTCGATGATTCATCTTCTGGCTCTGAGCAACACCATCGTGGTGATAACAGGCTTCGTAATGACTTTATTCACCATTTAGAAACTAAGAAGGTTGGCTGGAGTGGTAGTACTGTATCTACTACTGGTGAGGAATTTGTTAAAACACTTATATCAGCTTTGTGGTGACTAGATCTGCATCATCAACAGTTTATAGATCGGTGAGTGTAGATTTTGTTATTTATACATGAGCACACATCTGGTTGACTGGTATTTTTTTTCTATTCAGGAGCATTCATCTTCCACTGGCTTTTACCATTTTCACAGGTTACAATGACTGGAAAAGGAAAAAGATCAAGAAACCTCGGTTGTCAAATGAAGACCTTAAGCAACATGAGGAAAAGCGTTCGTCTCTGTTATGTCAACCAAGGTGTGCTAGGATGGTTTTTGAATCCGTTAGATTGGATATAACTATTGCATACTATTCACAAGTACATTGAGTACTTAAAACAGCAAACATCCAACATGAAAGAAGTTCATTACTCATTACATACACAACGAAGTCCTGAAACCAATGTGTGCATGAATCGTACACACAGTACTGATTACACCCAAATCTGCAATGAATTAAGTTCCAAGCCTGATTATTTTCCGGTATGTGTAAATGACTTTGCCCTTCTGATCGCTATACAAGACACCACTGGATTGATAACTTGAGTTTTCCATGCAAGGTGATGGCCAAGAAATCCATATGAGCACACATCCCTACTTCACACTGGATGATTCAATGTAAAGCAGAAAGTTCAAATTTGACAGTAAAGGAAAGATCACCAAGATTCAAAGTATTTTAGCGTGATTCTCAAATATGCCAGACAGTTTGCTTGCATTCATAGAGATGTAGTCACTTACATGTCAGTGGATGACAAGGCAATTATTCCTATAGGAGAACCAAGCCTTCCTATTGCTGCTACAAGCATTAGGCATAACAGTACACTGGTCCTAGGTACAGCATCCCTGGAAGCTCTTGATCATGACTTTCATATCCATGGAATTGTACCATCAGTTACATTTGTTGTTGACATTCCTGAGACACCAAAAGACAGCTTTTATTGTGGAAAACCATAAAGATAAGGTACTGCAATTATCGTCACCTCTTCGCCATGCTACGGAACAATGTAAAATTTTATCTACTGATTTCCCTAACTCTTCGGTTGTGCTGCTTGTCAGTGATGGAGACCATAGGCTGAAATACTATTCAGTTCAAGTATCCCTACTATGCGTATTTTTAGAACGTAACCTGGATATGATAATTGCAGTACGTATTTGTCCGTACCAAAGCTGGCAGAACATTGCAGAGAGAATAATGTCAACTCTTAATCTTGGTCTTCAGAATGTAGCACTTGCTAGGAAGGAAATGCGATTGATTGCTAACAAATCAACACTTGGTGAAATTCGTGGTGTAATAACACAGAATCCTAATTTACAGCTGCAGCTACTACACAGAAAAAGCAGTTCATGGCCCTTAAAATTAAGGAAGAGAAGATAAATATCAGAGAGCCTGCCAAAGATGAAGAGATTGTAGCTACTTTTGAAAATATCCATGTGGTAGATGTTAATATTTCAGCTGAGCAACTAAGAAAGGAATACTTAAAGGACAAAGTTAGCTGCTAAACTTTATGAAGACACAGTCATTGTACTCCTTACATTTTTCAGGTTAAGAAATGCTTAAATTCAGACTGTTCCTACTGTATGAATCATCCTATCCAAATCACACCTGACCAGTTCACTTCACTTCATTTTCTGCCATTTTCTCTATTGGATACTTTGAAGATAGGTTATCTTTCATTTGAAGAGCTATATGGTAAACTGCCATCAGATACAGATAGGCCCTCAGCCGCCGCACATACATTTAGTTCGGAAGCAGAAGAAGTGGATGCAATGCACAAAACCCTTTTCAATAACACTACAGTATGGCAAGTAATTTTTTGTGATGAATGTTTTAAAACTAGGTGCATCTTTTCAATCTCAAAATTGCGTAAAGAAGAGGAAATTGTTGTTGAACGAGTAAGAGGTTAAAACCTACTCATGTGGATCACCACTTTCCCCCCCAGATTCACCTCTTCATGATACAATAATTGTACGTCAAAACTGCTGCTGTGCAGACCCTGTTGAAGATGTGAATTAAGATGCTAGACTGAAGAAATTCCCTCCAGGGTGCTTCTACTGCGGTATGGCAGAAGATTTTGTAATTGAAGGCACAGTGGAACTGCAAAGGCAGTATGCAGTTGTCCGTCCCCTATGCTTCCTTCACCAATCAGATGGCAAAACACACAAGGTCGGCCATCTTAACGTTGTCAAGAGGCAACCAACTCATTTGTAGCAAGCGGTGTGTAATTATATTCATGCGAGTCCCCCCCTTCCCTCCCACATATCAAAAATATCATCATTTCAAGGATTTCTAAATTGAAACAATTTCCGGATTGATAAATTTTTCATGATTGAAGCCTCCATCAATATTGTTGTTTTTACGACATGAAAATTCAGTGTATGGAACAAGCTCTAGGGACCACATTGAGTTTTACGAGTGTCCGCCATCTTAAGTGTTATACTGTATATTTTAGGACTAATCTAAAGTAAGTGTTTGTTTTATGTCACAAAGTGGTTACATAAGTATCGCGAACTGAATGATTTTTCAAATGAGCGCATCTTTTTGAAGAATGGGCCTGCTGTTCAGGTCAGCTCGTCTATAATGCACGAATAGAAAATAAAACTGCTTCATTCTTGTTGCAAGTAAAAGGTAAGCCATGGCCGACAACCCTACAGCAGGCCCTCCTCTTGTAATGGCGGCAATTATGCACCACAGTGACTAGGTACATCAAGAAATATTTGAAAATGAATATAACTTGAATTTTTATCCTTAGCCTAACAGGCCACAAAAATATGCTTTTGCCACGTTAATCTGATTACTATTTCAAAAGTTATAGTGTATCAAACATGGTATTGCCGGTGACTAACAATGTACGCAATGTCAATGGACCATGCTATATAAAACTGTGAACCGCTTGGCTTCTCTATGCAGCTCCCGTAAAAGAATTCAAGGAACAAGCAGTGTGTAATGCTCATCAATATCATTTTTGAACATTAAAACATGGTTCATCAGATCACCAGCAGTTCTCATTCTAAATAACAAAACAAATAGAATGCATTTCTCAATGTTAATGCATAGCTAGGATACACTAACATGAATATATTGTCTTAAAAATACGCTGTGTGAGCACCATCATATTTTGATGACAGCTGTTTTTAATGACATAAGGTCCATGCTGTCGAACATTTTCCATAACTAACGCATGCCTTGACAGATTCGGTGTGTATTTAATAGAACTGACATAAGGTCCATGCTGTTGAACATTTTCCATAACTAACACATGCCTTGACAGATTCGGTGTGTATTAAATAGAACTATCACAAAACTCTTGGCACGTAAACAAAATAGATTGTCTAGGCATTGAAAATACAGAAAATAAGTTTAATTCCCAGGGCTCTAACACAGAAATGCCAGGTTAAGAATATTATGTCAAGCTATAAGCAATCCCACAGTAAACACCCGTGCCCAAGAATGGATCCCTGGGCACCATCCAAAGCTCATGAAATTGTATCAAGATATAGACTAAGACCTAATAGCTTCAAGTTAGTGCCTTAACAAACTAGGGAATGAATAATCGCGATAGATTACTGTAGAAATTAACGAGGCACACAAAATATCGCCGCACGCTAGCTAACATTTAGACACCTTTAGTATATACTTTACAAAGCACGCGTCTTCCTAAGCACTCTTAGAGAAATCGAAAATACATGTACAGTCACAATTTTTAGATCATTAGTTTCCGCCCACGGAAACGCAATTTATTGAAGCATCTACAGTTACGGTATCGAAGTAGTAGAACCGAATTAGGGGTTATTTTTGCAAGGGGGGGGGGGGGGGCAAAGGGGAGGGACGTTAATTATAATGGTTTGGCGTGGTTACATTGCGTGTAAAGGAGGAAGATGTATCCAGGGTCTGGGGTGAAGTCCCAGCCGCTTTTTACTGTTATCGTGTAACTTAGGTGCATTTTCGTTGTATTTATATCATCAGCGCGACGAAAGACACCGAAATTTTATTAATGATATTAGTCCTCCCTGTATTTTTTAAAATTAACTTCAATATCGATCCTGAAGTCATTTGAAATTTGAAATCAGTGCTTTAAACGTAATATTTATTTAACTCTTTCACCAACCTCAAAAATGATTATTAAATATGGGTTCCACTTAAGGTCAGCTTCAATTTGATGTCAATAATGTCAGTATCAGACAATAAATGGAAAAGTTATGAGCTTGAACTTTAGCTGGAAAAATTAGTTAACTCAGGGCAGCATATTTAGTAAACCATTCAAGTTATTAAACTAATAAACGGCTTCATCCAAAGACAAAAAAATATGAGTAAATGCATCACGATCTGAAGATGTGAACCACGCTCCCATACAAAATCATAGTAGAATGACCCATCAGATAATAGCAAACCGTTCCAATCTGCTGGCCAACAAGATTTCACACCCTTTCTGGATGTCACCATAACAAAACAACACATATCAGAGATGAGGATACATTTGACCTTTGTACTGGAAAAGACACCATGGCAGAGGGGGGGGGTTCAATAAAAGACTGAGCCAGTCAGTCAAGAAGTGTCTGAGGAAAGTTTGTTGGATGAGCCAAATTGTCATGTGACGTGAACACTGATTAAAATGGAAGCAACGCTAAATTCATGGCCAATCTCCTATGTATTGTCAGAAAACACATATGCCCTCACCTGCTGACTGGACATCGACTGTTAGGCCTAAGATTCTGTGAACCATGACACATATGTGGACACCAGTATTGGCAATGACCATGTTATCCTGACCCAGCGGATGTGTTACCTAAATAAGGTCCTAGAACACTTCTGAAAGCGGTGGAGAGTGGAGTACCTCACAGGATTGAGAGAGTGTGACTGCAGTCAGCAATCCACGCACAATGGTGACGTGGTTTCTGTTGGTGACACAGGGCTGAGTCAAAAAATACCACGATTACAGCAGCAAATGGGTCGAATAGAGACTTTGTATGGATCAGATGAAGCTGTGAAGGGAGCATCTCTACGAATGTAGAAAGGCGCCAGGAAGTTGATCCTGTTAAGGTGACCAGCCCAGCGCCACTATTGATTAGAAATGGGAAGTCAAAGATTCAAACCCAGACGTAGTTACTCCTTCTGAGACAGTGGATTTTGGCACATTTGGAAGCTCCAGTGAAGCAGGAGGCATTAATCAGCCTCAACAGCATCCTCAGATAATTGCAGCACAAGTCGCCAGTTCCAGCTAAAGCAACAGTTGGAATGACTTTGTATGCATAGCTGGCACTTTCTGCTTTGACTAGCTTGACTAGTCATGGGGTGAGGGGGGGGGTCGGGTGATTTGATGATGTAAGATTATTGTACTACATAATTATAGATTTGAAAGAAAATTGGGATCATGGCGATAGCACGTATAAAAGCGTGTTCTTGAAACATAAATGTTTTACAACCTCAGACATGCAGTTTCTTAATGTGAATTTATGAACCAGAATGTTTTTAGCATCTAAATACAATTATTGTAAAAGAATTGCATCTACAGAAATGCACAAACAAAATAAATTAATGCAATGTCCACTAGTGTATAGACTATAAGTAAATAAATCTAACATTGTAGCTTACCTTATTAACTTCTTGTGTGTGGGTACTGGCCATTCTGTATAGACTTTCAAACCTAAGAGTACCCAGTAAAAGAAAAGTAAGGAACAGTACACTGTAACACCACGCACTTAGCAAGGAATTCTGGAAAACTTGTAAACAGCTTCATGAGTGATTTTGGTAACATGTGCTCTGAAACTTCAGTAAACATTACTGACTAATGCACACACTAACACAAAACAGTACCTTCAAAGATCTGCTTGTTATTCAGGATTGTCAAAAGCCTTGTCAGATGTTCAAGCAGTATTCTAATACAAGAATACATTTGAGAAAGGTAACTATCGTATCTTTGGTAAAATCAACAATCTTACTCCATATTTCCTGTTGGCTTCTCCATCAGCTGACAAATATACTTTGCAACCTTAGATGGATTGAAGTTTACCCAATGACTTCCAGCTGCATCCACAACTGCACAGTGGGTAGCAACGGGTAATGAAAAAAGTGTGCCCAACGTTGCAGCACTCTGACTACAAAGGATTGAAATGAGATTGGGCCATTTGAAATAAATTTCTATCAAGGATAGTAAGTCAACATATAAATGTACATATGGTGTCCATGCATTCTAACATGTATAAATAAAGAAAACATTGTACAGCATACTACACTTTTACAAGTACGTTCATTCTGTCTTATAGAGAGAAAACAGGCATGATATGAAGGAACTACAAAAAAAAAAACTAGTTCAGACATAAAGCAAACACATTATATTTACAAGCAGGAAACGTTACCATAACATAGCACTGTTTTAATTAACACACAATATAATATTGTTGTACGAACCTAGGAATGCGCAAATAAGTAGAAAGGTAGTTGGCATAGTAGAGCTGTTAGCCGATTGGTCGTTTTAACAAGAACCAAACATTTTACATGTATACCATAACAACCAATGCAATTTTTAAGACCCCCCCCCCCCCTTCCCTCCACCTCCAATGGAACAAATGGCTTGAAACATTCCTCTTTACTCCATTGCCAGAGACCTCTATACAAGCTGCTAGCCTTGGCAGTTAACAAGAAACCAGAAACAGTCCTATGTCTACATCTTTTCACACACGCACACTATTAATTATATGTATAATGCGCAGCGTGGCTTCCACAAACAAGTGCAATCAAAATCTCTCTGCATGCACGTACACAAGGTTTTTATACAAAGAGTGCTGAACACTGCGCAAGCGCAGCAATACAAGACAAATGGAGTCCATTACACCAACTCCCTCTGTGCGAGCGCTGCTCATATAAAAAATGGTTGACCATAGAATTGCAGGAGTCTACGTCCCTCCGTGGGTATCATTTATCCTGTGGCACTGGGGAGGACATTGGGAGAGCAGGTATTTCATTCACAGCTTGGTTCGAGGGCAACACCCCCACTTCAGCCTCGTCCTGTTCGACATTTCCGGCGTCTGGGTTAGTGTCAACTCCAGGGTCAGTCTGTTCCAAGTCCTCTCCTTCGTCAAAAAATTGAAGTTCTGACCAGGGTAGGTGGGGTGCTGGTTGATCAGTGTACTCCGGTGCTGTAGTCTGCTTTACCGTTTGTTTCTTAGGAGTAGTATGCTCCTGAGGGAAGCAGACGGTAGACAGACATGGCTTTAGTCTGTCGAAGTGCACCACCTTCCGGCTTCTTCTCCCGCATCTTACGTCCTGGATCCTAAACACACGACAGTAGACGACTTTTTCACAACTTGATATGGCCCCGCCAACGGACAGTGTAGTTCTCACAATGCTCCTTGGGCCACCACAGGATGATGAAGCCAGACCAAATCACCAACCTTGAACTCTCCTCTAATGTACCTTTGCATCGTACAACTCCTTTTGCCTCCCAGTAGCACTGCCCATGTGTTCTCTGACCTTGGTGTATGCTTTGCCTAGTCTATCCTTCAGGTTCTGAACATATTCAGTACAGGATTGTGCTTCCGTGGGCGTTGATCCATACACCACATCCATTGGTAGCTTAGCTTGTCTTCCAAACATCAGGAAAAAATGGAGTGAACCCTGTGGGCGATTGGACAGAGGTGTTATAGGCCAGGCACAACTGCCACAAGTACCGATCCCAGTCTCCAGAATGTTCGTGCACCGATGTAGCCAACATACTGATTAGCGTTTGATTCAGCCCAACTAATCCATCCGACTGAGGATGGTAAGGGGTAGTGCGAGACTTGTAGATGTTCAACAACTTGCATATTTCCTGCATGAGATTGGACTCAAACTGGCATCCCTGGTCTGAATGCAGCTGTTCTGGAATGGTATATAGGCAGAAAAATTCCTCCACTAGTTTATCTGCAACATTAGCAGCCTCTTGATTAGGTATGGTGTACACGTCAGCCCACCTAATAAAATAGTCCGATACGACCAAGATGTACGAATTGCCATTCGTAGTTCGTTGGAAGGGTCTGGTTATATCAACTGCCACCATTTGCATTGCAATACAGCTGGCTTCCTGTCCATTGTTCAAGCTTGTACTTGTCTGCTTCACCGTGTCCAGCATTAAACATAAAGGAACACCTTGAACATGTGTTGTGACATAATATATAAGACAATGTTGGGTTAACTGCAAAACTTAACACACTATCTGTATTTCCTAGGACCTTTTTAACTCTACCCTCATGCACCAGGTTCTCGGTGCCAAGGGTAGCTAGTTTCCCTGAGGCTTCCCACCCTTAGAAGCACACCTCCATGTATTATATGACCTTCTTGGCCACATTTGAAACATTTCACTAATTTGTGTGCGCTCCTTGCCCTGCCTTTTGCCTCTCAAGAAACTGCTGTTCCCCTTTTCATGCCCGTACTCCCTGGCATCATCCGCGCTCTCCAATTTCTCCAATCTTGAGACAATGGCTTCCAAGAGCGGGATGACATTCTGTAGAGAGCAAACCATACACACGTCATACTCCGTTGCTTCTTCCTCAAACGACACTTTTTCTTATACACATTGTGTGGAGTACGATTCCATCTCCAAGGTCGCTGCTACAGCCCCTTCCATCATCTCTGGCCTCTTCTGTCGCACTGCAAAAGCAACACTTGGGTCGGTTATAGTGCTCAAGTACCTTACCTGTCAACTGCTAGTAACTCTCTGGCGTCTTCCACAAGGGTGGAGAACACCTTGTCTGCCAAACAGCGAAGTTGGTCGGCGAAGTCGCCCCATTTCTCATCATCACACCTCTGCCTAGAGTGGAATTCCGCTGCATACCGCTGTCTCTTGCTGTCTGGTTCAAAACGCTTGCGCAGAGCCTCCTTAGCATTGTCGTAGTTTCCTTTTGCATCAGCTGACAAGCGTCTCCAAGCAACTTGTGCCTTTCCGGTCAGGCGCACTGGCAACCACTTCAGCTTGGTGGAGTCGTCCCACTAGTTCACGGTAGCAGCTGCTTCAAAATGGTCAACCCAGTCAGTCCAACTACACTCACCCGAAAAAGGCTCCGGAGAGATGAGCGGTCGGGTTGCAGCCATTCCCGTAGTCGTGCTCCCAGCACTCATTCCAGTAGCCTAGTTCGTTCTCGCAGTCGTCTCGCTCCCAGCACCCGAATCCATCTTAAATCCTGCCGACTACGCCAAGTGTAATGCGCGGCATGTCTTCCGCAGACAAGGGTGACAAGTGCAATTAAAATCTCTCCGCACATGCACGTACACAAGGTTTTATACAAAGAGTGCAGAACACTGCACAAGCGCAGCAATACAAGACAAATGGAGTCCATTACATATGTATACTCATTAGATATCAGCCAGTGATGAAGGAACCGTTTTTCATTCATAATTGAAGCTTTAATTGTTGAGGTAGGCATGTTATGTTATCCACTTAGCCACACTTAAATTGGTCACACATTGGTTCTTATACTGATAGGGTTGTACATGATCAATATTTGATAAAACACTAAGTTCAATATTATGTCCAAGCTGGTAAGAAGCTGGGCAGAATAAGTATACTGCCATGCCTGTGATTAGTGTGCATAATACTAATGGTGGTATGAATTGTGGTAGTTACTTTCATCAAATAGTATAATTTGCGATGTACATACGTACCTACATTGAAGTAAACAATACAGACTCGGTCTCACATCACACTTGTGGGTTTGATGTACAAATAGTGTGTATAGAAATTACCGCCTGCCCACACAGTAACTAACTAGTGACCACAAACCTAGATAAATAAATAAACAGGTGTCATGTGCATTTTATGCAGTCAAATTAAAGCAATGCAATGTGGTTCATTCTGGTCGTACAGTCCACCTGGGAAAATGTAGTTCATTTGTGACAACAATAATTCAACGTACATTCATCGTAGTGTATTCATTGTGGGCAAGCTATATACATGTAGCTTGCGCAGTACATGTAACCCTATGTCAGTACAAGTGGTAGATTATTTTAATAATAAGGCAAAGAATGAAATAAAACGATATACTTTAAGAATTAATTCCTCTATAAGTTTGCTGACTTCTTATTATAGAATCAGCCAGTGATTTTTTGTGGGATGTTGGCTAGTGATTAAATTAAGAGAGAGCTGTCAAAAGCATCTGCCATCAAAATTACAATTGATCTACATTAGTTAGTATGCTGGCAGTAATTGAGCTTAATTGATACAAAATTTTTTTATTGCATGTAATATCACTAGCACACTTGAAATTCTATGGTCTTAAAGGCCAGCTAGTATTACCTTGATTCAGGCATGTACCTTGCTATACACATTTCTATTTTTAGCATGCAAGTTCAAGCAACTTGGACAAATTGAAGTCACAAAAACACAAGTGTGACCCATTATGATGGTACTAGTCTTATTATACATTTTTTGAACTCAGGTAACACTGTCCATTTATTATGGCATGATATGAGAGTGAAGAGATAATATGTGTATGACACAAGTGTTCACAATGACTCATAGCTGCACCATGTGTGTGCCAATTTTATTGTTGTACATAGTATTGGCATGAACCATTGAAAACACGGAGGCCATAGCATTAATAGTTCAGAAGATATTTCAATGTGATTTTGAGGCTATGAATACACGATAAAAATACCTTCGAACATTCCAAATGAAAAATTGTGAGAAAATCACCATTGTGGATATAATTATTATGGTTATGGTGATGGAACTAGTATTGACTCAGTGTTCTTGCATGGTGTAGTTGACGGAGGTGTACTCAACTATGTTATGTGTGGTTTTTTTCTATGTGTATCTAGTGCTCAAGACATGACGTCATGATTGGGGAGTAACATGACGGCAAAGTGTGTTCATGTTGATAGGTACCTACCCATCGACAAGGGTCAAGGTTGTTCAGAGAGAGGCATACATTGTGGAAGAAAATCCTTCGATGGCTGTGCTGCTGGATGGGGACATCCTGAAATTGGTACAGATCTATGCATCAGAGGATACCAAAAGGTGTTTGGTAATGGCAGCTACTACTTGTGCTCAAGCAAAGAAAGCTCGAGTTGAAGAGTTTCGTATGGAAAAAAAGAGAGAGAAAAGTGGGGCAAATGCCAAGCCTGTTGAAGAACGGTGATGAATGGCAGTGTTGCAGTGGACAGTGCAGTTGGAGAAGGTTTGACAATGTGGTATTTCAAGATCCACACAAAGACCTGAAGGCACCTGGGGGTGGTAGTTGGAGTCCCATCCCAATAATGTGTGGGAGGTGTCCAGAGATCCTGAAAAAACAGCATGAAGACTCTACTTTGCAGCATTGTGGGAAATAATTAGTGCCACCAGGTGCAGTTCCAAGAACAGTTATGGCTGTTGCTTATGAAATCCTGCTTGGGTAAGAAGCAATCTGTGCAGCTAGTGCTTAATCTCTTCCGTTCCGGGGATTACCCCGAAATTACGGGGTATACAACGATGGGCATGAAACATACAAACCATACTTCTGATTTTACCCTAACTTTCAACGAATGTGAGGCTCAGGGCTCTGTACTTTCATGTATAATTTTATTCTTTTGCATAAAAATACTGCACTGCCATAAACATGTGTGTTTTTAAAGATCTCCATATGGTCATCATTTCAACCACACCCTGCCAAATGAAGTTAGAGCAAAGATTTATATTTTGGTCTCCCACACATACATTACACTATTAATGCTAATAAAAATACTATTAATAGTATGCCCAGCAGTGATGGTAAATTATACGTACTCCACCTGCTGTTAGTGTATAAAGTTATATTCAGTCGTTCTGTGGCTTTGACAGTTATTGTAGCCACAATACATACCAAGTTGTACATGTGTTTACTATTTTGAACAACAAAATGGCGGCAAGTTCAGGGTCTCACAGCTACATGCCTGTGCCTCACAATGTAGGGAAAATCAGATATCAAATAACATCAAAGGGCAAAGTGTTGAAATGTTTTCCAGAATTTAAGGCCCTGAAACTAAGGAAGATAGATGATGTAAGTCATACTGGTACTGTCTTAGGGATGAATGACGAGAAGTCTATTGTGAAATGGATGATTGGAGATAAAGAAAGAATTCTTGCACATGGTTGTAGACAGATAAAGAATATCTGTGTTGCAATGAATCCAAACCAACATCTGCCAGCAAAAAAGCAGCGAGCGGGAGAAGGCACTGCAAGTGATGTGTCTTCTGATGAAGAATGGGATGATGACAGTGGCAATCTTGTCGATATGTTCGATGATGTCAGCAGTGTCGAAAATGGAGACATTGAGGATAACTTGGGATGCAATGGTGAAGACAACAGTTTACCATAGCTCTGCATGGTGATATTGCACATCTTTGGATAATTTTGATCCCCAAGCTAGTACACATCCTCTTCATCGCTCAGCATACTTCCTTGTTCTAGGGAGGCGTGATGCTAGTACTGAATTCACAGCTATAGATTTCGTTAGGCTTATTTTCACAGAACAGCTTGCTTCCAACATAGTTTGAAAGCTTAGATCCAGTGCAGCTCCAATAAAGCTTTGGGAAATGTATGCTTTTGTAGGCACATTACTTGCTATATTTTTGTCTACACTGCCAACTATCAACTCATTCTGGAAGCCAAACCCTAATGGCTTTATAACTGCAATGAATTATGAAAGTAAAACTGGTCTGACAAGGTCTCGCTTTTGCTGATACAATCTGTTGCAAGCACAGGAGACCGATTTTACAACATCAGACATTTTAACACCACAATGGGGCACTTTGTGACAGCTGGATGGGTGCTGTGCCTTGACGAACTGATGTGTCCATGGTTGGGCTTGGATTCTTGGCATCTAAACGGTATGCCACATATTTCTAAAATAGTTCAGAAACCCAAAGGCGTAGGTTTGGAGTTTAAATGTGTGGCCGGTGGTGAAACCAAGGTTATGGTGTTCCTAGAAATTGTGGAGGACAGTGGTGTAATGCAGACTAAGAAGTATTACAATGATGAATTTGGAAATACCAAAAAGTCATCCATTGCTACCACATTACGAATGCTTGAGCAGTGGTTTTCATCTGGTCACTTCGTTGTTGGTGACTCTTGGTTTCGTAAAGATGTGCATGGAACTTATGAAGCGAAGTCTATATTTTACTGCTATTGTAAAGACTGCCCACAAAGAATATCCAAAAACCCATTTTCAAACAAAAGCATTTGATCAGAGTACACAACGTGGGGATTGGAAAACAATGCATTCGGAACTTGATATGGATGGTTCGAAAGTGCGATTAACTAAAATGGTTTGGGCTGAACCAGGACCTTCAAAACCTGAAGCACCAGTCAAATGTTTTGTTGGAACAGCAGGGTCATCAATTCCTACAACTCCCATTGAATGACTACGTATCCTTGTAAAACCAAATGGGAGCTGTGAGAATACCACAAGAATAATTAGGCAAAAGTGCTATGATAGCTGATTACCTTAATCATTGTGGCGCTGTTGATGTGCACAATCACTATCAGCAGGGAGGTTTGGCTTTGGAGTTAGAACGAACACATGATTGGGTAATGCATGTGTTTCAAACAATCCTTAGAATCATGGAGGTCAATGCATGTACCTAGCATTCAAGAGTGTTACAAAAGTGAATGTGATACACAATGATTTTGTAAATTATCTGGCTGCTGAGCTCTGTCACTTCCTGCCATCAAGTTGCACTGCGTATTGATACCCATAGAGCAGAACTTGCAAACCATGTAAGCATTCCCAAGCCATCCAGGAATCTTACACTGTCAAGTTTGAGTGAAGAAGCTGGAACTATCTCATGTTGTACTTCTTTATTAATTGCATACCATTCATCACCAGCCATATCTTGTGGGTGCAACTTCACTGGAAACACAAAGGTTATACTATTTGTGTGGAACAGGGGTGCCAAAGAGTGGACAAAGTCACAAGCAATGCATTTCCATGCACACTGAATCAAAATTAAAGTCAAAGTAACTCACTGTGCTGGCATGCATGTAGGCATTGTAACACATATAAACATTGTTCAATTCATGAAAATGCCAGCAGTACGTAATAGAATGGGCTGCATGCCCAGATGCAACACGAGGGCAAACGTTGCCTAGCTTTAAGTGTTATTATTAACAAAGGTACACAATACCGTAGTATAAATATTTTCTGAAATATGTAGTGTTGCGAACATTTTGACTAACTTTATCAGTAAAAAATTATATTAATTTGTTTTGTGACATTAAATGAAACCACCGATATCAAAACTATATACTAGCGCTCACTTCACAAACGTGGACATATATTTTTATTACATGCAATTGCAAGATACATTAGTACTTGTTCTGATGCTTGCTACATGAATTCACACTAGCGTGACTCGTAACAAGATATGATTACGTGTTGTATATGTACTTTTATTGTTATTCAACCATCCCTTCATAAGTTTATCCAAATAAAACGTTACAAAAGTAATGGGGTATACCCCGTACGGAACTAGCACCATTAAACGTTTCAACTATCCATCAGTTTATTGTGACGTGGCATAGTGGTGCAAATGCTACGAGATTATGCCAGAAATGTTGAAAGGGAACGAAGGCCTTTTGCCTCTACCAATTATACACGAGTCGTTCGGGGGTGATAACAATGGACATAGTTGGGCTTCTACCAAGAAGCAAGTCAGGAAACTACTCAACTAGGTAAAAGTTGGTTGTCAGAAGAGGACTTAACTACTGTGTTTACTGTAGTATTGCAGGTAGTAGCTCGTCCCATTCATGCTGAAGTATCAGTGAATGGAGCCCACTCACCATGGAAGTTGATACTGGCGCTGCAGTTAGTATTGTTTCAGACTGTTTGGAAGAGAATGAAGGGAAACACTACAAACACTAAGGTGCAGAAAGCTACTGCGGTGCTGCAAATTTATAACGATGTGTGCCACACCGTACTGGGAGAAGCTCCGGTTACTGTAACTTATGAAGGCCAGGTTCATGTACATGTACTAATGCTGAGGGTTGTGAGGAATAATGGGCCTAGTTTGCTTGGTCAGCACAGGTTGCAGTTTCTTCAGCTGAACTGGAAGGAATATCTCAGGTGACAGGATCAACTCATTATTGGAAAAGTTGTTGGCCAAGCCCAGCCCACACTGGGAACTATGACCAAATTCTAGGCTGAACGTCTTGTCAAAACACGAGCTGTTCCCAAGTTTTGCAGGGTTTAACAGACTGTGGCAAATTCAGGGTGAACCCCAATACATGCCAACTTGACGAATTCTTGTGAGAATATACGGAGTACCTCCATCATTAAAATACTAGTACAATCAATAATTGGATCCAAGTGACTATAACGCGAAAACTTTATATGCTTATACATGTATCTTTAAAAGTTAAAGGCATACAAGACTATCTCGTAGAGTATATCAATTTAAGAAAAACTTAAAATTATGAAAAAAGCCATGTCCATTGTCCCTCAAACAAAGCAACTGTTATATCTTCACCTTTAAAATGGAAAATACAGGGATATCCAACCCATTTCCATGCCTTCATCTCCCAGTTATTCCGCACATGACTTCACCACTTGTGTATTAACAATGCTTTTTGAACACTTTGGCGACTCCAAAAGGGACATGTTTAACGATAACAGAGTCATACAGTATGCTCACAGCATGTCTGTCATGTGCACTGTTTCTTTATATTTGAAAAACCGCAAGATGTGTTCCAATCAATAGCAGGATTCCATATTGATTTGTATAGGTGATGGCCACAAAATCTGCACTACTAGAGGCCTCCAGCCCTATGCAAAATGGTATAATAACCTTGGAGTCTGGTCTCAGAGCAGTTTCAATCTTTCCTGGAACTGATAATTAATTGCATGATGTAGATTGTGCTGGCGTTTCGCGTCGAACCTGGCATGAAAGACAACTGGTATTTGATAAAACCATGCGCAAAAATTACCGCACTCCATTGGTGTGCTGTATAAGGGTATTTCAATTGATTGACAGTATTGCACAATATCAATCACTAGCTAAGTGGGTAAACATGAAGTCTGTCACTTAACGTTAAAAATCACTGTGTGTCGTACAGAACAAAGAGATTTTAAAAAATGAGGATAACGACGTTAAATGATTGTTTTGTATTTATTTTCGGTTAAGTGATGTGACATTATATACCAATGCCAAAATCACCGAACAGGTACAGTGCTTGTCTTTAATACCAACCGCTGTTTTTAATCGAGCTAATATGGCATCTTACCTGTTAATCAAACTAATATTACATAGGTAGACTGCTTGCTATAGAGAACTTAGTAATATATGAAACCCATTTATCGTGACGTCAGCTACACAATAACACAGCAAGGATCTACCAATATGCTACCCAATATCTGTTCCATGGGGAGCATTAATTTCTTCAACGATTTCAATGGAAACTTGAGATGCGATTAAGTTGTAAATGTCCTTTTTAACAGCCGAAAACTAGTTTTGAAGTTGGCTTGGGAAGTGGTGCTTGCAAGTTTACATGTACATGCAGCATATATGAATGAAGGCGAAAATAGGATCCAGTGTAAACTTGTACCTTGTGATTGTAAACCAGTTGATGAAGTCATATACATGTAGTTTACACCCAGATCAAATGTGCAACATCATGGTTAAGCAAATATTGATACATGTAACCTAACAGTGGTATCTGTTTAATACACGTGATCATACAAGTATTAGTAAGCAATCGTATTAACCATCTAGATATGAGTTACACGATACATAATGCATAATACAAGTTAATTAAATGTATAACTCACGGTTCACACTTCAGAAGCAAAAGAGCACTCGAAAATGCCTCTGGATGTTCTAAAAAATTAACAGATACAACAGACATCTTATCCAGTGTATTTTACTTTAACAGTTATAACATACAGGTTACAAAATAATTCATTTCCTCACATCTTATGAAAGCGTAAACAATATCATCGTCCTTTTCACAGTCAAATTCCCTGACACCCATAATGGTTTTTAAATATATAATGTGTTTTGATTGTTTAACCCTTTCAAGTATAACTAAAATGTTAGTGATACATGCAAATGTGTTGTAAATTGTTCAGCACAAAGGCATAGATAGCCCAAACCACGCCATGAGAATCAATGAAAGAATTTTATTACTGAATGCTCTCATTTCATGTAAATGTTAGATTTTATTCTGCATTGGTATGGTGTAAACTAGAGCATGAAAAAAAATCTAATTTATACATGAAGAAAGTAAAGGGTTATTCAAATTTCTGAAAATTGATGAAAAATCAAAGAATGATCAAAAAACTACTTTTGTGAATTTTTTATTTAGACAATCAGACTAAACATTATTTTCTTTTTTAACCTTCTGGCTGATGTTATATTAAATAAAAACTGTAATTTTCCCTCTTATTACAAAAATGGTAAAAAATGAAAGTGGGGGTACCATAGAAGTAGTAAATATTTACTGAAGCTTTTATGGAAAAAATTGTTTGACAGCAACATTTTTAATTTAATAGACAGGCATAAAATTACATGTACATTTTACATATTCACTGTTTTTCTATGCGATTTATATTTCTTTATTGTTCTCTCCATGTTTGGACTGGCTATGTGACCCCCTTGGTACCGAAACATATTCTCAGGCAATTCTGAAAGAAATCTGGATGCTAAGTTCAAGTGTTCTGGTATAATCTTGTGCAGCTATAAGGTATATGTCGCAATGGAACTGGGGAACAATATGTAAACATGCCCACAGTCGTTGAGAAAAAGATTGCAACTGTATTCAAAATGAGAAACTTGCATACGAGAACCTCCACCCACTCTTGAACGTGTTGCTAAATTGCTTTTTTAAATGGCAGCATTGCATCACCAACATCATCAGACATACGTTCAACACAGCCAGCAACTTCAATGTGCTTAGAAGCACGGGTTGCGCCAGTATAAACTCCTTCTTTACACTTGGCATTCAGAGATTGTATGCGCTCAAACAATGCTGTAATAGTATAAACTACATAGTCGTTCTGTAGTGCTAAGGCACTACCCAAGCTAGCTTAAACGCAATGCAATAACAGGGTACACTCTTTCATGAAAAGGTTGAAAAGGGTTGCACAAGGCAAGTAAATAAGGATCTAACAATAAGGAACATTTAATAGTGGTGTAAATATAGCAGATTTTGTAATTCATGTGCTAAGTATAAGGACTATTATATATTTCCTTACCTTATTCCTTGCATATTACACCACTATTGCCTTCAAATCCTATATCCCACTAACTTTCTCATTGAGAATGTTTTTTGTTACTTGTTTTATTGATTTTGATGATATGAGTAGCATTTCGCACAGCCCAGATCTAATAATACAATTACCAAAATACACCATTGACTATTTGATCACAGAAGGCACCCTTCCGAGTATCCTGAGTCACGCATGGTCAAAAAAGAAGAAGGAAGAGTTTTCCAGGACTGGGAACGAGGATGGGGAGGACCCTTTTTTTTCTATGACTGCGTGGCTTTGCTACATTAAAAAACTACAAAGTATTGTTAGAAGTGGTGACATCGGAAGTTTTGCTAGAAACTTCCATATAGGATTTGACTACCCTGTCACAGAATTATCCTCCTCCTCCTTAACCACGCATAACTCAGGATAGGAACACATTTAAAGAATAGAAATTTCACCAATAGCTTCAGAATTGGCTGGAAGAATGCCTTCTGTGATCAAATAGTTGATGGTATATTTTGGTAGTTGTATTGTTAGATTGGGTCGCACTAAACAAGTTTAGAATTGTCAATACCAAACCAGAAAACTACAGGAACAATAGCAAATGATTTACAATCAACTATACAGTCAGTGTACGATGTATAATTAGATATGAGAAAAAAAATCCATGAATCGAGTAACTAAACATTAGCAAAAAGGACAGGCTCCACAAATTTTCGCTTAATTCTATTCTATTTAATGGTCAACAAACTATACATTGGCTACACCAAACCAGCACTTTGATTAGCAATACCCCGTTGCAAGGTGCTGGGTGATAGTGATAATACACTAGTGATTTACTGCAATAAGTAAATTATCAATGTACAAATAGCAATGTACAGTATATATACAGTATATGCGTGCATACCAATTTGTAAAATAAACCTGTGAATGAACAATTCTAATATGAAAGTAGGATTTGAAGGCTAAGGTAGTGCGAAAAGAAGGGAACGAGGATGGCTCACGCAGATAATTCATATTTAAAATTTAATGTACAGTATTTTTTCGCACCCACCCTTGTTCCCTTTCATTTTTAACTCCAATCTTACATCTCCACTAAGGTTTCTATTTTTGATCACCTACTAAACAAATGCAAAGTGCAACCCCAGCCCTCAGACTAATGGCATGGCTGCAAAAGAATACAAGTACATCACACAAACCTCCTCACCTCTGATACAAATATTTTATATAGAGTAATACTGTATGGTAAAATATGTCACACGTGGGAAAGAGTATCCTCTTATATGGATTGTCCCAGAGTGATAGGAAGTGGTAACACATGAGGATATATCAGATGTGCACATATGACTTGTATGTGAGCTGATGTGTATATACATGTAATGTGTCACGATTTTTTGTACAATATGATAATGGTCCCACTAGCCACTAGGATCACATTCCTGGAAACTGATCACGAGCCAAATGTACCTTCTGGAGAAAGTGTTTCTAATATCAGGATTATCGTTTCAATGTCTGGGCCTTCAGCACTAAGCAGCTGCCATACACAGAACTGCTCAAATGAATCCCATTGCAAGCTAATTTCTATGGGATAAATACATGTTCATTATTGTTGCATTTGTTTATAATGCACCAAATAAATACTGATAGTATCCTGCAGTAGCTGCCGGTCATGGCCAAAAATTATGAACTGCTTCAGCATCAGTTTCTGCACAAGCCTGCACAACTAAAATTAACATGTCAAATCAACAATTAAGTATACACAATTTCTACCTGGATCGGATCAATATTGGCCACAATCATGTGTAGAAGAGCTGCCACCCCTACAACCTTATCTTGAAACTGTGCAAGGAAATGAAAATAGAATGAAGTTTTCAGGCACTACTACAGGTACTCTTACCATCAACATCATCAGTGTATTATTGTAACAAACAATAAAGCAGGTACAACATGGGGTTTTAAACATTAGGTGGCATTGAGAACATATGATCATAACAAGACAATGGAAAACTCAGACGGTCAAGCTAAAAGGGAGGCTGACATCGAATTTATTTCATTTGCTAAAAAGTACAGGTATAAGAGCTCTCACCAAGTTTTATGATTTTGCATATTTTGCTTTCATTATATCAATGTGCAAAGTTATCATCCATAACACATCATTATAAGTGATTGTGTCATCACTGTTTTGTTGGCACACAAGATCCCTTTATTAAACAAGTAACTAAAAACGTTCTCTACTTAAAAGTTGGTAGTATATAGGATTTGAAGGCAACTGGTAATGTAAAAAGCAAGGAAACAAGGTCTTATCACAAGGGAAAATGTAATACTCCTATATTTAGCTCATTTCTAGGGCATGTGTTGTTTGTGTGCTAAATATGGGACTATTACATTTTCCCTTCTTATAAGACCTTGTTTCCTTGCTTTTTACACCACTAATTGCCTTCAAATCCTATATACTACCAACTTTCTTGAGTTATCTAATTATGCGACTTACATAGACCGTATAGTTGATTGTTTACCAAAATATAACATCGACTATTTTATATGAAAGCGGCTCTGCCAGCCTATTCTGAAACTATTGGTGAGATTTTCATGTTTAGAAGTGTTCCTATCCCGAGTTATGCGTTGCCAAGAAGAAGGAGACCATGTTCCGTGACTGGGTACGAGGACGGGCAGTACCCTTTTGTTCTTTACAACCACACAATTCTATGACATAAAACAAAGACAAAATTGCTCATTTTTGACTTCTAGTTCGATTACTATAACAAGCTAAACGATCCAATCGGGAGTCTTGTTAGAGACAGGTCGCATGTTTTTAACGAGTTTATAGTCGGGGTCAAATTCTATATGGGAGTTTCTAGCAAAACTTCCGATTTTGGTTTATTGATTGTAGATTCAGTTATGGCCAAGGTTAGCCCATATCTTTTCGATCATTACAGTGGTAGCAGCAGTAGTGACACATTCGAGAAACGCATTGGTGTTTGTGCGATTAGTGTTCCTGCAAGCCAGTAGTAGGAATGTCTTTTTGCCACAAGTGTACATGTAAGTTGCCACGCGCTACTTAAGAGAAGCAAGGGTCGCAAGGGTTTTGCTACATTACGACCATCCTGATTTCAACATCGCATGTCTCAACTGAATGGTGCTGTGTGTCAGCGTTGGCAGGGAAAACTGAGAAATGAAATTCCTTCCTTACGTGCATATGAACAGGGAACTAAAAGGTTTACAAATGCAATTCAGCTATAGGAGCTGCATTGCATTTGTAGACATTAGGGGCATTACCCACATTTCAATGGAACGAAACAACCGTGATGTAAGCAGATAACAAAAAATTAACATGAATTGTACAATAAATTACTAAATGTGACATGACATGAGTGGATGCTCATTTCATATTCCACATGAGTCCAAAAAGAATCAAACTAACAACAAGTATATATGTACATGTATAGTAGCTCCAAGCTCAAAAATTGCACATCAATATTTATGCACTATTTCATCATGAATCAACTATGACTATGCAGATTATCCATCCACACTATTCTCACCGTAAACATTACCATACCCAAGTATTTTGGGATAAAACATGCCCTTAACAAGCACTATCAAATACATGTACAAACTGAAAAAACAATCTGTTTTAACTTCTATTCCTGTTAATATACATGCACATGTACCAGTGATCTAGGCTCAATTACTGCCCACCCTGTTGAATTCTTTGGAGAATGTAAATTAGGTAAATGTTACACAACCGATCTCCATCATAACTTGTTTAGAAACAAGCACTCAAGTTTCATATATGTACAGGAGCTCTATACATTTCAACTAATGGTACTTCAGGCACAAAAGGTCAAAGATTCAAACGAATGCAGTTGTATAGTATACTGACCAAGAACCTGATAAAAAGGATATAACGTATATTTAGAACTTGTAGAGAAAAGTCCAAAAGTAGAGAGGTAAGAATAGTTCATAAAAATAAAAAATTATCATCTGATCTAATTATGACAAAGGTGGTGTGGCAACCTCACTAGTCTTATGGCCAAATTAGAGAGGGGTGCAATGACATGGAATGATACATGTCTGTATGGATTTATGACATTTGTGTCTTAACTCCAATACGCTAGTGCATTTCTGGCTCTGATATCAGCTCAGTATATCTTTATTATGGTTACACTTATCAGTATATATTGTCTGTAACCCATTCGTGTACCATATACAATAGAATATCTGCCGATGTCTAAAAGAATTACCGTAAGCATCATAATTTAAAGCATGTCACAATTAAGGAATCGGCAAGTTTATGCACAAGGGTATTTGTAATTAAGCAAGGGCGCTGCGCAAATTTGTTTTTCAAATTTCTCAATTAAGGAATAGGGCATGTGCACTAAAGGGTTGCCTGGAGTGTTTACACCCAATGGATTTGATTTACATGTAGCATTTAGTTTTGGCATAGATTCTATCCTCTTTGTAAATTAATTATTACAGTAGTTTGTTGGATGTAGCCTAATATTAGTAAATACGCTACACCCAACTTTTGGGGGGGGGGGGGGGGGGAACGGTGGTAAATATACCATAGAAATTTGAAGCGTGTGAAGGTGTACAGCTAAGTAGGGCCATCTTTCTGATAGTGGCGGCAAGGCAGGGAGGGGGGGGGGGGGGGAGGGCACATACGTTTGCAGTATTTTCTTCCTTACTGGTGATACATTTCAATTTGCCCCAAACCCCCCACCACCTAAGCTAAGCTGACAATCCATAATAACATTCTCTCCATACAACAGCGCACACCAATTCTAAGAAATCTAACCACTTTGAAATATTTCATCATAATTAAACAATTATGACGTTCCTTAAAATATGATACTTACAGCAGTACACATACACACTCTTTCTGTTAAGTGTACCTGCTTATATACATCAGGTAGTAATAAGTAAAATATAATGGGTTCTGCTTCCACACATTCCTGGTAATGCAAAATTCAATGTGAATGGCAGATCATTCAAACAACTCATACAATTCACCTTCATATCGCGAACAACACAAGCACCAAATGGTTCAGACAATATTCCAACAAATTCTGAATATGGCAGAAAGCGGTCTTGCATTCTAATGAATAGGAACACAATTAGTAATAATATTTGCTTATCAGTATATCACTATACCTCCTCGTTTTTTGCAGATAAAAGAGGAAATAGTATCCCAGCTTGGGTTGATAGCGATATAAAGCAACAAGCAGTGGCAATATTTGGGATGAACTACAAGCCTGCCTAGCAGGGGAAAATTTTCATAAACATATGCACAGGGTTATTTATTGCTTTAGCCACTGTTCACAAATACGAAAATCCTACTAACACTTCAAAAACACTAAGGTGTAGTCATACATGATACTGGTTCATATCATAATACACTGATGCCCCTAGCTTGCTATACTTAGCAGAACATGAGAAGAAAAAAAGTGTAGGCAACAAAACTGCTGTTGAAGGTATACATGTTTCATTTACTCCAACGTTATTTTAGTCGCTGAGGTTGGTAAATTTGCTCTAAGTGCAACAATTTACCAAGACTCCAAATGTTTTGAGAGAATAGAACATTAAGAATTCTAACAATCCTTACAGTACTTGTACAATAATTTGCAAAACAGCTTGGGGACAAACAATAACACTTACCGAAACAAACAGTGGCAATGCCTTTCTGAAAATCTAGATAATCATATCAAGTGAAACAATTTGCAAGGAATGCATGAAAAAATACCTTGATTGCAAATCTGCTTCCAGATCGACAATACAACCAGCTGAAAAGTCCTCTGAAAGGAGATCGGCAAGCATCACTGCAACTATAGTCACTGAATTTTCATTCTGTGTAGTCATAATAACCGGATCAATAAAATGTACAATGTGCTAGTCGCAATACCTTTCCAACAAGTTCCAAGCATTCAGCCAATTGTTTAGGATTCCTTGCATAAAATGTATGCAAATACATATACAAGTGACAACAATAATTAACAATCCACGGTTAATAGCAATTTTAGTGAATCTGTAGTATTCATATATCACAAGCCACCCATGCTTGAAAACTGTTAGATGGATGATATTCCAAAGTACTTAATGACATGAATCAAACATTAAAAGGATAATATCAAAAAATACATGTAATCATGCATCCTTGGAAAGTTTTTGGAGTCAAAGGAAGATTTCAATGATGACAAATTTAAAAAAAAACTGTTTTCTCATATGATTTCCGTATGCACTTAGATGTACATATACCTGCATGTATGTAAGTGGAATATGTACATAGCAATATAAGATACAAGATAGCACTTGGGGTTACTGACTGTATCAACTTGACTTCTTATACTAAGAAGTTGTACACGTATCATAAGTGACAGAAGCTCAAGTACAACATCAGGTAATATCTATCATTGCATTGAAAGCAAACTTAATCCTTTGAACTCTTATTACTATGAAATACAATCATTTTTGTCTCTTAAACTCCTTGACATCAATTTTTCTACATGTACATTTGGAGGGTTCATATTTATTCCATCACATGGTAGATGTGTTTGTTAGGTGACAGTGGTCCTAATTGCATCATTAACGGTGTTAGGATGGATATCTCTTCATCATGTCCCCAGCAGCTTACCACTTCCTCATATCAGATCCGTTTATTTATGAAATACAAACAAGAACACTTCAATATCTTCATCAACAAAAAAACTTCATACAATGTACATGTACACGTATGTCTTTTGTTGAAGAATGCTCACCAATCATGCTTTCTTGTCACATATCAATAACATAAAGTAACTAATAACAAGTACATGGATGAGTACCTCTCTTCTCTAAATGCTAGCAAAACCTCTTGAAGCTCACTAGGGAGCTCAGAAATTCTTGACCAGCAATCACCAGCACTGCTGTTTGAATCTTCCTCATTGCTACATTCAGTAATCACTTGGAAGCCTTCTGTTTCATTGCTTTCAACATCTATTTATGTGCACACGTCACATATACATGTATGTGTACATGTAGTTTCATTGCTTTCAACATCTATTCATGCGCACCCATCACACATACATGTACATGTATATGTATGTGTACACATACAAGTATATATATGTACATGAATATTAAGTGACCTGAAAATGCTGATGTAACCTCGTCATCCTCTCCAACAAGATCATCATCAGATACTGTAATAACTGATTCCTCTGTAGTATTACTACCCAGAGCAAATTGGTCAACAAGGCTAGACTCTTCTAAAATACTACTTGCTTGAAGTCCCAAACCTAAGCATACAACGTAAACATAATTAAAAGGTACCGAATGGCATTTGTAAAAAAATACCTTGAGAATAAAACTCAGAAAAATTTGCTTTTAGCATTGCTTTCAAATCACCATCAAGCTTTGGACTGTCAAACAAAGTATCCAATGATCTGCATAAAATACAAAACACTCATATCCAGATACATTACATATACAAGCATGTGCACAAAAGTTTACAGTGGTGTTCACCGAAAGAGAGGGAAAATGCAATAATGCACTTTTTTGATAATATTTCATGAATGGCATATAAATTGCATATGCCAATTACATTTTTAAATTCAGCATCTATTTCTGAACTGAGTACAGTCATTTTATGACTTGTAAACAAAACAATGCACCATAGCAAACAACTGCTGGTCAGGTTGGATGTTCAAGGCTATAACTCCTCTATTTTTTGCAGTTAAGATGCCAAATCTTTTTTGTGTATGTACCAAATACAGGTAAGTACCTATATTGTTGTATTGAGCACTTAAGGCCCATGTGCTGTGGATGTTGGGCGCAAATTGTGAATTTGCGCAATTTGTAAATTCATAATCTGCGCAAATATTTATAAATTGTGCACCCTAACGCAGGTCGTTTTAAATCCACGTGGCAAAGTGTATGAAAGGTGTCAAATGTCAAAAGAAGACCACAGACAGTTGTTTGAATGATTTGTAAAGAGAGGTACTATGGTGAAGGAATTAGCAAAACGGTCACCTAAGAGAAAGCAAAAACAATTCAACAAGTGATCAAAGGAGAACAAGGTGGTAGCGTCACTGCATCTTTTAAGCACTGGGTCAACAGAACTATGCAATTTAAGCTACTTAGCTATCCAGAGTTAGAATTAACTGACGTTCTCTGTCTACCAACAAAAATAAAGGTGAGTTATATGTGCTGTATGTACACGGCACGTTTTCAGACTGTTTGTGATTTATGTAGTTGTGATGGTTTATGTCTCTACTGCAGAATGAAAATGACACTACCATGTTTGGTCACTACTGTGCCGTTGCTACATTTATGATATCTTGAAGCGTATAAACTCTTTGGAAAACGGTCACATAGGCTATAAGAAAACACTTGTTGAGATAAAGCATCACTGTGGCTTTTGAAAATTGTATATTAAAATGTCATTCAATTGCAGGTTCAGAGATCCTTTGAATGTCTTGGAAGGGAGGCAGTCCAATATTCTTGTAACACGTGTGCCATCCTCCAACTGAAGCAGCCTCAAAACAATACTGCTCCACTGAAGCCAATAATTGCATCTGGCTTCCTGACTCGTTGTCAAGTAAGACCTGGTAAAACTTAAAGGTTGCTAGATTTATTATATTAATGTGAATACTATAGATTGACCTCATTGATATGAGGCATATGCCAGATGACTCCTACAATTACATTGCACACTACATGGATCATTGGTCTAAGTTTTATGTCATGTGGCCTCTGATGAGAAAATCGGCAGTGGAGATTGCTGTTGGGCTTGCAACAAAAGTGTTTCCTTATTTGGGGCTTCCAAAGATACTGCAGTCTGATAATGGCATTATGGCCAGGTCAAGTTGTGACGATAATTAATGGGTGCCCCTGCCATTCTCAATCTCAAGGATTGGTAGAAAAGGGTAACCACTGTGTTGAGATGCAGATCCAAGCAATGAAACAGGAATGAAATGGAACAGGAAATGCTCCATGCACTGATTGGTTGCCACGCATTCAATGTATGTTGATTGTAAGACAAATGCAATTTTAACCATTTACTTACACATGCAGATAACCTTAACACACAAGTGTGCCACACCTTGATGAAAAGCCCATATGAAGTGGTTTATGGTCAACCTCCCAGAACAACCCCATTTGCAGACCTTCCCAAAGGAAAGGGACCATGTGTCATGGAGGAAGACGTGGGATGGTAAGCGCAATGTGTATTGATCTTACATGCGTGCAGGTATGTGACTATTCAGAATTTTTAATAGAATTTTTGCTTTCATCGCTTCATTATTTTTTAAACAGTGATACTCCTTTGTCCTTTTCAATCTCCAGGTCATACTCCATCAGTGTCTCCTGTTTGGCAAGCATCTCACAGTCTTTCGACCACCTCTCATATTAAGCCGTCAAGTTTTACACCACTCCTGTTACGCCATCAGGATTTACTCGTTCATCAGTGTCTCCTGTTTGGCAAGCATCTTCAATCACCCCTCCTGTTAAGCCCATCAGGATTTACTCGTTCATCAGTGTCTCCTGTTTGTCAAGCATCTTCAATCACTCCTCCTGTTAAGCCACTAAGTTTTATTCGTTCATCAGTGTCTCCTGTTCGTCAAGCATCTTCAATCACCCCTCCTGTTAAGCCATCAGGATTAACTCGTTCATCAGTGTCTCCTGTTTGGCAAGCATCTTCAATCACTCCTCCTGTTAAGCCATCAGGATTTACTCGTTCATCAGTGTCTCCTGTTCGGCAACCATCTTCAATCACCCCTCCTGTTAAGCCATCAGGATTTACTCGTTCATCGGTGTTTCCAGTTCGGTCCAAATCTCACAGTCCTTCAACCACTTCTCTTGTTAGAAATTCACCTATAAGTACTTCAAATCCTGACAGTCCTACGTTAATTTTGCCACCCTCACAAATTCTTCCTAAATCATCAGTTTCAAATGAACAATCGTTGCTACTCTTGTGTCCAGCACAAACTAGTAACTCTCATCAGGATGATATACCATCTCCCGTTAAACCTCCACTTGCAAAAAGAACCTCATCAGACATAAGGTTAGTTTTGTAATACACATGTACCCATACTTATTGTGCATAACCGCCCTCCCCTCAGTGAACCTTCACTGTCCACACTTACTACCAGCACACGCCATGTAAACAAACGTGAGGCAGCTGATAAAGAGTATCTCAAAAATGTTGAAAGAATGAAGACCCAGTATGCCAAGAGGAAACGACATCAATGCAATACCTACCTACTGTGCAGGAGATACTGTTACAGTACTGTTACCCAAAAATGAGCGGTCATCAACTGACATACACGTCTGCTGTGCTATGTTAATGAAGTTAGACATGATCTCTACCAGCTACAGTAAGTTACTTGTGAATTTTGTATGTCAAAGTAGTTACTTGAAACTCTCTGGACATGGGTTGTGTTGTCTAGAGGTTTAAAAAACTACTGCTTTGAGGTAAAAATTTGGAGTGCATGTATATGGGGGTACTAAATATTTCACTGCAGAGATATTAGTGATGAATTTATTTTCAGGAGTGAACATGGCATCCTGTCTAACTGGTATCCAAGTGGCGAGCGAATGCCATTTAAGGGGTCTGTACCATTTCCATACAATAAGGACTATTCCAAACTGCCCTACCATAACACTGAGAGAAGCTGCTCAGACAGGAAGAGACAAGCTGAAATGTATAAGCAAGAAAGGTTGTAAAGATAAACATTGTCCTTGTAGAGCTGCTGGATTTAATCGCAGCAGTCATTGCCACCCGAAATCCAAATCATGCGCCAGTCAAATGAGTCAAACGGTACAATAAATGGCATCACAAAACTTGAACAATCTACCACTAAAGAAGCCTACCAAACTCAACCAAAAAGTGGAAAGGTTCCTGCAAAGAAAGATGCAGCTACATCTGAAGAAAAACTAGATGAAGCTGTGAAACAAGGTAAATGATTTGAAGATGCCCACATAAATAAAGCTATGAAAATGATTTAGAGCCAGTTCCCATCTTTGGCAGGATTTTACAACTTAGGTCAGAACCTTTCCTTCCCAGAAACTAATCAAGCGTTCATTCAAATAATTCATGTTGAAGGAAATCACTGGATTGCAATCGAACACATATCATCTGATTATGTAAATATTTATGACAGTGTGCACAGTTCAGTGTCTACTGACACAAAATTGCAAATAGCTTCCTTGCTTTGCACTGGTAATCAATGAATAGCATTTAAAATTCAAAAGGTGCAATTTCAAAAAGGAGCTTCAGACTGTGGTTCATTACACTGTAGCATTTGCTACTGATTTGGCTTTTGGCAACAACCCAGCTAGTCGTGAGTATGAACAGAATATGCTACAGTCATATTTTCTTAATGCTTGTCAAAAGACCATTTCCATCGAAGCCAAATAAAGCCGGCGAAGCCTAAATCAGAGTACATATATATTCTGCACATGTCTATGCCAGCTGTAGCTGACACACATGTCCCAGTGTACCATATGCAAGGTGTAGTGTCACAAGACGTCCTGTGAACATATTCCTGATGCAGTATTTAGAGATCCAAATTGTGACTGGAAATGCAGTTCACAAATAGCGCAACTTAACTTTCGTTGTGCAATTTATAAACGGACCGTGCATAGTACGATTCACAGTTTGCGCAACAATTTATAAATTGTTGGGCAGATTGTGAATTCACAAATTGCGCAGCGCAATTTATAAATTGCGCAAATTCACAATTTGCGCCTAACATGGAGATCGGCAGTGATGTATGACTTTTCTTTTGGAGGCGGCGGTTTCGTGCAATTGCGGACGAATTAGTTCGACTTAAGGAATGAAAGGTATTCCATTGAATGAAGCAGTCCCCAATGTATACGTATATATATATTTTTAATATTATATTGCATTAATGGAAATACTGATTTATAATTGATCGAAAGCTTAAAAGCTTAAAAAAACAGCCATTTTGGTAATTCGTGATGTATCACAACATTCCACAAATGGTAACATACGTCACAATCCGCATGATGCAATACATTTACGCTGTTGCAGCAGTACTCATAATGACGATTGCCTTTCATATCTCAAAAAATGCATTCTTTTGTCTATACGACAGTGCTGTGGAGACAGCTTTGTCAATGGTGTCTGTGTCATACATGTATTTGACCGCATCGTGAAGTGAGAAAGTTGATCTTTCCTCTGCAGCATTGAGCATGGTTTATTACTTAAAGATGGCATGCAGAGCTTTCTCTTTGCAGAAACACCTGATCTACTTGAGCATGAACCTTCTAATGCCATGCTGCATTGGTTCTGAAAAGAACCCATGACATCATCTTCACTGAAAGTATGACCTGAGCTGCTGCTATCGTATCTCAAAAGACGTATATGATGTCAGCAAGTCCGATACTTTACTACGATTCACAAGAATTGTACAACATGGGGGTTTTATAAGGTTTTTAGCTTTTGATCAACTATAATTTGGTGTTTCCATTGACGCAATAAAATATTTTAAAATATATATGTATACACTGTGGACTGCTTCATGCAATGGAATTCTTTCCATTCCTTAAGTCGAACTAAATCATCCGAAATTGCTCAAAGTCCCCGCCTCCCTCTGAAAAGCTACCGATATCCACAGCACGTGGGCCTTAAGAGCTCAATACAACAATATAGGTACTTACCCGTATTGGGTACATACAAAAAAAAAAATTGGTACCCTAACTGCAAAAAATAGAAGAGTGATAGCCTTGAACATCCAACCTGACCAGCAGTTGTTTGCTATGGTGCACTGTTTTGTTTACATGTCATAATTAAGTTAAAGTGAATGTATTCTGTTCAGAATTAGATGCTGAATCTAAAAATGTAATTATTCATGAGGTATTATCTAAAATGTGCATTATTGCATTTTTTTCCCTCTTTCAGTGAACACCATTGTATATGCAGCTATTTTAATTTCACATGCATACAGGTGCAATGCATTCAACGTACGGTACAACTCCTTTGTGTAAAATATCTGCCAAAGCCAACTTAATTCCAGCTTCAGCTGCCTTGTCCAATGCAGGGCAGTATGATGGGATCAGCTTAAAAAAGATAAAACAATATAAATCAGTAAATCAGGCAGTAGGTATCTTAATTCACTTATACACTTACCCTACACAGAAAATCCAAAAGTGAAGCTGTCATCACAGGGTGTGACCTCAACGAATGATGCATTAGCAAAATTCCAGGTTCTAAATAAATACCTTTAATTATGAAACAATGTTATATTTGGCACAAACAGCAACCTTACCAATGTTCATTATGTTGTCTGACTCACTGTAGAAGAGCCAATCATAAAATAGTGCTAGCTTTGCAAGACTTGAAATTACTGGATTTCCCTGGAGTACAAAATACATCATCCATAGTAAGTGAAATGTAATAAAATGTCACTGTACATGTAGATTAGTAACCGGGACATTATAATGAAAATTATTGAAACAAATGTGTGAAGCACAGCACAAATATTTACAAAAGAGAATTAAGCTTTGTAATTACAAAAAAAATGATACACCTGCAGAATAATTGCATTGTAGTACAATTCCGTCAAGTGAACAACACCTACATGTAGAACCAATGGTGAGTAGGCATGAACCTTATCATTATCATGCAAAAAGGATTCAGCCTATATGTGGTGAACCAGTCATTGAAGCACTTGCGTCTACTAACATTATTAGCTTAGCTGGTTTTAAACCATAAATGGTCAACAATCTAAACAAATAAATAGCATGTACTCCTCTATACACCTATCTAATATTGAAATGTTTACAACACTTATCTGAAGATATGTTGGATTATAACACAATAGGTTGGTAAAAGTACTCATGGCAGCAAACAAATTTAGTAGTGTAGGTAATTTTTAAAGGAAAACATTTAATAGTGAAGATAAGTAAAGAAAATTTACACGCAGAAATTTATAATAAATTGTTGGGCACAACCTTAATTACCATGAGAGCACTACACTCATGTACAAGTACACGCATATACAGTACATGCAACACTGTCATACATACTAGACTTTACAAATTCCCTTCACCTGGCACAATGAGAGAAGCCAACCAACAACTGCCCAACGAGGTAAAATGTCTGAGCCCAAAATCTCATTTGTGGGATGAATGACACAACAAATGTAACGAATCAGCTCTGGAATCAATGCAAGGCTCTCAGGCGTAGATAAGTGCTTCAAGCGGGGGGGGGGGGGGGGGGGGGGGGGGGATTATGTAACCAAGCACAAATCGGAATGCCTACTCACCTTCTTTTGAAACCATTCTTGGTATTTCTTATGCTGTCCAAACCTTACCTATAATAGCATGATTTTCAATTACTCAATTTCAAACCCAACTATTATCTTATACATAGGTAGCAAGGAATATAAGACCCTTATCAGTATGACAACTTTATAGCATAAGAGACTTCAGTACATGAAATTCAAATGTTCTATTGCATGTTTAACTGTATATGTACATTGTTAATATGCACATTATTATGTTCTGTATATAGCATTTAATTTAGGATAAAAGGTTCCATTGTAACTGGTTAGACATTGATGTTTACGAAATACCTCCATATTTATATCGTCACGAACAAAAAAACTTTATATGGGAACATGAAAGGGTTTAATACATCTTGAATTGTGATCCCCAGGACTATGGGTGACCTTGATTCACAACTTAAGTGCAATCAGCCTCAGAATGGCTAAAAAAATTGGAATTAGCAAATTCAATCAGTAAAAGATGCCACTGTCTTGGAGCTGATTACTATCTGTAAAATTATAAAAAACAGAATTGAAACTCTGTTGACATACAAATTATCACAGATTGCCACATTGCATACAAAAACGTGTTTGCATTTTTCAAAAACCCAGATAATGAAATGCTGTCTGTTCTCAACAAGATTATTAACTATTTGCTATTAGGTAGAATGAACTGTACACATTATATACATAAATACCATTATTATGACGTTTGTGGATAACTTTTGTTGAATTAATGCTTTCCTGCAAGCTATCGAAGTGCTTTAAAAGATATCTATTTGCCTACCACAATCAGTTTCTGACTATAAAAGCTGCAGAAAACAAGCCAAAAAGAAAAGACACTTCGACCACCCAGATTTGCAGTTATAAGACTGAACTCTTTACTTCGGCACATGAAACATTAATCCTGACCAATTATCTTTACAACTTGATCATGTTTGGTGTTGGTTCCTAAAGGAGGCATTTCTTCTAACATTGGTTTTGCCATACGATTCATAGTCCAAATACTTTGGATTCATAGCACTTGATTAATTATATGATTTTGGTTCATGGCAACAGTCAGAAAGGTGGTGTAGCCCAAATGTAATACCAAATGGATTTGTGTTTAGAACTTTTAGTGGAAGATGAGGAAAGGTATATGTAGATGGATGTTAATGGTGCCACATCCCTATTTGTGATGGTACCCAAAAGCTCATAAGCAGTTGAGGTAACTGCGTCCAGCCTATGGGAAGCGTGACAATGCAAAGCGGGCATATCTGCAGTGCAAATTCAGACCTAATGCAATTTTCTAGGATGGGAACATCACAGGTGACACATGCTAAGCATAATTAGAGAGTTAAATCTATGATGGACAAAACCATTACAGTACATAGGAAAGAGGTTGTGGAGAGACTAGGTAGATCCCTCTTAGATAATCTAATAACTAAAAACATGCATTTGATCCCTTTCACACCAGTGATCTCATATAACCATTACACATTATATACACATGTGCACATATAAAGCATGTGTAGGCTAGAATTCAAAAATCATAAGAATAATGGTCCCACCTTTGATAACAAGAAGTTCAACTTAATCTCTAACTCGGGAGTAATTCGTCCACTTATGAAACGCCTTGATGTACGTTTCATTGCAATAAGGAGGACACCTGTGTCAAATAAGTAATGGTACCTAACATGGACATTACATCTTCAACGTAGATGTCACCTGTGAACTGTGAGTTCAACCTTTCAGGGTTCAGTAGCATGTCTTTCCACAAATCAGAAAATTCTGGTATTCTGCAATATTTTTTTATATTCAAGTGCATATTTACATGTATGTGTGCCAATCCAACCTAGCCACATTCTGAAGCAATCTAATAAGATCTCTCCCAATTGGTATGCGATCCATGAACTGCAAAAAAAATAAAACAAAACAAGTATAACACTGACATTTCTTGGTTAATTAAGTACATTGTTGCACTGCACACATATGTACTTATGTGCAGGAGTGAACATGTTTTGCACATGTACGTGATTTTTGCACCGCAATGTGCACATTTACATTTGTAACAACAAGTCCCCGATAAAAACACATTCATATTGAATTAAGCCAGGAATACAAAGGTTGACTGCTGCTGGCTCACAACATGTCACACTGAATCGTATGGTGTTACACCCATAAACAACTACTGTAATTCATTCTCTATCATTCTCATTAAACAGATAAACAACTGCAACAAAGTTACATTCAAGTTGCCAAGCGTACGCTACATGCAGGTATAGTTTACATACTGGTGGGTTGACTCAATTTTTATGAATACGACAGAGTGAATAAATGAAAAATCTCAAAAATATCAAGTTAGCATGACAATGCGAATCAAGTCTTACTTTTTTACTTGTCAACGATGATACAAAATAATATATTACATACATCAATGATGCGCTTGACATTATGACTTGATTAATAAATTAGTTCTTTTCCCTGATCGCATTTCATAAAAATTTTCCTTTCACTCAGAGCAAGAGTCCCACAGATATAGTGATGAACAAATTATCTTGAATATGAGTCCACACAGTATTATTTTTATATTTATCATATACATGTAGGTTGTCCAACACTAACTATGGTATAAATGCAATATGAAATTGTTAATACGAATGTTCCAACATAAAGCACACATTATGCAATAGACATGGCGTTATAATAAATCCAAACTAGCTCCCATGTTACTTGCAATTGATAGATGCTAAACAGAAATTAGGAGCTATTTTGATATCAAGCAATCCTCTTGCAAAGTTAAATAAGCAGAGTGAGGGATTGGAGACCACAACACCAGATGTTTCGATTGCTACCCTGAATAGCCATATTAGAATTTTTCTTTTCCCCTAGATCAGAACCAACTGGTTGATCTAGCGTGGTATGAAGACGCATAAGTATCAGCTCCATTCCAAGCAATGAATACAATATCATCTGTTGCTAAAATGATATATATACTCATAATTTTAGTATGTCAGTTGAAAGCATTAAATTCTCTCCTCCCAAATGCATAAATGTAGATGAAAGATTCAGATGAGGCAAATTAATGCATATGGACTTATTACAAATTCCACCGTTTTTACCATAATATCGATGGTATATGTATGTGCACTGCCAGTACATATACATTAACATTGTCAATAGAATGTAGATTCAAAAATACACAGTACACCCAATACCTTGCTTCTAAGCAGTGATACACACAACCCAGTTTCTAACTCCCTTAGAGTGGAGAGTTTAGCAGAGAAGTGTGATGGAATTAAGGACAGATATGTAAAAATTACACTATCCACAAGAGCAGGTTGAGATTCAAGCCAAGGCCTAGTAAATCGATAAGAACACAAAATATTATTCAAAAATAGATGTATCAGACACTAAACGTTACCTATTGTCTAGTAGTAAATGCAAGAGTGATTCCAGAAGCCAGATGTCACTTCTACTGCTACTACCGGCTAAATATACATGTATAACCACAATACTTTATAGAAACACAAAAAAATCTGACGACACTACCAACCTGGACACTGCTTCAGAAAAGCATAGCACAGGACATCAGCTCCAATAACACGTGTTTGCACAAGTTCCCGCACAAGCCAGAATAGCTTAAATATGCAAACCATACTTAGTGCAAATACTAACAAGACATGGTTACTAACTTGATCTTTGACACCGTCATTAAGTTTTTGCAGCTTTTCCAGAATAATAATCTCAACCATACGAATGAGGTGAGCCATTCCATCACGTGCAATCAAAGCCAACGTAGAGTAGTTCTGGTAAACATTATAGAAACAAAAATATAAATAACACTATATCATCCATGTGTAAATGCAACAATTTCATTAATTACCACACATGATTTCTCCTAAATTACATTACATGTCAGTTGCACGAATACACACCAATATAACTTAAGTCTACATATCAATGTGGAGAGTCATGGTACATTCACCTTTGAAGCAGCAGTTGGGTCAGTCAACAGTGAGTACAATAACCCAAGTATAACCTCTTCATGGTCCTGTTCACTTTTACAAACCTAATGAGCACACAATACCATGAAAGAGAGTACTGTAGATTATACTGATTTAACCACTAATGGTACAATAAGCATCAGCTTGCAAACAAACCAAAAAAGTACACGTATCTGGTATACTTAAGCCATATAAGTCTTACACAATTACACCATGGCCATCTACAAGTATTAGGCAATTTGGACATAAATCTATGACATATGACACATTACGAAATCCAAGGGGGGTGGGGGTGGGGCGGTGAGAGATGGAACAATCAAAAATATTAATTCCAATTTTTTGTTCCATTAGTACATATATGTCCATCCACTTATCACTTTCATGTAAGGGAAGTCATGACAAGACTTGCCCATAGACACCCGCTGCAACATGTAATCTTACAAAGAACTTTGAGCTATCTGCTCCATTGACAAAAGCCAGACAGCCAAGCTAGTGTGAAAGGAGCATCAATCAGCATACAATGGTCCTATGTCTGCTGATTGATGCACCTTTCACACTAACTTGGCTGACTGACTTTTGCACCAGGGGATGGGTCTAGGAATATATTAAAATAAGAGGGGTGTTCAAAAATAAAAGTCTTCGTTAAATGCCGTGCAGTTTTATTAAGCGGTACAGACCAGCCCAATTAAATAAAAGAATGGCATTTTTGTGTTGCATGCAATTAATCGGAACCTACATTAGGTTCCATCCATAATATTTATGCTGCAGCATGAATATCATTTTTTTAACGCGGTCCTTGTATATCTCATCTACTGAGAAACGGATAGTTTAGTTCTTTGTTGCTAATGAACCAGACGGCAAAGACGGTCATTTTCATGATTTGTCCAAATCTTCAGACCATCTGCTTAAAGAGAACAAAAAAAGCCCATACTGTTCTCGTTCCCAGACCTATTCTTCTCCATCGCTGATGTTGTTGTCTTCTTTTTTTTTTCTTCTCGGGAGAGTATAACTTGTGATCGTGATAGGAATGGTTTTGAAGAGCACCGATTATACAATGGCTTTAGAATATCCAGGAAGAACATTTCCATGTATCCAATACATTAATAATGCATTATACCGATATACGTTATCATTGCGTCATTTGAGTGCTCATTCCCATGGCAACATTGAGGTATCATTATATAAAAATGAAGGAAACAAGATTTTTAAATGAGGAAGTTGGTGGTACATGTATATAGGATTTCAATGATGGTGTAAAAAGGAAGGGAACAAGGGATCAATGATAATTTGAAAAATTTAAAGTCCTATAATTAGCAACGTAAGATGTACGTGCTATACAAAAGTGCTAAATATGGGACTTTTAAATTTTTGTATCATCGTTGATTCCTTGTTCCCTTCCTTCTTACACCACCATTACCTTCAAATCCCATATACCACCAACTTTCACAAACAGAATGCTTTTTATATCTTGTGCAATAAATAAACACCTCTCTGGGTTTGAAAAACTACATGTAAGTCCCAAGGTATCATCCTCTGATGGGCACATCAATGATTCCGATTCTGAATTTATTTAGGATGGGGTCATTGCATACCATTCCAAAAAAGTAGATGGATACCACAGTTTAGATTATGTTCAAACAATTTATAGTAGCGGTCAAAATAAAGTTTACGTAATTATTTACGCCGTGGCCGTTGTACGGTATAACCGTAAACATAATGTACATTGTAGTAGGCGTAGCGTATAACTCCCTTACGTGAATTAATTGCGCGGTGGCCGTTGTGCGGTACATGTTTAATATAATAATGCCGCACACACTAGCTAATTAAAACCATTTAACCCGGCACGTTTTCGTTGTGTGAAATGGTGTTCTCATTTTGCTTGCAAAGTGTCAAAAACATGTTCTGACCAATACATATACGTTACGCCATAAACTAATTACGCCGTAATTAGATACGCTAGTACTACGGCAGTAATCGTACTGTATGACTGTAATAGCGTACCGTACATACGGCAGCCCGTACAATGGCCACGGCGTAAATAATTACGTAAACTTAATTTTGACCGCTACTGTATGTTAATTTGTCTTTATATGAAAGATCATTTAATGGAGTAATTATTGTTTTCATGCTTAATGGTTTACAAGATAATCGATGCTGAATAATTAATTAGTTTTACATACATGTATAATCTGAACTTTGCAGTGTATTATCTTGGTGCCCACTATGAAAACAGGTCCTTGCATGGCACCAAATTGAAGGGCCTGATAAGTGCAATACTACTGTGTCAAGCATTTTGACGAGAGATGAAAGGGTTAAACAATGTATTGGTTTATAACACATATTTCGTAATTACTGTGTGAAGGTTGATAATTATGTGCCACATTATGTTCAACATTTACGTTTTGATTATTGATAACCCAAGCGTATGGCAGCCATCTTTGCGGAGGTTGTTTGTAGGTGTTGCTAAGACCCCAAACCTCAACTATTAAAACTTCGGCCACAGCAATATGAATGTGTCAACAAATTCTTTACATGAGGTTTGGGGTGCTAGTAACCCACTTAGCACCACATACATAATAGCCCCCACAAAAATGGCTGCCATACACAAAACCATTTGTACATGTAGTTACCAGAGGTTATCAATAATCAAAATTTTATGTTACGTAAATGTTGAACAAATGGCTTGACAACCTTGCAGGCATGTTGAAGAAGGCCAACAAGGGATTCTAGCTCTCTCCTGCAACAAGCCTTTCTATTGTCCCATTCCAGTAATATAGCCTTGATGTAAGCAAGCTTTGTCATCGGGAAGGCGCAGGGACCAGACTACAGTGTCTAGCTCGATCCAGAGGAAAGTGAGGCATGATGTCAGGCCTTCGCATTTCCCTTGCAAGCTAAGGTCACTGTTTTCCGGCTGTCAGCGCATTGGGAGGAGTGAGGCGCGCCCACCACTACGACGACGTCAAAGTAGTGGGCAATGTGCGGTACCCCTCCTTGGCGAATGATCCATTCCAACGTGTCGGCAAGAGCCCTGAAAATCTTGGCTGATGACCTTAGGCCAAAAGGCAGCATGGCGACCCCTAGAAGTGGGTGGTCATCCGGGTGAACTGGCACGAGACGATAGGCAGTTTCAATATCGATCTTAGCGAGGAGTGATTGGGTCTCTGCTCCCTTTTGACTCATTCAAGTGCAGCTTACATTGCATCAATACATAGTTCTGGCTTCTGTTCTGTTGATAATCCACACACACCTCCTCATCAACGCTGTTGCTAAATACAATAACCAAATTGTTATTCCTGATGTAGTCATCATAGAGCCACATACTGTTAACCCAGTGTCACAGAGTCTGCCAGCGTTCTTTATTGACGGCATCTTACGTTGCTAACAAAGTGTCACAGAGAGTATCACTGCTCATCATGCTGCTTCTGGATAGCTGTGGTACCCTCCTGTTAGCTTGGGCCTACACCTGGTACCAAGTGAATTCCAGGTTGCTATTACAATGTAAGTGATGAATTGGTATGAATACATCTGAAGGTTCCATGTTCACTTTGTCCTGAAGTTGCTCCTACCCCTTGGCCACCTCGCAACATTCTATCTGTGAAGTAGAGATGCAGTGACTCAGCACAGTCAACTTAGGGATGTATTTTCAGAAGCTTGCTGTCATGCTCACTTTCCTGTGAGGATAGAGATGGGTAATGGGCTTACTCCAGACCACAACTACTTTCGTCCTGCTGAATGCACTCATAGAAGGGTGGGAAAAAGGAAAGCCAGTGATATTTGATATCGCTGTTACATGTACCTCCTCTCCACTCTGTCCAGCCTTAGATGAGGCTAGTCTAAGTCTGGTAGCTGGGGCAGCAGTTCAGGTTCAAGCCAATGACATAATTGGGTTAGGCATTGCAGTGGAGACATACAGCAGTATGGCTATTGCAATCTATTGACTTGTTCAATGGATCTGTATCTACTATGGATGCTCTCACTATTACCAACAAAGCATCCTCAATGAAGCATGTGCGACAGCACGATCATATGCCCTGGTTTCTGAACAGAGGAAGCATGCCTACAATGATGAGAAGTGCTCAGTTAGTCAAGCATACCTGGGCATCCGAAAGGCACCCATTCCTCCCACAGTGCCTCCCTCGGTTGCCCCATGCTTCCCACAGGATTTTGATATTATGGGTATTTTCCATTCCTTCCTGAAGGATACAACATGTGGTCCCCTCGACAGCACCTGATAAAAGGTGGTGGAGGTTCCCCTTCAGTTCCAGATCTTTGCAGTGCTTTGGAATGTGGTCAACTTACTTACCTCTGGCAAGACTCCTGTGCAGGTGGCAAGGTTCCTTGCAGGAGGTAACTTGGTGGTCTTGGGAAAAAACAAACCCAACTGCCCCCCCCCAGAAATCCAGCCCTTTGCAGTTGGAGAAGGCATTAGGCATCTGGTTGGGAAATGCCTATGCGTGATCACCAAGGGAAAAGCTCATGACTTCCTGGCTCCACTTCAGCGTGGGGCAGCTTGCCCAGCAGGGCTGAGAAGATAATCCAAAGCCTGAGATGCTATGTGGAATAACATTGGCAGGATGCAGATTTTGCAGTCTTGACGACTAATCTACACAATGCTTTCAATCGGGTATCCAGAAAGGCTGTCCTGGATGCCTGCAGCCTTCACTTCCCAGAACTATTCCCATGGTCCTCATGGTACTATTATCAGCATTGTGCCTTGTGGCATCATTTGGGTACTACGTCATCAGATACAGATGTTCAACAAGGTGATCCTCTAGGACCCCTTCCTTCATATCAGTATTAGGAGCAGATGGCAATTAGCAACATATGCAAAAGACTACTGCTATATAATCTTAACACCCGTTCCATGAGAAACACGTGCTTTCTTAGCCCATTTTTTGGAATTTGCAAAAACTAAAATGTGTCGGAGAAACTTATAATTTTGTTGTTTGTTGTGAAGTCTTTATCGATGAAGGTTTTCATCTTTTTGGTTTATGGCTCAAGACCTGCACTCTTCTGAAGTTAATACATGTAGGTCAGAAGGATACCCAAAAAACGGCACTATTTTTGTAGAAGCATTGCCAGAAATACAAAGCATTTTTATTTGATGCTAGTATATAATATTACACTTTAACATAATTTTTGTATCAAAGCCATGCTTCTAGGACTGGTGTTTTGTGTTTGGTGCAGTGTTGATTTATTCACATTATGGCATGCATGCGCGCTAACTGCTGCATTGATTAGATCAGTTTCACAGTTATTGTGCAGAACGACCAAGATCAAAGAGAGTGGCAGAGCTCCCATACTCGTAAGACTAAAGAGGTTCCTTTCATGTTTAGACTGCTTTCTGTCTTAGTTTATGTGAGTGCTATTTTGTCCTTATTCCTGCAGTTGCATATACTGTAGTTAAAAGGCATTCACCTTGGGTTCGTAATTTTACAACAATCATCCTTAGCATACATTATTATGCGAAGCATTGATAATGTATGATGCAACAAAATTGGCTATTAACTAGTTGAAAAAAGACTTTATACAGCCGATACTTGATACATGTATGTTTGTATTCACTTCATCAAATCTCTCTTACTGTATATCTAGGCTGACTTCTTTACGATGTGTTTTCGTAAATGACAAACTGAACTACATCCTCTTTAACCAATACTACTCCGATTTGTCCAATAACAGGGACCTCTGAAAGCAACAAATGTCCATCGTTGTAGTGAACAAGAAGTCTGGCTTGCACAGCCTCTGCGAGTAATTCCATATATATATTTGCCACCCTTTTAGCATCATAGTCTAGTTTGGACATGCTACTTTCCCTATGTGCTCTCACCATAGGAACATGCAAAATAACGGTACATTTTTATACCCTATAGTGTACGGATTTTAAAATGCAAGGAATTAAAATTTTCACTTTCATTGTGACCTCGCTCATTTCGGTTTAGCATAACTTTAGCCTGCAACATTGTTGTCCCATCAATTTGTACTAAAACATTGACAATAAAGAGGAGGAAACAAAAATGATTCATTTTAATAACTTCTTAGCACGTACCATGAATGGGGTCATGAATTTGTAATGAAGTATGATGTATCCAAAAATATTAAAATACAATCCTGACCAAACTTTTACCATAGTTAGCTAATCATACCACAAACATGTTTAACCAAACATCTTTCTGGGCTGCATATTTGCCGGGCTGGGACAGCTCATAAAATGGTTGGTAGCCATTTTCCCCCTCCTTACAACCATTTGTTTGTTTAGGTAGCCAAGGGTGCTGTCAAAACGCTTCACAATGATTATCATTAATTGCTTTGATTATGGTAGCTTTGTTGTGACAGCATGGCCACTGCCTTAAAGGAACAAACTGTACTCAAATTGCATGCGACCACGGATTCTCCATCACTAAGACCAATACATTCTTCTGCAGCAGCTTTAATTCTTACAATATGCTGTACTGTAAATGCAATGGATGCAATGCCCGATGTATGGGTTGTTCATCCACTGAAAGAAGATTGCATGTTCTGATTGCTATCCTTGTCATCGTGGGAAGTGTAAGAACTCAAATGCATCACCCCAGGTATTTGTCCGACACAGTGCAACCATTATCGGAACCATTTCCTTCGGACAACCTGTCTCCAGGTTCCACATCATCGCAGCTTCACTGTCAGCTAAAACATTCACAGCAGCTGCCCACAATACCACCACTACCTCTTGTACATTCTCAGTACTTAGCACATTCACACTCATGGATGCAGCGATCGGCACTACAGCAAGCACCGCTGGTACCAGTATGGCAAATAGCAATGTGGGTCACCCGAACCTTGCAAGGATTGCAGTTTATGCAAACCAAGCTCCTGACTGTTAGATGGCTCAGCCAAGAAGATGCAGCCTAGCGCTTGTGTGCCAGAATCAGGAGGAGATGGCGCAAATAATGCACGAAAGCCAGCTTGAGTCCATATGGATTACATCAAAAAGCCTGCAAACACCATTAAAAAGAAAGGTAACAAAATACAGCCAGCGTTCAGTGAACAGATAGTGGACCAAGTGATGTCAGCAGCATTCCGTACAGAAAGGGTCGAAGTAACTAAAGAGCAAGGGCCAGAGCTGTTGAAGAAAGCAAAAGTAGGCTTGAAGTGTGTGTGTTCTCAACAGGAGCTTAGCCATTACTGGGCAACCTTAAGGACCCAGAGCAGAGGTGACCAGCCCAATTCCTACCACCAACAGCGCTGAGAAGCAGTGCAGATTGCTCCACCAAGACATCATACCTTCGTGCATTTCAAAGATGGAAGTCTTGGACAGAGGCCAGTCAAGGAGTACCAAGCTTCCCAGTACTGTAGCTTCATCTGGTGCTGTACATATAGTACCTCAGTGAGTCCACAGAGAGTAAAGCTGCGGTAGAGGAGGCAGTGCATGGCTGGAACCATAGAGAGGGTCACCATTAGTTAAAGCCACATTAGATAGGTTATGGTGCATTTTGGCCAAGTTCGCGCAGAACCAATTATGGCTGATATGCTGATAGCCATTGTGGAGGCTGCAGGGTCAGCTCCATCCCTGATGGAGGTCAAGTTGCTGGCAGTGTGACTGGTGGAATTGAGGTTCATGTAGTGTGATGAGTTAGTGAAGTTCAAGTATGTCAATGTTACCTTTAATGCGGAAGGCATGGTGGTAAAGACTGAGTCAAGATAAACCAATACAGGGATGGAGCGAAGCATCCCTAGATATTGCACGCACGGGGGCATGTTTAGTATGATGGAGCATTACTGTCACATGGGCAAGGTAGATCACTCATCCCAGGCAAAGCTCTTTCGTGGGATAGTGCAGACTAAGGGTGAGGAGTGGCTACACAATAATGGTGGCCAAAGTTACACCAGAGTAAGGTGGCTGTTGGAAGAATTGCTGCAGTTGGTTTTGACCCAGTGCTGTTTGGAATCCATAGCTTTTGGGCAGGGGGTGCTACGGCAGCTGCCAATGCCGGTGTAAGACAGAGTTTTTTAAAGGCAAGATCATTGGAAATCTCTCTCGAGTGCCCTTTGGAAGTGCCTAAAGGTCTGGTTATTTAACCTTGGCCCGTTCTTTGTGTTTGCAGGCATGCACAATAATGCTAAACCAATCAAGTGTGAGGGGACGATGCAATGGGGATGCAAGGGTGTTATACCATAGATATTAGAATTTTTTCATTATTTGTATTTTTTATAATAATATGTACACACATTCAAACTACTACACTACTACACTACACATACTACACATACTACACATACAAAGTAACTAAACCAACTAAAACTAATATCTATGATTATATGCGCTGTAGTGGGCGTTTTGGTCGTGTGGAATATGTAATTGTCAAGTGACATGATCAACACTGAATTTAAAATGTAACACTATATCCCCGGTTCCCAGCCCTTTCGAAGTTCGTACGCGTAGGCCTATATACATCATCGCAGCGACTTTACAAACTATGTATGCTAATGTAATTACACACCTTTTGGTTTAGTTGATCGTAAACTTCATTTTCACGACGATTCGTTGTGACAACGCTGAGTTCGTGATAGGACTTCTCCAATTTCTACAATCACCGAAAAAAATACATGTAATTCCTAACACCCTACGCTACGATGTACATGTACCTCGTCAAGTTCATCCCTGGCGTCAAGTTGACCATAGCAAAATAGACGAGATTGTTTTGCAACCATCTTTCTCTTCCTACCATATTAATTAACGGACATCAGTTAATCGTAACTAATTAAAATCACGCAGATTTAATATATAAATCAAATAAACAAGCAACTTTTATTACTCCATGAATGGGGCCAAGGGAGTGCTATCATCAAAGCCTAGTCAACTTCTCCACTTTGTACATGACCCTCTCAGGCACAAGCTTGAGCTCACAGCTCCAACGATCACATGAACAAAAGCAAGCTATAAACTGCTGGTTGCAGAATCCACTAACTTTGTCCCCCTTGTGTGATAGGGCTGTAGCCATGTGCTTGAGAAAGTGTTTAACCTCTATCAACTGAAAGAACAAATGGGGTCAAGGTTATGTTTCTGCACTGCAGTATGCAGTTTTTTATCATATCAATAACTGTTGGCACTAGTGAACCTCCATCTCCCTTCAGAAAATATGTATCTATATTAAAGTCGTCAAGAAATGATCGGCTACAGAAGAAAGCTAAACAGTGCAATAACTACTGCTGGTGCATCAGGTGTTGACTTTGTGCACAGCCAAATGCTTAATTTCTTTTCTGGAGCATCACCTCGAGATATTCGGAGAATCAGTTTTTTTTGGTGCCTTCAAATGCTCCACAAAAAAATAATTCAATAACGAATTCATTTATGTCTCTCGCACAATAAAGTCATTGTAACAAATCCCTCTTTCTGAACCTTTGTCCATCTTTTTTGCCAGCATTTAGGTTATATGTTTGATTATAAAGGCTAGTACGCGCCAATGTTGATTTATATCAGTTCACCTCTACATTTTATGCCAAATGTTATTTTTTAAATCTTTTATCTTACATGTGTGCATGGCCGACATTAAAATAACAACCACATGGCAATAATCAATGTGGAAACCCTATGACACCATGTGTTCTTAGCAATCTCTATTAGTGTTGAAGGAGAAAGGAGTAGAAAATAAAAAAGTACAAGTTGATGTGTTTTGGGATAACAGCTGCTAATGAGTGTGTAGAACGTCTTAAGCAACCTATTGTAAAGAATTTATCTCCCATGAACTTGAAACCACCAATTTGAATGAAATGAACAATTAGAATCACGGGTGACAAGTACATTGGACTCTGCATGGTATTTGGATGTGAGGGTGGGGGTTAACAGTGCCTTGGTTTTGGTTAAATATTTTATGCACAATCTTATTCCTTGTACAGAAATGATGATATAAGGGGGGGGGGGGGGGGGGGGAATAATGATATTCATTTCAGAATTGCATGCACATCAATACATACACAGAATACACACAAGAATTCTACAACAGAAAAACCATTTCAGCAAACAAAATGGCAAAGCTAGCATATCATTAAAATTCAGTTGTTTTGTGGTTAGCAGGCGCAACTATTATGACATTTTCCTGTTGTAAGTTGTAAGGTTTATCAAGCTCAACAACATTTGTGCTGTATAACTGTCTCCCAATATGAGCCAGCAGACTGTTGACATTGTGATCCCTTTCATTAGGCAGTGCTACATTCAGTTTTTGACATTCTGATTGTATAGAATCAGGAGTAACATCAAGAGCCGGATAGTGGTGATTGAACCAAACTTGGCCTATCATTTGAGCATCTTCATCTCCAAGTTCTTCTACCACTTCTGTTTCCCGAGCATATAGTCCACAGAGCATTTCAGTTCGAGTTATTATCCTTCTTCCAAGGTGAGCTATAAATGGGTTGACAAGATACATTTAAAATTACATATTCTTTACTTCTGTTGAACTATTATCTTTTCTGATATAGGCAATTGCCCAATCCATATTATGTGTCATACGTGTAACATGCATCTAGCAAACAAAACGACTAGATGTACATAACTGCTTTGCAAACATGCTTTTATATAGAGGACCAGTCACATGGCTACACAAATTCATTAATCCACTTCATTATTGGTTTAGTTGACTTAATATTTTAACTATGATGCTACATCAATTAATCCAAATAATCTGGGTTGAGTTGTACAATCAATAACGGTACATAATGACTAGTACCTTCTCTTATAATTTGGTGACGTTCCTTTGTGTATTGCTCTTCCTGTTGCACCTTTAGTGCTGATAATTCTGTGAATTGTTCTTGCAAATTTGCCCACTGATTCTTAATATTGTCTCTTTCTCTTTCCAATGCCATTACATTCTCACTTAATCTTTGCAATTCGCTTTCAGTTGTGGTCAGCTGTGAAGTCAGGTCAACTATTCTATGCTCAAATTTTGGTAGCTTGGCAATTAACCATTCATCATGCTTTGTTTCTTCCATTTTATTCCTCCAAACTTCATGCTTTGCAGGACCAAGAGCTGCAGCAAAATATTCTTTTTGAAGTGTTTTTTTATCATCTTGGTAATCATTGTATGTATAAGTAGGTGGCACTTGGCGCTTTACTCCGTCTTTCTCATGAGATGAAAGTTCTGAATCTATTTTTTGACGAATCTGCTGATATAGTGAGTTAAACTTTACAGCACAGTATTCCAATGACATATCGTAGTTCCGTTTTAAATAACTATGAAGAATTCCACCGACCACACACTTTGTTCCAGTTGACGTATCAACCTCCTCTACAATAATTTGAGTAGTAAACTGATCTTGCAATTCCTTTTCCCATGTTGCTCTAGAATCAACAGTTAGTTTAGGTGATAAATATTTTGCTGCATCTAACAAAGCTGTTACCTTTTCCTTCAAGGTAGTTTCATGGATACTCATCAGAGCTTTCTCGCCAGAAGTTTCTTCCATTGGCAGATAGTTAAGCACTTGCCTATCCATGTCTGACTCATAACCTTTCAGCAGCTGATTTGTTATTGCCTTTAGCCTAATGCCTGTAACAGCTTCCCATGTACTGTCAAGGCATGGAACTGCATTGGGATCATTAACAGCTTCCAGATACTTTGCAATGAGGAGCACCAATGTAGGACCATCAATGCCTTCGGAGCTGCCAAATCCACTTTTGATGTGGACTTTATCTCGCAAAGATTTGAGCAAATCAGTAACACGGGATACAAATTTTTGAGATAACTGGTCTTCGTGCAATTCAATGTGCTGAAGTACATCTTCATCCACAGTTGGTGGTGGAAGTGTCAGGCAATCAAGAGAATGAAAGCATCCTTTTAAGGCCCTTGCAGTTTCATGTGTATCATCCAGAACCTCGTTAAAAAGGTATTCAACAGGAGTAACTAATTTTCCATTTCTATCCGCTGGCTGCAATGTCACATCGCGTAACAACCAAAGAAAGTCGGGAAAGTATTGTTTATATTCAGCACTGTTATCTTCATCATCTGCTTTGTTTTCATAGATTTTGATGTTCATTGCCAGCTGTGAAAAGCAACTATGCACAGAACAGAATCATGTTTCATTGTGTCATGATAACACTTCATTGATAACTTCCAAATTAACTTGCACATTTAAACTTCACACAACTATCCACATTAATCAAACAGCATATATATGGGTTGATTACAGGTATCTAATACCATGCTACATACATTTCTATTGTGACTTCAAGCAAACAATACAAGACACAAGTGTGGCCAATGATGATGGTACTGGTTATATTTTGAGAAACAACTCAGGTGGAGCTATCCTTCTATATTGTGATATGATATCTTTGGAGGGAACAATATATTTGACACTTAAAGTGTTCACACTGTTATATACCAGGGATGCATCATGCATGCATTTTTATAACTGTATACCAGTAGCACCAGTGGTATAAAAAACTGTTGTAGGAGGATCCCATTTTAAAAAACACAAAACGAGCAGCAGTAACTACATTCTAGAGCATTGCCCTCTGCTTTGAATTCTTTTTTTAATCCCATTGTGGTTGATTCCACAGCAAAACAACGCGTCGAATCAATTCTTGATTTTCAATAGATTTGTCACTTTCTGGTACAAAATTTTTACACACCTGGTACAAACTGTTAATAACAATATGTAAATCAATTGAAAATCAAGAATTGATTCTACGCGTTTTTTTTTTTTTTGCTGTGTTCCAATGCCTATGAATTATGAAATTATTCATGATTTGGGTAGTATTATATACCAGTGGACAGGAGACACGGCACCACAGGATAGTAATATGTACTTACGTGCACTTGAATGTTTAGTATTGAAGGGGACTTATAGTTGAAGGGGAAAAGTTACAAAGCCCTGATAGAGAGGCAGCAATTTTGAACCTTCGTATGCGCGTAAATAATCAGACATACCAACCCTCATGCTTTCGGCGTGAGACTCACGCATTTGAGGTTTCTCTCACGTTGTCACTCTTGAAGTTTATATATCTCATGCGCTAACAAATTTAAACTCACGATCAATAAATTGGTTACAAGTAAAGAAAAACATTCTCTAACGAGAAAGTTGGTGGGATATAGGAATTGGAGGCAATGGTGGTGTTAAAAGGAAGGGAACAAGGTTTTGAGAAAAGGGTAATGAGACAAAAATCCTATATTTAGCACTTCTTTTGGTTCTATTACATTTACACGTGCTCAATATAGGATTTTTGTCTCATTACCCTTTTCTCAAAACCTTGTTCCCTTCCTTTTAACACCACCATTGCCTCCAATTCCTATATCCCACCAACTTTCTCGTTAGAGAATGTTTTTCTTTACTTGTTTCCTCTATTTTTTAATTATCATTTTTTTTATCGATTATACTGGCAAGTTGCCCCCCCCCCACCCCACCACCCCCCCCCCCCCCCTCCGCTTCAATTACCGTCACGAGCAGACGCCCGCTTTGTTTGGGATCACTGTAAGGAACGCGGGAGAATTCTAACTCGTCGTCTGCTCTCCTCTTTGTTTGCACAATTCTAAATATACGTAAATGTCGCCATGGGAACGCTTCTATTTAACACTACGCATTACGTAATGATTACGTATGTACGTTTTAAGCTTTATTCATATCTCTGATACTTGAAGATGGCCTTCCAGGAGATTCTAAAGCGATTGGTATAATTGGCGCTCTTTAAAACCATTCCTATCCCGAGTTATACTCACCCGAGAAGACGACGACGACGACGACGACGACGACGACGACGGAGAAGATTTGGCCTGGGGACGAGGTAAAACACGAACTTTTTTGTTCTCTTGAAGCAAACGGTTTGAAGACTGGAACAAAACATTAAAATGACCGTCTTTGCCTTCTGGTTCGATAGGAACAAAGAGCTAAACTATCCGTTTCTTGGTACGCGAGTTGTACGCTGGTTGCGTTTTTTTTAATGATATTCACGACCCGGGTCAATTCCTATATAGGAACTACTATCGTAGTTCCTGATACACAGCAAAAAAAGAACGCGTCGAATCACTGATTCTTGATTTTCAATTGCTTTGTCACTTACATTCTGGTACAAAATGTTTACATACCAGTGACAAATCAATTGGAAATCAAGACGCTTTTTTTTTGCTGTGAATTAAACGAACGGGGGGGGGGGGGGGGGGGGGGGGGAAGCGTCGAAAGGAAATCATTTAGAAATCTTTGTGTGATTGAACACAAAATCACACAAAAATCATACGCTTTATTGATTTTTGTGTGATTCTCTGTTCAATCGCGCAATGATTTCTAAATGATTTCTAAACGATTCAACGCTTTTTTTTTCCCCTGTGGAGCTACTATCTTGCAAGCTAGCTTGCTTTTTTGTAAACTATCTAGATATAAATATTGTCCACTCATTCACATTCATTTGGACAAAAAAAAAAGCCCTATGCCCCTAAATGAATACTTTTTCCACGGGATTAAGTCCTTTGAGTTCAATAAATAAATCCATATACAATAATCCACATACTATACAAAAAAAAAAGTGTTACTGATAGATCATTAGACTGAGGATGGCATCTTACCCTCAACAGTTGCAAGGGTAAGGTCATGTTCGTAAATAGGGTGGCGATGTGATGACCTGCTTCCACAAATGCACAGAACAGCAGCACGAACGAAAGCACAAGAGAGTCGAGTGCGTAGCCAGCTAACTACAAGAGAATATGGTTTGTCCTGCTTGATGAACATCATGTCTGCCAAATGCCTGTAAAACGTTGAACACTCATGAGCCATTCCTCCTGTTGTACTAAAAACCAGTGGTGTAAAGACCCCATGCTTGACTATATTGTCGCTTTTTTTCCAATTCATGTCTGTGGTGTATTGCTGGCAAGTCCATGGAACGGTAGCTTGGAGCATTAGACATCAAAGTAAGCATCCTGGCCACGATTCCAAAAACCCCTGGCACGTATATCGAGACGTGAATTCTCATCAGTGTTGGCAGATTTGTGGTGAAAGCCTTCACCATTCAGTGGTTGTAAGTGAGGTTCAATGGCAACATTATGGCATACTTCTGATAACAAGGAAGCAGTGAGATTTCGTATCTCATTATGGCGAATTGTTGGAAAGCCGCCCAAGTTGCACGTCATTGCATGGTCAACAGAGAATGACATACCACAAGTACAAGATGATGACACATTTGGAAGACTCCAGCCATACCTCAAACAAAGTGCATCTCGAAATTCACCCTTATGCAGAGAGATACCAAACTCGTCCAAAGGAAGTACAGATAACCATGAGGATGCACCTTTTCCCCTACTAAGATCAACCAGTCATTGCTGCTTAGCAGATAGGTTGTCATAGATGCAATCAGCAAGGGCATTTTGTAGTTTTCTATTTTCTGAGTGAATAGATTTTTTTGTTTCAGATAATGTGGCACCAGCAGAGGGAAGTTTGTCCTCTTGTGAAATGATAAGTGCAACCAGCGGAGATGTTAGTTGTCTGGATGAGTTAAAACATTAATTGAGAAGTGCATGTTGTGGGATTTAAGATCCCCATGCCACCAAGTCTAACTGGCAAGGCAAGCAACTCTCTCTCTCTAGTTTTTAGCATGGAGGGCAACCTGTTATAGCAGGGATTAGGGTTAGTACGTCCTTTGAGTCGTTGTTTCTATCTAATTTCACATCAAGACGCGCAGCACCGCTCAACAGAAGCCCGTTATTAGCTCACGAGTGAAAGAGTCTTGGGTTATCTCAGTACTTGTCATTGTGTGATGATATTTGCACACACGTGTAAAGTTGCCCTATTTTGTGCTCATTTATGATCTGGGAAGCTTTCGAAATTGCCTGTCACTAAATGCAACACTTTCGTAAGTGATAACAGTGAAATCGACCAACCTAGAAGCAGTTACCAAGTTACAAATGGGAGCTGTCAGCTGAAGTAATAAAATAAAAACCAGTAGCGGATCCAGAGGGGGGGCTAAAATCATATTCACAATTCATTTTCACCATATATGGTACTGACAATGCCTTATATGGTGAAAATTAATTGTGAATATTGTTTCAGCCCCCCCTCTGGATCCGCTACTGAAAACTACAGTAGAATACAATGCATTGCTCATTGTATTGAATTTGTAATACCGTATATTATGTAATATTGGAAGAACGGATGGTTAGAACTAGCTAATAAGTTGGCAACTCTGTGTGATAATTAAAAAACAGCTCACTAGAAGATAAGTGCTAAAGTTAAAACAGAGATGATCTATATATTATCTCTGGTTAAAAAGAAGGATAGTTAAATTTTAGTCTCTTTTTCAAATACAAATGCAATACTATGGCTGTAGAAATGTTATCGTCAAAATTTTAAGGGTTGAGAACGTAAATGTCATATTATCGAGAGTTACGTTAGTAACTCTCATATAGGATTTGACCCCGATTATGAATGTCATTAAAAAAACGCGACCCGCTTCTAACAAGACTCCCGACGAGCGGATGGCTTACCTTGTTATCGTCGTCGTACAAGAAGGCAATAACAAGCAGTTTCGTGTTTGTTTGATGTCACAAAACAGCGTGGTTGTAGAGAACAAAACAATTTTTGAAACTCGTACCCAGTCCCACGTATTTCTCGTTCTTCTTCTTCTTCTTCTTGTTCTTGTTCTTGACCACGCATAACTCGGGATAGGAACACTTTTAAGAAATGAAAATCACACCAATGGCTTCAGAATTCGCTGGCATTTTCGCTTCTGTGGTCAAAACGTCTCGAGGCTACATGACATATATCGGTGGTTGTGTTAGCAAATCACGTATAGCTTACTGCACTGACACGACTCGGATAGGTCCTACGTCGCTCTTTATACGAAGTACTAGCAGTATACATCAAATGTGTACGGTCTGGGCACTACACGTAGTGGTAATTAACTTTGGCGGTTATGTATTTTTAATAACGTGCACGTGCGTACTATAATCATTCGATCGTTGTAGGTTTGACGCTCTTTGTAACTTAGTGAAGTTTTTTTTTTTTTTCAAAATGCCTTCATGCACGTCAGGAAAAGAAGAAAGCCAAACGACGAGCATAGTACCTCAAAACTAGAGACGACGTATTAGATTCAGCCCGAGCGGAACTACAAAGCAGAGCCTGAAAAGAAGCGGGCCTCTCAAACATGAAAACTATCGAGCAGAGCCTGAAAAGAAACGGATCTCTCGACGCGCAAGGTATCGAGATGCGATTAGTAGGGGGGGGGGGGGGGGGGGGGGGGGGGGGGGGAGAGGGTGCTGTCTGCTTCTGGCCCGATACAAAATGCGTTTGTGGGTTCGATCGCGCTGGGGCGACAATTAATAACCTCTCTTCTATTTCGGCCGCCCCTTAAAAGCCCCCTCAGATCCTGAAAAGGAACGGACCTCTCGACGTGCAAGGTATCGAGCAGATCCTGAAAAAAGACAGCGATATTGCCATAGTCCTAAACGTGCATCTCGCTCGGCGAAAAGAGTGAAGGTCACTCAAAGGTATGTCGTACCTTTACTACCTCCCTCTCATATCAAGATGGATTACTTAACATGCTATACGGCTCATAATCGGGTATGAATAAAAATCAATGAAACAAGTAAATAAAAACATTCTCTATGAGAAAGTTGGTGGCATATAGGATTTGAAGGCAATGGTGGTGTAAAAAGGAAGGAAACAAGGGTCTAGTAATAAGGGAAAATGGAATAGTCCTATATTTAGCACATTTCTATATGTAGGATATAGTATGTTGTTCGTGTGCTAAATATAGGACTATTCCATTTTCCCTTATTACTAGACCCTTGTTTCCTTCCTTTTTACACCACCATTGCCTTCAAATCCTATATGCCACCAACTTTCTCATAGAGAATGTTTTTATTTACTTGTATACTTAATGTCCATGCCGTGCTGCAGCCAGGCGCTCTCTCTGCACACAAACACCCCCCCCCCCCCCCCCCCCCCACACACACACACACACAAACACGCACACCACACACACACACACACACACACACACACACACACACACACACACACGCGCGCGCGCGCGCGCGCGCACTTTGTATCACGAACATCGCACGTACGAGCCTTTGCTTAGGGTTAATGAATAATGGTCTGTGTAGGAGACTAGCTAGCTGTCTCAGCTTACAGTTCGCGATGAAATAAGCGATGAAAAACACTGAAAACCCGAATTATATTGTGTATATTATACCGTCCGCATTGCAGGCTTATGTTGTTTATTGAATGGTCTTGCTCACGGGCACTTTTTTTGCATAGTGACCTGAATCAGCCCTGCTGGCTGCACTGCTGATTGTTATAACTGGCCTGATACCTCCGATGATTTGAAACTTTGTCTTAATTATTAAAAGCGTCAGAACTGTTGTAGCCATGTAAATGTATTTACACGAGACCATAGATTGACCTATAGGGTTATTAATCTATGATGCAACCGGTAATCGTCATAACAAGCATGGCAGGTTACGTTTAGGCTTTTAGCTAATGACATGCCTCATGGCTTATGTTTTGCCCTCTAATGGTCTTGTCATTCCACGCCTGATATATTACACTACTGTTTATGCAAGAGTAACTCAATGCTGTGGAATGCGTTTGCGGTTAATGTTCAGTAACGCTGGCGAGGCTCCAAATTTTACAATGCGTATACATAACGACTAACCTCATCTTTTCAAGGTCGCTTTTGTCCGGCACCCTCATCGAATTGTATATGAGGAAGGAGCTTATTAACACTGCCAGCACCAGGATGCGAATATCTTCTGATCCGTTAGCAACGGGTGCATTAATGCCTTCAGTGTCCAAACAAACCATTGCATAGTCACCAAAGTCCAGATATGTTGTTCCAAGCCATATTCCCAGCGTCTGTGCATTGAAAGTGTGACCTAGCTTAAAAATATCCGGCGCACCTAACATCTTAGAGAGTATGTAGGACTTTCCGGTTCTGTACGGACCGCAAATCGCAAGCACAGCAATTGGCTTTTTAATCGAAGCTAAGAGCTCCAGCGTAGTTTGGCAGAGGGCGAGTTTGTTCCTTTCGCCTGGCTGCAGTCGCACTTCATTTCTCATCCTGTCGTATCGAGCGTTGTCGGGAATCACTAATGGTACTGACGATGGCAAGAGATCGCTTCCCGGGACTTCAAACTGACGAACGCAGTATGTTGCCATTTAATAGCACAATGATGACAGTGGGGTGCACTCAAAATGTATCTCTAGTCGCGTACTCCTACGGATACGAACGTCACAAAGTTATCCGGAACTATAAGCCGGTGGGTGCGGGGGCGGGGCGGGGAGCGAGTCTTTTCATGGTCACATGACGAGTGGGCATTAATTGCTTTATTGTCCGCCATATTGGTGCTCGGTTTACTATGGACTTATGCTCGGTTTTGGTACTCGCGCTCCTAGGGCACAAGTAAAAATCATATTTTTACAAATGTTAGTCATGTGTTAGACCACAATAATACATATTTAAACGACACTCTGAAGTAATGTTACCATAGATATTAGAGCCCAAGGAAAAGTGTCTTGCATGGTCATGCATGTTTCATGCATGATGTTTCATGGTATGCATGGAGCTACTTTTCAAGGTGCTAGAAGCCATGCATTACCATGCATGGATCATGCATGCTAATCTTGAATGGAATAATTTGATTAGATTAATTGTGTTTAGTAGCAAGTTTTAAAGTATAGCCCATAACAATTTTTAATGTAAGAAGTCTTTCATGATCGATTATAAATGTTTGATGCCAGCTATTCAGACATGCATGAACATGCATGATCCTTACTATCCAGCATATATGGTGATAAATGTGGATATGCCTTTGCAGAAAGATCTAAGAAGTACCACATGTGCCTTTTAGCAACTTTGTTTAAAGTAAGTGAAGGAAAGTGATGGATATTGACATGATAATAGAACAATACATGTTGTAAAATACATTCAACTTGTGCTCAGACTTTGAACATTAATGATGTTCATACTTATTTGGTTCCTTGATAGCATATGATTTATTATGTACCTGAACTAATACAGCTCTCGTAATTATACTAGAGATTGAAATTATGGTCTCACATTCTCCATCAGTGACTTCAACAAACAAGTCACATGCACCTAAAATGTCCTCATCTTTGTACACCTTAAGGGTGTCTCTACAAGCTGGACCAGCAACAGACAGTAATGATTGTGTCTTAACCTTGAATGGTTTCACTATAGCACTAGGAGGGTTCATCTTGATGAATCCCAATATTTTACCATACCTCCTCTTGCCATTAGTGTCTTTGTAATAGCATACAGAACTGTCGCGTTTTGCTGACTTGCTGAAATTTTGAGCATAAAAGATAAGTCCATCCTTTAACAATTTTCCATATATGTTGAATCCTTCAGTACTATATTGAAAGGAAGTTGGAATAAAATACACATGTTTTTCTACTTCTTCAAGATCAGATGGCATGAAATGACTGCATTCATTAATGAAATTCATAGTTATGTTATCTTCACACTGAGCAAGTTTATGGTGCACAAGTTGCAATGTTTGCTCAACTTCAACATTGAAAATTATTTGATTCAAAACTTGGTTTTTTGAATGTGAAAGGTTCTTAACAATTCCATTTTTGTTTTCAAATCCAAATGCAGAATGAGTCCATAAAGGTCCCCACAGACGAGCATAGTGTGTTAAATGCAGAAGTAGATGAGCATTGATAGTACAGTTCACTTCCCCATACAGTTCAGGCAGGAGAGAACAAAAATCTTTAAGCATTACTTCAGCTGCATCAATCTCGTTCCTATTTAAATCTTGCTGAAGAAGTAAATGCATCGCAGATACTAATAGAGCATAATGATGATAGTAAAGTGGAGAAAGTTTATTAAGAAGGAGTGGAAGAGAGTAAAATAGTACCCAGTTTCGAAATTCAGATGCCTTCCAGTGCTTTCTATGTTTTGAAATACTTCGAGGGGCCCTGGTAAAGTCATGTGGTGGCTTCAATTTTACAAATACAGAATCTATAGAATTCAATTCAGCTCCTAGATAAATAGCTTTCATATGGTTTGACTTATCAAACCAACAGTTCATTAGTCTCTTTATAATACCTTCAGGACCTGCATGCATGTAATCAATAGGAGTACCATCAATGAGGTTAAATCCAATAAGTTGTGATAGTGGTGAAGTACACAAAACACCTTGTTCAGATGTACCAGTGCGTTCAACCTCTACTGCAATCTCACACATCTCCCCATGAGTTCGCAGTGCATATTCATGGTCTGGAAGATAAATACGTGACCCATTTCTTAAACGTTTTCCAGGGTGAATGCACACAGGACATCCACAGATGCCATTGAATTGTTTAATGCCCATTACTGGGGCTTTAGCAATTGTGTCACATATGCAGGTCAGCACTTTAATATGAACTACCTTTAGACCTTCATGTGTATGAATTTCAATCCCATTAGAATGCAAGGAATTTAATGCGTCAACAACTGGCTCGAACAATAGTTGCATTGAAGGTTTCGTTGGACCACACCATAATGCAAGCAGCATAATATTGGCTGAGTTGTTTCGAATTGATGGTGGCAAATTCAGTATCACTCCATAAACTGGCCAAAAGGTCATTGATGACGATTTAAAAAGCGGAACTCCATCTGTAAAAATGCTTAGACCAAGATTGCCCTTAGCAGAAAAAAAGATATCATGCTGTTTAATACCATCAGCTGTCCAGATATCACTGATGGTATTTGTTGTGTCATGGATATTAGGAACTGTTATTTCATTCCAATGATCTATGAAAAGGATAATTAACATTATAGTGTAACTGGTATCATAACTTACTTGATACAATGGTTTGGAGAGCTTTGCTAATGGGTATGTGTGCAAGCTGACCAACATTGCCTTGTAGAGTACCACATTTGTCACAAACATTTAAACTATCTTCAACAATAGATGAACACTTACAACAAACCTTTTTCAAAATTGTCTTGGTGTTAAATTGTTTAAAGAACTTTTTAGCTTTGTAAAAACTCTTTGGAAGTAGGTTTGGTTCGGGACACAACACTTGAAGAAGTTTAAGAAGCCCATCAATAGCTGTATATGGCACCTTATTTGCTATAGCATACTGCATAATTGAACAGTATGCCCCTAGTACACTAACTCTGGCATGATCATAAATAGGCTGCTGTAACCATTTGTAGTCGACATATGCATCAATTTGAAGTGAGTCAGGACCACTCTCCATGCTTTGATAATCTATAATGTAGTAATATGTGTAGCATAGAAATCTTTAACCTTATATATACCTTGAATGGAATGAAGAACATCATCAAATACAGCATCAAAATTCATACCACAGTCAGATGCAGCCACAAAATGTACAATGGAAAGATGCAGCTTTTTGGCATGCAGTGTTGCATGTGAATTTAATTTTAAAAATACTATACAATGACCTACCATGAGAATCAAAAGAAGTACTTGGAGGGGCTATAAGTGCATCTGATGTCAAAGGAAGTTCAACAGATGGATTCACATATAATTCCACATGCATGCACCATGTACTAAGATTTCACAATGAGAATGGTATTAGTGGTACATGTACCTAACGCTGAAGCAGCTGCACCTACAGTTGATGTAGCAATATCTGCAAAAATTCTCTGCTCTGCATGCAATAAGCTGAAATGAAATTATCATTCACATTTATGTTGATCAAGTAACATACCACTATAAATGTTATAATAAATGTAGGGGAATTGATGATTATAATAAACAATTCAATGAGCATTAAATGTTTACATTTGTGTTGGATGTAGCTGTCCAAATGCATTATGCTGATGCATGGCACTATAGACAATATATATGCAGAAAGTTGTACTAGCATTCGTACAAAACTCCTCAAAGCTTACTGCTTTTTTCTCCTACTTGATACAGTGGATTTAGGTATCCTCTTGTAGGAATTCCTTAAATATAGCTTATACTGACCTCTGGATCGAGACATCTCTTTCAATGAAAGACTGAAAATAAAAAAATGGTGACCCATATCATGCTAAATGAATAATTATACACCTAGTTAGTACACAGTCAATGTATGCATGCATCTAGCACAAGCTTTTAATCAACGCGCGTGTGTCCTGATATTGTTGGAAGTTTTTACATGCAGGGAAAAAAATAATAATGGCATCCATGCATGATGAAATTCACTTCTATGAATTTAATAACCGTGTCACGTGCAGTCACTTGAAAAAGAAACGTGCTCACGATCACGATCCAATAATGGCCACACTTGGGAAGCGTTGTCGACAACCCAGCAGTAAGCTCCGTGAAACGCTTGAAGAAATTAACCCACTGGATGAAAACAGTTAGTGGTTATAACGTACAAGAATACAAACATGAATATACATTGTGGCTTTTATGTTGTGTGACAAACGCTGGCTTCAGCTGTGAATGTACAAGTGTATACACACAGAATGTCAAGTACATGCAAATATGTAATCACCAATTAACACAGGTTTGCATCTCTAGGCGTATATATATATATATATATATATATATATATATATTTAAAAACATGATATGTGATGCGCTGATCTGTACCATATATGGATAGATAGTTATGTACCTAGCTGAATTGTCCGATTTTTACGCTCTAGCTGCCAGCTGGCTGACGAAATAATACGTTGTAAAAAGTTCCACTGTGCGTGTGCCCGCCAAAACAATTACACGTACAACGATCATTTTATACAGTCCGTATAGGTAAATATTATTATTATTCGCGGCCGCCAGCTAGTTGTAGCATGCAATAGCTAGATGCAACGGAGCAGTACCCGCAACAGCCACCATGCATGGCGGCCACACTTGTTTAATTTGCATGCTATGTAATCAGGTACAGGCACTTATGCATATACTGATGTATTGATGTATTGTACATCAGGAACTGTTATAGTGAAGTGTGCACAAACTGGCGAATTCAAGAAAGTTAAAATTGCCGCACTACTGAAGCCCAACCTCATCCCAATTTCAAAAAATGATTTTAATGAAAGAGCTGATCTCTTGCTCAGTGATCATGGAAAAGAATATCCTGTTCAGTTTGTATCATTTTGTGGTATGACATTTGGTGCATATATGCATTGTATTATTTTGTATTATTTTATTCAGAAAAAAGGAAGAGTTCAAAATCCTCATCTGCCCATGCTTTGGAATCTGCTGCTCCAGCAGAGAATCAGGTGTTACATGTAGTTGAAAGTCAGGCAGGTCGATTGCTAATGAGTGGGGAAAGTGAAGAAGCAGACTCACCATCCGGATTTGGGAAGAAAAAGTCGTGCCGACTGAACAAAAAGGTACTTAAAACTGTATCTGATGTTCTTAAAAAAGCCAAGGGAACAGCTGTGTTGCAAGTAAGATTTGCATGTGCTTGATAGAATGCAAACTTTATGTTTATATTATTACATGCAGGCAGATCATGTATTGGCAGAAAGTCAGGCAAGTAAATTGCAATTGCGAGGTGAAAGTGAAGAACCAGGTCCATCTTCAATGTCTGGGCCCCGGGTACTTGGAAATGGTCTCAAAAAGGCCAAGGTAACTGTTGTGCAGCATGTAAGATTTGCATGTATATGTACATGATCAGAAAATACAAACTTCATGGTTATATTACGTAGGCAGATTATGGCAGGTCATCTGAACCCGACCCATATAGAAAAACTGGACATTCAATTCCTGCAGTATGTTAAATATCTGGTTCACATGCAGTGACATATTTAATTTAAATTCCAGCCTCTAGAAACAAGATTACAGTCTATAGAAAATGAGCTAAAAGAAATAAAGAATATTTTATTGAAGGCATGCAAGTGATGTTAATCATTTTCATATAATTATGCAATTCCTAAAATATAGGAACCTTGTCAAGATGGATCAGATGGCATAGACTTGAGTCAAATAAACACTGAAACACCATATACAACTGCACTAGGACTACTAGATGCAATGTTTACAAAAGAGGAACTGAGCAAGTCACTGGTTTTTCAATCAAAGAGAAGTTCAAAACCAGCATTGCCTAAGGAAAAAATGAAGAGGCTTATTGGTATGTGAAATTTGAGATCATCTATTAATTAAAATAATATATTATCATTTTTAGACTGTGTCAACAAACGTTTTGGTCCGAATAGTTTAGATATAAAGATCTTGAAAAGGAAATGTAACCAGAAGTGTCGTGAAGCAGCAAGGAATTAAAAAAAAATTGACCAGCTCAAGTCGATACAGAATTCAGAACAGGAACACTCAGAACAAGAGGATGATAACACTAGCACCCTTGAAGACAATGAAGAACAGTCCACCAGCTGTTCCAGTGAAACTGAGATAGGCGACCTGGGCCAAGAGTAATGAGGAACATATTACATGTGCTGTACTGCGGCAATTAAGTATCTTTCTTGAGTACTTTTCCTTGTTATGCATTTTGTATTCGTACTACGAAATTAAAACTGCATTAATTGATCAGCCAGACGTGGGGCACAAAACATGCATGTGCATGGGATACACGCATGCAAACAACATGCATGATCATCCATATAACATGCATAATACATTCATGGAACATGCATGATCATGCACACATCATGCATAATACATGCAAGATCATGCATGAATCCTTGCAAGATTCATGCATGAAAAGTACGAATTTAATGCGTGTTCCATGCATGATAAAAGGCAAGATTCATGCATGATTCTTGCAAAGTTTCATTGCATGATCATGCATGATCTTATTCCTTGGGAGTAGTCTAATACTTAAACACCAATATGGCTAGAAGATGAATGCTATTAAGTCATGCGATGAAAGAGCTCTATAGCGAAAATCCGAAATTTTTTTCGTATCAATCTATGTCGATCGCGCACAATTTTTTATGCATACACTGTTAAGTTTAGTCCTCCGATCGAAGCGATTATGCGCACACCGGCAATATTATCAATTGCAGCGGCGTAGGAAGGAGTTTAAAAGTGGGGGGGCAAAGTTCAATGGTCATCATGGCGGGAGAGCGGTGCCCCTCCCCCAGCCAGCTAGGAGAGTGCTGTATGCTTCCGCATTGGGGTCTGGGGCTGTGCCCCAGAAGCCAACGCTATTTGCATCTAACGACGATACAAAACTACACTAGAATCAGTACAAATTACGCATTTATCTGTAGTATCGCTGGTGTAAAAGTGGGGGGGCATGGTCCCCCTACTTTTAAAAGTGGGGGGGCAGTTGCCCCCCCTGCCCCCCCCCCCCCCCCCCCCCCCTTTTCCTACGCCACTGAATTGTTAATTCCTGGGGTGGTCGTCTGGTCTCGTATCCAGACCCTTTAGCAGCGAGAAAGTTTACGTGACCAGTGGGTGTACCGTAATTAGATTGTGGCAATGAAGCACAGAGATTCTAGTTAGTCTTGGTACCATTGCTTTGCATTAGTGCTTGACACCCTACGTGCATGCTTGGCTACATGCATGAGATTTTGGAGAATCACCCGTTTTTCAAAACAGGTACGCAAGCTAGCATCACGCTAGCTTGTTTACTATGAAAAACGTGTGATTCTCCAAACGTTCACTAAGCTTTCTCTGTATAAAGAGACCATCTTGCAAGGTCCTGGAGGTTTTTTTAATCGCCTTCGGATAGTGAGTTACATTCTCGTATAGTAACGATGAGAAGACGAGATATACATCAAGCACGCATGTACAGGGCCGTAGCCAGACCAAGGGAGGGGGAGGGGTTGCGATCGGTATGCGTGACCCCTGTTCTTAAATGCAGACGAATTGTATTATTAAACAGGCAGCGGTATGTTATGAAACGCACATGTACATTGAATTCATGCGTAACAAGTGTAGTCTCTTACCAAGACCATATGACGTAAGCTTTATCGCATAATGTATAATGCTACGTACAATGGGGTCTGGGAACTTTTTCTGCATATTATACATAATAATCGTAACAACATTCCGTGGCGTCTCAAATTTCTCAATTATTACTTCGGCCTTTTCTAAGCTTGCAGGTCGCCTTTCCACCAGGCTAAACGAACTCAAGTCCAAGACCATCTTCGGACTATACAGCCGCCTAGGGTTGGCCTTAGTGAGAGCCAACTGCAGAGCCATCCTGTCTAGGTTAACTTGACTGTAAGGCCACATCAATTATGTAATAATTATTATGTATCTTTACAGTACAGTGTAGTAGTTTGAATGTGTAAACTGAGTTATTGAATAATAATTATATGTCTAGGTTAACTTGACTGTAAGGCCACATCAATTATGAAATAATTATTATGTATCTTTACAGTACAGTGTAGTAGTTCGAATGTGTAAACTGAGCTATTGAATAATAATTATATGCAATAAATGCTATCAACTGGGTAATTTTAGGCAGTATCGATATATTTAGGAATGTTTTGAAAAATCTTGTGACGTAAACAATGTGACGTATGGCACGCTATATTGTGACGCATCGCTTGCGGTGCGGAATGATTCGATGCAAATTTGTGCCAGATCCGTTTTGGAAAAAAAAAAAAAAAAAAAAAAAAACACAAGGCTTCTAGCAAGCAAAACATCGATACATGTCAAACAATGTTTGATCGACCTTGTATGCCAGACTCAGGGTGAATCCTCACAGCTTTTGGACAACGGATAGCTTGCCCGAGTGGGTATAGCTAAAACCATGAGAAGGAGCAGGCTACCTAAAACCAGGAGCAGGAGCAGGAGTTGCTACCTAAAACGGAGCAGGAGCAGGAGATGCTACTTAAAACCAGGAGCAGGAGCAAGAGTTGCTACCTAAAACCAGGCGGCGGAGCAGGAGCAGGAGTTGCTACCTAAAACCAGGAGCAGGAGCAGGAGTTGCGCTACCTACAACCAGGAGCAGGAGCAGGAGTTGCTAACTGGTGTCGGCCACACGATCGCTTAACACTCGACTTCCACACGTGCTGCCTAAAGGTATGGAGCAGGCGATAACCATTCCTGTCAGTAATGGTTGTTATGAGAATCTTGATTGCGATCAACTGCTTGAGATCCTCCATGTAGCAGCGGCGGTGGAGCCCATACATGATAGGGCAGTAGCCCTACCAAAGCCTAGTCTCGTACCCAGACCCTCAATCCCACAGCTGTGGATGGTTACATCACCCACGTAGTGGTGATGTAATCCATCCGCAGCTGTGGGATTGAGGGTCTGGGTACGAGACTAACTAAAGCCTCCGATGTTTTAACATCTGCATTCAGTATACGGCTCGCGGCACGCAGTAATTAAATAGTGTACCTGCATCACGAAGTTTAATTTAGCTAGCTTGAATCAATATACCCGACCATGCACCATTTAGCCCTCCCAAAGGTTTTACCCTTCCACCGCCGCTGGAATGTATCTACAAAGTATCGAGATTCAGTTGCCCAAGCTCCGTCAGTGCTACCAAAGGAAGGGGAAGGGTATCTGTTTGATTTAGGCCCCAACAATGCATCGTGGGAGCAGATGAATTATTGGCAGCGTGATGGTAGTATAAGTTCATTTAACCCTCCGACTGATGAGTTTGTACGCAATTGCATTCATGTCGGATTGCACGCTCATGCACCTGAGTTCGCATTGCTTAGTAATCACTAATGAAGTATCATTCACCGTGCCAGGATTAATGGTTGTTTATTATTTACCTGAACTCGTTTTTTCATTTATATATTACAATATTAACTTTTCTCGGCTTTCCAATCCACCAACCGCTCACTCTAGATGTGATCATCATCATCATCGTTAGGTGACAAAAGGGGTGTATACTATAATATATGAAGTGAAAAGAGGTCAAATGCAATTAATAGTGACCAGTTACCACAAGGAGGAGGTAATATGCAGTTTCATCGATGGGGGTACTGGGGCTTCTCACGTTTTTTCACACTGCACTACATGGAGACCACATGGTGTTTCTGGGTTTGCACATAGGAATTCTACGAAAAGATTAAGACCATTTAAACGATCATCTCCATATGTAAAAGAAAAGGTGAGGCTTGCTGTTTCAAGATAGCTAATTATAATTAATGACATCACATCCCTCCTAAACAGATCAATGGTGAGAATCTCATGAAGCCATGCAGACAAGTGTACCAAGATAATAATAAACAGTGATGGAGGACCTAGGCGTCCAGTATATACACCACGTGACTACAAACAGGTAATCCCTATCTTAAGGATTACAAAAATGTGTGTGTGTGTGTGTGTGTGTGGATAATAACATGTACAACCGTGAAAATAAATCGTAATGTGAAATAAATAATATTGAATTTCAGAATCAAAACCTTGTATGGTATTAATTGTTACTGCATTACTGGTATTAATAGTTATTGTCATTTCACATGTGCCATATCGTTTATTAGGTTAGAGATGAGACTAAACGGGAGCATCATTTATCACATGATGCCCTGTACAATGCATAGCTCAAGCTGCAATTACAGCAAGTAGAGTGAAACTTGTGCACTCCTATATCATGCACGTTCCCTTCCCCCATGACATTTCACATATTGGTTGCGTCATCTGTTGTGCACGCCACTGTCATCAACTCAACCCTCTAGATCCATCACATAGCACATACATAACTTCCCTATAGCTGTTCATAACACACACACAGAGCGGGGGCCAACACACATGTTAATTTAGCAGGGTGGGCCCACACACCTGCATGGAAAAAACCTCTGTGGGCAAACCCATTGGAAAAATCCACACAGTAGGAAAAAAGACCAATCATTATCCGCTCACACACAACCTAAACACACAAATAAGTCCCAATGTTCCATCGACAACACTCTCCAATACTGCTCCGCTTCCTGGGATAGTAAGTCTTCGCGCTTAGACTGAACTGCCTTGCCCTTGCCACATGAATGCTGTCCTCCCATGCAGTGAAGTGCCAATTTTCTCCGCACATCCTTAACCAACAATTAGGAGAGAAGCAGAGGGCAAGGGGGGGGGGGGGGGGGGGGCACAGCAGCGATGCACACTTGCACAGACGCCTAGATTGAACCCAACTGAACTGACAGACAATATATACCACACTACACATGGCCAAAATATGCGTACGCATCTCATCACCTACTTAACAGCTGAACACATGGCTATTGCACCATCTCTCACCTAGCACCTATACTCAACAGCTAAGCACACCTATACTCAACAGCTAAGCACATGACTATTGCACCACCTCCCCCTCCCTCACTCCACACTATCCAATTATAACCAATGGGTCATTACACTTTGCTACATTCATATAGGAGCTTATTTTCTGTCTAATTCGTTCCTCAAACGACAGAAAAGTGTATCTCCTATATCATGCACGTTCCCTTCCCCCATGACATTTCACATATTGGTTGCGTCATCTGTTGTGCACGCCACTGTCATCAACTCAACCCTCTAGAAGTTACAAAGAAAGCATACGGCGCGCTACACAATCGGCCTAATCTTCGTACATTGGTTGCCCGCAATGCATTACATGTAACCGGCCAACACGCAGCCTCTAACAGGGCAACACGCCGCCATCCAACAGGCCAACACGCGGCCATCTCCGGTATACCCAACCGTCTAACATGCCAACACCCGGTAGCCACCCCACCGTATTCTGACGCACTGACAGCACACACGGCACCATAGCAGTCCACTTAACCCCGACAGGCAGTACCTTCACTAAGTAACATGCGGCAATCTAACCTGCACTCGTGCATTCAGTACATGTATATTATACTCGCTCAAACTTTTCTTTTTTTTTTTTTTTTTTTTTTGTTGCACATGCGCGTGATCATACCAATGCATGCTAAATCATTCAGTACCGTTCAGAGTACTAACACACTTACACGCTTGGCCCGGGCACCGCGACCCTCGCAGTGGCCGACTTCGGGCAGTATCTGCTCAGATGGCCGATCTCTCCGCAACTGTAACAGGGACCAATCCTCCCTGGGGGAGCCGCGCCATGCCTCCTTGTCTGTTGAGCCAGGTCTCCCATCAGCGGTACCGGTGCGGCATCGGGTGTTGCGCACCTTGCTTCTTCTTTGTTGCTCTCTTAGCTGCTTCTTTTTCCGCCCTCGACAGCCTCTTCTCATCGTTGGAGTCCAGCGCCAGCTCATCGTTCTCGTACGCAGCGATCATGTTCCAACCATGCTCCGATCTATCCGCGATATTTATTAGCCTCAATCTGTGTGCGAGCAATGCTTCTCCTTCTTTTAGCCCTTTTAGTGCCGCTGCGACCCTCGTCCCCTCCACTTTCTCGATTTGCCAGGCTGCATCCCTTACGTGCTCCAGCACCTCCTCCACGAACGTATACTGCGCCGCATTTCCTGGTCGTCGAAAAGCATGTGGTCGCTCTTGCCTGGCACGTTTGACGGCCAATCGGATAAGTTCCTCTTTCTGACCCGAGATTTCTTCCTTAAATTCTCGCAACCCCGTCATAAATTCAGTCATCTGAGTTAGGACGGCTTCCGCTTGCGTGTGCGCCTCCTCCGCCTGGTTGCCTTCTTCGCGATTAGCCATTCGATCTTGTACAGCACAGCAGCGATGCACACTTGCACAGACGCCTAGATTGAACCCAACTGAACTGACAGACAATATATACCACACTACACATGGCCAAAATATGCGTACGCATCTCATCACCTACTTAACAGCTGAACACATGGCTATTGCACCATCTCTCACCTAGCACCTATACTCAACAGCTAAGCACACCTATACTCAACAGCTAAGCACATGACTATTGCACCACCTCCCCCTCCCTCACTCCACACTATCCAATTATAACCAATGGGTCATTACACTTTGCTACATTCATATAGGAGCTTATTTTCTGTCTAATTCGTTCCTCAAACGACAGAAAAGTGTATAAATGGAGCTAGGGTTGTTACAGACACTGAAGGCATTTCTCCATATGCTGTTACATTAATCCCAAAGGAAACGTGTACATGCAGTTCAACCAAAACTTGTTTCACATTAAAGCATGTAGACTAATGGTTGGATTGCCACCACAATTACTCGGTGGTACAAATATAATGGAATTGCAAAGGATTGATCACAGGAAGAGGGAGAGACCATCTGGAAAGTAATAGCTACTCAATCATGACTTTGGTTAACCTGTACAAATGAAAGGTATGAAATTAAAACACATAATGTACCTACATGTAACATGTGTTTTGACTGCTGAAGGCACATTCTTGAACAACAAAATTGTGTATATATATTCAATTAACTTATATACTTCTTTCATTCAGACACAAAATCTTCCAGTGTATCTCATAAATCAAAACACAGGTTGAAAACTGTATGTTGTATTACCTCTTTTTTTGTTTAGTATGGGACATGCTGGAGAATTGCATTTCAAGATGATGTGAAATTTCCAAATATGAACAAATATCTGCAAGATATTAGAATATTCTGAACCAAAAACATTTTTTTTCCCAACTGGTTTTCAGTGGTAGAACTGACTGAATATGGTCAAGCATGATAGTTTTTCCTTTGTAAATATCTCCTTCTAACATTGCATACAAAGCAGTTTTGAGTGCTTTTTCAGGTGGCTGTTACCAATGCATTGGATAAAAGCTGCATTTTCATAACAATGAAGGAGAAAAATGGTTAAAATAGTGTCTGAAGTACAGGTATTTGTGTACTTTGAATGTGCCCAGGGAACAGTTGAAATGAATTTGGCACATTGGACACACAAAGTCATGGGTGCACTTAGGTACCTTAACATCAGATAGTCGAAGACAGAAATGATGGAATTCGAACCAGTTTTTACATTTGAAAAATACACGACTAGTAAATTCTTTTTGTTTTCCCACGAAATCGCTCGGGATGTACTGCCCTCAATCCATGGTGACCAACAAATGCATATAAGTGGGACAGTTTCCAAATTTGTTTTGCAAAATGGTCCCCTGGCATGTGTAATCGTTATACTATCATCACCTTCCATAAACTTCTTGTTTTCATGCAATAGGGTGTCTTATCTCGAGACGATTGGGTCTTGGTCTTTATACTTGCAAGCAATGTAAATCAGACCGGCGAGCAATAGTTCTTGTCTTGTGTCGGAAATTTGGACTCCACTGTGCCTTGCTAAAAACTTATCACAGCTCTGATCAATTACATCCTCAGATCGGCCTGCTCCTGTTCTAGGCCAGTAACAAATCTTGCTCCTGCTCCTGGTTTTAGGTAGAGACTTCTGCTCCTCCTCCTGGTTTTAGGTAGCAACTCCTGCTCCGGCTCCTAGTTTTAGGTAGCAACTCCTGCTCCTGCTCCTGGTTTTAGGCAGAGACTCCTGCTCCTCCTCCTGGTTTTAGGTAGCAACTCCTGCTCCTGGTTTTAGGTAGCAACTCCTGCTCCTGGTTTAGGTAGCAACTCCTGTTCCTGCTCCTGGTTTTAGATAGCAACTCCTGCTCCTGGTTTCAGCTATACCCTGCCGGAGTTGCTTTTTTATGTCACAAAGTTTCTGGCAATCAAAGATGCACTTGAAGCCAACCGACAAGAACTTACTAGTCTTAATAATCCATGGCCGCAAACTTCAACGAGGATGAAGTGAACTTATTTTTTACATGATTATTACATCTCATACCAGCCCACAGCCGAATAAGCAACTCTATTTACATCTATATGTACATGTAGCACTACATACTGGGTTCAAGTAATAAGATTGACCACTGTCTGATAGAGCTGCTGAATACAAAAAAGAAAGACTGAACATTGTAGACATATCCATTGTAATGTACATGCTGCCCACGACCTTCATATATTGTATGACTCATGCTTGTAGTTGACAACATGCTATTGCCACAGAAATGTTTGTCTTGACTCCTTTCATAGCTGATCACAACAAACATACAGTCATCACCAATTTATAGGCAATTGCGATCTGCTCTGCATGCCACATCCTTGGATGTAGATTTTTATGATGTCAGATACTGGACCCATGAATACCCTCTGCTGCACACCAACACAATCCACACCCATGCGAAAAGCTATATAGTGCACACAACAGTTATCAATGGAGCTTCTGGTCTGGAGAAAGATTTAATGATAGCCTCTTGAACATCTTTCTGTGCTATGCATGCCTGTGTAAAAGCCTACTAATTGAAATTGACGCGACAGATCTGGTGCACCTATTGCTTCAGTAAACTCCTTCTGAAGAAAATATGATACATAAGGGCATACTTCTCACACCGTCAGCAAAATACTATTACTCTGGACATATTGACTCCTTCTTTTTGAAGTTGCTTTACCACTGGTGAGAATTAATGCATCATCTACATTCATGATGTCCTTCACAGAAAATCACATGTTTCTTTGAATAGTTATTGAAGCAATAATGGTATAGATGGGTTGTTACTTTTTTCCGTGTAGCTGCAGTAGCTGTGTAGCTGTCAGAGCCATAACAAAAACATTGGCTGGAATAAGAGTCCTAAACTCACCCAAATGTGAAGGCTCTAGCTGATCTAAAGTAGTCTCCTCTATAGGACATGAAAATCATTTGTTAATGCTTCACATACCACTGAGTGATGCATGCAGTGTGCCTTGTCAATCACTGCAAAAGCAACTATAATTTACTCGAAATCTCTGCATGCATGCATCTTAAGTTCCGTAAAAGCATTTCGGGATTAACCAAGATGAGCTGGAACTGTCCATCATATCTATAACCCCTATGCAGCCATCGTTACATCATCTGTATCTCTCCTGCATGCCACAAACGCTGCTAATATTCCGTGTGAACTAAACGTGGCAACCTATAGTTATGGTACGAACGCTTTCGATGCATACAAAAACACACTTATCTGATCTTTCATTAGAGCCTTTAGAGGTGAGACACAATTGCTATTTGCTCCTGTTTGCTTGCGAAGTAGGTCGAATGACCACGGTAGTAGGGCGTAACAGATTGATTTGCCGCTTCCAGTAGGCCTATTTACAAACACATAATGTCCTTCTATACAAATGATTTGGTAGCACTAAACTGATGTGCATGGTCTGAGAATTGGAGAATTAAACCTTCGAGCTGCGTTTAGAATGGCATCCATGTTGAGGTAGGAATGCTGTTATCCTATCATTATGTAATCAATCTACATCACGGCGTATCTGTGAATTGATTGGAGTGCATAATACAATTTCGTGCGCTATGGAACAACTTCATCCCAGCTAGCAGACCGTAGCATTATAATGCTTACGTCATATCGTCTGGGTACGAGACTATAACAAGTGTACACGATTGAAGCAAATCACCGTGAAAAACCTGTCACTTGTTTCCTTTTGTTAACTTCAAGAAAATCGCAATCTTATTGGTATAATTAATGAAGTTTTTCGTTTCTTTTCAAATAGTGCAAAATATTTTGAACAAATTCTAGAAGTATATTTACCTACATGTTCACGAACTAAACTAGTGGGACTGTGCAAAACAAGGTGGGTGGGAAAGGCACACAAGCTTTGAGGTGTTTCTTGAAATGTATGCGGCATTTTTGGATGCTATGCTTCACCCACATCAACATCCTCAGTTGGGTACGAATGATATTTGGGATTGGGATAGGGATACATTAAAAAAGGCCCAAGGAATGATGGCTGCACTAACAACGTTTCAAAACATTGCAGTGTTAATTATTACCAAAGAACACCTTGGACATAGTAAAGGTTCCTTCAGTAAAATTGCAGAAGCACAATCAAGATGTGTTAGAGGCATATGCAATGATAGATGATGTAATGAAGTCCCTTGAATCAACAAGAACAACGATTGACACAGTCTTTGAATCATGGTATGATGAGGTCCTTAAATTGGCAAATGAAGCAGGAGCTGCAGAATCTGTTCCTCGACTAACCAGACTGCAGAGAAATAGAAGCAACAGACCAATGGAGTATTAAAAAAGAACTGTTGCCATTCCATTTTTAGACTACCTCTGTGCATTGGCGGCAGAGACAGGGGGGGGGGGGGGGGGGGGGGGGGGAGGGGCCCCTTGCTTTTGCCATGGGGGGGGGGGGGGGGGGGCAGAAGTATCATTCCGCCCACCCAGATTTTTGGTTACAGACGGTACAGGCAGGTATATAAAGGAGTCTATTTTATTACATACGTCGATACAAGTGACAGTCAGTGATCATTACATTCGGTGAACACCTTGCATCACTTCAGTTCCCCTTGTGGCACGAGTTAGATTCCAATTAATGATATCCGTCCACCTGCATGTGAAGTAAACTTGAACGCTTGTTGCAGCCTGTCATATCCATAATCGTTTGGGTCAACATCTTCAGCTAGTTCGTTTTAATTGATCATCTGAAGTTATAGAGCTAATCTGCATACCAACACCGCTAGCCGTTTGAGGGAAACTTTGTTTCACTGTGCAGCACTGCAGACGGCCAAAGGCCAGGCCACCGCCAGACCCAAACATAGTTGATGTGATTATACTAACAGAGCTTAGTTGATCGAGAAAGAGATTTACTCCTGAAACGTCAGCAAAATATAAGCTCATTCTTTTCAAAGAATACAGTGGATTACCTATACAAGCTCTTGTATAGGAAGCTCTTGTATAGGTAATCCACTGTATTAACAGAAAGGGTGCAGATGATTCAGCTTCATCCAATAATGTGCAAGTGCTTGCAGATATTAAAACTGCACCATTTACCCGTGCTGATGTAATTAATTCTTGTATGTATATTATACAAAGGTATAGACCAAGAAAGTGATGCGGCTTTAACCAAGGTGTGCTATGATCAGGACCAACCAGGTGTGTCTTTAATACTTGTAATGTGTACACACTAATTTAGTTGTATATTGCATACACACACAACCTTCAATATTAACCAAGATCTCTCGCATGAACATAATCTGTGTGAGGCACTGTTTCGGCATGTAGCAGCACAAAATCCATCTCTCCACCTTCACCAACAGTATCATCAATGAACAATGAAGGTCTAACAAGGTATCAAGTAGAGGTTGATTATCAGCTGTGCATGTGATGTACATATTTAATGACATGTAGCCCTACTGACGACAGTACAACAGATATCTCAATATGTGCAGCGGAATGCTGTGGACAGAAGGAATAAACACCCCACCATTCTCAAAATGAAAAGGTTTTGTTAGAAACAAGGCAAAAGTTTGGGGTGAGAAATGGATATCGATCTTTCAAAGTTCAGTGGTACAAGAATTATCCTTGGCTAAAATTATGCATTACAACCAAGAAGGCATTTGCTTCTATTGCCGACTCTATTATGAACAAAAAGAATTAATTAAAAACATAGAACCTGCATTCATCTGAGATGGGTTTAGTAATTGGACGAAGGCTCTGCAAAGATTTGATGCACATCAAAGAAGTGTTGATCATAAGGAAGCCATTTTCAAATTTAGCAGGCAGTTAGCTCCTGGTATTAATGAGCAAATTAACACTGAATTAAAAAATTACAACAGATGAGAAGGTCAATGTTTTTAAAACAATTGTCATCTCACAGAATGTTGTTACGACAAGGACAGCAATAAGAGGTCATGATAAGTTTGATGGAAATTTAGAACTGTTATTGCAACTAAGATCCGAAGATGATAAAGATTTAAAGATTTGGTTACAAAATTCTGAATATCTGAATATCTATCTCATGACATTGTAAATGAATGCATTTCATTATTAGGAAATATATTACGCAGGCAGCTATTGTGCTCTATACGTGAAACTGGTATATTTTCCATAATGGCTGATGAAACTAGGGATTAGTAACCAAGAACAACTTAGTATTTGCATTTGCTGGATTGATTCAGAGTTTTCAATCCATGAAGATCTCATTAGAATGGTCCATGTTGAAAGAACTGATGCAACTTCAATTAGTACTGCAATCAAAGATGTATTAGTTTGTCTATTTCACAGTGCAGAGATCAGGGGTATGATGGTTGTTCAGTGATGATGGTACATTTAACTGGGGTTGCTATACAGCTGAGGCAGATAGAACCAGCAGGGCTTCAGGTGCACTGTTTTGTACATTCTCTGAACCTTTGTTTGCAAGATGCAGCAAAATTATGCACTATTTTTAGAGATTGTCTGGGTTTAGTAGGTGAAATGTTACAATTAATTCTATACTCTCCAAAGCGTTCTCTTGTGTTCGATAAATGCCAGAGAGAATTCACACCTGAATCTCCAGGGTTTAGACCTTTGTGGCCTACACGGTGGACAGTTCATACAGGTGCTTTGGAGTCAATTCTGAAGAATTATGAAACTTTAATTCATGCAATTAGAGTGATCAACACTACTAGTCATGACGATTATAGCAGACGATCTGAGGAGTTATGACACAGCTTGAACATACTTTGGTTTCAGGTTAAGCCATCTTGTTTTTGCTATAACAGAAGAAGTGTCCTTATTTCTTCAAAGTAAAACTGTCATATTGCAGAATGCTGTAGGACAAGTGAATGTGGCACGTGGAGAGGCAGCACACAGACGAGGCATACAATTTGTTTTATAAAAACTGCCTAAATGATTCAAACTCCTTAACAAATCCACTATGTCTCCCTCGTGCTAGGCGGCCCCCAAGAACGGAAAGATAGTGACAGTGAACCTCACATATTTGAAACTCCTCTAGAATACTATAGGAAGATATACTTTGAAGTCATTGATGTTGTAGTGAAAGAATTAGTGACCAAGCATCCCTCAAGATACCACTTGCAATTGAAAGACTTCTACAAGTTGCTAATTGGGACACACCTGGCTCAATAGAAGTTGACAAAGACCTGCTTAATTTTATGAAAGGGATCTAGATGCTACTAAATTATCAAGGCAGTTAAACATGCTTCCAGATCTAGTTAAGGAACTGAAATTAACACCCTCATTTGTGCACCTTAAAAGTGTTAGTAGTATCTCAAAGATAGGAGAATAACTATCATCTTCTCCATTAACATTAGGTGTATTTTCCGAGGTGGTAAAGTTAGTAAAAATTATTTCGATACCAACTGCTACTGCAGAAAGGTCATTTTCAGCCTTAAGAAGGTTGAAAACATACTTGAGATCAACTATGACTCAAAGTAGACTGAATAACGTTCTTTAACTCCATTGTCACAAGGAAATGACTGATACAATATATTTGACCACCATAGCCAAAGACTTCATTACAGCTAATGAGAAGAGGAAGACATATTTTGGAGTATTGCGGTAATTGATATGTGTAGTTGAAAAGTTAAAAATACCCCCCCCCCCCCCCCCCCAAGGTTTATTTACCTTCCACTACCTATGACTGTGGACAGATAGAGAAGCAATTTAGAGGAGAAACACATTACACACGTCTTTTCAGCCTTGTGCACCCCCCCCCTCCCCCCCCCAGGTTTATTTACCTTCTGCCGCCTATGACTGTGGACAGATAGAGGAGCGATTTTGAGGAAAAACACATTACACACGTTTGTCTTTTCAGCCTTGTGCCATCAATACTGGTCACCACATCCATGCACCCTGACAATATCTTAAATAACCTGTTAAAATGGGAAATTGATCTACCCTTCCCAAAGTCCCTTCCAAGTGAAGTTAGGCGATGGGAAGGATTGTAAAACGTTGAATGGAAATAAAGAGCAGACCATTCCAAATAATCTTTTTCAAGCCTAAGTGCCTGTGATAGAAACTCATTTCCTAACATCCATCATCTTCTTTTAATTGTATGTACACTGCCAATCTCAAGTGCTGAGGCTGAACGCTCCTTCAGCTTGATGAAGAGGATCAAGACATGCACAAGGTCCATAATGACAGAGCAGCTTCTCATTGATTTTGCAATAATAGCTATGCACTACTGTGAACGAATTCCAAGTCTGCAAAGCTTTTCATCCAAACACATCCAGGAAGAATGTATCAGGCCTCATTGTTTTTGGACTAACTCACTGTGCATTTTAATATGATACATGTCTCAATGTTTGTCCTATACCATTCAATGCCAATGATATTTCATCAGTAAAGAGCATGCTTCAATCCCCAGGTTCCAATTTCTTCCTAATTGTTTCAACAGTTTATCCACCCAAACCTTCATGTTTGAAGATTTATGCATGATCTTATCATGTTATCCATGCGCATTTCTCATATATGCATATATTTGAATCCCACAAAAACTTCTGCCTCCTCCCCCCTCGTTGTCTTTTGCTTCCTCCAATCCCCCCCCCCCCCCCCCCCCTTTCATTAAATCCTGTATCCACCACTGGTGACCTGCTATGTTACTTATCTTATAGGAATATTCTGTCATATGGGTGACCTTCATTACAAGGGGGGAGGGGCATTTGACCCCCATCGACCCCCCCTCCCCCTCCCCACTACGGCTCTGATGTACCTGTCAATGTGTTTGTCTCATGCCCACAACCATGCATCGCTGCTGCGGGTGGATTATGTCACTGCTACGCTTGCTTAAGCGCAGCCACAAGCTGCGATCATTGGGCATATGGGTATGAGACTATCTCCGAATCCTGAGTCAGGGCCGTATATAACTTTTATAGTTTGAGGGGGCACAATAGGCCTGAATGTCATTGTGTCACTAATATTCGTTTATACACTTTTAATAATTATGCTATTGCATTAAAGTGTCAGATACAGAAATTTTGGGGTTGGGGGGGAGCATGTGCCCCCCTCCCCCCCAAAGCTACCCCTTATCTATGGCCTTGTGAATGGGGAGGGATTGCTCCAGGAGAAACTTTTTTTTGCTGGGGTTTTCTAAAATCTCTGCATTGCAAAAAACGATGATTTTAATGTGTGTCTTCGCCTTGTACTCGTGTAACCTTGCGAGCATTTTACGTTGAACTCAGCGAATAAGAAGATTTAGAAAGAAATGCATGGGTTTGATGGTTCTAAAATCTCTGCATTGCAAAAAATGATGATTTAAATGTGTGTCTTCGCCTTGTACTCGTGTAACCTTGCGAGAATTTTACGTTGAACTCAGCGAATAAGAAGATTTAGAAAGAAATGCATGGGTTTGATATTAGATTTTGATGAGATTAGTCTTAGCCATAGCAGTCAAGTAGATGAACAGCTCACACAAACCATAGGTCGATGGTAGGCTACTAGGCTCTATATGTACACCTCGAAAGTATTTACAGAGATAAAATGTAGATTATCTCTGGTTGGATGCTAAATGCTATAGTATGTGTGGAGGACTAAGAATTCAACTGACTCCGCTGTTGCAACCCGACACTACAAATCTCTCACAACTTTTTTCATGTTCAACCACAGCCTCACTCCTCTCAGCAACCAAACTGATATCGACTATCGTATATTTTACATAACCTGCTATTTCTATTTCTTTTTAGTGTTATAATCTGATCCACTTTCAATGCCCTTAAAGGATCCACTCACCCCCTAGCTTAGCTTGCTGAAAATTAATAAATGGCAAAACCTAGCTCTAGTAACGCAACAACTTCCCCAGTACGAATTAAGGCTGGCAAACATATTATGCGCTCTCGGGTAGCTCTCTATTACCAACCACAGCTCACTTTGGTATAGTAGTAGCAGGTACACTTGTTCAAGAGGGTATTAATGGACCTCTCCTCTGAGATTTTACAAAAATATGGGTCCAAAACATGTACACAAATGTAGTGAGTACTATACCGGTCCTGGTCCTGAGAAATTGGTCACGACCAATCAATGTCATAGTACATTATGTATACAATTACATTATCAAACACCTGTTTATATGAGACAGCCTTAATCCACCATAATAAATCAAATCTAATCTTAAGCCTCCCAGACAGTTTGCCATAACATGCTATTCCAAGGCATGCTGATCAACACCTCATTGCTTAGCTCCTATTTTGTATTATTATTTTAGTCAATATCAGCACTAGCAATCACTGAGTATATGTATAAAAATTGTACACCATTGGAAAAAATGGTACCGTATATTGGCACCTAAAGAGTATGTCTGAATAATCTGTGCCATGTATTTGGGCATGGTAACTGGTATCTGCATGCACAACCACACGAAATAGGATGTTTGGATAGAACGTTTTGATGCAGGAAATACCACCGGCGACCAGTGTACTTGGGAATCTCACTTCGTATATCCTGAGCTAAAATTTGAACTCTTGTCAAATGTATGGCATGGCGAAGTTGGATTGAAAAGTAGCTCTACAATATACAATATGGCTTAAATTTAATCCCACAATGTCTCTTCCACTTGGAATATCCTGAGTTGTGATGTCTTAAAACTGGAGCTCATGGTATATGAAGATTGTTAGAGAAGTAGCTATACAGTGTACAGTATTGCTTAATTTTCATCAGTTACGAGTGATGAAACCAATGTGTACATGTCTTGTGTGTGCATGCATGCTAATGATCCGTCGCATATGAACTCAGTACCGTTTGTGATGATGATTAATATATTTTTATAGGGTTTTTGGAAACCTTATATTTCAGGTACTGTACCATGTAGCCATTTCTTCCCCAACTTTTAATACGTATTGCCCATCCCTTTTGTACATACTATACCTTCTGATATTAAATCGCTCCCCTGGCCGTGGGGTTAAATGTATCATAACTTTGGCGCCAAAAATAGATTTAATGCCAAACTTTAACACTAGTGCCAAACTTAATGCAGGCTTTGAAGCAATTTATAAATGTTCATACGTGCCACTCCTCCTTTTTTACACAACGTCACGAGGAAACGAGTGGCTGCAACCACAGGGGAAAAAAATCGTGTTCCGGACCTTGGGTTTTATCCTATCGACCTTGGGATCTGTTCCATCAAATGTATTCATTGTTGTCTTAGGCACTTTGAATACGTTTGATGAACAGATCCCAAGGTCGATAGGGTAAAACCCAAGGTCCGGAACACGATTTTTTCCCCTGTGAATCACAACACGTTTGCACAAAAAACACCTATTTGCTCGCGATAAAGAATCCATAGTACGCGCATTCACCTATTTCCGCGGGTAACAATCGTTGCAAACAGCTTTGGGTGTGCTTCCAGTACAGTTCAGATGAAGTCTTAAGGGAAGTTGAACCCCACACGACCTTATTACCGGTACTAAAGGTCGATCACAATTCGCTTTAGATGTAGGATGTCAATTAATTCAACGATGATCATGATGGAGACCGTGCCGCCATTTTGTTTGCATTAAAGTTTCCGGGCTGAACGTAATAATGGGCCTTATGTATCTATAGCTATAGTCAACACTAACGAATACCAGAGATAATTATCTCTGCAAATACACATTCGTGACTTCAGCACATTGATCAATTTAAAATCCATGACGTCACGTAGAAATGGAGGTGTGCTTTGACACTAAGCCTCGATCGCCTGAACCATCGCTGTAAGGTATTGCGAAAACTTACCATGTGTTTGGACACCATTATCTTACGAGTGTTTACAGTTTGGCGTTTTTTGGCACCAAAGTTATGTTTTACCCGCGCGACTGTGAGGTATCAGACCTCGGATAGTACAGCAGAGATCATGTATACATGATCTATGGATACGGCCGGGGGAGTGATTCCATACTATCATAATGGTATAGTACATACAAAAGGGATGGGGCAATAGGTGTTTAAAGGTGGGTGAAGAAATGGTTATATGGTAAATGCATGTTTTCAAACACCCTATCAAAATCATCATCAAAAAGGATTCATATGCGACGGATCTTTAGTTACCCACATACATGTGGAATCAATACACTGTAACAGGTTGGTGAAGCCAGGAGTCCAGACTTCTGTACAGAATCATCATACATGTATTTGAGCAGACTGGTATCAACGTCTTTATCTGACTGGAGTCATCACAGATTTCAGGGCCAATGTAAAACAATGTTGAACAACTACTGCATCTGCATACCATGTCTATTTCACACCAACCTGTGCATACTAAGTACAATTGTAGCTTGTTCCACAGGTTGATGTAACAAAGAAATGGAAATGTGACTTAATGCCTGTAACCAGTTACCACGCCTTCCCCGATATTCAGTTATCTGAATTTTGAAGCAGAGCACAACCCCTCCCCACTCTTACAACAAACTAAAACATGCCAGCTATCCATCTAGCACACATTGTAGAGCCTCTCACCTATGAGAACATATACATGTCCATGATATTTTGTATCAAGCAATCCAAATTCATTGTAATGACACTATTAATCAATAATACTCACAACTAGTTTTTAGAGCCACTATCTTTCATAAAATGAGTTATGCAACTTGCCAGTACTTCATAAAATTTCAGAACATCCATAAAAGTATTATACAATGGAACTGGAGCAACACGAACACCATTTTTTCGTGTGTCAACCTGTAGAGGGATAATACAAAATAAAATAGTAGGCTGTTTGTATCATTGCACACATTGCAAAATACAATTTGAATGTCAGTAAATAAAACATTTCTCTGACAAGGTTGTATAGACATAGGATTTCAAGGCAGTGGCGATATGAAACAAGTATCAATGAACAAAATACGTCTTATAAAAATAGGTCTGTTTCAGCCCATTGAGGCTTGTGCCCTTCCTATTTACACTACTATTATTCCACATTAAGCAAGCACATTTTCCCCTAGTGCAAAACTGATTGGTGGATACATTGTAACCTCACGCTATTGCTCTGCATGAAATATTAATATTAGGGTCAGAGATCATGTGGTTGCAAGACATAATTATAGGTTTTGGTCTTGACCTACTATACCATCTTGCCAGAAACTATTTAGTTTGAGAGCTGCTGCACCTGTTTCCTCCCACAATTCTGTAACATAACTTACCCACCACTTGATAATCATTTGTCCTGACAGTAACGGTTATTGTTCTATGAATGTACTTTCAATTGCTAAATGACAACGGCATACATTTTAACTTTCTGTTCCATCACTTGAGTGTACAGCAACAGTGACACTCATCCCAGAACAATAATTGTTAAGGTTCCAAGCCAAACTCAATGTTCAAGATGAAACGGTAAATTTCGTACCCATAGATGGTCCAAGCAAATCTATTAGTTTCTACATAGTATAGTACATTAGACTGTGCATACCTGTCATAAACAAAGATTTCACACACATACATTACACTATTAATAGTTACTCCGTAACATCAAATTTTAATGTTTTCACGATTAGCTTGACATAGTGCTAGTATATCTTTCAAGTACTATGACCTAGGGTTAGTGTAGCACTAGTATATATACTGTTGACCTAATCCTATAGCATAGCTTTAGGTTAAATCGGTTAACACCAGACAATGTAGATATATGTTAACCCTTACAACTTCTACAGAGCTCTTCTGTCAAAACGTGTTGTATATATACATTAGCCTACTATGGTGACAGGATCAAACTATTTGATGATCTCAGAATGTACATGGTGGTTTAGCTGCAGAACTTTACATGGATTCATTGCAGCTCAAGGACACTAGCATTTTGGTACACGGTTTGACCCAGTATGATGGGCAGCAATTGCAAAATAGATGCTGAGTAAACAACCTCAGTGTTTCATATGTTCCATATGGGCGATAGAGCTGGAGATGCATTTTTTTCTCCAGTTCATTAGTTATTCATGTATATGTCATTATAATTTCATATACCAGATTATTCAAACATATGAAGGGATTGTCAAATACACATTCTACTTTTTGGCAAACTTTGATAATATTCATTTGTAAAGCAGCTTCGTTACAAAACCAAAGACATCACAGTAGTTAGTCTGTATTTAGCCATACACATAAACATGAACAACTTGTTGTTTATCCAATGAACGATTCAAAGTTGCACGCCACCATGCTCAGATTTGGGGATGTAGCAAGATGCTGACATGTGAACATACTTGTAATAGGAGTTGGAGGTACAGAAAGATCAACCTAACATTTTGATAATCCTAATTTAGTGCTAGAGTGCTTGCAAGAGGTATTGGAGTGCTGCAGAACTTAATTAATGCGACGTGTTCTTTTAGGGCAATTTTCATAGCAATGTAGCATTCAAGCAAGCACTGAAACAAACACTTCTGATGGCAATATTCGATAGGTTTTTAAAAATGCATGATGAGGTAACTACTACGAAAGTAACTACTTAAATATTGTCCATTGTTATCCAGGGAGTAAAATTGCACACCTGGGTGGGTGCACAGTGTTTTTATTTTGCCCTTCGATCTCTTAGTTACATTTCACGGTACCGACATATATGGTACAAGGGGCCGTTCATAAATTACGTCACGCTATTTTTGACCATTATGGACCCCCCCCCCCCCCCCCCCTCGTCACACATTATACCATACTGATGTATGCTTAATGTATACATCGTCACACTGGCTGATACCCCCCCTCCCCCCCCTTCTGCGTGACGTAATTTATGAACGGCCCCCAAGCCTTTTCAGGATTGGGTTGAGATAAATGCTTTGACACTTGTAAAACAAGCTGTACCAGAAACACTACAAGTGTACCTACTAGCTTGCATTTGTGGGATGTACAAGTACTAACTACATCCATCCATGTACATCCCATAAATGTCTCAACAGCTAGCTCATTTTGCTGTACAATTTTACCCTCTGGGATGATATTCCCAAGGGAGTAACTTCACAGAAATTGCAAACAGTGATGGAGATAAATTTAATAAAAATCATACCACAATTCCATGCCCAAGGAGATACTTCTGGACATATTCTTCACTGAAATGTTCAAAGTGCAGAAATAAATGACAACCCCTTTCAGCTGGGTCACTTGACGTAATAATTCGTATAAACTTGGCTAAGGATTAATAAGACATTGTAAAATTATTAACAGACAGCAATAATATACCAATGTTATATAATATAGCACAAAAACTAGATCTTGAATGAAATTAATTCTGTACGCATTGAATTCAAATGCATAAAAAAATACATCACAGGATTGTGCACATGAAGAAACGAAAACATCACAAACACATTTGGATGTTTTCCTAGTCTCCACCATAAACCTGGGCAGCTTATTAGTTACAGTTGGTTATGTTTCTACTTAACATCGGATTAGATCATTATTAAGCTGAAGTCATGGTACTAATGCAATCTCCTCCCCCCCACTTCAATTGTTGCATTATGTTATTAATACACTCATTCAGGATACACCTGCACTATAAAGTCACGAAAAATTGGGAGTCAACAGAGTTGTCTAAGAAGCCTATTGGCTTGCCCTCCATGCTTTAGTGACAATGCATACTGCAGGCATGTTGATTATAGGTGGGCACATAGAAAGCACCCAACAAATGCGTAATGTGAGCGGGAGTCAAATATGATGGGGAGGGGTTGAGGAAGTACCCCTCCCAACAAGGGTTAGTCATTTGACCCTTGCATCCTACCAGAAAACAGCAGAAACAGTAACAGCCTCGTAATAAAGCAGGTGGCAGTAATAGATAGGTGGTTATTACAAGCATTACAAGCATTACGTAAACGCAATAATTCAAGTGGGGGGGGGGGGGGGGGGAGAGAAACTGCATAAGTCCCTTGTTGGCTGAAGTCACTTAGTCAGGATGATAAAACATGTCCAGTACAGAAAACTAATTCCCTGTATGATAATTGGTGTAATTTCTACCATCGTTCTTTACCTCACGGGTTAGCCAGCATTTTTCAAAGTGGAAGGAGTAAGAAGAGCCAGCACTGTTAAAGATGCACTTTCTTTTTTCCTGGGTCATTCTACATGCTACAAATTATTTCATTAGTTACTTCTGCAGTGGAATAAGCACTCCAAGATTTACCCTAAGTATTTTACAGCTCAACAATTTCTAGAAGTGGTTTTTTAATAACAAGCCCAGTAGATTTTGAACAATTACATGCATGTGGACAAAGGAATAGAGTCGAAGCACAAGCATTTTAAAAATATGCTTCCCATGTAGGTTTATTCCTGGGTTATGCCATATCAGTTTTATCAACTTTTTGCATGACCAATGTCCAATTTTGGTCATGAATAACCACCTTGCATGTACCATAAAGATGTGAAGTGAGGTTTGGGTTCTGCAACCATAATTGATGTACTGCCTGTTGACATTTGACCCTTTATGGCTGAGTAATGTAAACCAGAGGGGAGTTTTCTATCTATAATGTCCTTAATAACTGCGATACAGTAATATGCCAGTTTACGAAGTGTCATTGTATACTTATTTTGGTGTGTGCATTATTAAGCATCATTAATAATGCTCATGCAATTATCGTGCACGACTATAAATAGGTTTTTATTTATTTAAAACTACCTCATCTTGAATATACATAAATGTAGGCACCATCCTCGGACTATGAGCAATCAGGAAAAGCGATACATGTAGTTATCCTGGCGACCTCTGCGGCTTGCTGATGGCCAAATGGAAGAAAGAAGCAAATGTGTTAATTGTAGTTGCAAGTGCAATCCTCTCATAAGCTGTTTTTGGTGGATTAACATCATCTCCAATTTTGCACTACAAAAAGATCTCTGGCCTTTCCTCGCTGAGGATGGTGCCCATAACGTGTTCTATAATTACCACTGGGTACATAAAGAAGCATACTGATAGTACTTCAGAGATAGGAGTAGCCAATATATAATACACAATCATTGAACTGATTTTAAAAGTAGATAAGACAGGTACTGTTAGTCTCGTACTCATACGTATAAAAAATCTATACGTCTGGCAAAAATAGGGCGAATTTTGTGGCATTAGCGACAAAATTCTGTCAGTACCAATCAGATGCGGGCAGTCATGTGACACTCCCACAGTCATGTGATAAGACAAATAAATGGTGCCATAATCACAGTCCATTTTTACATTACCATCTGGTATGCATACTGACGCTGCTATTGAAACAGCCATGTCCGAGCGCTGTATTAAGTTAGGATACCTAGCGCTTTGCCATTATCAGAAGACTGCTTTTTAAAAGGCTGCGACATTCTTGTCTGTCAGCCACTTGGCAGTGGGAAGTCTTTGTGCTCCGCAACCTTCCCAAGGTGTTCGAGCAACTAACATCGTTACAAGCATGGGTGGGGGGGCTGCATTTTGGCGCGTGACTTGTGTTTTTAATTACATTCCAATGTGCCACGAAATTCACCCCACTTCTGCCAGATGTATAAAACGTCATTTATACGTCTGGGTACGAGACTAAGGTACTGTAAGTGCAGTATGGTTTGTACTTCATACAGCTATTGTGCCCAATATGAGGGGAAATTTCTTACAGTTTTCTGCCAAACATTCAAGCAATAGTTCCAGGTAAGTTGTCAATATCCTTGACTTCCTATTCAAGTCTGCCATTGTTGTCAGCTTGAAAACTCTTAGACTACCAAGCAATGACATCACCTGAAAGACAGGGGGGTTTGAAAGCTGGAACCCTGCAGCCCCAGGTTGTGGCTTAAAATCTGGAAAAGCAAAAAAACAATAAACACATACCACATAAACATCATATACATGTACACATACATGTACATGTAAATGTGCAATGCATCAAATCAGCAGATGCATTATAAGAGGAACCCTACGTGCATCTGTGCATAGGGGATGTTTTATTTTCTTACCTTTCTTGATTCATGTTGAACCTATAAACTTTCTAAAACATTGCAAAATGGTGCTACAACCATGAAACTTTCTGTCTGAATTGGGATGGTGAATGTCAATCAGGATAACACGTAATATCCTATACAAGCCTAATTCAAATGCACCTTTTTCAACAAATATCTACTACAGAGCAGAGAGGCAATGCTGCATCTGGGTGTGCTGGTTTAGATTTAGATGCAGTGTAGTTATACACTGTGTTTGTCTAGGTTGGGTCTACGTATTAATTTGTATATTAATTATATAGTCCATTTGATGCTAGCATATACAATTTGATGAAGGAATCAATTTATTAGTATGTCTGCAGTAACAAGATTAGCGCTTTAAATCATAGCAATGGATTTTCTATCTAGCCTGTTACTGATCACTGCCCCATGCCCGGCATGGATGGATGACAAATTCAATGCTAGTTAAGATGACATGATAAAACATCAGTGTGCTGGTCAAACATGAGCAGTGTACAAAGCATTTGTTGTACGATTTGATCCCACAACACGATATCTTCACAATCAAACAATTACACAAAGACACAACATCCTTAACTGCTGAAACATACACTTTTGGATACATCAAAGTTACCTTGGTAGCCAGAAAAGCTCTAGCTACGGCCCCTGTTACTAATACTAACTTTTAATTCTCTGTAAAAATATTTGTTTAATCACTACAATTTATTGCAAGCGTATTCATGTATGAATGTAAATAATGTAATAGAGATAGCATCCTGCAGAATAGGTAAAATTAATACAAGGCAATACATCAGTCCTTTGCCCAATTGTATACAAGTTGTGACATCATTCAAGTACAGTACATATCTGTTTCTAATTGTACAGGATACATGTACCTGTTCGTGATGATTTCTGTTTGTTACACAGATACAAGTTTACATTAAGGCTCTATTTCCATCTTGCAAATAATATGTAAATATGTAGCAACTTCCCAACTACTTATCTCCCTCAAATTTAAGCACACATTCATTATACATGTACATGTATGTGTGCATACATCCATTATGCCAAACACCTTGCTCATGCAATTAGCTTGCACAGAAATAGAATTTTTAGAGAAGATAGACAGTAAAAGAAGGACAGGTGCAGGAAATCTGGTAGGAGTCACAAAGGACTATGTACATGTTAACATAGACAATGTACATGTACCTATGAATGATGTGCCCTATACTTCATGTACAATAAATTCATTCAGAAACATTACACTTTAGATCATTAACTCACCTAATGGCATGGAAAGCCTAGTATTTCGATCATGTGACCACCATCCAATGAGCCTGCAATAGATTGCCAAATTTACAATATAGAGGGCCAAGCATGCAGCTAAACTACTCCATTGTCGTAATTAGTTCTGAAACGTTTCTTTGCCTGCTCTGAATGTCACTGCATGATGATATGACTATTATGTGCTGTATCAAGATATTTGCTCCACATTGGATATTTGGATGAAAGGTCATGTGGTTTGCATCACTCACAGGTTTGACCTTTCCTGTATGCATATGTATTCAACCCTGTCAGGTAATTTACACACATATAAATACATGCGCAGGATTCTTGTCTGTTTGGTTTAAAAGTTACAGAGATTGTGAGATAAATGTAGAACTTATGCAACATGGGACATGCAACCATCCAACTCACCTGGACTACAAAATTTATATGTCATGTGTGAACTTTGACTGTCTGTGATGCATGCATTTTTTTATGTATTTACATGTAACACCGGATCCACGAGAATAGATTTTTTGCGGAACACCCTTTTAGGAAAATTAGTCAGAAACGTGTTATTTACAACTTAACACACATATTCCAATAGCCCAACTCTCTCTGAGTCTTGTTGCTATTTTTACTTGCCCATCTATAGTACGCAGCAACCTGCATTTGTTTGAAGAGACGCTGTTAGCAATACCTCGGTTGTCTCGTGTGGGAAAATGCACTTTTTAAAAGGCTGTTTTGTAATATTCTGTATGCGCCATTGTATTACTTCATGTCTTCGTTCAAGGACTTATAATTACATAGATCATTGTAGTTTATTATTGTCTGGGGACGAGTAATCAATAATTTAGTTAATAATCATGCATCACGTGAGCCAAATACACTACCTTCTTTTCCGTTCCCGTCCGGGCATTTATTACTCGTACCCAGACATTAATAAACTACAAAGATCTATGTAAGTCCTCAAACGAGGTAAAAACTGTCGGTGAGTTTTGCACAAGAACTAAGCTAACTGCCAACACGGTATCCATTGTGGCCTCCTGATAGTACCAAATGAAGTTTTAAAGCGTATCCAAAGCAGCTCTTAATTGCCTAGGAAAAAAGTGTCCTCCGCTACGCTTTGTAACCGAAAAACATAGAACCGAGTCACTTTGAAAGTATACAGGTTAGTGTCCATGATAGATATAAGGCAGACAACAACGCCATATGTCTAGGCGATAGTTAAACTATCCAAAAATATTCTTTTCCATACAATTAGGGGCCTTCCGACTAATTTTTTGAATGTTGGGTTCGACAACAAAAGTATTCGATTCTCATGGATCCGGTGTTAAGTGTGCGCATTGTGTACATGTATATGTAAAAGTCACAGAACATTACATAGGCATGCAATATCATACCTTACATGGTCATACTGATAAGCAAACTTTTCATGAACAAAGAACCCAGCTATACCACCAGGTCCTGCATTAAGGTACTAAAAAAAAAAAAGGTACACAAGCGTAACAAAGGTCAGAAGCATGAATTAAAACTTACCTTGTAAGTACACCAGCAAGCAAAATCAACCTCCCAGTCATGTAGGTGGAGTTCTACATTTCCAGCTGCATGCGCTAGGTCAAAACCTGCATAACAGCCCTATGGGAATAAATTGTAGTTGTATCCTGTCTTTGAACTAATACAAACACTATCCAACTCGACTTGCCAAGAACACTAAATTCCCCAGTTCCTTTTATGTATCTAGCAGTTGGTGATCAATCATACAATACTACAAATGTATATGGAGCAATTGGTGTTGATCATACAATACAATTAATTTATACCCAACTGATAAGGTGTTTTGGTGATAAGTAGTTGGCATAAAGTTCTGCCAACCAAATTTCCATCAATTTAATATATAATTTTCTCCCCAACAGGTTATCTGCATATATTGGATTGTGGAAGGGGGCATGGGAGCCATTCTGCACCCATGCATATTTAAATTCAGTGGTCTTGAGACTTCCACCGATTGCAAACTGCCAGACATTGTACTTAAAATCTATCATTCTGGCTCTGCCAAATAGTAGTCTCCGCCATTATGTCTACGCAGTATGGTATGGATAAGACACTTACCTTTGAATGTGCCACAGCAGTGATGTCCTTTATATTAAACAGATAACCAGTTGTATAATGCACGCCTGTATATGCACAAAAAGGAAGGCCTTCACAAATGGAAATTTAATTCATTTGCCAGTACATGCTTTATAATTACAGCTCATAAATATGTACATGTATACTACATGTACAGTACATGTACATGTACATCCACTGGTCCTATGATGTTACCCTTAACCGATCATACGTTGAATTGAACTACGGTATATGTACATGCGTGTTTTAAATAATCAAATAGCAATGGATCCTTACTGCATCTATATTCAAACAACCACTGATAGACAATTCCAAATAGCCACATGATACTGTATATGCAAATGATAATGAGTCTGTTAGTTAAAACCACCTAACCCATTGAACTCCAGCTGGTCCCAATTGGCGTCAACCATGTATTTGAAAACATTATTGTTGGATGCCAATTGAGGTCTTATGATATGTAATAGGATAACCTTCACTGCAAAACAAACTGTACTAGGCTCAAATATATAGCTGCAGAAGAATTGTACACAAGTACATGTACATCCACAAAGTACCATGCCAAATGTAAAACACCATAAACATATGTACATCAGCTTAAGAATTATTTACTGCATTCGCAGCAGATCATACCAATAAATCCAAATTATTCATCCCCTAAGTAAGAAAGATTGGATGTGAAATAAACTAATACTTTGCTTTACAAGCACAAGCAGAATAATTAAGAATTTACTAGTTTTAAATATTACTTAGCAAACTTGCAATGCGTACCTCAGATACAGAGCTACATGTATAGTTATATACACACATTTAAAATTTTATTTTGCGGGGGAAGAGGGGGGGGGGGGGGGGGGCAGGCAACTTAAATTATCTACAGTGCCACAAATTGCTATTCAGAAGTAGGATTGGTACTGATCCAAAATGCCAATGTACGATGCACATGTAAGGGCTGGTTTATTGGTAATTACTAAGTAATTTTTTTAATGAAGCTTTTTTCCCTCTCGATTTGTTTGAATTCATTATAAATAAGAAAAAAAATGTAATGCATCTTGCTTCATGCCAGTAGATGTCAGTTCGATGGTCGTAAGTATGATCACTGATGTACAACTGAAGTAGCAAATCTAATGAATTTTGCTGAACTGATTCAGTAAGTAATAGAAATACACCACTAAACACAGCAATCTAGCAATCCTTATCCTTATGCTGGTTAATTGATTAGTCATTAAATGATCTATGTGCAATCTTTTTCAACGTAAATATTATACATGTATTTGGTTGCAATCCAAACAAGTAAAACACTTACCACATAAATAAACAAGTGCTATTGAGTCTCCTTCTTTCTCAATAATATCGATTATCTCTTCATTAGATGCATGCGTCTCTCCCTACAAAACAACAAGTAATAAATGTATGTACATGATCTCTAGAGGATTCAATGGATATATAAGCCAGTTTATCAAATGCAATTCCTTCTTGATATATGTATTTCAGGATAAGTAATACATGCAGGTGCATATTTTACATAATTGCACAGCATTGTAGTGCTGGTACGGTAGCATATAGTTATTGGCTAAGTAGCTGTTAAGTTGTTAGTTAAACATTTTTTCTGAGCTGAAAAAGCACTCGTTTTTGATACTCAAGAGTCGGGACAAATTATAAACAATGAAATTTGAAAGGGACTGTACTTGAAAGGTATTAACACTTCAGAACAAGCAAAAGCTGCTACTAAGCAGAGAAATTTGGAAACAAACAGTACTATTTGTGAGGAACTCAGATGGATTTGTGTAAAGTCTTGTGAAGCATGGGGACAAATTCCCACAGACTTCTTTTCAAAATTGGCCTCCTGTTTTCCATCCAATTGATTTGCAAAAAATCATTTGTCCTGTCTACAATGTACATATGGAAATTTGAACCCTGCACTAGTTAGATCCAATGCAAGAGTATGTACTGTGTCATCTGACAACATCTACTAATACTTTGATGTGTTAAAGTAAACCATGTTTTATAATTGTTGTACTGTTGTAATTTTTAAATTTAACAATTTATTAGTTGAAAATGTGGTGGCGACGGCAACAGTTAAATTATATTTCCTTCTAGGTGCTGTCACCCACTTTACAGTAGGTACATGTATTCGATGTACAAATAACATACACGATTGTCAGGCAGAGTTCATACACCAGTCTTTATCAAGGAGTTTTAAATACACAACTGTTGCATATTTAATGGCTCGACTAAGTCGAGTCACGTTTGCCAAGTTAATCTGTGGTGGCATGAGTGAACATGTAAAGATCAGTTAGAATAAATGAATCCTTTTCCTGCTGCATGTGACCTCATATTCTCCCACAGTGCCAAGAGAAGTCTTTCTTGCACACTGTACACAATGCTCTGTATTTGTCCTTTTCTACATTATTCATACAGCCATTCACTGTACGAAGGGTTGACAGGCATGTTATGACTTCAGATGGTAACAATAATTGATATTATAGCAGAATCTATGAAGAACAATAGTCCCATCATCTCTTATCAAATATCCTGTATCAAGAGACATGAATTTGATACCTTTTCAATAGCGTGAGCACTCTTGCTGTTATCACTTAACCAAAATATGAACCTAGCAAATTTTTGCATCTGCATTATGCAGAAGATGCACTAGTTGCATGTGTATAGTTGTCATGTATAGTACAGTGTGGACTCTAGCAGTTAATTGATTATATTCATTACCAGCAGGACCTGTTTGTCTATCCCGGTAAGTTAATAGTTAACTCTTGTTACCTTAGTCGTCATGTATTGGAATGATGAATCAGCTTACCACAGTGACAATATGTAAAAAGCTATCCTAACCTCCAGCTTCAACTATGCATCAAACCACACTAACTATTTCATAGTACAACCATATCTATCAAAACATTAAGATCACCTTTAGGGTTATTTGTAATATGTGGAGCAAGGCAGGCGCACAGGGAATATCAACTGAGACTGTCTCAATGAGAGCCTTTTGGTTTTAGGGTTTTAGTCCACTTTCAGGATTGGTTAAGGTTTTCAACAATGATATTCCAACAGAAATAAATGGCAAACATTTGGTTTATTCACACACCCAGAACTACAACCTTGTCCCCAAAAAAATGATTGCATGTACTGCATACAAATGGACAAAACATGAAACATACCTTTGTATGACACATACATAGTAAAAAGCACACCTGACAAACTGTAGAATTACCTTAGACTTAGAGCGAGCATACAGAATAGCTGTATCAGGATCTAGGCCATGCCAGCGCACCTGGGACTCCACTGCAAACTACAGAAAAACCAAGTATGCATGCTTGAATGGTACTGTTACAAAACAGTAAAAAAACACATACAGTACATGTTGGAGCAAAATGTAAGAAAGGCATACAATCACTACATTGTACCTTCAAGCATTAAATATGAGGAGGTTGAATGACCATGGGTCATTCAACGGCTGGATAACATGAAGTTGGATGATACGGCTTTAATTTATTTGCAACTTTTCAAACATTTGTGTCTTGATATGAAAGTGACTTTGGCACATAAAAGTTTAATAATAATGCAAATGGTTTACGAAATACATCGTCATCAATAATTAATTATTTTTGAATATTTCAGTCTTACCTTTCTTCGAAGAGATCATGTAGGGGCCTAAATTGGCATCAAACCGATGCCTTTACTATGTACAACAAAAATATTCTAAAGGAGATTAAAGGGTTAAAATATAGGTCACTTGCAGATTGATTGAAAGTCTGCCTTAAAAGAAGCTATTGTATATCTTCATGTTTTTGCAAAATAAATATCCCCGGGAACGACATGCAATTGAACATAAGGATGCCATTTGTACCACTTAAACACCACAAAGGTGTTATGCAACAAGTTGCCATAGCGGTATAAATTATGGCTTTTGGTTAGATGTAAATAGGTAGCACAACTCAGCACATCCGTTTTCTTTTACTAATGAGGAATGCACTCGCACTCAATTGCATCCCAAGTCTAGTGCAAGATTGGTAAAGCAATGCCAAAACGCAAAAACTTCAGAGACTTAAGTCTGTTGTGACCCAATAAAGAGTCATTGGCGTTGGATATACTCCAATCTTCAAGCCAAAGTGGAGAGCAAGTGCATGCAAGAATTGTATTTCCTGTATACAATGCTTACATGCTAAATCTCCACTTCGGAAATACACAACTCTATCCATTATAAAACATCACACATATAATGCAAACTTGCTTTGGAATTTTCAAACTTTTGGTTGGGTAAAAACTAGTTAATAATTTACTTCCCAATTCAATAACAGCAGATCCCATCCTGCAGAGGTGACAAGTTATGTGTTTCTGTTTTTTTTTACACTGACCTGACATATATAATGCTCACCACCCTACCCCCAATTGTAAGTACACAATCCCAACGATGTCATATACAATTTTAAGTTAGTACATATATGTGCTCACCTTATCTGATGGAAATGGATTATTTTCCATTAGTATCTTGAACCTTGTAGCAGTTGGCTTATAGAATGATGCCTACAGTGCAAGTACAATTAAAATTCTCCGATTTGTATGTATGTTTGAAAAATAAGGTTTACCATTCCAAGATGCATATTCACAGTAAGTGTGTTCATGATTGTTACTTCAATACTTTTAGCACCCACAATTCTAGCACTTTCAGGTATAACTTCATCTTCTATGGGATACCACGGGTGTTCTCCAATATAATGTCCTCGAATTGCCCTGTGAAGTGGAGAAACCTGTACTGCATCAACAATGAGTGCGCAGCTATGTACATACATGTAATTGCAAACATTAGTACAGTGTATGCATCATTATTTTTAAATGCCTAGAGCACATTTCACTGGATATCTGCATCACTTTCATAGAAGTAAAAGGTTCTAACAGAATTCTACTTCTGGTAACCCAGAGGTGGATATAAGAATTTGGTAATTGGTCAGACAAACTTCTGACCACTGCATAAGTTGGTCAGCCACAGACCTAGTTTGGTCGGACACATGTCATGTTTGGCCAGCCATGATTATAGCACATCGCATAACAATCCATTTGTAATAAAGGTTCCTCCTACCAGTAATTCTGTCACTATGCTTCACACACACACACACACACACACACACACACACACACACACACACACACACACACAACCGTTCAGCTTTGGATCCAGCCTCTAATTCAGACTTGCCATGTTTTTGCTTAACACCCACTATCATACTGCACTGTATCCACTTGTATGTTTCCCACTACTTCACCTTCCATTAGAGTAATTTGATTCCTCCTCATCACCACCGCATCCACAGCATGCTTTCATTTCCCAGCTGCCCAACCACATGTACACGTACATAATCATTGCCTGGTTAAGGTTAATTTACTTAGATCGTAGTGCCAGGTCAAGTCACGTCACTTCTATAAACTTTTGGCATGACATTGTCCAACCTTGTGCATAACTAACCTTGTACATGTATGTATCATAAAGAGCCAAGTTTGAACTCTATACCATTAACCACATTTGAACTACAAGTTGTTGACAGTTTGACCATTTATGGGTGCATTATGTAAACCAGGGGGGGCATTTCTACTTATAAAGTCTTTAATAAACGAGATATAGTACAAATGAACATGCCAATTTAAGTGTCATTGTATGCTTGTTTTGGTGTGTGTATTATTAATCTTCATTAATAATGCTCGTTACAAACTAACCTATAATGTGCATGCCTTTAATTAGGTTTTTAAAAAAACTACCTTACAAGAACCTCAAATATTTTATAATAGATACCATCCTTGGACTATGAGTGATCAGGAAAAGGAATATTTAGACGGTTACCTCTGCGGGTTGCGGAGATATAGGGCCAAATAGGAGAAAGAGATAAATGTTATATAAGCCTTTTAATTGTAGTTTGCACAGCAAGTGCAATCGTTTCCATAGGCAGTTTTGCATGGGGCTATTAACAAAAGATAGTGAAAACCACATTTGTTAAGGTACAAACATTTTTTCTTTCTCTATATCTCCACAACCCACAGAGATCCCCAGCTAATTAATGCTTTCCCTGATCACTCATAGTCCGAGGATGGTATCTATATAAAATATTTGATGTTCTTTTAAGGTAGTTATTTTTAAAACCTAATTAAAGTCGCGCACATTAACAGTTAGTTTGCAATGAGCATTATTAATGATTAATAATGCACACACCAAAAAGAAGCACACAATGACACTATAAATTGGCATGTTCGTTTGTACTATATCTCGTTTATTAAGGACTTTATAAATAGAATGCCCCCCTGGTTTACATAACACAGCCTCAACAAGCTGTAGTTCAAATGCAGTTAATGTTATGGAGTCCAAACTTTGCACTTCAACACATCTTTATGATAATACAAGATGGTTAGTTATGCACAAGATTAGACAATGTCATGCCAAAAGTTAATAGAACTGATGTGACTTGACCCAGCATGAAATTGGTAACACAAAACCACATCTGTATTGTGCAAACATGCCCTGTCAATTTGGTCAAACTGGCTGCACATGAGAAAGAGACTTTGCAAAACATGTGGTTGCTCAGAAAATGTCCAAGGGCCAACTGCTATTTCCAACTCTGTTAAATAAACCCAGGCAAATCAAATATATAATTGGTGTACTGATTTTATTTATTTTCGTCACAGCTGTGATGCTAGTGGGACGAAATCATATAACCACAAAAACAATCAGGATTGTTAAAAAAAGTGTACATGAGCTTGATAGTAAAAAAACATTCTCTGTGAAATAGTGCTCCCAATGTACCTTGTTTGCCATTTTTTAAGTTCTCCATCAATCAGTTCTGTAGTCTGTATCGGCAGCAGACCAAGGGAGCAGCCATTCAGATAAATACACTTGTCCTGCACATCAACACCTATGAATATATAGTGGGGACGATACACATAACGTTCTAGCCTCACTTTCCCCACACAACACTTCACCGTGCATATGCATTTCAAATTCCCTCTATGGCACATTGTAAAATACCTTACCATTCGTTCATAATACTATCTATACAACATCGTCGCCTGTTACTTAGAAATCAATTCGAAATAATGCCATGGCCATATATAAAAATAAAAGTATGTCCTTGCTGCTATCGCTTTCAGTACCTCTAGCGACCTCTTCTGGTTCCAATAGCTCTTTAATGCGAGGAACGTGAAAATATTGTCCATAACACGCTAGGTCGTCTCGTCTGTCTAGTTCTTCAGCAAACTGGCGTTCATTTGGTTGAGCTCCAATTTCCATACCAACACCATGAAGATATCCTCGAAGAGAGTCTTTTGTCTTCAAATTTGGCAGAGCTAATTTCAGAGCCATTTTAAATAATTTACACAGTACACAACCAAAAATATTTTCCCGTAACGGTGCCTGTAAACGGACTGTTACGATTACCAAGTACATCCCGTAACGCCTAATATTTCACTACCTGAACCGAGACCGAATGTTGCAATTCCCGTAACGATGCCGTAATAACAGTCTATAGAAGTACTGAAATCGGTGTCGATACAGTACCGTAACAGTGCCTGTTTCGGGATAGTATAATTACAGTGCCCTACAGTATCGATGAAAGCACCTTTTGCCCTCTATCCAAACCAACCCTTTTAACCAATTTGACAACTACTAAAATCACAAACAATACAAATTTCTACAATACAAATCGTGAGTCCAGTCATGCTGAAAAATTGTTTTCACTTGAATTGTTTCCTTTCTCTCAATACAATGACAAGTGCTTGCTTCAACAAACTGACAGCCTTCTCCACATTCATGGACCATGGAGACAGCCTTGTGAACATGGCTTTGTACGAAGAAGATGGTCCTCGATAGCTTGTAAAAAGGACAGTTGAACTGATTAAGCAGTGGTTCTCCATTTGGATCTTCAAATCCTATTACAATACATAGTGTAGCACGATTTGGTCGTGTCACTCACTGTACTTATGAGTTCACCATATTGAAACTGAAAAAATGAGCGTGAATACAGCACAATCCATCACAACATACATCTCAGCACACCCATCCTCACCATAACAACATCCTCCCACTAACATACATCTCAGCCACCCTCACCCTAACACATCTCAGCACACCCTCACACTAATACATCTGAGCACACCCTCACATCTTAGCACACCCTCACACTAACACATCTCAGCGCACCCTCACATCTCAGCACACCCTCACCCTAACACATCTCAGCACACCCTCACTAACACATCTCAGCACACCCTCACTAACACATCTCAGAACACCCTCACTAACACATCTCAGCACACCCTCACTAACATCTCAGCACACCCTCACTAACACATCTCAGCACACCCTCACTAACACATCTCAGCACATCCTCACACTAACATATCTCAGCACACCCTCCCTAACACATCTCAGCACACCCTCACTAACACATCTCAGCACACCCTCACTACCACATCTCAGCACACTCTCACCCTAACAAACACATCTCAGCACACCCTCACACTAACATCTCAGCACAACCTCATGTGCACTAACACACATCTCAGCCCTCTCACTCTAACACATCTCAGCACACCCTCACCCTAACACATCTCAGCAAATCCTCACACTAACCCACATCTACGCACACCCTCACACTGACACATCTCAGCACACCCTCACCCTAACACATCTCAGCCAATCCTCACACTAACCCACATCTACGCACACCCTCACACTAACACATCTCAGCACACCCTCACCCTAACACATCCCAGCAAATCCTCACACTAACCCACATCTACGCACACCCTCACACTGATACATCTCAGCACACCCTTACACATCAGCACACCTCACACTAACATACATCCCAGCACATGTCCATCGTAACATACATCTCAGCAAACACTCACGTACCTGTGAAACTGGTGTGCACAGCTGAATGTAATTTAGTGAATTAACCAGCTGTGCTGTTATGGAGACAGTGAAGATAGTCCCTGATAGAGTAGTAGGTTTGCAGCTAGATGTCTGAAAAAATGTGAATAATTAACGGAATGTATTTCAAACAGTCAAACAACCTTTTGAGCTGTTCCTGCAATATATATATCTCCTTATTAGCATTAAGGGTACTAGGCGACACTGAATTTAACATCTGGATGCTCACAGAATTTTTCAGACCACTCCCGCACCTATAAAAATAAATAAATCATAAGCAGTTTTAAATTTATGAGTATACTTGCTTTTCTGTGCCGTTGAAGACACCTCTGGCAGATGTAGCGAATACTTTGAATCCTGGCAAAATAGTTTGATATGTCCCTGCTCGGAGCACACTTGTTGCCAAAAATATTCTGCAACCTCACAGAAGAGTTAAAAGATTCACACCTGATGCAGAGCAAATGACTGGTTCAAAACATTACATCAGCACGTACAAGTACCTTTCTACATTAAAAGTCTAACATGGTCCAAACATATGCATACACTCCACCAGGTGGAGAAGCAAATGAATCTTCAGCTTATACTGCATCTCTGGCATGTTCTTCATAACTGAATCTACTAACTCAGTGCATATGAGCTGACATTCTTCTGCTTTTGTGGGTTTGAAGAAAGCACAATAAGTTATGTAGAAACCTGAAAATGATTGTAAAAAGTAGTCATATATATTTATAACATATACCTGTGTTATCTTCAACTTCTTGTACAGTGGGTGGAGCATAAAAACAGCCATCTGACACCAAGCTTTGTAGTCCCTGCCTACAAATGACTGATGGTGCCAACACACGTTACCATGCATCTTGACTCCAAACCCCCAAGCACGGAATGCATTGATCCTAGCAAGGATTTCAGGGTGAAATTTCAACAGCTTAGGCATCACACTCTTCAGAAAATACTTGCAAGGTACGAGTAATATTGTATGGAGCACCTCCACAGGTGTACATCTTTATTGATAGAAGCATCTAAATGTATTGAATTATATCATATCACATGACTTACTCGTATAGATCAGCAGGAATCTCAAGAAAAGGGTTCAGACTTCATACAGTTTGCGTATTTCCACCTTTCTGTTCTTTCCAATCTGACGAGTTGAAGCTGTTCAAAACATCTTTCTCTAGTCCTTCTCTCCAACACAAGGGAAGGTAATGAGGAATCTGCCTAAAAACAATATGCAAGTCAAAGACGCGCACACAAAATAATTTGCATACCATAGAGAACCGACAGTACTTCTTGGCCGATCCTCCCAGATGACTGAGAAGTTGTGATGCTAGAGGGTTATCACAAATTACACAAATTGCCTCCACTGACACGGAAATAGTATCCTGCATATGTCACAATAACAATCTACGGTTATTTCGTACCTCTCCATTGCGTGTCCATTCGTAAGTGCGCATGAATTGGAATTTAGAGCCAAATTGTATCCCGATAATCCTGAACCAATATGTAGGCATACGACTTTATACCTTGGCGGTCCAGTCAATTAGAATAGCCACAGAGATTTAAAACCTTTCACTTCGACTTTTATTAGACAACAAGCATAGGGCATCCGTCAAATAAAAATTAAATAGCGAGCAATTCAATAATTTCTTAATGCTCTGGCTTGTGACTTTTAATAAAGGGAACGAGAACATATGAGCTTTTAAATGACTTTGTATTTACCGGGTACATGTACATAGCCTATGATGCAGCGGTTATTTGCAAGATCTGTGGCAGACCCTAGAAGGGTCACTTTTAAACAGTTCAGGAAATGGACGTACGACGCGTTAAAAAACTCACTACCGGAGATGGGTCATCTTTAAACCTCGTCAAGAGCCCGTCACTCTTACTCCTCATGACGGTAGCGCGCGCTGTTATTTAGTTTTATTGAGTGTATCAAGCTGTTACTGTACTGGATTAATACTGTTACGATACCGAATTCAGAGCTAGATCGATGGCGTTAACCGATCGTTACAGCATGATGCTACATTTCGTAACGATAACTCAATTTCAGGGTCGTTTAAACCCGAAATCATAACAGGCACTGTTACGAGGACGAAGTTTACCCTTGTTACGGGATGTTAACACATTACAGTTCGATTCAGGACTGAAACTTTTTGGTTGTGTATGGGAGGTGAACACTGCCATAATTCGACACGCGCGCGTCGGGTCGTGTAACAGTCTCGTTACAGCTCTGTAACGAGACAGTACGTTTGGGTTGAGTCATCCCTCAACAGCTCAGTTACAGTGCGGTAGGTAAGATAGTTCTGGTACAGCTCCGCTACAGCCCCGATATCTATGGGATGTGATTAGTGCCAAAATATGGGGTGTGATTAGTGCCAAAAGTATGGTATGGGATGTGTGATTAGTGCCAAAGGCCGGTCACGCGCAGCGCAACGATCGATGACGCAGCGCAGCGATCTCGTGCCCAGAAATCATATGTGTATCGAATATGTACTATCGATATGATCAGAAAAACATTATTTGATGGTGTTCGGGCTGGCTGACATGGCCGTATGCAGAAGAAAAAAAAGGATTAAAGAATATATACAGCCCTACAACTATGAACGAGGTGTCGCTACCAGTAACTGCATCGTTAGCCCTTAACTAGCCACTCCCGCTACCGGTCATAACAAAGAGATACTAATACATTGGCATCCAATGGGTCAGTTAATATCGGCATCAGGTGTCCAACAAGGGGACCCTTTAGGCCCACTTCTTTTTGCCCTCGTTCTGCACTGCACCATTCTTAAAATCTCTGCTTACCCCATTGCAAAGAATGCAGCTGAACTGTTGGTATCTCGATGATGGGGCTTTGGCAGGACCAAGAGATGCAGTATTCAGAGCTCTAAAAATTTTGCAAGCCAACAGTGACACTTCTGGTCTCCACATTAATTTGGGTAAATGTGATTTATTCTGTGCCCAAGAGCTCTCCATGTTCCCATCTGACATTCCATGGTTGGCCTGTCCACAATTTGAATTACTAGGTGCCCCCATTCGGAGTGTGGAGTATTGTGCTCAGCACATCGAATCCAAAAGAAAAGATGCATTACATCTATTATCACTTCTACCCCAACTGTGCAACCCACAAGTTGCTGTCACCATCCTGAGATCATGTGCTAGTTTCTGTAAGCTCGCCCACCTAGCACGGTCTACACTTCCTTCACCAATGTCGGAATCAGTGTTTAGTCAATTTGACAATGATGTTCTTCACTGCTTTGAATTATCTGCAGCAATTGAGCTAACACTTCCAGCAGCTAAGCAGGCCTCACTTAACCTGAGTCATGGTGGCTTTGGTCTGCGTTCCCTTCATCGCCATGCACCTGCCGCATACATCTCATCTCTAACCACATCAATGCCCTCAGACAATTGCTCGGTGACTTCAAAGGTCTACCTTCTTGCTGCAGTGAATGCCAGGATCAGTCAGCCAGATGCCATCTCAGTTGAAAGTGTACTTGATGTACCAACCCACCAGCACGCACTATCCTCTCACATTGAAGAAGCTGACTTCAATTCACTTTTTTCCAATGCAACTACCGTGACAAACGCCAGATTGCAGGCTATCTCTGCACCTCAAACCCATGCATGGCTTAAAGTGCAGCCTTCACAAAAGTTAGGTCTTGCGTTGATGCCTGATGAAGCACAGGTCATTTTTAAATGGTGGCTTGGCCTTCCTTTGACACCTGAGGGCACTCCATGCCCACTTTGTCATCACAACATGGATGCCTGGGGACATCACATGCTCACTTGTCGCTCTGGGGAAGATGTAATAACCAGACACAACCAACTCAGGGACTGTGTTGCTGACTTCTGCCACAAGGCATGCCTTTCCCCCACAAATTGAGAATGGAAGTGGCATTCTTCCTAAAGACCAATCAAGACCAGCAGACATTCTAGTGCCAAACTGGTCCCTCTCACGCCCAGCTGCATTTGACATAAAGGTCATCAATCCGCTTAATTTGCAATTTATACAAGAAGCGGCTCAAACCTGTGGTCATGCAGCTGAGATGGGAGAAGAGGCTAAGCACTCAAGAAATGATGAGACATGTGCCCTTAGAGGATGGTCATGCATCCCTTTGGTTGTAGAAGTGTTTGGGGGATGGGGCAATGAAGCTATAAATGTACTTTTGGCCATATCCACAAAGGTAGCCACGCAACTATGTCGACCTCTGAATGAGGTTGTCGGGCATCTACAGTCACCTCAGCCTCACCCTCATGAGGCAGAATGCCAGGGCAATTTTGGCCAGATGTGTCTCACCAAACACTTGCTGTGACTTTTAGTTATTTGTAGTGCTTATGTTTTAAATTAATGTATTCTGTACTATTATTATTAGTTATGATTATTGTAATGGTGCGTCTGTTTATTATTCTATTTGATGCACATCCGTGTATTTAAGGCAACTGCATGGTGAATGATGTTGATCGATGTTGAATTGCGGCTACAGTATTATTTGGCACTCAGGCAGTGCATAGTCACATTGTGCATAATAAGTATTACTGCTCAACTTGACATCTCAGAATTTTGTACCCAGGATTTTTTATGAATACGTTGTGTTGTGAACTGGTAGAAGTATCTTACGTGTAAGAGGGAAGGTGGGGGAGAGAGTATAATACAGCGTGCCTATTGCCTGAGGAGGGGGGGGGGAGGGGCCTATATTTGACAAGTTAGTGTAGCACTTCCCCTCCCCAAGGTGGAAGCTCAGGCTATCTGTGTTCAATTGTCCCCACTGCCACTGTTAGTTTAGCGATAGGTTTATATGGAAACTATGCATGCTATGCATGCCTGGACCAAAACAAAAGATATTGAGACAAAAATGCACGCACCTGGCTGCCACCATAGATTATAGAATACATTATAATCTATGCTGAGATAGCGAAAGATTGGCTCTAAAGAAAATATACTGCAAGGGCAGATTCAGTGCTTTTGTTAACAATCCGGCTAAAGGGGGGGGGGGCGGCCCCAGAACTTCAGTGGATTAAAATTCATCAGTATAGTTAGCATTTGTAGCTAGCAATTAATTGGGATAGTCAGTGCCCAATTAAGGTACTTGTGGGCACTAGACTACAAACATGTATGCATGGGGCCCCATCTCCACCCATCAATATATTTGATCAATCTGATTTTAAATAAAGATTCTATAGCATAAATTGGATTAGAATCGTTAGATCAGTTATTGTGTGATCTAGCATAGTATTCCTGGACATGGAGGGCCCACATTATTCCAGGGGCCCTAGACTATAGCCTGTAGCTTAGAGCCCCAGATTTTAGTCTAGTCAGTCCTATGGTTAATCTGGGCCCGGGGAGTTAGCCTGCAATTTTTTTCACCTGGTGTATCTGGAGTTGGATTAGCAATTGAAAAGTCTCAGTTAAGTCTCTCATGTCCATGAATCCATCAATGCATCTTTCATCAGGTCATTCATGGAGGATTCAGTTGTACATGAAAGCATACTCCATCATACTGTCTGCACTTGCAGCTAGCTCCTGTACTGAGTGGAGGACTGTGCAAGAGACATCAACCTTCTCAAGTTGATGTTTGCAGGGACCCACTTAACAAAATACACTGGTAGATTATTTATTTTGGGGGTGGGGGGTGGTAACTGATGCATGATGGGGGCTAAGTGAAGTCATTTCCAGCTTGAATAGTACTATATAAACCCAAAAGACCTGCCTTCGTTTTAATTGGAGAGAACATACAGCCATATACTATAGTACTGAAAACAGTATTTTTTTCCAAGGTATCTTACTTGCCTTTATTAAATAGTTGCAAAAACCTATCATGCTAATGTTCATATCAACACTAAACTCCTGCATACTGTATGTCTTAATCCAGACCCAAATAACCTATCAGAGTTAAGATGCATGACGTTCTAGAAGCTGCATTGTTATTACCAAAATATTAAATATAATTCATACTTGGCTATTCAGGAAAAATTAGACGTTAGGCTCCCTCAGAAATTTTCACAAGCAACTCATTCAGGGGGGAGTCAGAACTTCCTTATAAAACACCCTGAGAGTACGACAATTTGCTTCTACAAATAAAGAGTTGTCTGAAGTATTATGGGAAATTAATGTGGTCCAAAAGTATTTACCCAGTAGTGATAAAATGATATTTCAAAACAGGACTAGTTACAATGAAACCAGACCAAAAGCCCGAGCTGGTTTTTATAATGCTGACCTCTGTAACTAGTGTGCTTACACGGGGTGGGGTGGGGTGGGGGGGGGGGGGTGGGAGAGGGGACAGGCCTGTCCTCACCCTGAAAATCAGATGTCTGGGGGCGGGGGGGGGACTATAGCTATGTACACACCATCCTGACACTCTCAGTGCACACCCCATCCCAATACTTCACTGTTTGATTTATCTGGGCCCATCCCGAAAAGACATCTGTACACAAACCCATAAGTTAAAGCTTATATTCATAGCTTAGCACTACTTTGTACATTTACAGGTGCTAAATACAGAATTTTTGTCTGATTTTTGGTCAATTTAAAGTCACTCATGTTCACATATTATTGAAACCACAATTCTACTACCTAACATTGGTTAAACTTAAATATTCTGCCGCTCCTCCTCCTCCATGACGGCCATGCAGATTATTATCCACCTCCTCCTGCCCAGATCACATCAAGTACAACTGAGCAGTAACTAACAATAACTACTAAATAATAACTTTACATTAATCACTGGCATGATTTTGGTTTCAATAGCATAATTTTTCAATGCTCAGTTTTGGAGCTATATCAGTTCTACTTATTCAAAGATTTTGCACGACTTTCCGATCACCCTGTATATCCAGAAAGAATGAAGTGCTTTTGATCAACCCCACAGGTGGAAAAAATTGTTACTTGAATTCCCATCAGTTCTGGTTTATGAAAATCAACTTGTTGCCAATATTAATGTTAGTTAACTTTAATCACTTAATTGCATTATACTTTCTTCCTGAAAGTGATTAGTGTTATATGAAAAGTACAGAATGTTTTTATAATTACTATACATTTTTTGCTGATGTGGAACACCCTGCATTATGTTGACCAGATATAATGAATGCTTTAAGCTGGATAAATAGTTTTCTAACACATCACTTAGAATGCATACCAGATAGGTATTAAGAGGCAGGCAACCATAACAAACACCATGGTTAATGAATTGAATGGTGTAACACAACATTTTTCATGGCAATTCCATTTCTATTTTCACAAATCAGGATATGTGTACAATGAATGAAGTGCTTTTATATATCTTCCCATGAATGGTCACGTATGATAATCTGTTTTTTTATCAAATCACAGGGTTAGACAATAATATTTTTTCGTAAAGTATCTGTGGGTTGGGGGAGGGGGGGGGGGGTGTTGTTCGACCCTGGGACCCCATGGCTATGGCTTTGTATAAACAATTTTAATACCACCTGTGCTGTGTGATACTACATTTGTTGAGTTTTATTCTTCAAAACAAGAAATCACATGCAATGGTGAATCATTGTACCTCTTATTTTCTTGTGTGGGATATTACTTTTAAAGGGTATGCGGGCTAACCACAAGGCGAAAAGCCGTGTTTGATGTCCTTCAAACCCCAAATCAATTTCTAATTCAACAGAAGACCCAGACTAGTCCATTGGCAAGATCCAAAAAGGAAATTCCTGACTCTGATGTGACATCTCCCTGTACATGCATGTTAACTCTTTGAATGCCAAGTGCACATATACATGACCGTAATTATCAGTGTCTTGTGTTGATTACAAAAATTGCTTTGACCATAGTACATGTACATACATGCAAGTCAAGGCAATGTACAGCTGACATGCATATAAACATGTAAATGATTACATTTCAACTCATGTGGGGGAGGAGTAAGCATCTTGCATATGTGAGTCTATTATAACCTAGCTCAAGTATATGTGGTTTAGATAACCCATATACAGATTATGAACTGGCAAAAAGGCTGGAGGAGTGAACTGGCATTTGAATTATGATGATTTGGGCTACTGCTTATTGAGAAGAAACAACCAAGCTTATCACATATGTACTTAAAAGGTTACAAGTGCAGCAAGCATTTGCAAGCATCATGAAGCTTTTGTGGCTTATACTATATGAATGTAAAGTCATTAACGTTGGAGTGTGTATAAACATGCACACATTAACATTCCTGCATTCATGGCATCCAAAGAGTTAAGGTGTGGTGACATAAAGGATCCAAACCATATTATACCGGGCATTAACCCGTTACAAAAGAATGTTTACACCACCAAAGGCTCATGCTGAAGTTCAACATATAATCACATCATTCACATATGGTGCATGAATAAAAACTCTGCTGGGCTGATACGGAATATTGCACATTGGAATCATAGATGCCAGCAGGAGAGAATCTTATGTTAATTATAAAAATTCTACTGTGCTTTGATATATGTACCTGCAATTAACCAATCAGATTGTGCAAATTGTGTATAGCTCTTGTCTAATTAGAGTTATAACCTACTTATAAATCATTGTAGAACAGTGGTGGAGGTACAGATCCAAGAAAAGCACCTCACCAATAACTCTCCTCCTTGACCTTCAATTAATAATTCTTGTGACTCTACCTTTTAAATGGCTACAGTACAGAAGTGCATTAACAATGATTCTCAATCCACAAGTGAATACTAGTAATGCAGGCCAGGCATTGAGCGCACTCATGGATGATCTAAGAGGCAGGCACATGTATGCAACAAAGGCATGCATGATACAGGGTGTTTGCAAAAGAACGCGTACTTAGGCAAATAGTAACAATCCAATTAGATTATTATTAGCGGTCAAGTAACTGTATCAATACCCTCATAAATCAAACTATTTAAAGGCCTCCATTAACAAAGTTCTTCAAGATTGCGGTTTACGATAATTGATTTTAATAAATAATAATAAGTAGCACAAGATCTGGATATGCGATGGAACAGCACTAATTTCAAGTTACTAGGTTCAATAGTAATTAAAAGTTAAAACCATAAATTGCTGTAAAATTATTCAGGTGAAGCTGTTATGTCGTAAATATTTTATTATTCCAGTATAAAATCAAGTACAAAACAATATTTGATTTGTAATGGATTATTTAATGATGCGTTATTAACACTCAAAGTTAATAAAAACGTAGTGGGTCATATAGCTTTTTCAAGTTAGATGTGTTGTTTTGAATATTAAAACGCCAATCAAATTTCATACTTTTTCAAAATCTCATCAATGTCATTCTGCAGTTAATAAAATTAAGTTGTTGTACATTGTTTTGAAAATTTAGTTAATTGTAACCTATTTGATTTTATCTTTTGAACTGTAACAATGCCTCTCGTAATTGACTAAATGTGGTTATTGTACGTTCATGAATTCATTTAGATTGGCAATCCTATTAAAGATTATATTCATTTAAAAGCATTGCGTTCTTTTGCAAAGACCCTGTATATCACCCATCCAAATAATGCATGGCAAAAATGGGATTATTAGTACGTAGTGAGATGATAATCATGTGTAACCCATCAAATTAAAACTGGTTCATTAAAAAGCGAGGTTACAGTCAGAACTGACATGTGTTTGTACTTTCCATTCGGTTTAGGACTCTGAGCTCTGAGAAAATGTGAGAGTGATTATAGCATCCAATTGGGCACAACACTTTTGCAGTCAGGGTGAGGTTAGTAAAGTCAGTATTCATCCAAATCCCAAACCTAGCTACTTCGGAAAAGGGAACAAGTACTGTCGGCTACTCAAATAGCGAAGATTTGCCATAGCTAGCAAGCGAAACAAAGTTGATAAGCAGGAGTAAAGAAAGGCAACCCAGCACACGTACACTCACCATCCCACACACACACACATTCACTGTATGAGTACATGTTCCATGGATCCACAAATCAAATTCAGTGATGCTGTTGTTACATATATGATCATACTTGCACCATCTACATCCCATCACATTCTCACAAATTGTCACACGCACACACAAACATACAAACACCATGCGTAAAACATGCAACACATTATAATTAGCACCACACACACACTTGGCATGTTCATCCCTCCACAATAGTGCGTTCACATTCACTGAGGAGGATGCACAGAGAGGATGTCTGCACAGCTTAGAGTTAGTCTAGCAGAAGTCTGGCTGCATAACCTAGAAGGGGTTGAGGAACTGAGTGCTGCCTCAAGCAATGTGAAGGATAGAGAAATGCCCTCCTAGCAGTATGTAATGACATGGAGATAGGGAATCCCATGGGCTCGATTCTCCCATCTTTGGTACACCTCAAATGACAAAAATGCCACATGTACTCATAAGACATGACCACATACACTATGCTCCCATGTGTGTGTGTGTGTGTGTGTGCCCATTAAACTATACAGGATGATTGGAAAGTCGCGCAAATCTTTGAATTAGCACAACTGGTATAGCTCCAAAACTGAGCATTGAAAAATTATGGTATTGAAACCAAAATCTTGCCAGTGATTAATTTAAAGTTATTATTTAGTAATTTACTGCTCAGTTTATTTAAATGTTCAGTTTTGGAGTTATTTAATTTTGCATAACTTAAAAATCACCATGTATATACTGCTCGATTCACCCTTTACCTATGATGTTTGAAATGACATTCATCATACTGCAGAATTCCTATATGGAACCTACTCTCATAGGTTCCAATACTGCAGGGGGCAGGAACCTCAACATGAGTGCGCATATACTGCACTATCAGCTGTGCACTATGCCAAACAGAAAGGTTCTATTTAACGCTGTACTACAACCACCTAGTAATACAATATTAGCTAAATCAGCCTCCCTAGAGTAATTCCCAGCGAGTAGACAGTTGGGTAAATCGTATTGTTTTTAATTTCTTTACCAATTAGTCCCATTACCAGCTGCATAGTCATCTAGACAGGAGAAACCTTAGCAAACGGCATAAAAGATAACCGATTGTCATGTTAGTGTCCCACACGATGGCAGGGTCCTTGGAGCAACATGTATAAAGAGGGGATAGGTGTGAGGTGTGGTCTACCTCATGGACACATCCCATCACATGTTCTCTGCAGGGGAGGAGCACATGGGAGTGGTCAGGAATGCCAGACCAAGTTTAGCATCCAGTGATCAAAATGGTGTGTTTGTGTCAGGGTGCAAGGGTCAGTGTGAGGTCTCCGTGTATATTGTGAAAATCCAATTTACAGAGCCATCAAATTTGAGTGTAGCAATAGCACACACAGCTGACCAAAAATTGCTTAGAAGATACTGAAATCTTGTATGTATGCTGCGCTGCGTCGTCTGTCGCTGCGCTGCGCTTGACATTTGGCACTAATCACACCCCATAGGATGTGATTAGTCGGTCACGCGCAGCGCAACGTATGTGTATCCCTAATCGAATATGTAATAATCGATATGCAGGGCGTAGCGTCCAGTCCGGCCATGGCCGGACCGGTTTTAGCCTAGCCAATTTCCAATTATTAATTAAATTCTATAATTTATTCAATCTCCCACCAATGGCCGGACCGGTTTATTTATCGTGGCTACGGCCAGGCCCGTAGCCAGGGGGGGTTCGGGGGTTCGAACGAACCTCCCCTCAGAGGATAAATGTATGTCCATAATGTAATAATAATAATAATACACAATAACAAGGTAGGTCATTTTTCTTCACTGAAGGTCAAGGTTAGTAGTTTGACTTCTTTATGACACATAGCAGTAAAGAGGCAGTGTTGTAATACCTAAACGGTTAATGGCATGTGTACAAACATTAATTTCATTCCATTCACATTGTTCCAGCACGATACAGGTCTTCAATGGCTACTTTCAACTTTTCAGCACATAGCATAACTATCTGTGAACAAGCACACACCTAGTTTTAAGCAATAGTAGGAAACTCACATATTAAAACATAACTAATCCAGTATCTTTTGTTGTTACAGCTGATGTATGCATTGAAATTGAAGGCATTAGAAGATAGTCAAATCTGCACTGATGTTTTATCACTTCACAGACAAGCATTACTTCTGAAAATTGAGGCTGTACGCATTACCACTGCTTGTTGAGGCTGAGGCTGATGGGAGAGGGGGGGGGGGGGGGGGGGGGCTCAAAACTAAGTGGAGTATTTAACGTGGAGCAAAAAAGTTGTGTACATGATCTGGCAACCAGTGTGATTAAATATATAGACAACACATAGTTTTAAAAACACTTCGTACTACCTTACAAAAACATTTCCACACTGCCAATTGTGCTCATCATCAAAATATTGTCCTGTGATAAAGATCGCCATTTGTCTCTCCTACAGAAGACTCACGACTGGTAGTAATAACCATAGATATAGAGTTTTACATTGAAACCATACCTGTTAATTAATGCTTTGAAAGCAATGGCATCAGGGAAGTTTCCACAACAGTTACATGTGAGAGTGTGTAAACATACGTACAAGCAAACAATAAATCCATATTATTGTGATAGGGTTTAGCAGGAATAATTTTTTTACCATGATTTCAGCTCTGACTGTTCCAGGGGAAAATCAATGGGAGCATGGGGCGGGGCTCAGTCTCCCCCTCCTCCCTATTAAGTGAGCACTGTAGCGTATATTAGCACATACAAGTAGGCTCTGAAATTCATCAACATTCTAGTCTGGAACTCCACTGTCAGGTCCCCAGATAATGCCATCCACACATTTCTAAAGTTACTAGATCCACCCTGTGTTCTGTTTGTAAGCTAGAAATTTCTCTGCAAAGCTTTCTTTGCTCTCTTGTTACCAAGAATAATGGTAGGAACAACATTTCAGTCAACATTAATGGAAGTATCAAACCGTAATATATATAGTCATTAAGGAAATGCGTTATACAGATGCAGCAAATTTTTAAGATAGTTCCATGACGCTGGTCACATCTTTTAATTCAGACTACCATAAAGAAATTTTAAAAAATGCCCACATAAATTAGGGTTGTGCATGAAATATAACATTATGCTCATCCCTTCTTCTTAAGACTTCGTGAATTACGATGTCTATTAAAGATTTTACTGCTGGTGCAATAATTATTTGCATTGAATGATAGCGGCAGAGATAATCTATATATTATCTCTGATAGCGGTAGTATGACATGCACACAGCCATTGGACTGATGGATTCAAACTTGAGACTGAAGCTTTGGAGATTTCGAGCACATTTCTTTCTTTGCTAAATGGCGAGAGAAGCCCACATGTCCGTAAGACCGTAACAATTCAAGCGCTGGACCGGAAACGGGCGCAGCGCCATCATTCTGTAGTTATTATTTATTAAATTTAACATCACGCACGTGATTCGATCGTTTATTCCTTCGTCAGTTACTAGAATGATGGCTACAATGGCAGTAGATTCAAAAAGTCAGGAGAGCGTTCTGGATACGTAAGTGATGGTAACGTTGTGTATGTGTGTGGGCCATTTTATGAATCATCTACCTTGTGTATCCCTAAGGTAGTGCCGTTTGGGTGCATTAAACTGACGTAACCTTGTCACAAAAAAGGTCCTTTTTGTTCTTGGGAATTGGCAATTAGGGCACCGCAATTAGTCATGCAACTTCTAAAGTTCAAGCCTTTGTGAATTTTGTAAAACCTGGATTCACCTCAGCTACGGGTAGCATTAATTAGATTGTAGTTACTTATGTATTCGTTAGCGGTATAATAAGGTCAGTATTTAGGCCGCATTTGTCTTAGGGCTACACCAAAATGCCTGCATATATTCCGTTTATTGGTTAATAATATCATCTTTATGCAATCGCGTCAAGTGTTTTTCAAGTGTGATTTGCAGCTATTGGCTTGAGCGCCATCAATAGACATTCTAGCATCATGTTTGTACGGTTGAAATATTCGTTGTTAGAGCTTTACACCGAATAGGTTTTGTTAGCAACTTGCAACTTGCTTAGCGTATGTGTATGTGTCAGGGACTTGTGTGTAGTTATTACGCAAGCAGCCAGCATCACATACAAACCATTGTCTGAAGATAAAGATCAAAAACACTAGTATTCCTATCGCAATTGGAATGTACATGTCATTAACAACCCTCTCCATAGTACCATTGTATGTACAAAGTCTGAGAACAGTCATTGTGCTTGGGTGTAGAATGAAAAAGCTGTGGAAACTGTCACCCACTAGTATAGTACAAAAAGGTAAACTAGGCTCGCTACAGTCCGTCCAAGTGTTTACCATCTGTAAGAACCATGGTAGTTTTAATTACAATACATGTAATTACTTTTAGAGATTCTGGGACCTTCACTTAAGATACACTTACTGATGTATGTTATTTACCTATGTACAACCTGCAAATGTACAGTTTCAAGTATCTATAACCACAGATATTGTGATTCATTACAATGTACACTTTCATATGTAGCTCGGACTGGAAATGCCAGTTGAAGCCACCCCCCAAGGACACAAGATTGAAAACAGAGGTGTGTGACTTTTGTTACAATGTGTAGAAATGCATGCATCTGTAATTTTAAAAGTACCTTTCATTGCTCTAACTGTGAACCTGGTGTCTCTTAGGATGTGACAAAAAGAAAAGGCAATGAATTTGAAGACTACTGTCTGAAGAGAGAGTTACTGATGGGCATTTTTGAGAAAGGATATGACGTACCATCTCCTATTCAAGAAGAAAGTATACCGATTGCACTCGCAGGGCGGGATATCTTGGCAAGAGCAAAGAATGGTACTGGTAAAACTGGTGCATACCTCATCCCTTTGCTTGAAAAGACGGACACTGAGAAGAAGCACATACAAGGTACATTGTGTGTTTTGAAGATAATGCTTTTAATCATTGCTTATTATTATAAAGCATTGGTGATTGTGCCAACCCGAGAGCTTGCTCTGCAAACATCCCAGCTGTGCAAGGAAATGAGCAGGCATATGGATGCCAAAGTGATGGTCACCACCGGGGGAACCAGTCTGAGAGATGATATCATGAGATTGGATGATATTGGTAAGTTGATATTCTTTACCCAACCCCGTCATGCCTTTTGAAGTCAGGTAGTGTTTAAATTAATAAGTACTGCATACCTTGAACTATTTGAAATACTGTAGAAACGTAGTTACTGTATGTGAACTTCATTCACAATAACATTTTATATTATGAGGTATCACATGTATATGCACATCCAGTATGTTACCCTCAAAGTACTACCCAAGGTTGAATGTTTGATTACTCTAATGATTGGATTGAATTACTTGTACCTACTTTCCTAAGGGAACATATATGTATATCAGTTTTGCATTAACTAAACTTTGACAATGAACTGTTGGTGGAATTTAGAATTATTCAGATGGGTTGGCCATTATTTCTATGTTTTGGATTCCAATTGACACCAAAAAAAGAAGTTGCTACATGTAGATTGTATCAGGATCACCTAAGTTTTCAAATCTGGTTCTGTGCAAATTATGGTCATGCCAATACACCTTGCAAAACTCCTGCCTTGTTACAACAGGAGGGGTGGCTGTAATGTCTATTAAGCGTGAACTTTATGGGGCAGGGGATAGGGGTATTGTTATATACATGTATGGTAGTCTATTTTACCTACTAAACTTGTTATTTTTATCTGCAGTACATGTCATTGTTGCAACTCCGGGACGAATTCTTGACCTGATGGAGAAGGGTGTTGCAGATGTTAGCAAATGTCAGATACTTGTTCTTGATGAGGTGCGTGTATATGCCATATGAAAGGCATGTATACACATATATAATGCTGTGCTAGTGTTAACTACATGTAGTTAACTCTAGCACAGCATTATATTACATGTAGTTAACACTAGCACAGCATTATATATGAGTACAGTCTACCCTCGATACAGTCCGGTCTATGGGAGCCCCCAAAATAGTGGACTGTAGGCCAAACGGATAGTAGCGATGCGAAGTTTAGCTTACGAAGGGTTGGTTGGCAAGAGAAAGTTCAGTACATTTACATGTATCTTGATTCTAAAGCACAAGTTAGATACAATGTACCATCAAACCCACCCTAAGTCATGTAAGTGGTGCAAAAATGGTTTGCACTGCTGTGACAGTTGTGAATGGAGTTTCAAGCTACATATTCTACATGCCCACTTCATTTTTTAATTCTAACATTCACCCATGTTCGTTGTACCTACTCTGTTGCAGCATGATACTATTCTTTCATATTTCCACAACCAAAAATAACATTGCATTGTGCTGTCATATTTTTATCAATTGCACTTCTACATATTACATATACAAAGTATGCAATGCCCTTCTTACATACAGATGGATGTTATGCCATTTATGCAGTTTCTTCCCCATTGTTTAACGTTAGGCGGACAAACTCCTTTCAGCAGACTACCAAAGTACCTTGGACAAGATAATCTCTTACCTACCAAAGAGTCGGCAAATACTTCTTTTTTCTGCCACATTTCCTCACACCATCAAAAGTTTCATTGTGAGTTAATTTCTGTGTAGCATTGTTCAGAAACCATTTGATACATCTAAATGTACCACCCTGAGTACATCTACATGTACCTTCTCATATTATAGTGTTCAAAATACTTTGTAGTAGTGGATGCTATCTTATACAAAAAAAAAGGGAGGCTTGCTTGAAGAGTTGATTCGCAATGTCATGAAGGTGGTAATGTCATGCAATTACATATACCTTGCTGCCCCACCTCTTGCCTGTTAGGCTGTGGTTAGCTTTGTGGGCCTTGGTGGGACACGGGGCACACAGAACTAGTCTTGCATACCATAATTTCCCAGGATATTCTGTTTCCCCCCCACCCTTCAAAAAAAAAAAAAATGCAGCTATGAATATGTATTCACAATGCTTGTGTCAACGGGGCGAATGCTAACATGTAAGTAAACAATCAGTATGTTTGATGGAACAAATACCAGGGTGGAAATCATGTTTTGAAACACTTTTCCTGACAAACTGAGAGTTGGGTAGTTAAATGCAAAGTCCAAGGAGATCGGTGAATTTAGAATGTGAGTTTATAGTATCAAAAAATAAATAAATTTTACAACTAGGTTTTCCACTTTTGGTCATGATGGGGTGAATACAGTACCGGTCATAATAAAAGTCACGTTCTGTTTTAGTGCTAAGATTGTAGCATTGTGCAGTCTTTTTTAAACACGAAGATACATATGTACGTGTTGACTAGTTCCGCAAAGTGCACAACTCTGTTTACACCGGTTTTATAGTAACGCACGCGGTAACAAAACGATGACGCTGTGTAGATTGCTGAATGGATTGAGCAAAGGAATCTTAACGTAGCGTATAAAACTGAACAAGCACGTTTGTTCGGAAGAACTGTTGTACTAAATACCTCTAAATGCCTCCGCCCCAACAGTAAAAATCGCTCTCTTCGACCGCTACATGAATTCTTCTATACGTCTCCTCTTTGAGTTCCCAAAATCCACCCTCCCTTTGAAGGGATAAGTGGATGATGTCATAATAACAGATGGGTCCGCTTTTAATTTTAGGTACACTTAATCGAACTGAGCGCTGTTGCAGAACGTCCATCCAAGCCATGTTTTACAACCAATCAAGTGATGCGAACGGTTTGTTAAAATTTCAAAAACGCGTCTAAACTGCTAGCAATTAACAACTTTTGTGTTAATCATATTTAAAGAATTGCGACGATGCCGAACCAGAAGCCATATCTTAGTGCTACGATCGTAGCACTAAAACGGAACGTGACTTTTATTATAACCGGTACTGTATGTCAACCACAATTTCTTGCTTTTTAACACCGGTTCCGTGAGAATCGAATGTTTTTTACGCACTTTTGTCGAACTCAGTTTTTAGAAAATTAGTCGGACAAGAGCAAACTGTTCCAAACTAGCGTGCATCTAGTAACCCAACCTTCTACTCGATGTTTATTGCTATTTGTAGCATTGGGCATACTTTTCGCACCCTTCCAGCACTTCGTCTGAAGTGAAACGGCTAGACACTTCCCGAAAAAAAATACACATTTTTCCTGGACATTTTAAAGGAAATGTCCCAATGTTCTTACCTCAACAGGAGACATAGCTCCCCAGCAAAGTTTGATCCTTTACTTCTACAGAAGCATCGAAACACGCTCAAAGCTTGGGGTTGAAGCTTCGATCCTCGACCCCAGACCAAATTATTGCATGTAATGGCTGATAATTTTTGGCCCTTCAAGCAGTATGGGGGCTATAAGCCAACCGACTGAACGTAATCTGCAAATCACAGCCGGCTTCAGATCTGGCAGCAGCATTTCTTTCGTGGCTGAACCAGTGACTTCTATCAATCTGCTGGGTTTTCAGAATCAGGCAATACACAATCCTTCCTTGGTCGACTGTGCAAACGCTATAGGCACAAGTAGCACTTGTACAATAAATTTCGTCTGTGATTCATGAATGGGGTATCAGAACTTTCGGGTCTGGGTACCAAAACTTTTGGGTCTGGGTACCGGAAGAAAGTATGTTGTGCATCAACCTGATTCAACCAGGCAGGTTGAGAGCATTTCACTTGTGCTGTTCTCTATTGGGTAACTAGAAACGTCTACAGGTACCGTCAAATGCGTTCAAAACTGCTCCAGAAAAAAGTATACTCGGCAGCTTTCGAACATCAATAAACGGGTGACTGTGTCAGTTAAAATCAATACAATTACGTTACCATTCATGATATAAAGCTAGGAATAGCGCCAAACGTCCTATAAAGAGTTGGGCTATCAGAATATGTATTTTGTTACGTAAAACAACGTTTTCCGACTAATTTTCTAAAAAAGCAGTTCGACAAAAAAAATTTGATTCTCATGGAACCAGTGTTAATATTTAAAGCCAATAGCTGGTAATACCATCTACTACATTCACAAAAGAAATTACAACAGCATAATGTTGAAAACCTTTTTTTTTTAACGAGCCATTGGTGGCAGAGAGTTTATGTGATAATTAAATTATTTTTTAGGTCACATTAATGCAATTGCAAGCTATTTGTAACCTATGTCACTGGTTACAAAATGGTGCATGATTAGCACTATTTCAATAAAAAGTGGTACCATTCAGTATATTTTTCTCAGGTGGGAATGTCACGGGTGTGTAAGCTCAAAAGTCATGGGTGGGTAAAGTGTGGGTCGGATAAATCCCTGCAGCTGTAAAGTGTGTACATGAATATGAGAAAATATTTATTATTTATGGGTGTATTTGTATGTACATGTACATTTATTAATCATTTTGTAAACATACGCTCTTATTTAAGAAGTTCATATTCAAGGACACTAAACTAAGCTTTAATAAGGGCAACGAGCTGGCAATGGAATATTAAGGTAGTTGTGCAACTTTTGGTTTTAATGTTTCAAGGGATAGAGTTGGACCTGATTGTTCACATCTTGCTCATTCTAAAATACAAACAAGTCATGTACGTGTACTTGTATAAATGAAACAGCATATCCACACCTGCATTGATCTGTAGGTCATGCCCATGGTACAGTGATTTTATATCCATTATGCACTTGGAAATGTAAGGCTGCAGCTGTTGTTAGGAGGGCAGGTAGATTATTATGATGATAGCTTATATTTTCTGATACATGTAGATCAGTGATTTGGAGTGGTAGCTTATATTTTCTGATACATGTAGATCAGTGATTGGGATATTTACGCATGTCATTTGCCAAATAGGGTTTGTTTTAGTCTTCCATTTGGGCAGGGTGCATTGTAGCAGAAATAACCAATCATCTTGTCTTTATGTACCTAAATTTGTGAGTTACACATTTGAGTGTGTGATTAGCTCTGATTGTTTGAAGCCTTGTGTCTCAAGCTTCATTTTTGAAATCATTATAAAATAACATAGAATGTTACCTTGGCATTATACCTATTTACATGTAGTGAACTACAGTGTACATGTACATGTACTCCATATGCTTAATAGCAACATGTTATCTAATACTATAATTTCCATCGTACGTACGTACGTCCGCGTAACTCATTTATATACTCGGCCTAGCGCCTATTGGTTGCTAGGTATGTACGCGTACCTAGCTACCAATAGAAACGACCACCTCCCACACAAAAGGCGGTCGCAATGACAGCTGGTTTCCACTTCACATTTAATATCTAATTTTTTTCTTGAATTCAAAGTGGGCGGAGAACTGCATAAGTACCGAAAGAATAAAAGCAACGCTATTGTGGTTCGCTTTCAAGTCTCATCGTACAGGCCGAGAACATGTAGTTACTATATGAAATTGCGCGGGCATGTTATAGAGGTTGCATAGTAACCGTATGTTAGAAGAACTATATATGCAACATTTGGTAAAACAGCCGGTAAAAAAAGAGGAGCTAGGAGGTAGAACAACTGTTCATCTGGCAAATGAATAGCGAGACGAATAATCAACCCGTGATTTTTCACGGGGACACGCTAGTAGTTCATAAGAAGTGACCTAATTACTCATAGGCTTATGATTTTGTATATATAACAAGCCAGAGTTGGCAGGCATTGCTCTGTTTTTTGATACACTAATCAACATTATTATTGTAACCAGCTTCATATCATATCCTTGATGCTCACTACAGGACCAGAACTTGCAGAACCCTTATGTCATCAACCTTATGGATGAGCTGACACTACTGGGTGTTACACAGTACTATGCCTATGTTGAAGAGAGACAGAAGGTTCATTGTCTCAATACACTTTTTTCAAAGGTTTGTGGTACTGTAAGGGTTGACGGATTATGACGATAACAACATAATGCTTGATACTTTATAATCAAGTACAGATAATTTTCATTAGATCATGTGATGTAATCAGCGACAATTTAGGTCTATTCATGATACATATGAACATGTACATGTATGATATAGAGCTGTGCTAAAAGCAACACGAAATGGTGCGTACATGGTTGTAATAGTTATTATTTGTTCTTAACACCGTACAACATGTACATACAATTTTTAGCATTGTATTGCTCCTTTACTGCCTACACGTGCATGGATATGAACCAAACAAAACAAAAAAAAGGAGAACCAGTTTCATGTACATGTGGAATGCAGTTATCTCAGCTGGAGCACATTACTGAAGCTTTTTTTCTACTTGAGTTCGTGTTGGTTTCATGAGCATTGCTAGCATGTTCAACTACATATGTATGTATCACCAGGCATCATGCTACATGTATTTTCTTGTGGGAACCGTGGGAATTACTTGGGTTGTCTTTTAGCTTATCTAAATAGATGATTATGTAGTATCTACATGTACATTGTTTGCTACTGAAAACTTCAAGTATGGATGAAGTGCGTGGTATGATGTCATACATGTATACATTATAATTAATTCCATGCATGCTTTCCCATACATGCAGCTCCATTTTTATATTTTTTTACGTACATTGAAAGAGATACTGTGCCAGGAGTAGTAATCACACACAATATTATTACTCATACATTTGTTCTTGAACTCTCCCCCTCCTCCTTCACATATATATGGGTTGCCTTTTAGCTTATCTAAATAGATCGATATGTAGTATCTGTACATGTACATTGTTTGCTACTGAAAACTTATTCTCCATATGCTCAAGTATGGATAAAGTGCTCGGTATGATGTCATACATGTATACATTATAATTAATTCCATGCATGCTTTCCCATACATGCAGCTCCATTTGTATATTTTTTATGTACATTGAAAGAGATACTGCGCCAGGAGTAGTAATCACACACAATATTATTACTCATACATATGTTCTTGAACTCTCCCCCTCCTCCCTTCACATATATATATATTTTCAATTGCAGTTGCAGATCAATCAGAGCATCATTTTCTGCAACACTGCACAGAGAGTAGAGCTGCTTGCTAAAAAGATTACGCAGCTGGGTTACTCCTGCTTTTATATGCACTCCAAAATGCCACAAGCTCATCGTAATAAGGTGTTCCATGACTTCAGAAATGGGGAGTGCAGAAACCTTGTTTGCACAGGTACTTACACATGTAACTATAAGCACTTCAAATCTTCCTTGTTATGTGTATAGCGATTAGTTGTGCTGAGTACTTGTCAACCAGTCTGGGCGCTGCATTAAGGGCTGCAGTATTTATGTGCAATTTTCGCTGTATATAGCATATAAATATAAACTACCATACATGTATAGTTCTTCTGGCAACTGCAGTAAGTATGTATAGTTTTATGATGTGTAGATAAATTTACATGTACACTGACTATTCATGAGTTGTGAGTTGCCTGTCAACTACACCTGATCTGTGTATTTCAATAATAGATTTGCTGACAAGAGGGATTGACATACAGGCAGTAAATGTGGTCATCAACTTCGATTTCCCCAAGACATCGGAGACCTACTTGCACAGAATAGGCCGGTCAGGTCGCTTTGGCCATTTGGGTCTTGCAATCAACCTTATTACACATGAAGACCGGTTCAATCTTCTAAGCATAGAGAAAGAGCTTGCAACTGAAATCAAGCCTGTTCCTAAATCAATTGACAAAACTTTGTACGTGGCGGAATACCAAAAGGAAGATCAGTCATCCACTGCGCCAAGTTCGCAAAATTGAGAACGTGTGTGTTATGTTTGTGTGTGTCTTGTGCTGTGTGTCTGTCCCACACCTCAGATGTTCTATTCACATGTCTGTCCATGCCTCAGCGACCTGTTTGTTGTCAGTTCTGTTCCACCCTTCCAATGTTTGTCATTTTTGTATCTCAGAGATAATGTACACTGTTTTATTCAGTGTGATCACTCATGTCTCAAGAGATTCTGCACTCCTCTTGTCTGTGCACCCTCCTCATTCTTTTGTTTCACCTCATTGATCTTTCCACTTTTACCTTTCTTTGATGTTTTTTATCATTTCTTCTTCACACTTTGACAATTGCCCTGTATTATGGCAAGCTATTGTGTAATGCTTGATAATTTCAAGACAGACGAAGCCAAAGCCACCTGAAGTACTTTTCAACATTATACCAACATTTTGATTTGCAGCTAATAAACTGATCAGCTGCTTAATAAAGCTACAGAATCTTTCAACGATGTTGTCTATTTCAACATAATTGCAGATCACAACTGGAATGATGTAAATTTGATGTTCATATTATTGCATTGATGAGCATTTTGAAGATGAAATGTTTGCATCAAATCATTTGTTTACCTTCAACTGCACACCATCTATATATGTTACATTGGCTAACTACAAAGCATGGATGTACTACGTACATGTTAGTTTGCGCTTAGCATTTGTGGTGTAATTGCTTAATATTCTATCATTGTAAGACCTTTCCAATGCATAAAATGTGACGAATACTCTGCACCCATCCCCATTCTGTACATGTAGATAGAATGGATCCACCATATGCGTTATACCTCTGCATTGAAGTGCACACAATAATTTCACTATGTCACACTACTAAATCATGGGGTCATGTTATTAGCTGAAGCTCTTCTTGAACACCACATTAGGATATTTGCCTCTCAGCTCATCAACTAGTCTGTTATCAATGTTTGCACAGAACGATAGATCAAAGAACTTCAATTTGTGACACTTCTTAACAACTCTGCAGAGGTAGTGACAATTAAGAGAGATTCAAAAATTCAATAGTACTAAAACATACTGAGTCACTCCATCTGGTGTAGCTGTGTTAGCACCAAGTATGTCCAACTGCTCCAGGTCAGGGCAAAGATTGGCAATTGTACCCAGATACACATCAGTAATTGCACTAAAGGAGCATTACAATGACACAATCAAATAGCACATTCATGCATATACATATGCGACCTTTTAAAAAAAAAATTAAAAAGCTGTGCTTTGCTCATAATTTTTTTGCCACCATTTTCATTTTATTAATGATGTAACCATACACTCATTACAATTAATCTACTTCGCAACATGCTTGTAAAAGTTTACAGCACTCACTTTAAAAAAAATAAAAATTCTACTTATGGTGAAACATCAGTACCATCCACTACAATACTAAAACATGCAAACCTTGGAAGTAAGGTGATTATATGTCATTATATTTAGGCAAAGCTCTAATTAATTTATGCTGCAGATTAATTGGCTGTGGTTATAACAATTGTCAACTAAGGAGCTGTATGCTTTCATGGTACTACAAATATCACTGACATTACTTACGTCCCTCGTGTGAAGAATAGTTTCTTGATGTTGGGGCACTGCTTACAGAAGTGTTGTATGTCAAAACCATTTTGCAGTACATCTGAACTGATAGTATGAGATTGTTATCTTAAGGACTTACATGCATATGTAATGCAAACTTACCACCAGCCAATGTCTAACTCTTGTAACTCAGGACAGTTGTCAGCAAGCACTTTTATTGTTGCAGTGTTGCAATTTCTGCACCTCCACAAGTCCAAAGACACAAGACCTCTTGGGGAAATAAATCAATAAACTGAAATAATACAGTTGTATTCAACTTTTACTTCATTTTCGACAAAGCCATGTTCAGATGTGGAATGCCTACTCTCGTGTCAAGGGAATTACAACTTACACCAAGATTGAGGTGCTTAATAGCAGTGCAGTTACTATAGAATATAAAATGATTGGTGTAGAATTTACATTGCAAATCTTACTTTCCAATTTCTACAATAACATCTGATGTTAAGTGCACCATTCTGTAGAGGTTAAGCCTCTCAAGGCATTTTAGTTTTTTAATGTGTCGCAGTGCAGATGTTTTGAGATGAGAACAGGACTGCAAATCAAGTTCTGAAAATGAAATCAACACCTCACGTAATAATGATCTAGAAGTGATACTCCTGATGTGAATACAACATACCTTCAAGTTTAGTGCACTCCCTTCCAATGTTTTCGAGTGCCATGTCATTAATATACTGACAGCATGCGAGTCGAAGTGTTCTCATATGATGCCCACACTGCTCTACAAAGCTATGACCAGAAATTAAAATATTTCCTGTAGACTAGTCACACATGTGCTTTACCTGCAGAAGGCACCTTCAGTAATCTGACCTCCTCCCCCAGTCCAGGAAAGATCAAGATGTTGAATATTGCAGCATCTAGCTATTAAACCTTCCAAAGCTACATTATCAACCTATAATAGTATGACTAATTGAATCACTGAAGAAATATTTGTCATAATGAACTCTCCTTCATACCACAAGCATTCATAAAATACATGCAATGTGTGGTATTGTTGTAGCTGTTAGTCATGGTTTGTACTTACAGTATTCCATCGAGACTGAAAATCCAATTCGGTGTACAGAAAAGGATCATACGCATTTTTAAATAACAACCTGTAACATTACAACACTATTGAACATATGCTTGAAGTAAAAACAATTCTGTACTTACCTACAAGTTTGAGCGACATTAGCTAGTGACACAGTGTCAAGGTACTGAAGAATGAGTTGAATTACTTCATCCTGGATAGATTTTACGTTTTCCTCAACTCAAAGCACAACCCTTTTGGTCATTCTTTAAACTCACTGTTAATAGCCCAAAGTATCCCCAATGATTTTGATCAGACTCATAAGATGTCTGCCTTTCAGCCAACCCCATCCTTTTCATTAATTTTGTTGTCACTTCAACCTGGAATCCGACTTGTCTGTCACTTTGCTTACGTATAGCTAGTTAATTAAAAATTGTTGACACACAATGGATATATTAACTGGGGGACACACCCTCTGGAATAAAGCCATACAATTCAACACTGTCCAGTTCTGTGTAATAACCACATTCAACCGAGTTGAATTCCAACCTAATTAGACTTGGAAAAGTAAGAAGATTTATATGTGATCCCGCTGTAGAGTACACAATAAACTTAATAGCTAATTAGACTAACGCTCTTGGTCAACTCAACACATTACGCGTAGGAATGCCATTAATAGTGGGTAACCAATAGTTGGGCGTGGCCTGACTCCCAACTAAGGTTACATGCATGTTTACTTTGTAGGAAAGTCGATCTTCTTTATTGGCGGACTGAAGACTCGTAATTTATTGCAATCTTTCTGGCATTGTGTGCCACCAGACCACAAGGTTACCCACCTGCCGTAAACAGTAATGTTAGCTATGCATGCACGCATGCAGACATACTTGACTTCTCCAGGGTTGAGCTTTCCCTGACCGGAGGTATTGCATGCCAGTATGCGAACGACCGCACCAGGGTGGTAAGTTTCATGAATACGTACCTCGGCAGGGACCACTTCTGTTTTGTACTTCAGCTCTGTGGGTATACAGATCGAAACACAACGTGCGCGTTACTAGTAATATCAGAAGTACTATAAGAATAGTATCTTACGTAAGTACCTACAAAGTCTTCACTAATGAAGGATTCACTAGCCTTCTTTAGTTTCCGCCGTGCCGATGGGCACTGATTCCACCAAGGTCCATACGTACGCTGTAGGTTGAAAACGTTTGAACCAGGAGGTGAAGGCTATATTTGGCATAGTCGATATTTATAAATTCTTACGAGCACGAAGGCATCTGTGAAGTCTCCGTACTGTTGAATCCTCGGTGGGCCGGCCAAATGCGATGCCGAATAAGCAGAATTAGCGTTCCCATATTCACTGGAGTAGTTGACTACGAGGTCTGCGAATTGTTTGAGATCCGTCATCAGCAAATCTGTACTGTTATGTTATCAATTACGTACGTGTGATGTAATTTGTGTTCATATAAGGAATTGTGCTATTCCCTGCCCCGCCCATTACTCTATTACATGCAGTAAAGTCAGTAGATTCATAGCTGGGCATAGCCGACCTTCGCTATACATGTACCAATACCAAGATTATTCAGTATCCATCTGATTAGTCTACACCTTGAGTGCATGCCATTTGATTAGCTCACGCCTGCTAAGAGCCAATTGGACCCTCCCCCTTCTCCCTTTCTGTGTGGTGGGTACACTGCCAATAGGTACCTCACCCTCAGGGTTCTCACCTGCGCCACGTAAACGCGTGGTGTGCGCCGGCCATAGTTTTACACGTTGATACAAATGTATTGCATGATAGGGATGTGTTATCATATTAAACTGTGACAACTACAACTCCATATATAGGCGACCCCAGAGCTCAATTATCGAGGAAAGGGGACAAGCCTATGAAAGGGCACTAAAAGGGTAGGGGCAATATCGATTTGCCGCTTGTTAATCGCTATTTGTAAGCGCAAATAAGTGTTAGTAATCGCTACGTTTTATTCCAAACACACACAGCTATAATTTCATAATGCATAGAATATTTTACAATGTAATACATTACATAGAAAAATTCAAAGGATATCCTGGAGGCCAAGGGAGGGAGCACATCTTGCCAATAAGGCACTAGCCACGGCGCGAACCAGTGTGAAGTTCAGCCGGCAAGCTAGGCGAGAGTAGATTGGGCTTCCCTTCCCCAATTTCCATAGGTCTCTACCGCAAATGGGATACACACCCAACCCATGCAGCTCTGGGTCGTTTGCTCTATGTTTCCTGGCTTCCGCCTCCTCCGCTACAGCCCCTTCAGACAAGCTTGCTGCTGTTAGGATAGAAGAGATTAAGGGAGAGGTCACTGTGATGTCAAGGGCAGCATGTTTCCCTCTCTAGCTCCCAATTGAGGACAAGTACATCCGCTGGCCGGGTACGGCTTAAGTCTGCCTGGTGTAATACCACTGCCCGACTCTACTCTCACTCCAAGATGGGCACGATGGCAAAACTCAACAATCACGTTACGCAGGTACGACCGGTGGTTGTGGCGGGTAACGACATCACCATCCTGTTTACAGGTATAGTAGCGTGGTTGCCAAGGCGGTCAATTAAGAGCTAAGCCAAGGCACAGAGAGCACGAGGAGCCTATATTGCAAAGTTCTAGTTGGGGGCCTGAGGGGCCTATAGATGCAGGGGCGGATACAGGGTTTTCCAAAAGGGGGGGTTGAGACCCGCGATACGAAATGCGGGGGGGGGGGGGGGGGGGGGGGGTGCGCTGTCCGCTTTAGACCCGACACGAAAAGCGGGGGGGGTGGGGGGGTTGCTGCCCGCTTCAGGCCCGATACAAAAAGCGGGGGGAGGGGGTGCTGTCCGCTTCAGGCCCGATCCGAAAAGCGGGGGGGGGGGGGGGGGGGGGTGCTGTCCGTTTAAGGCCCGATACGAAAAGCGGAGGGGGGGGGGGGGGGGGGGGGGGGGGGGTGCTGTCGAGCGCTTCAGGCTCGATACAAAAAGCGGGGAAGGGGGAGGGGCTGTTTAGCTGAAGAGGGGGCGTTACCATATATGAAAGGGGGGGTTGCAACCCCCAAACCCCCCCCCCCCCCTGGATCCGCCTCTGAGATGTAGGTGACACTGACTTGTTGATTCCGCACTTGTTACCGCGGGCGTCCGCCCGGTGGTACTGTAATCATAGATTATCTAAATAATCTATGGTCTACCGCGGTCTACAGAAAATAAATTTATTCACATTCTGTCCGTTTAACACATCCCTTTTACATTTAGCGGTTGTATAGGTCCTTTAGAGCTTGGCCCGAAATTGCCAAGGCATAATTCCTTTTTTTTTGGTCCCAAGACAGATCTTCAAAGTGAAGCTACATGTATTCGATCGCCGGCGATATGCGTAGTTGCTATTTAATTTTCTATACGTACCGCGATCAAGTTTTGGCGCTCGGACTTTAGATCAGAGGAAAAGAATTAGAACTTGGCAATTTTGGGCCAAGCTCTAAAGGACCTGTACAACGAGCATGCACCATGTAATGTAAAAGGGATGATTAACAATTTCACATGTACGGTTCATAGGAGTGAAACCTATTAATAAGTTCCGTTCCGAGAGGTTGAGCGGACCAATAATCGATTTGTCATGCTAAAAATGGGGTTCTTGTGTAGATTAGCACCACCCCCCCCCCCCCCCACCCCCCCTTTCTTTAGTACCCCCCTGTCCTTCACGGAATGGTATGAATCAATGTAATCAACAAGTAATTTACACTATTACAACTACTACACTCTGTACACTCAAATCGTATCTCAAGCTTGAGCGTGTAGTGCTTTCGCCATTCAGAAGTTCTTAAACTTGGATTACATGGCGCAAGCAATGTTACCTCCTTGGCTGGTTGGAAATATATATCGTACGGAGATCTTTGTATGGCTGTTAGCGATGGTCATTCTGCAATCCACTGGGCCCAATGACATCACCTCCTTCCTGACAGCAAGAATTGCCCTCGTTGTGGAAGGGATATGAATCTTGTGGATAGAGGATCAGGTTCTCAGGTCCAGTAGAATTGGGATGGCGTTGCCCTAGGAAAGGGTGTTGGAAGGACGTATCTTTGCCTGTCGGAACGTTTTTTGCAGATGTGTATTTGTAATTTGTCGAGTTATAACACTATCAGGCAGTCCCTCAAGATTTCTACAATCCTTCGAATAATTTATCTTTGGTCGACAAAGACACTTGTAGGGAAGATGACTTCTGTTCAGAACTCTCTTTTAAGTTCCTTCAGTATATAATTTCGATAATCCAACATCTGGCTAATGATTACCTAACATATCATTGCAGATATTTCTATTGATTGGTACAGCTTTGTGAGGGACATTAAATTTGCGCACAGTATTTTATTGAACATCCTTCCGTAGGAAGTGGAAATTGATGAAAGTAAGTTCGGTAAACAAAATACAATAGAGGAAGGCAAGTGGATGGTCATTGGGTTTTTGCCGGTGGAATCGAAAGAGTGTCTGGAAAATGTTTCTTGGTAGAAGTACAACAACGAGACTCCAACACACTTCTTCCGCTGATAGCTCAATACACCCGCTCTGGTAGTAGAGTCTATAGTGACGAATTGACTCGAGCTCATATAACCAGTTCCGGGTTGAGACATCTTACTGTCAACCATTCCCTATGTAGTGGAACGGGGCACATACACAAGGAGTAGAAGCTATGAGGCCCTATAACTTTTTACTACACATAGCTGAACATTATCCTCAATAGATCTTGTTTGACTTGTTTGAAATACAATTTGAGTACTGTTATGTAATAGTGTGTAATAGTTCTAATAGTGTTTGTTGATTAGGTTTGATTGCATACCACCCCCGTGAAAGGCGGGGGAGGGGTGTGTGTGTGTGTGTGTGTGTGTGTGTGTGTGTGTGTGTGTGTGTGTGTGTGTGTGTGTGTGTGTGTGTACTAATCTACATAAGAACCCAAAATGGGATTAGACAGCAGTCTTAGCCCACACCGTTATTAATAACGCAAGTATACAGTTATGATAATACATCCACTATCAATTCATTTGGATCAATGTGTAAAACCATTATTATAAGTACATTGTTTGCGTGGCACTGGCGAGAACCCTGCCCCTAACCACCCACGAGGAGGTGTGAACAAGGCGGCCTTGCAGGTGTGCTTTACGTGGCTTGGGGAGAGGGGACGAGCAGTTCCTAGAGGTCTGGAGGGCTATTAAGAGGAAAGGTACATGGGTTGTATGAGATGGGTCCCAGATGAAATAGGCCCCGCCCCCGCAAAGGATGCCGCTCTTTTGATAGTTCCCATCAGGGACATGTCTTTGGTGCCAACATTGAGCAGGTAGTGATTGCCCTGAGAGGCTACAGGGTCCCAGACCACTACTTACTATATAATTTGTAGTGTTACCAATAATCATTAAGCATGAGTAGTTAGGTGGAAATATGAGGATGTCTGGATTTCATAGCTGAGGTCATTATTAAGCTGGTGTAAAGAGTGCATGAGAAGTCTATGCATACTAACGATACTTCAAGGCCATATCCAGGGAAGAGAGAAAGTGAAAGGGAGCTCAAGGGACATGCACCATCACCATGGTTTCCTCAGAATGCCACTATATTTCACCAACATGACATCAAAATATGCACATCATTTCAAGTGCACCTGATACACAGATTACACCACTACCTAACAAATGGCCACCTCTTCACAATCCAACCTTTTAACTACATGTAGCTAATAAGCAGCCTGAGGAAGTCACTTAGAAGTGCACGCACCATACTGCCCAATGTACATAGAGCTGCTGATAGAGGGGGAGGGGTGGTTTGGTGGTGCCCAGCCCAGCCACTTCCTAGCATGGCTGGGTAGTTGTTCCTCTCCCCAGTCTTTCCAGGTTCACGTACTGGATGACAATTGATCTTCTTTGAAGCCTAGTTTCTCCCCAATTCTCACTGGCTGCTTTGGTGACCCTAGGCTTGCCCTGCTCATGATATCTGAAACAACAACGATTACTATAAAATGGTAGTCTCAAAACCAATACAGTTGAAAAGGTCCATAACAAAAGGAATGTACTTTCTAACTAGAAGGTGGACCGAACAACTGTTGAGTGAAGCAACCATTTTACTAGTTATGGAGCCTATCTACATTAATGCTACCTTCTCTACCTCAGCCATCCAGTATGGTCCCATAGCAGCCAATGTTGTATAACTCATTTAATGCAGCATAAATATTTTGTGAGCATGAGGTGACCTCAGATGGACATGTGATCAGGTGCACCTCTTAACGTATATACTGGAGGTTGCTCTCAGAGTGGTGACAGAACAGGAAAGACATCTGAAGTCATCCACTTCTCATGTTTGATCCATTATACATTGTATACATCCTTGTATTTAAATGATAAGATTTGAAGCCTTACTTCAAATGCAAAGGCCACATTTCACAAATGCGGCATGATTCTTTAAAAATTATAATGTCTTGAATATCCTGGCTTGAATTTTTAAATTAATACATGCGTTACTAATTTCATAATAAATTTTTAAAAATCATTTAACACTCTTAATTTCAAGGATCTTACTTCTAAAACACAGAGCCACAATGATTACATGCTTATTACAACCTAAACAAAACTCTTGTATGTCATTTTGTTTTAAACTGCATATAGCCATACTTACTGCCTCTTAACCGGTTGGTTGAAATAAACATATACCTAAACTTTGGGAACAATGAAGTAATCATGAACATTAACAAAATTGTTAAATTGTTGACAAGTAAGGAATCAATTACCTGTGCTTACAAAATAGTGAGTCTGGCAGTTTACCTGAGCAATATTAATAAGATTCAAATTGTAGGAATGAAATTGCAGCTCACAGATGATTTAGCATGCATATTCAATAATGATAAAAAATATAGAACAATACCTGCTCGTCTTCCTTTTGGAGATGGTGGTTTTGTTGTCAAAACAAATCATGATGTCCATACATGAATATATTTAAAAATCGGAACGAAAATTTTCTACTTCCAACAGACATCTTAATGGTGCATATTAAATCCTATAGTTTATTTTAAATTGCTTGCTTTATCGTAATTTCTTTCCATAGTATTGTGACTTTTAGATACAATTTTGCACTGTACGCACTTCCCAAGATTGCAGAAGACCGCCTAAATTAGACATTCATGCTATACATATATATGTACATGTGCCCAGAAACGACCTTGCATGAAGAGACGATGACAATTGAACATACCATTGCACTAATGTCAAAACTGTATATTGATCCACGTATGAGAATAAAAAGCTCACTTTATTGTTGCATTAAGTTGTTTACGGGTTTTGTGTTATATAATCATATATCATTAGACTTTGCAGAAGAGGAGGATATAAAAATTATGGATTAATGAAGGAGGTATATGCCGAGGAACACAGGAAGTTGTATCCTCCTGCATGTCCACTTCCGATATGCGTATTTGGTACACAAAGAAGGCTACCCTGGCGAAAATTTAGGCGTAATATTTCATTATGACATATAGCAACGGGCAGACTTGGTACCATTGCATACAAAAGTATACAAGTCTCCAGACTGATTCCATGTCATCATGTGCACGTGGTTCCCAAGTGTAAACTTGGCTATGCCAAACCCCCTTAACATATAGGCTACTGTTTTGTGTTTCAAGGGCTTATGCACAGATACCTTACACCATCTGAGCACTCTGTAGAAACACTGACAGGGTACAATTAGAAAGTGGTTTAGTTGTAGATGACAAACTTACTGGGGATGCTTTCTTAGATAGCCGAACATCAGCATTTTTTAGTGGAAAACTGGGCCAAGAATGTCCATACTTTATGCTCTACAATACATGCACGCGTAACTAGCCAATCAATTGGTCGCCTATGATGCAATTATTTTCAAACAGTTGTTTTATTAATGTCCATTGCTTATACTACAAGTAATAAAAACGTTCTCTATGAGAACGTTGGTGGCATATAAGGACTGGAAGGCAAAGTGGTGTGTAAAAGGAAGGAAACAAGGCTCTAATAATAAGAGGAAATGTAATAGTCCTATATTTTGCACACAATGTCCTACAAGTGTGAGGATTACATTTCCCCTTATTATTAGACCCTTGTTTCCTTCCTTATATACGTTTCTGTCAGTTGAACGTCGTGAATTAGACAGAAAATATGCTCCCTCCGTTTTGTGATTGGTTGTACAGCACGTGATTGCCACGTGGATAGAGGTTTAAATAGAAATGGAGCTGGGCTCTTATTCAGTCTAAGTGTCGTGCACGTGCTGCTAACTTTTTCTTGCTGCGATGCCTGGTGAGGGAGAAACGAATGAGCAGGCTACGACAAGCGACTCGATAGCCCTGCTACTAGAAGGCATGAGGCAGATGCAGGAGGAGCTCAAGGTGGTGCGACAGGGGCAGGAGGAGACAAGCCAGCGGATCGCTATACAGTCGCATAAGGATAGCTACTCCTTCAAGAAAAAAGGCAACGAGTGCCAGTTTAAAGCTAACCAGCAAGTGACAGATCGTCTGGCGGTGGTTGCGAGCTGTCTTGACCGGGTGGAGGCTATCGGCACATCGGGGAAAGAGCAGTTAGAGAGGGCAAGGAAAGAAGTTGTCGAAGATGTATTTGCCTCGGGGATGTGGCCATTGTTAAGTAACTTGGAGGACCCAGAGCTGAGAAGGCTGGCCAAGTCACTACCAGCAACAGTGCTGAGAAGCAGAGCGGATAGCACTACCAAGAAGTACCTCGGAGCTTTTCAAAGATGGAAGATCTGGGCCGATGCTAGACAAGGAGTGCCAAGTTTTCCAGTGCAGGAGATTCATTTGGTGCTATACTTGCAGCACCTTAGTGAGTCCACTGGGAGTATAGCTGCAGTAGAGGAGGCAGTGCATGCCCTTTCATGGCTCCATGGGCTGGCTGGGTTGCATCAATTGGGAGGGTCACCACTTGTTAAGCCCACTTTAGAAGGTTTGAAACGAATCTTGGCTAAACCTAAGGTTCGGAAGGAACCAGTGGCGGCCGATATGTTGAAGGCCATGGTGGAGGCTGCTGGGCCTGATCCATCCCTGACAGAGGTCAGGTTGTTGGCCGTGTGTTTGGTGGCATTTGCAGGTTTTCTGCGTTGTAATGAGCTGATAAAGCTCAAGTGTTCTGATATCACCTTTAATGCAGAAGGCATGGTGATCAATGTACAGTCCAGTAAGACAGACCAATACCGTGAGGGTGCATCTTTAATCATAGCACGTACTGGGTCAGCTACATGCCCTGTAAGTATGATGGAGAGATATTTTCATATGGGGAAGTTGGTGCACACATCCCATGGTATGTTATTTCGGGGAATAGTAAAAACAAAGGATGGAGAGCAGTTGCGTAAAACAGGTGGTATCAGTTACTCCAGGCTGAGGGAGTTATTGCTAGATAAGATAGCTAAGCTTGGTTTTGACCCAGCCCTGTTTAGTATGCACAGCCTTTGTGCTGGTGGTGCCACGGCAGCAGCCAATGGTGGTGTGCAGGACAGATTATTTAAGCGACATGGTCGTTGGAAATCTGAATCGGCCAAGGACAGCTATGTTAAGGATTCAGTTCAGAGACGGTTAGAGGTCTCAAAAACCCTAGGAATATAACTAGACCCTTTCTTTGTACATCTATGTGGTTTGCAGGCGTGCACAATGACACTGTACCTATGTGTGGTTAAGTGGTTAGTGCTGTACTGGGAGCATGAGGAGGGAGATATACGTTTCTGTCGGTTGAACGTCGTGAATTAGACAGAAACTATGCTCCCTCCGTTTTGTGATTGGTTGTACAGCACGTGATTGCCACGTGGATAGAGGTTTAAATAGAAATGGAGCTGGGCTCTTATTCAGTCTAAGTGTCGTGCACGTGCTGCTAACTTTTTCTTTTTTGGTAATTCTGTGTGTGGTTAATGTGTTGTTTGTTCAGTTTGGTGATGTATGCTGCAATGTTTCTCATACTGAAGACAGATTCCAAATGGATTCTCCTTGACCAGCTATACCAGATCTTGAGATGGAGGAAAACAGACTGAGCTATATCTGTATTCAATAGTATAGGGAGCGTTTTCCTGCACGCAGATTTTTTCCCAAAGGGTTTTTTCTGTGTGTCAGGTTTTTTCCCGCTCCGTGTATGGTTTTTTGTTTTTGTGTTGTACTTTATGTTGCTCTATGTGGTTTGCAGGCGTGCACAATGACGCTGTACCTATGTGTGGTTAAGTGGTTAGTGCTGTACTGGGAGCATGAGGAGGGAGTTTACACCACTATTGCTTTCCAATCCTATATGCCACCAACTTTCTCATAGAGAATGATTTCATTACTTGTTTCATGCATGTGTTTTTAACTTCTTCATGAGATGAGAGATAGTAACACTTTTACAAGTACATAGCTGGTGGAGCCCACCAACAACTGCCTGCATGGGTAGACCTTTGGAATTAAAGAAGTAATAAATTTCTGGACACACTGATAAGTGGCTGTCACACTCATAGGCCTTCTTTTCTGTATCAGCCTCGTAGTTATCAGGCTCATAAACCTTTTCTGGATCAGCCTTGTAGCTGCCGGCTTCTTCATGGGATTCTCAGACTTTAGCCTTGTTGATTTCATAATTTACCATATGGCGTAGTAGATGTATGGCCCGGTATACTAAACTCGCTTTTGTATTTTGCTAGATGGGTCATATATGTTTCTGACCCCTAAAGATGAAATCCGGGTATATGCTGAAGCGATTGCTGCTGCTGGCACAATTGAACATTGTTTCTAGCTTGAGTTTTTTGGGGCGGAAGGAAGGAGAAGAAAAAAAGAGACAAATAACAGTTGGACTGGGTATGAGGCGTGGGCATGAGCATTTTTGTTCTCTACGCATTATAATGACACCGAACCAATGAAAAACTGTTCCTGTTTGTGTTATCATTCAATAGCGACAAAGAGGGAAATGATCCAATTCACAGTCGTCCCTCCAGACGCGAGTCACGTTTTTAATAACATTCATTAAATGACACAAATCGTACTGTTGTACAATTAAGAACAGCAGCTAATATAGTACGGGTCAAGGACAAATTAAATGTTAGCATCTACATCATTCACTTCTGCACTTACTTATACCCTCATGAATATGCTTTTTAATCTTAGGACAAGCATTGACCACGTATTTTGCATAATAAAGATGCACTTGTATGTATTTCACCGAATCAATTCAGCAGAAAAATCGTTACACTTCAGAGTAACACTGTCTCTATGAAGACAAACGGATATTATTTTTCTTCTTTCTTCACTACCATAGTAAATTGAGGGGTAGGTGTGGCCATCATGCAACACTGCCCTTATTTTCTTCTGATGTCCTCATCCATGAGGAGGAGCCAGAGAGGGTGGCACTAATTGCAAGAAAGGATTTAAAAAAAAAAGGCTGACAACATAACATGACATATGAAGGTAAGAGAGTGTGGCCACAGTCCAAAAGGTAAGCCATATCAAATAGACCGACCACAAATACAAGAACACACATGCAAATACTTGCACCCACATACAGTCACACACACACACACATACACACCCCTCCATAACACATTTGCAAATGCAAACCTGTACACTCCGATACACAAAACCACATATTCCTTGTCACGCTTGCCTGATTATGTGGACAAACCGTGACAGGGATGTATAAATAAATGTACATAGCAGCCATCAGTGTGTGCCTTCACCTACAAAAAGCTGCTGCCAATGATCATGGCAATAGTTATTGCATGCATAGATATGTGATCTAAGGCTAATACAGGAGTATGTAGTGGAAGAACTCGGTCTTAAAAAAAGGTGGTAGTTACCTGTACTGTAAACTGATAGAAGTACATCCTGTCTACCTACCTTCGTATTAGTGTTTTGGCTGTTGTTTGTTCCACATCATGAAAAACGAATATTTTGGTCTAAAATGGTATGTGTCTTCGAAGTGCTGCTGCTCCACTGGGAAAATACCCATGATCGATAATTTCAAACACACTAAGCGGTGATACTTTTATGGTATCTTGTCCCTTTGTATAAAGGTGGCATTTTCATGTACAGCTTCACATTCGAGAGAGAGGTTGTTCAACATTTCAGGGTGTAGTCCGCCGTACTGGTACGTGTAGTTAATAATGGCCAAGTTAGAGTGGTGGGTAAGGGACGGAGGAGCCCCAGCCGCTTATTGCATTTCGCATGTTAAAATAGTTCATGTAAAAACGATAGAGGTGTGTGCATAAAATAGCAATAAAAGATTATAGGGGAAAGCAAGGATTATTTTTAACTATATAGCAAGCTGCTATTAATGGGTCAAAAATGCATACATAATATATATGGTTCAACACAATTTGATACATACTATGTAGAAAATCATATGTAGAGGCATGATGCACCATGCGCCAATAAATATGTTTACATATCCAAACAGACTGATGACACACCGTACCAGAAATGTGGTTTGCCTTATAAGGCACTGTTTATGGATCATTCTTATTTGGCTGTCATCGCTATTATCAGAAACCTATTATTAAAGTGTGCAGAAGATATTATTGCAATACAAGTGTTGTTCCAGTCATGCGGAATATTTTCACGCTTAGCATTCCTGAATGTTGTTGCAGTCTCCTAAAATACGAACTAGCACTGCACTCATGAACCAAAGACACAGGTCATTGTATATTTTTGCCAGAAGTGCATAAGATAGTGGTAGATAGGTCCAAGGCTGGAGAGTCTTACGCATTCATCACTGGCTGTCCATCAGATGTGAGCTCATGAAAGCCTTGCACCAGGCAGTGCACACTCACAAAGTTTAAATTTTGCCAAAAAGACTCCATACTTCATCTAAATAAAGGACACTATTATGTGTAACACTGAATGGAACTTACACAGCACTGTGTCATGATAAGTTTAACATAATCTCCAGAATTGACCAGAATAGTACTCTGGGACACAATTGCTTGGTGCTCCACCACTTTATCAGTAAGCGCAAGGGTCCCCAGAACAATATTGTACTGCACGTCAAACTGCAGCAAGTAGCAAAGAGTAGTGCTGCATTTCCACAGAAATAGGTGTTAGTGCAGACACTGAACATATAGGGAATGTCCGCAATGCCATCCATATGCAGGAGTTGCTTATGGAAACAAGCCTACTATTCTGCAAGACTTGAATAGGCAAATCTATTCTGATTAGTATCATATCTCTTTACCATGCTATATACGTAATTGTGGCAAAGGTGCTAAAAGGAGATTCCTTAAATAAGTACAGAAGACGCTGCCACTGTCTTTGAGCAGCGCAGAGTAATACATGTAGAAGTCGGCCTACAGCATTGCCATTCTTTTGCATTTACTTCAAACGTGCTCGGATCAAGCCCCGTGTTGTGTACCCCTCTTTAAGTTGCGAACAATTTATGCAAAAGTTCCTGCCCTTGTTAAAGGTAGAGTGAGAAACTATTCAGCTGTATGTACGAGTGCATGCATTTAATATTGAGCTAATATCTGGATTGACTCGTTCATATACGTGCAAATACTGCAGAAGTGTGCTGAATAGCAAAGTAAAGATGTATAAAGGATTGGGTGTTTGGTTGAACATGGATTACCAGGATGGCAAACCAGTAGTGTTCCAGCTGCAGTCAGTGATTGAAGAAGATGCATTACTTCATCCTCCTACAGAATTTGTCCCGCATAACTCCCCGACTTATGCGCCACTTGTCAATGTCACTGACGATGAAGGTCTACAACTTTCACACCAAGTCGAATAATCGACAGTTACCTAGACATTTCATATTTATCTCTCACATCCCATGCATACCGACGTGATTCAACATTATGTTATGCAACATACAATCATCAGGAGAAGTACGTCCTCCCACAGCTAACAAACCTACTCATCCAGCTGACATATGGCAAAGTACTTGAGCAGCTGCATATTCAAGTTAGCTTCGGTGCCACATATAGCATGGCCTGGGAGTAGGAATAAGGTCTAAAAAATGTTTGTAAATGTTGCTCGCAAGAATTAAATAAAACGATAATCTAAAATTCATATGACTGGTCCCATATATGCATTCAATCTGAAGTTTTTATGCCAAAAAGTTTGATGCTGCCTTTATATACCAGAATATAGTGCCATTTTGTTAGTGGAGCCCTGTCAAAACAGTCTCGGCCTGATTGTGGCTTGCTATCATACCATCACTGGGAGATTATGTTTTGGACTGTTAATATACTTCTCTATACATGTTTCGGAGTTTGTAAAGCGGTACATTTATTTGGTTCACCTTAATTAGGGACATTTCCTGTAAAACTCATATGCCAAAAGTAATAAAGAGCAGGTGCCGTTTCTTTGATCAAAAGAAGAACATGTAACCTTTAAAAAGGTATTTTCTGAATCAGTTGCAAAGATCTATCGACAAAGTTATCTCACACGTCAAAGAGCATGGAGCTTTTCCTACAAATCAGTTCTGCATGTGGAATTCACCCCACACTGCATCATTCTATAGCTGACCTGATGAAGATGCAGTGCATAAACTAAGGTTAAGCTATACCTATGCAACACATCTCCAGCTACCTTCCTTTCACTGAAGCTAAATAACAACTGGCCCTTAATAACATTATCCGCATTTATAAGTAGGTTGCCTCTTCAATCATTGAGTTAGGTGCCATATGAACTGCAGGTGCCGCAATTACCAAGATCTCAATGATACAAATATGGAGATAGTTAAATGTCACGGATTCCAATCGATGTAATACAATAGGATTGGGTTTGGGATACCAGGACAAAGGATTGAGAAGTAGAAGTACACTGAGCTATGATCACAGTGCTAGAGAAAGGTTCAACAACTGCTAAGTCATCGATTAAATATGGGTCAGAAGCAAGAACAAGGTCAATCATAAGTAGGACAATCAACAACTTGTTTAAAACCATTCTGGAGCGTACATGTTAGAAATTGTCCTGTGCAACTTAACCATGACTTTGTAGGAATCTTCCAGTTAATAGGTGGGTAATTGAAGTCGCCAACATTAAACACACACCCCTTTGTAATGTATCCAAATACAAGCAGTGTGGTCAACATCATTTGCCAATGAAGGTGGATTGTAAAGACAGATGCAATGAATACATAGATGACTTCTAACCAACAGATCAAGAACAATGCATTCCATTCGTACGAGAAAAGGCATTATCATCACCATCGAAAAGCCCGGGCATCTTATTGCATAACTGCTCTCACAGCAGAAAGCCATATTTCAGAAAATACTGCTCTGGCTGACTACATGTACATAAAGTTGTTTACATCGCAAGACATTGAATCATTAGTCAAATCCAAAGTATGATTTTGCAGTATATTTTACAATTGGTTTTATCAAAGAATCAGTTGATAAATTTCTCTGTGATTTTGATTTTAATTTTAATGGGAAATCAATTGTGAAATCTCTTTGTGATTTTTACCTGATTTGACAAAGGATTTGGGTTGAAATAGCTGATAAATCAATCACTGATTCGATACGTGCTTTTTATAACAAAATCAACATTTATAAGGGGCTCAACATCGGATCGACAGTCTGCTATAAGGCTACATGTTGTTGAAAGGCTGCATCAAGCAAGACTTTCTCATTTCCAAAACAGGAATTCGGAAAGAAATGCATAGTGCTTTCAGCCGAGATGTTTTGATCAGTGGCTTCGTGTAGACTACAGTGAAGAAATGATAGCGTGTTTTGTCATATTTACTTCAGAGCCAAGGCAAAGAAACTGACATAGTCCACTAATGCTGATGCCTCATCTCATCTCTGTATCCAAAGGTTTTACAAATTGGAAGGACACAACACTAAAATGTCCACAACACTAAAATTTCCACGTCACAGAACATCGAAGTTCCACAATGAAGCACGTCTAGAGATCTGCAGAAGTTATAATATTAACTTTTGAAGGAAATTTCGTCATGTTCAATAAGAACAGCTCTCAAACCTTTAATATCGTCAAAGGAGTGTCAGAAGCTAATGTGACTTCCTAAAATAGAGGCCATGAAGCCAATTGCAACCTTCCTCCTTCAGCATGAACTTGTCCAATTGAAACCCAAAGCCAAATTGCATAACTTAACATCTGAGGATGTGAAGACCAACAACATACACTAGACACATTTGTTGTACTTAAGGTTCTGCTCTTGTTAGCACTATCCTAATTGTAGGTTTCATTTCATTTATTCTGAATACTGCAGGTTAAAGTTATGTGAAATCCCAAGTTGAAATTTAGAATGTGGAAATGTTATATTGTCTTCTAAGATTGGATGTTGGTATTCCCAATGCAAAATTCCAACCTCGTGAATATAAAAAATCCCAATCGAAGAATTGTTCAGTATTCGGTATTCACCAACCTATGATAATCACCAACCTAAAATTTATACATTGGGGTGATCCACTGGGCCCTTTATTCTTTTCTTTGGTCTTGCAGAAGATCACAATGGCCATTTACGCCAATGATGATTGCCTTGCACTGCATTTTAATGCTTGGTACCTGGATGATGGTGTGCTAGCAGGTAGGAAGTCAGCTATTCTCTGTGCTCTATCATTAATTGACACACTTGGACAATCACTGGGCCTGCACATTAAACTTGCCAAAGTGCAAGCTTTTCAGCAAAAATGACATTGCCATGTTCCCATTAGGTATGACGGTCTCTCATGTGCCACACCTGGTCATACTTGGTGCCCCAATTGGGGACTACCTTTTCTGTGCCTGTTACATTGCTTCCAAGCGTACTGTGACCATGAAGCTATTGTCACGGCTGGTACAAGTGGCTTGCTTTGATCCTCAGGTTGCCCTAATCATCTTGAGAATGTGTGGAGGGTACTGTAAGCTGGTCCATTTGGCTAGAGCAACACCTCCAAGTCTAGCCTCTGACCCTTTGCAGCTATTTGATGCAGAAATTAGAGAATGCTTTACCCTGTGCACTGCAGTTCCAGTATCCAATCTGACATGGCAGCAGGCTCAGTCAGTTTAAGCCATGGTGGTTTGGGACTCCACTCTGTTTCTCACCACTCTTCGGCTGCCTACATTGTCTCTCTTTGTTCTTCTGGTTTTGCTAATAGGGATCACAACACCTTGCTCACGCGGTTGATAGTTTCAACAGTATTGTTTCCCGTCTGAGATAGTTACTGTGGCATCCATATTGGCATCACCCATGCAGCAGAGAGCATTATCCAAGAGAAGATAGAGGATCATCAATTCTCAGTACTTTATGAAGCATCACCACCTGCAGCTGGAAAACAATTTGGCCATGGAAATGGATGATTCCTACCACACCTCATCATTACAGGGTGCTCTACGGCTAGGCGCCGCATTTGTGTGATCATCCTTAACTCTGTCCCAGACATGAATCACATGCAAAAAATTATTGAAATCATTGGTTCACCCACTCCTGATGACTTGACTTGTATCAGGAGTCAGACAAAGCACGTCTTTTATCCACGTCAGCCCCACATGCTTCATCTTGGCTGCTAGTCACTCCGGCTACTGGACTGGATCTCCATCTTGACCCCAATGAGCTACAGCAGGTGGTTAGGGGTGGACACTGCAAGAGAAACCTCCGGCTCTTTAGATACAGCACTTGACCGGCTGGGCAATCACGCTGCCATTTTCAAGCGAGGGGGAGATGTGGTCTCTCATCACAATCGCCTGAGAGATCTAGTGCTGGAATTCTGTCGTCGTGCCCACCAGGTGGTGAGGGTGCAGAAAGACAGTGGTCTTACATCTGATCACAGCCGTACTAGACCAGCTGACATACTTGCATTGGATTGGGAGAGAGAAAGGCATGCAGCCTTCAATGTGACCGTAACGTCCCCATTGTCTGTCTCGATTCTCCCTGAGGCAAGCATGTCAGTGGAGGCAGCAGCACTTGAGGCAGAGGTGCGAAAGCACAGAACCAATGACCTCAAGTGCTCTGAGCTGGGATGGATTTGTGCCCACTCACTGTAGAAACGTATGGCAACTGGGGCAAAGAAGCTCATGCCACCTTCTCCCGCCTTGCATCCTGCATCGCCACCACCTCTTCATGCCACAAGAGCCAAGTCTTGGGTGAAATGTATGGCAGGCTAAACTTCACCCTCGTCAGAGACATCTTAAGGGCCATCCTGGGTAGATGCCTACCCATCAAAGACAATGTAGAATTATAAAGTGTGTTAAGTTGTATTGTACTTACATATGTCAAGTATTATTAGAATGATAAACATTACATTGGAATAGCTTAATATTCCAGAGGTTGGAAACGTGTGTATCCATTCGTGGGAAACGAAAATTCACAAAGCATGGATTTTGTTTGATGTTCCGAAACCTGGGTATTTTAGGGTGGGAAATGATGAATACTCAACCCGTTTTCCAATATTGGTACAGCAACATTTTTTCCTGTGAAACATAGACGAGGCTCTCAGTACATCTCATAAATAAGCAGATCAAGAAAGACACCCCCCCAATTTCACACTTGAGCTATTCAGAGGGAAGTACTTTAATTGTTTGGCCTCACTACAAAGAAAGCTGTATTACGCCACATTTATAAGGTGTTAGTTGGTGACTGTTCCAATCTTGCGGATGTGTGTGTTGTGATTGGGTTGACCTCACTTCTAGATGTCATAGGCCCGACCACTTTGTGCCACCTACAAATTTTGTAGTGCCAATCATTTAATTGATGGAAGGGTACAGGTAATGTTTGATCATGAGGAGCCGTCATTAATTTATGATCTTAGAAACCATTACGGACAAAATAGTAAGTTTGATGAGTTTTTTTTGGTCATGTGCAAAAGATTTAGACGTGGGCTTTGCAGTAGATGACCACAGGCATTCTACAGTTGTACATATGGCAAAGGCTATTTCTGCACATGATTTGCGTGAAAAGGTACTTGAAATATGTCCTCCAAACACAACTGTACCATCAGATGAGTGGATCCATCTTCAGTTTTCTCCAGTTTGCCAATCATACAAAGTTAAGATACACTGGTCACCTTCAAGTAAAGGATAAGGTACAGCAACGTCAGTGGAGAAAAGAGCACGAGGATTCGCATTATACAGCCTGTCTTTTCCTATATGAGAGGGAGTACACAGTGCTAATGACAAAGTATTCAACCTTTGTTTGCAGTGATAATAAGCACGGGATCAAAATTTGGGAGCCTGATGCCCCTGTGGCATCTGCTGAATGTGGTAGGCAAGTAATTGTCCACTCTGGTACATCACTACAAGCTGCTGACCATGATTTAGCTTTATATCATCCGTAATATTGCTTTGTGATATACCTAAAGCTTGATTACCTCTGTGCTGTTAGAACAGCACCCTATCACTCGTACAAAAATCCTGTTGAAAGAGTTATGTTTGCAGAAGAAATGGAAGTAGAAGCCACAAAGTGCAACTATCACGGCATTAAGACACAAAAAGTAGCCTATACATGATTCTATTTCTCCAGTTAAGATCATACTCACAGTCATTGCAAAAAGACTGGAAGAAATTTTCTGTTTTCTCAGAAGCCACAAATGAAGAACTTGATGACCTGTGGATATTGATCAATTTCTTCTACTGATCAAGAGTTCCCTTACTGTAAATCATATAAATTCAGTGCTAATGATTTAACATCTCAGTTGGTCGAATTCATGCCACATTGTCGTATGCAAAGGCAGTATTATTTTGATATTTTGAAGTGTGGGAGAGAGAGGGAATGCAAAATATGCCTCCCTTCCAGCTGATGTGTGTAAGACATTTGTGTGTACTGTTCTGGGCCAGTACCCCCATAGAGTGATAAAGTGGCATTTTATCTTCAATGCAGAAAGCTGTGCAGAAACCAAAAATTACTAATTCAAAGAAAAACAAACCTGTTCACCGAGGGGGGCGAAAAATATTTCTTAAACACCCATCCTCAGATTTCTTAAAAGGGTACCCACCACCCAATGCCCCTTTCTCACCTACGTGCAACCAGAATTAGCACTGAAGAACCCACGTTACAATGAATAAATAATGTCTCATTAGCCTGCAAGAACTCTGTTCCAAATGAACAGATGCAACATCATCTATCAATCTGGTGAGGACTAATCTTTAGCATCTTCTCCAGCTCCTTAGATGTATATACTCCTTGCCCAGTACTCCTAGGTACTTCTCTTTATGGATGCCATTTTTTGCAACCTCTTCTGTCCCCTGGTGAATAGACTGCATGCAATCATAGCTGTCCATCTTGAGCTCAAAGGCATCAGCTGGAGAAAAACATTTAGTCTGGGGACTCTAGTTACATGTATCTGGCAGCGTATATACAAAATGGAGAGGTGGCAGTCCGATTAGTGCAGCTACTCTCATATTGCTTCTGCAGCTGTGCATACATCAGGTACGCATTGGTAGCAAATAGGCCGGTCTCCCTTGCACGATCACGACTAACCATAGCACGTACCTTGATATTATATTTAAGACGGGTGCATGGACCATGCACAAGAAGCATATCCATATGGTGCTAAGTGTTCACAGTCCAGAGCCCTCATGCAGCTCCGATTGCTCAAAGTCGAAAGGAAGCTGCTGCTGCTGCAAATGCCCAGTTTTGGACAAAGGGTTAAGGCACATCTGGCAAATAGCCCCGACAGAACAGCTTAGGCAAACTCTGGTTCTGCTCCGCTCCCTACACTAGAAATGGATTCCTCGCAAGCAACGGCAACGGATTCATTGCAAGCAACGCCAACGCACGAATCGGATTCATAGAGCAGTTGTACGTTATCAATTTGTTGCTTTTTAAGTGCTTGCCACACCTATCACAATCCATAGTTAACCAAGTTAGGAAACTACCACAAGAGGGTTAAATGTTAGATCGTTCACTGCCTGTTTTGCAAGTGTCTAGCGATTGTATGTCAACTTGTTGGAGTGGAGGCTATGACTGGGAACTTTGATTTCTTGTTTGGTTTAGTCTTAGGAGAACGCATTCTAAAGCATACGGATAACCTGAGTAAAACCTTACAATGTCCAGCTCTTACTGCTACAGAGACTCAGCAGTGTGCTGCACTTACTCGTGAAACCTTCTGTCGGTTGCACTCATCAGAAATGTTTGATCTCTTCTGAGAAAGACTTAAAGGCCTTCAAGAGAAGTATGGTGTAGATGAACCTGCTTTGCATAGGAAGAGGAAAGCCCCTAGTCATTTAGAGGTTGGATCTAGCAAAGGTTTTCACCATAGTACACCAAAAGATTACTACCGCCAGCAATATTTAAAGTGTCTTGACTTAATTGTTAATGCTGTTAAGGAAAGATTCAACCAGCCAGGGTATGCTGTATTGCAAAAATTAGATGACCTTTTGTTGAAGGCTGCAAGAAAAGAGAAATATGATGCAGAAATGGCATTTGTTTTGCAGCACTACCAGATGACTTTGTCGCCTCAAGTCTAGAAGCTCAGCTGGAAACTAAATATTCTTCTTCAACTGAGAAGTCTTATGTTACTTCACTATCTCCAGCACATCGCACTTCTATATCAGAGATATGCACCTTGCTCAAGCTCATCTTGATTAGTTTTGCTACCAATGCTATTAGTGAGCACAGTGCTTCAGCTCTGAGAAGGGTGAAAACATACCTTCGTTCAAGTATGTCACAAATGCGTGTTAGTTCTACATGCTCACAAGGAGAGAACTGATGTTCTGTCCAATGCTTCATGCTTAAACAAGTTCGTCAGCTTGAATGGGTACAGACTAGACATTTTTAGCAAGTTTTGAAATGACACTTCCTTTATTGTATATGTACTGATGTGGATCAATTAACATAGCTCTCGCGTGATCTGTTTTCATCAATCCCCAATATATACATGCATATTTACTAGTATCATCATACAAAAAAAAAAAAAAAAAAAAAACTGGGGCGGAGCCCCAGACCTTGCCTCTTCCTATGGCTGGACCACTTTTTTTTTTCGTTCCTACGGCCCTGTTCCGATACGGACTCAAATTGTTGGCCGTGTATATGGAACCTGCTTCCGCAGGTTCCGATGTCCAAACCATTTTACGGTATAGTTCTAATTGTAAACCCAATGCCTGTATTTTTAATAACCATAACGATAACTAGGCAGCTATGAGAATAAGGTTGCTCATAGATTGAATACCTTACCGTAAGGTATTCAATCTATGGGTTGCTTTCATCATAGATACTTTAGAGAGCTTTCATCAGTAGGTGTGAACTGAATAGCCTTAAAAAGACCCTATACGTCGTGAGCGCTCTTTAATTACAATTACCACAATTGTAAGTGCTGTATTAGTGTATAAGACTAAGTGCTATATTGTTACTAGTGCCATGCCCATGCGTAGCCTACCTCGGAACTCCAATTCAAAGGCTCCATTCCAAAGTGTATATCAGACATCGACTTATCCAGGAAAGGAAAGGCATACTCAACCACATCAACCCGTAAAACTGGCAGTGCATGCGCCACAATAATCTCGGCCCCAGTCCACGCGGTTGATTACATCATCGATACGTAGCTCGATGATGCAATCCACCGCGCGCATGCACTATTGACGTCTGAGGCCGAGATGGGAGTACCCCCTTCTGATCTGTTGCATGCACATATTCGTTTGTACTTAAAATTTTGCAACAGGTAGCCTAGATGAGCATTCAGATCATATCGTTTTTATTTTAATATACGCATACCATTCTTATTTAATGTTTAAATCTTATTTAATGTCCAACAGCAAACTGCAATTTTAAAATCACATGTGCACGTAATATCACTACATGTACTACAAAGCCACCTTTTCTCATTGGTGAACAAATAGTTATCTGCTAAACACTTAATGGCAGAGTTATTGAAGCATTATGGAAGGTCATACATATTCAATGAATTGCACTGAATCACGGGATAAAATTTAGTCAGAAAGTTGTTGAGTTTTGATGAAAGCTACCACCATCAATAGCTTGGGTATCAAATGTGTAGCTGCGGAAAGGTACATACAAATGTTTGTAAGCCAAAACAATAATAATTGATGTGGCAAATGTCAGGGTATTGAAAAAGTAGTAGATATGATCCACCTGCTGATCTAACCATCGAAACAGTAACAGAACAGAAAAGCCAGTGAGAACGCCCAGCCCAGCAGAACCATACTTGAGACCAACAAGCAGACCTCTCATGCCGAATGGAGCCTGTGCACATATGAACTCATAGATGGAAGTTGTAACAATGAAGTTAGCAACACCACTGAGAAGACCTGGAAACACTGCCAAGGTAAATGGAATGTTCAAAGTTGGCACACTGGTGTCCAAAGAAGTGTCTTCAAAAAGACTTCTAACCATGGTTTCATGATGACCCACCAGCTCAATGACCAAACAGCAAAAAGCGCTTGCCGCAAAAAAGGTGATGCCAATGGAAAGGCGTGTCAACATACTGGGGACATACCGATGAAAGATGGGGTAGACTATGAAGTGATACAGCAAGACGCACAACACCACAGTAATTCCAGGCAAATTACCAATTGTCATCACGTCAAAGCAGCGCTCTGGTGACAACACTCCACCCCACTTGAGGTGAATTGCAAACATCGCTAGAATTATGGTGGTCACGTTACCAATCATGACCACAAAGTATGGCAGAAGAATTGGAATGATTCGAAAGAAAGCTCTTGCATCGTCCATTTGACCCGTCGTGTACGGCAGAAAGCCCTTTGTTGATGCCACATCCGTCCACCAAGCAGCAGATGCAGAAGGCCATGACCTGGTCCTCGCTGTGTACTTGAGTACTCTACAGATCAGGGGCAGGGGGTTGTAAGCAGTGGGATCTTCCACTATAAATACGCACATATGCTTAGGGAGCAGGATGCAGACGAAGGCCACCGTCAAAAGGAGTGAGCATATCACCGATTGAATCAGCACTGATTCATTGCTGGTTGAATCCACGCCTATTGTAGCGCAGTTTGGGATCAAGGCATTCGCTACAACCAAGCCTAGCGCCTCAGTGAAAATGTAACAGTGCAAGAATGCAACTACTTCTTCGGCAGGCGAGGATTGTAGCTGCTCTAACCCGAACGGAATCATATTGGCATGAAAACCGATCATACCGACACTCAAGTACACGTATAAAATTATGAACAGCGCATAGAAAACCGATCGCTTGGGTAGTTGCGTACTGCCGTCATGATACACCTCCTCCAACACCAAAGTAACAACACACAGCACCACCCCCGACCACAATATCACAAGGCTGGCTCGCACGATACTAAACCGCTTGAAGTACGCGTCTCCGAGATAACTGGAAAACGGATATATCACGAATACTATAAAGCTAAGAGCGTAATTCACCACGATTTGCCAAACTATCTGGCGGGAGTCTAGTTTCTCCAAAAGGATGCCCTTGAGCCAGTTGACGCAACAAAATACAAGTAAGCTCCATAGCACTATTAGCTGAGCTGCTCTGTTTCGCGGCCACTGTACTCTGTAAGCGCACGGCACACACCGCTCCGGTTCACCTGACATATCTCGTGAGCTCCAAGGCACCCTAAGCCTTTGGCTTCTCGATCTGTTGACTTCGCTTAGGCACCGCCCCCGCCAAATGACGTCACTTTTCGATGGGCGGACTACTAACTTCATAGAGTAGCTCTTTCATCGCGTGACTTAATCTTCTAATTAGTCCGCCATATTGGTGTTCTGTGTAGTTTCAGAGTGTCGTTTAAATATATATTATTGTGGTATAACACATGACTAAAATATGATTTTTACTTGTGCCCTCGGAGCTAGAGTTATGCGTACCAAAACCCCATATATTTCCTAGCACCAATATGGCGGACAATAAAGCAATTAAAGCCCACGCATCATATGACCATGAAAGAGCTCAATACGATCACGAGTTTTCGTGCATAAATAATAAATAATATATTATTAAGCTTCCGCTCGCGCGGGAGGGACACACCGCGAGGGGCAACGAAGACAAGAACCTACCAGGCTGGACCAAGGGGAAGTCCCCCCCCCCCCCCCCCCCCCCCCTCCCTCGGAGCGGACTCTCCTACGTTACAAGCGAAATTTATATAAATCACAATGTATACAGCTTACATGACATGATATGCGCAATTAAGAATTTACATGTACAAGTCAACGCTGCTATTATAATGATAGACTGTAGAAGCCATAAGGAGATTGAGAAATGAAAGTGTATTTGTACTTTTTATAGCTATTGTGTAGATGCAGAACCTTAAAGAATTCCCAACTGTACATGTACATGTACAGATCATTGGAAATTGTATGTCTATATTAAATACAGAATGCCAAAATGTTGATCTGAATGCAACCTTTAAAATGACTGTCCACATCAAGTATACACTGCTAACGGTAGCACTCACACAGTGCCCATTGCAGGGGCATTATGTGCATTGCCACATGTTCGAAAACTTCTCATCAGCTGATCCAGAACCAGATACCTTTATCTGGTGCACCATTCCAGTTAACTCATTGCGTAGGAAAGCCAGACACTCATATGTGCACTCAGAGCTGCAGATTAATCAATATGTTAGATAAACGTTAATGTGCACCAAAACCCTAGCCCCAGATCATCAGTGATGACCTCATTGAATGCAAAGGTATTGGTGTACAGATGGATTGGTGCAAGCCCCACTGCTTCTTAAAAATACATGTACATGTACCTGGATGAATGTACGCACACTACCTAGGGTAATCTTGAAAAACAGACATGCTTAATAATTCATGAAGTACTGCCGGAAATGCAATGAGTTGGTATTTTACTATGCTGCATTGTTCTAACCTTGGATTGAATGTAAGCTGTATAAGTTCATTTCCAGACCTTTGTTGGGCATTAATCATCCCACTGGTGGGGGTCACTGATAGCACATGTTGAATCTCTGCAAGAGAAACACCTCCATCAACTTAATGCACACTACATGCAGAATGACTACATGTACATGTATGTACACATACACAAACATATACAATGCTCTTTCTCTCCCTTCATACACATAAAGTACAGACCTGAGGGTATGTGCAGTGACCACAGGGCATCAGACAATGTGTTGTTTGACAGAATGATGGGCAATTCACGCCCCCTCCCCAGAAACACTGTTCCAAACTCGATGCTCATTGGCGAAAGTGTGAGAGTGGGTACAGTCATATCAATGGAAAGCTCAAACACCTAATTTATAAAGCCGAACATTCAAATACATATTTAGTTGGATCCACAAACACGGCTCTGAGGTATACACGTACCTGGCTGGTACCATTTGAAAATATTGCCACAATCCTTTCAGAAAAAATGACTCTACCATCATCACACCTGCACTTATCTTTGAAGTCACCAAGGCTAAGGCTGAACAACATAGTGACCTAGAGAGGGAACATGTACATACATGTACTAGGGACAGGTCTGGGATTGTGGGAGGGTCAATTTGCATACAGCTATGCTTTCATTTGGCTTTAAATTGATGCTATTGTCCTTCAGTGTGCAAGGGGCTGTAAGAAAGGTGAAGTGCATTTTCGATTCATTCTCAATCTGGAACATGATCTCTGTACTTCCGGTGTTCTTAAGCAAAAAGTGATGCCTTTTTTCGATTCTTTCAATAAGCTAGATGAAAAGAAATTATCAAACACCACATATGCATCTGTACCATGTACTAATATGTGTACGTTCTCAACTATACCATTATACTAAAATGGAATGTGTCCACAATTTCTCATGTGTATATCCTACCAAATCCTCCTCTGTACATGCAGGCTACGCCAGTGCTTCAGTTAATAAACAAAGACCTCCCATTACAAGGTACATGTGTACCATTATTTACCTGCTTGTCTTGAATGAATATTGAAGCAGGATAGGTGAAATGCAAGCCGCCCTCATCATCACATTCCAGTGATAGTCTATTGCATCAAAAAGAAGGGAGGGGGAGGGGGGGGGGGGTTGAATACTTTGCATGATATTATTCTTGTACGTTCTTCACTGTAGATTTTACATTGGACGAGCGATTCCTGCTGTGATATTGATCCTTAGAGGCTCCACGTCATACCCAGTAGGCCTATGTGCCATGCTATTTATCTACAGTGGGCCATGAATGTACTGGATCAAATCAACACGTGCAAGCCTCATTAGGTGCTAGTCTACCTGCTGGTCAATGCTGAAGTAGCCCATGGCATAGGAAGTGATGTCTCTACCCAGTGTATCCAGTGCTGCTACTGATGGGTGGAATGTAACCTCCACCACACCTTGTCCATGCGCTGGTAGGACCTAAGGCACCCAGACCCTAACTCAAATGTAACATTGCGAATATATTTGGGGAACGCTACCATCTGCTTCGGGTGAATACTGAAGGGGTTGTCTGCTCTGACCCCCTCGTGCGGCTTCAGAATAACCCTGAAAGAGGGCAGAAGGTCTGTGCTGGTGTCGCCCAGTGATGGCTGCAACTTTTCGTCCCCTTGGCCAATCAGCTGGTTTGGGAAGGGGTCACCACAGAAGTGGATAAGGTCAAGAAGTTTGTCATCATCAATATTATTGAACATCTCCCAGTTGAGTCTTATATCTAAGAATGAAGAATATACTACATGTTAAATGTAGAGTAATAGTCAAATGATGCTAACCAAATGGGCTGGGATTTTTTAGTTTTAGAACACGACGTATTGGTGAACTGTTTGGTGTATGGATCCCAAACCTTTAACAAAGTACAAATCACAGTACACTGGTAAACGATTGCGCTACACTGACCTTGTGGTTGTATTCCCAGAGCTAGCTGTCGTCTGAAACACTACAGGACATCCAATAACACCATAGCGAATGGGTATGGTTACTGGGGCCAAGCCCTTCACCTACATGTGCATATTAGAGCAATACTAACGGATGGTCATTTAACACGTATATTTACATATGATAAATGTATATGCTCGCTGCACACACATATGTTCAAGCATGTGTAAATACTACAAGTGCACTGTATTTAATGCTAAAGCAAAGTATTTGAGCACTGCATGCTTTCTTCAAGGTACCTCTGAAACAAGTTCATCCTTGTATTCACCCCACATATCACTGTGCGCTGTTACAGCAATTGTCTTGGACTCAAAAGGTAGCAGCTCTGCAGATGAGGGCTCTATGAAGAAGCATGCACCACGGCCCTCTCTCAAAAGAGCTGAGGTGTAATGCAAATGGAGATTGCATGCATAACATGTGGCACACAGTACCATCTTTAAATACCAGAAGTAATTTGATCTTTATTCCTGCCAGTGGTATCACTGATATTAAATGTCTGATGTAACAGTTGTCTAATAACCAAAAAATGGAAGCCTTGAAACATCACAAAATGTGTACATACTTTGCTCTAGCTGTTGAGTTGCCTATAAGAAAATATTTTTAAAAGCACAAGTTGAGATTACAATAGTAGGTACCTGGCGTTTGCTTGGGTGCAGGAGGGGTTGGAGGTTTGGAGGCCGGAAAATGAACAACATGAAGTGAGAGAGATGCCTTAATGGCAGATGTATTGGTGACTTTTAGGAGCACAGTTGAGGCACTCTTTAGAGGATTGCTAGATCCAAAATCCAAACAGAGGCTACAAAAAGTGGGCAAAAATCCATGTAACACAGTTTAAGCACCACAGGGGAATATATTTGCAACCTTTGCCTTTCTGGTGACCCCTCATTGACAGCATAGCACACAGATATGCCAAATACTTCTGCTGAGACATGCAAGAATAATGGTTCCTTCATTCCCTGAACAATACAGATGGCAACAGCCTCAGGATGAATACCCTGAGATTGAGGAGGGTGAGATGTCACATGTACATCCAACTGGAGCACACCTAAGTACCTCAGCAGACCATTTTGCAGTTAATGTGAGAGTGAGGGACTCACGGGGACCAATCCTGCCTGCTGGAGGAGAAATATGCAGCTCGCAGCAATTCGAACTCTCACCCACTAACTGTGGGCAAAGTTGCACTGACAACCAGGAAGCTGCAAGACCACAAGCAAACCTGACTACTCCAGGTAAACTGCGTAGGGATGAGAGTTTCATTGACCAACACCACCTCCTTCACTACTTCCGAATGGACAAATGCCCTTCCTTCGTAAACAAAGCAGCTCTTCAAGTGAACAATTGGTCTTTGCACTTCTGCCCTGACTTCCACACACCTAAGAATAGCCAGTCTTGTATGAGCCTCTAGTAGCTTCCTGACATAAGTATACCTGACAACTTTCTTTCCCACAAATAGCTCCAACTGAGACCTTAACCTTCCAACCATCTCAGGTTTGCATTCAACTATCAGGCTGGCCCTCCCATAAGGCTGCAGCTCACCCCGTGGGGTAGCTATAGACAAACAGGGACAGTCCTACAAGCAGACAGAAACAACATTGTGAGCAATATGACAAAGTGCAAGTGGTTGGCAACAAGAGATGTGCACATGTGCATATACCAAATAATCTTTATCCATTAAGGGTGAGACTTTTTGCCTCACTTCATACTGCAAGGTTGCTTTAGTTTCACTTCGAATGGGTAATTGCAGTATCCCAGAATTTCCAAGGGGGATCAGTCCAAAGTTTAGACTTGGGATGTCAATAAATACTGCAGCAGGCTAAAAAGTTGATATACACATCAAAATACTACATCATCATCTTTCCATCCAGTGCTAACCTGGATGTAGGCTTCCACCTGCAAAGGTAGGGGGGTATCAGAATATCTTACGGAACAAAGCATGTTGGTTGATATCAGGCCTTCCTCCATACCCACTATGACCACCTCACAATGAGTAGCACTGCCAGGTACTATGGTGATCAGCAGCAAATGGATTAACCCCTCTGCCATATGGATTCTCTGTCATAGGGATTTTAACCCTCTGCCATATTAACCCTTTGCCATATGGGTTACACTCTGCCATAAGGATTAACCCTTTGCCATCCTCTGCCATACGGATTATCACTCAGCCATATGGATTAACCCTTTGCCATATGGATTAACCCTCTGCCATATGGATTAACACTATGCCATCTGGATTAACACTCTGCCATATGGATTAACCCTTTGCCATATGGATTAACCCTTTGCCAGATGGTTTTGCCACATTGAACATGTGCAGGCTGTACATGTGTGTCATTTGTGTACCTATTGATCCAGTGGGTGGGTCAATACTTATGCTGCCCATACAGTAGTCAGTGTATGTATTCCAGCAGTAGCTCACAGTAGAGCAATTAAGGTTAACTATCTGCAAAGGTATTATGATACACATGGGCAAACATTTAGTGTGATATGACAATAAAAGATTGCAGACCTTAAACTGCTTCCGAACTTCCACTCCAAAAGACACTCCTTCCAATACATTGATAACCGGAGGCACAAACTGCAAAGCATAGCACTGTAGGAATTATATGGTCATGAAAGCACAGATATAGCACAGCATCCCACTGACCTCACTGCTGCCATGGAGCTGCACAGAAACAGCAGAGAACTGTCCACTGGGCAGCACTAATGCATCTTCCTTCATGCTGGCCTTCAAGCAAAGGTCAGGAATATTGAGTAGAAAAAGATTTGCCAAATCTTCATAGTCACCTGCCTAGCAAGTGGAGTAATACCTCAATGTCTCAAAACAGCACACTCTGAATACCTTATATGACAAAAAGCAAAAGACAAAAGTCTTCATTTCCCCAGCTTTAAAGATACCATTTTCAGGTTTTACTGAAAATGCTGAGCACTTGGATTCAATTGTACTGCTACATGTAATGGAAGATGCGTCAGAGGGTGATGGAAGCTCAATCTTTGGACGATAAAATTTCCATTGAAATTGGACATCCACATTGCTGTAAATAGCAAAGGATGTTACACTAGGATATTTAATTATTTTCAATTTCAAGAAATACCTGAAGTTTTTAATTGTGGCTGTTTTGAATACTGGTTGGCCAGGATTAGTAGGATCAAAAGTAATCACAGGGTGTACTTGAATGTCTTTCAATTCAGAATATCCCTCCTGAACAAAATTAGCTTCATCCTTATGATTTTTAAATGCTGTAATCTCATGAGCAGTGGACAGCCTGACTGACAAACACCCTACTTCAACATGCTCAGCGATCCCTGAGGGGAATAGGGTGATATACATTTGAGTGGTACTGGTCACGAGCACACACCTCTGAGTTGAATGCACTGAATATGACAATTGTCATACACCAAGTTCACATCCTCTAGATGCTCACCTTCTTGAATGGGTCTGAAACATAACTACAAGAAGTGCGACTGACCAAGTTTTTTATGGCAAAGCACTCACATGAACTTGTGTTGTATCACCAGGAGACAAATGGAACCTCGAGGGAGTGACAGTAAAGGGACCAATTTCCAATGCCAAAGACTGCATACCAGTGATGAGAGTTGAGTCAAGGAATTGAAAGAATATGTTGCTACACTGTGCAGAGATCAAACTCATACCTGCACTTCATTGCCAACTGCATGTTCTGACTGTGGAATATGAAAGTGAAAATTTCCCTCTCCTCCATTATTGGAGCATTCAAAAGTAATAGATTTCACATCTCCAGTGAAGCAAAACCCACAGTCCAGCACACAGGGTACTATGGAATATTTCAATACTGCTGTTCAAATTATTGCCCATCAAATGTTCATGCTGGCATACACGAGAGATCTGGTACTGGCCTCATTCCCTTCAATGGCACTGATATAGATTGACCAGTGTGCATCATCACCTGTAGAAGGTGCAAAGGTCATAGTGTATCGTTATCACTGATGCTTGCCCAAACAAAAAAATGAGGAAGTAAACAAATCAAAACTGCAGCAATCTCCCTGATTATTACATTTACATCAATGGAGCTAAAGCCTGTCCCATAGATGTTCACATGCTTACAAGTGTATTTGCATCATCTTTATTACCCTGAGTACATAACCATTTGTTTACGGACAGTGCAATCACCTGTCCAAACCAATCAAATATCATGTAATGACTATTCAAACTTCCCACTTTAAGCAAGGTGGGTTATCATATTTACATGTGTTGTCTTTCACTACAATGCATTTCACATCTCACTCCCTCTCCCTCCCTCTCTATGTATCTCTGTCTCCCTCCCTCTCTCTGTCTCCCTCTCCTTCCCTCCCTCCCCTCCCTCCATCTTCCCCTCTCTTTCTCTCCCTCCCTCTCTCCCTCCCCCCCCTCTCTTTCTCCCTCCTTCCCCCCCCCCCTCTCACCTTGATATGGTCTGTATAATCAGCCAGTGAGTCAGGAGTGAACCTCACTTTGTAGCTGCAGTGCATACCTGGTGCTATCAGGCCCTCCGCATTGGGGAAATGCTCTAGAAGGAACCATCTTTATACAAACACAAATCAGCAGAAGCTCCTACCAATGCAAATGCTGAAGTGTGCTGTGTGAGGAGGTGTGACACTGAGTTGCTGACTTGTAGTTGAGACATTCCTTAAGATGAGAGGAAGCTAGTGTGTGAAGAAACAATAAGTGTACTGGATGAATCCTCTAAACACTTCTTACCAACATGCATAGAAATTACTAGTACATGCAGACATAGACAATATGTAGATCTAAACTAATGTCATGTGTTATTTTGAGCATTCATAACTTGGCAGTTTGATTCTGATGCAATACCCATATCTGGTATTGGTATGAATTTAATGTTACTGTAAACTCAATATAGTATGTAAGTGTGTTTTTCAGCAGACACTTCTTTACGAACCTCATATGTTTGTCCAGCCTGGTAACTTGTGAATACAATTTCACTTGGTTCAGCCACAAAGGAGAAACACCTGTATATGCGAAAGCTATAAACCTGAAACTTGTAATACAGCAAACATGCCCCTCTGACTTCTTTTGCATACTGCTATTGTCGGTACAAGCAGCTGATTTTGATACGTTAGGTTGGCCTGAGCTGGTATGATTATGAAACTGTATATTGGAAGGTTTGGTACTGGGTGCTGAATGTGTTTTGGCCAATGTTTCCAATGGACTGTTCCCAAGCTGAAGGCCATGCTGTTTCTTTCCCTGAGGTACAAAAATGCAAAACACAACTACATGAATCATATAATATTTTATTTATTATAATTATAAATAAAACTCAATGAGAATGCATGAATGCATGAATAATGAACGTGAAACTACTATGAACAGCATTATGTACTTAAGTAAACAGCCCTATTGGCTGGAAAGCTCTGGCTAGAATGGCCCTTGCAATGGCCCTCATCAAGGTTAGATTTAAATGTCCATAGAGGTCAGCAATAACTTTTGACTTGGGTTGTGAAGAATTAGTAGCCAGGTAAGATGTCATAATTATATTGTCACCAACCAGCTATTCCAAAGATTGGCCATCACGTTACAGAGCCAACAATTAGAGAAATGATTGCCAGGCAGCCTTTGTAAATTTGATCAGTAATTGCGCATAAATTGCGCAATAATTTGAAAACTTGAACTCGGTCACTTGTACTCCTGTATTCCTATAACAATAATCATTATGATATATGAGATTGAGGTGAGAACCTAGCAATTATTTCTTCAAGTTTTAAAAAAACCTATGTCCTCTACAAATTATTCCCTATGCACTGAAAATTAGCCATGGAGTTAGTGGCCTGAATTTTTAATTACGCATACATTTCAATAGCATGCGTCAACATTGATGCTCCATCCTGGAATATGCACTACTGTAGGTTCCTTTTCACTGCCTTTCCAAATATATAATAATAATTATTATATAATTATCCAGCTTGGGTGACTGGTATCAAAACATACTTTCAATCTTGACTGAATTTTGTCATTGGCAGAGGTCAGCTGTGGTGTGTCCAATGGGATGGTGGCATGCAGGTTGAATGAGACTGTAGGTTGTAAATAACTAGGGAAAGTTTCTGTGAGCAGTAAAATACATGTGTAGTCACATCTTATTCAAAGTACAAGATTAGTTGATCTCACTCTTAGGAGGACTCTGTGGAAGGTGTATTTTTGGATGGTATCGACTTGGGATTAACAGGTCATACTGAGCGAGATGCTCCTCATTTAGGAATTGGCTCAATAAACATCGCTCTGAGAATTTGAAATTTTCACCAATCAATTTGATTACAATGCATGTGTACATACCTTGAGGAAGACCTGTTTTCTCCACACTAGAGAACCTCTCGGCCAAAGTAGCGACTGCTCTCTCCTCGGCAGCAAGTGCTTTTGCCTTGGCTTGCAGCAAATGCTGTTCCAAAGCTCTGAGGTTTTCAATTTTCTGATCATACTTGTCGCTAATCTTATAAGCGTAGATAGGATGTATGATTTTAAACATACGATTAAAGCAGCGATCTTACCTCCTTTAAACATTCAACGTATCTGTCGTGGTATTCGCGTTCCTCTTTCCTGGATACCATCATGTTGTTAATTTCTTTTACATCGAGAGGTTTTCTTGTAAGCATATCATTGAAGCAAGCGCTGATAACATGTGCCGTCGTCTGGGCACTCGGAGAAGAAGGTCTCTCAACACGTAGTAGCGGCTCGCCATCCCCCTTTCTTGCATATCGAGCCATTTGCTCAGTGTGTTTCCATAGTGACTATTTACTTGCACCACGTGACTCCCGTAATTAGCCTGAAGTTCTTGGATGAGACGGCTGACCGTTGGTTACAAGTGCTTTCCTTATAGAACTCGATCTACGGCCAGTACTAATTTACATGCATTTCACCTGCCAAATAAGTGTACATGTTGCATTGTCTGAACGTTGTATAAATTCGGCCATGCAATTACCACAGTATTAGTAAGGTCTAAAGATCAGGTCTAGGGAGTTGAAGTGGACAAGGGGTGGTGCAAATATAAGGATGGGTTACATTCCCATATATGCACCACAATACACGCACCTGACCATCACGCCAGTTCACATTGTTGATAATTTTCAGTATTCAAAGCACGTGCATGCCTAAGCTGCCCAATTAAGTTATATAGGGTATGCGTGTAGGTTTTGTTGCTAAGCCCCGAGGGGGGGGGGGGGGGACCGGGAATAGTCATTGTTTTGCAACAGAACGTGTACCTAATAAAAACAGCTGATGAAATACATAGTAATAACGATATTTACAAGTACACACAAAAATGAACATAAAAAGTATTTGACTTCCATATAGTGCCTCCTAAGACCCTTTCACTTTGACCTCGTCCGCTTGGATGTCCTTGATCAACAGCTTTCCCTCAAATGCACTTGGGTACTTAAAGGACCCCCCGATTCGGTCCCATAGCGTGAAGAACTGCCCATAGTTGCAGTTGTAGTACAGGTGGTGGTCCGTGTGGTGTGCTGCTCCGTTCACGAAGGGCCGCAAAACATCCGGAACCCTGTAATCTCCGTCGTGGATGGAAACCGTCCAAACGTTCACGAAGACGAACAATGCAAGGTAAGCAAGCTTGTGGAGCGGAAAGATAAACGGGTATATATGATAGGGCAAGCTCTGCATAAAGCCGTCCACGGGATGAAAGGCATGGCTGGCAAAGGGCGTCGGCACCTTCCACTTGTGGTGTGGTTTGTGTATGTACTTGTACGCCAGCCGATTGTGAAGCCCCTTGTGTATCCAGTATATGAGGCAGTCGGTGAACATTAAGAACGACACCGCGCTCAGGGCGACGAAAGACCATCCAGGGAGGCCCGACACGCCCATGTACAGTCGACTGTAGCCGCGCACCTCCAGCAGGAACAGGGGGACGGTGAACAGCGCCATGAACGGAATGGACTTCGAAGCGTACGCTACTTCCAACAGCGGCTGGTTTTTCAAAAATTGCGGATGCTTTTCGAGCCTGCGATCGAATATTAGGAAGTAGCTCAGCGTGGCTTGAAGCATGTACAGGGACCAACCGCCGACGATAGTGATCACGTAAAGGCTGAGGAGTTGTCGCAACCAATAGCCTTCAGTCCACGATTCGGGGTATATGTAAGGCGAAAAAAAGTAGCGGTCGCAAACCTCGAGCGCGATGTCCATCCCTATCCGGCAATAACTAGTAAGGTACAATGGTACAAACGTTATGAATACACTCACAATCATACGATCGCTCGATTCATCGTGAACGTGTTGACGAGATGTCAGGTTTGCACTGTTACGTAACTACGACTGACAAAACGTATATTGTACAGCCGCACTCACATAAGTTAGTGGCAGTGATGTGTTCAACTAACATGCATTTGTTTCAAAATGAAAATGATTATAACTGTCTGTACACATGCATGATACCAGTAACTGCATATGTTACAGGAAATCCCGCTGTTACACGCTTTTGCATGGACGCACGATAGATTTCTTGTGGCCACATTATGGAAAGGCATGGTAACTGTTGTAGACACAATCCGCGACACTTGCACCATTGTAGGAGGATCCTAAACCAGTCAGTGGTAGATTATGTTTGGAGAGGTAAGCAGAAATATTAGCTGCAGGACAAAGAAAACAACCTGCATCACAGACATAAATACATTAACCAGCCTTCATGCAATTGCACAATATACAGAATGTATCACAGGTTAATTAACATGGATACTCACAACACTACAGGTAACAGAACATGGTACAGTAATCAGGCATGCTCCTTACCTGCTCTCTCTGAATGGCCAATTGTGTACTGGGGAATACACATCTGTGGATTTAAAGGGTAGAATAACATTTAATCCCTGTTCAGCCTGCCTCCTCCCCCCATTCTCCCCCCCCCCCCCCCCCACCACCACTTCCCTATATCATCCTCTCTATGCAGTACCATAACCAACCTGGTGGATGGAGGTAACACACTCTACTGGATCCTGTTTGATACCAAGGTGATCCCCCAGTGCCTCAAGGGCTGCCCTGGTCACCACTGCTGGATCTACTGCACTAGCATCTCCAAAGAGTTTAGGGAAAAGATGGCCACCAAGCATCACCTAATTGACACAGAGAATGACATCTTTCATTAACTACAACCTTAGATCTAAGTATGTGTGTATGTGTGTGTGTGTGTGTGTGTGTGTGTGTGTGTGTGTGTGTGTGTGTGTGTTTGTGTCTGTTGTGTGTGTTGTGTATGTATTGTCTGTGGGTGAGAATACCATACACATCACCAATAAATTATACATACTATTAGCATTATTACTATGCATTTTTACAATACAATGATCATTGATTAGTAAGGACTGTCCTGGTGGTCTGCTGTATAAGATTATAAAAATGACACATTTTGGGTGAGAGGAGGTGATTGCAAGCCTAGATGCCAACTGCGAAAAAAAAAACTCATAGCCTGCTGTCCCCATGCACCATATGTTGCAACAAACAGGAGGATGCACACACATCTTATCATACATCCATATAAGTATACAAGTGATACACAGAGATACTAAATGGTCCTATACAGAAAAAGTGTACAGATCATTAAAAGAATAGGCTAACCATATATAACCGAATAGTATTATTGGTACAGTATTCACAATATGGATGGATGGATGGTTATTCGAGAGCAAGTGATAAAATACACTGAAGACCAGGATAAGCTCCTGTACTTGCCCATTTTGCATGCTTGCATTGTATGCTTATTTAAAATTATTGTCGATATAATTAACGTATTCATTTGAAATGGCTGTATTAAAAAAAAAACATTTCCATATTAATTGTAGTTCACTTTATACGTGTTGTGATTGTAGACCATAGCTGCTCCTTCCATTCTGGTCTGTTTAGATTTAATTGTAAATGTGCTCTACTGTGTTGCATCAACATTATTAGAATTCTGACTTCAAAAAATAAAGTACATAGTACTGTTTTATATAATCAAGTCACTGTTTGAAAAGTTGATTGGAATATATTTATCTACACCCTAATAGAATGTAACTGATCCTTCTGAAATAAACATGCAGATATTTTGTTCAAACATATAAGAAGTTCACACTGACAGGCAGGCCCTGGTTTGCCTTAACTGGTAAAAGGCAGCTGAGCTTGCCGAAGTATGCAATGTTGTTGCACTACATAGGCTTCCATTTGTGGAATTACACAGCTCATGTTTTTGTTTTTTTTATCATATAACACCCCACCTTACATTGGCGCCTTACCATGGCATAGCATACCCCACTTTACCATGGCATAGCATACCGCACTTTACCATGGGATAACACCTCCACTTCACCATAGGATGACACCCACCTTACTACGGGATAACACCATGGCAGTTCCTCGACATATTAGGAGGTGTACATTGCAAGAGCTGTTACAGCTGCCATGCATTCATTCTTAGGTTAAATTGAATAACCTCCTTCCTGATGTTAACATGAACTCCTCTTAACGACAGGTAATATGTGACAAACATGTATGTCCTACTTATCAATTTAGCTGGCTCATGGTTTGTGACAGAATGTGATGTGGATGCAACAGGTAAAGGTAATGGTGGAGGGGTAAAGGTGTATAAATAATTGGTAAAGGGGAGGAACAGTGCCAGTGAGAACTTGCTATACCACTTGCCACTACCATCCTAATCCCTAACTAAGCCACACCTAACCTATTGCATGATCAGTGGTACATGTACTTGTTTGTTTCTGCCCCACACCAAACATGTTAATTACCCTACGTTAATAGATAATATTAACCTTCACATAGTTCCTTACTGACCATTAATGTATCTGTCAGAAGTCTTGCCATTCAGTACGATAGCATCAAATCTGATAGTTGAACATGTATAGCTGGTGGAGAAGGGAGGAAGGAGGTGCTCCTCCCCTTACTTTCATCCCTCCTCCCCTACCTTTCCCTCCTCCCTTCCATCCACCCTCCCTATCCCCCCCCGGCCATCAATCCCTAAGCAATTAAACACGTGATGCCACAACTATTTCATGAATTACATGTGCAACAGTGCGTACATGTTCACATCATCTTCTTTGGTTCCAGTACAATGGGCATGTGCGATACTACTTTAGTGCCAGTTAGAAAGGTAAGTTGACACTATATTCGTGCAAATTGGATAGATTTTGCCTTTTGCATTCTCATTTGTGCCAGCTTAAACCCAGCTTCATCCCTCTCTTGCAAAAACACTAAGTAAAATAGAACAATTCAGAAACCACAAACAAGAAATCCTACATGAGAATCGTCTTTCTCAATGCGGAAACATTCTTATGGATGCATGCACAGTGAAAACAAGCGTTGAATCAATTTGATTTTATAAATGATTGAGCACACTTGCATAAGAATGTTGTTTGGAAGTGGGAAAGGGATTGAGCTGGAACTACCATAGTAGACTTCATAAAACATTCTAGAACTTATACTTCTCGTACTTTTTTTCTGTGACAGTGAATTTATGCATCGTTTTACATTGTGCATACCAAGGGTGTGATATAAATTGAAAATTGGTAAATTAAGCACCAAGTGACATGAAACAACATACATGTAAATAAGAAATAAGGATGCTGTAAATATTAAACATAAACATTGAAATATTGGTCCTACACGTAAAACCTCCCCTTAGAGATTTAAGGTTAAGTAATTAATTCACTTCACACGAACAGATTAATGCATTGCCATTAATATTAAAGGTGAACCCTATTTTGCATTCAGACCAGTGCATCCTGATGCAGCAAACTGGTTCAAGTAAATAATGACATTCTTTTATGTTGCTTATAATATGCAAACTAGTACATAGTTGATGAAGGTTACAAATTTCTATATCAGAACCTTGACATGTAGTTCAAAACACAGAAAACACATTCCTGAACTCACTGTTAGCCTTGTGCCAGACTTGTGGTCACCATTATGCGATGGAAAGACAGAAGAATCAAAGACAACCCCCAGAACCTTTGAAGGCACATGGGAAGGCACCAGATATCCAAATGCCTATTTTAAAAATGGACATGACAACAACACAGATGGCTGCACAGTATGAGTGTGCCATGTGCATCATAGATACACACACACACACACACATGCACACACACACACACGCACACGCACACACACACACACACACACACACACACACACACACACACACACACACACACACACACACACACACACACACACACATCATGATATGGCTATGCACTCTACACCAGGTGCTGTCTGTATTATGCATACCTCCTTGAACTGTGAAGGCATGACATCATCCCGGTACTGCACGTTAACAACCCCAACATCCACAGAAGGAATGGAGCAAAGCAGCGAAGATAGAGCTGCATGTTCAGGGCTAAGCATGCTGGCCAACACTATGGTGAAGAGATTAACTGACACACTCCAGCGAATAGAGCCCATAACAACTATAACCAAGTCCTGTACAAATATACATGCCCCTAAACTGGTCTTGTACATACATACAGTACGTTCATCAGATAAAGTATCAGTATTGATGTACCTTCTACACATACCACCCAATTTATTGCTATTAATTAATACTCACAGCAAATTAGCTATTCTTGTATGTTTGGCCAGTTGTTGAAATGTTTTGGAGAGGTTTGTTAATTAATTACAATTACACAAGCAACATGCCAAACTAGTTGGGAGACTCACCATCAGATCTCACAGCAGAAACAACGTGATCTGCATCAAACGTTTTACTTCCACTGCCACTGGTAAGTACCTAGAATATCAGACATACATACACAGATGCATGGTAACCATCAGGTTAAATCAATAACTAATTAAAGTGCTATCTCAGGAACGAAAAAGGTGGCACACATAAGTGTAACTGTGCAGTACTACAACGGATAGCCTGCTCCTTCACATTAGGGATAGCCTGCCTGCACCCTCACATTAGGGATAGTCTGCCTGCACCTTCACATTAGGGATAGTCTGCCTGCACCCTCACATTAGGGATAGTCTGCTCCTTCACATTATGGAAGTCTGCACCCTCACATTAGGGATAACCTGCTCTCTCACACTAGGGACAACCTGCACCCTCACATTAGGGATAGCCTGCTCTCTCACATTAGGGACAACCTGCTCCCTCACTTTAGAGATATACGTAATACTTCATTCAAGCTCATATGCCATACACAAATCAACTTCACTTTCACTTCTGTGGAGGAACAAATATCCATGTAAGCTAATATCCTACTGACCTTGGCCCCATTGCTGGTGAAGGTAATACGACTGCATGCTTGCCCAGTGAGTACCAGGACACCACTATCCTTCAACCTCTGTGCAAGCCTCTCTGGGAAGGCACCCAAGCCACTCTTAAGTGTGTAGAACTGCCATCTCTCACGCACTGCACGTTTCACCAGCTCTGGTGCATCAGCTCCAATGGGATCTACAGAACATTACATCATCAATCTCCACAGCTCCTCTATCATATTGGGTGCACTGAATGCCAATGTGTATTTATGCAAGGTAACTGGTTATTCCATATTTCAGACAATATTCACCGCATCAAAGTAACTGTACTGCACATGGACAGTGTTATTACCCCCCAATTAGGCTGGTCTGTCTATGTAAACAGCCATAGGCCCACATAGGTAACCATGACTAATAATTATAGTGGGTAGATGCAAAATATTATCCAAAAGATGGGATATTTGTGGAGAATTTTGCAGTTGATCATGTAGTCATTACCAATGGGTACCTGTGATTATGCAACTATTATACTGACACAAAAAATACATCTACACCTATATACACAGCTAGGAACAGAAACATGCACACACACACACATGCACATATGCATGCACACACACACACACACACACACACACACACACACACTGACTAGTGAATATCACGGGAACACTAGGATAAGATGGCTGCTGCATTACCTCTAACCAGGTGTAGGTACAACCATTCCCATACGCCATGGTTTGTTTTATTCCTAGAACAACGGCATGCAGGGATCCATAGCTCTCATGGCCCTGCCCCAGGCTACGTAAGACTCAAGAACTAATGGTTCACACAAACACCTCAACTTCAAGCATTTCTCATTATCGTTGTGCTTGGGCCTTAGGTGGCTGCACTGCTTCCAGTGTGATTGGCGAATGATTTTTTTTGCGAAGCCCAGAGCTGCTGGTTTGCCCATGCACCAGTGGGTGACCAAGATGTCCACATTGGCAGGGTCTGGCTTAGCCACAAACCCCAACAGCAAGACTCTACCTTTAACGTTCATGAGCTTATTCTAGCGAATGTCAACATCTCCCCCGCTGTGGTGTTCAAGAGAAGCTGAGGTTGCACAGTACACACTGCAAACATCGGTCCAGACCAAGTCAGCACCTGATTGCGACCTAGCCAGAGAACATGACCCTCAGATGAGGTTTGGTAATATATCTGGGGACTGTTACAATGAACACACACACGCACACACACACACACACACACACACACACACACACACACACACACACACATCAGTATGCACACCTACCCCACACACACATCTGCACACACACCTACCCACACACATGTACACACACACCTACACACACACCCACACACACCTACACACACACCTATTCACGTGTGATAGCCAGTGGACAGTGTGCATGCTCTAAGCTACAGAGGACACATGTTTCAACCGTATATGTGTTCTGGTGGTGAAACAGAACTGTCAGTTGAGATGGTGTCCTGATTGATTACCAAAGCCAAAAGACAGAAGCAATGTATGTTGCCTCAGGCCCAGTCCACTTAAGATGTGCTGAACCTGTTGTCAGGCAGCATCAGAGGCACCAAATAGGAGAAACATCCACATGAAATAGCTCAAGGGCCTTTGTTGTAGCAATATGTAGCTCTGTTACAATAATTCTGCTAAATTAAAGGGAGGTGATTACGTCATACGTTTCCAACAGCCGCGATCCAATTTAGCATTGCGGAAATTGCTTCTGATCGAGCGTGGGTGTGGCTGACATATCGAGTGTCATAAAACAACTCCTCCGACTCTCCGTCTGTTCGCACGACGTTCGGTTGAGATGAAGGCCTGGGTGCTGTTAGCTTTGCTTCTCGCTGTACTAAGCCCTCTGGTGTGCGACGCCCAGCAACCAGGTAAACACACACGCGCACGCATATACGTCCGATAATGATCACGTACTGCAGATCTAATCGAACGAAGGACATGCGAGCGGAAGGTTGCAACACTAATAGCGTTGCGTTGAGCATTACAATGTTGGCCAGTAACTAAGTTCTACCTTCCGCTTCCCCTATAGCTCATCCTTCCCTCCCTCCCCTCTCCCCCACTCCCTGTCTCAACAGATAATTCAATAGCATGCCATTGCCCACACAGGTGTTTACATATGCATAGCAACGCGTCATATCCGCAGCTAGGTGCATTTATTACAGGTGCCTGTCAGGGAGTCCATATTACTGCTGCCCTCTCTTTACCCACCACAGCACTAACCGAGCCGCAGAGAATAGGCACTGTGTCAGGTGTGGTGTTGGGCATTGCGGCCATAGCAGCCATACTTCTGGTTGTGCTATCTGTTGTGGAGTGTACATCTGGACGGTCAGGTACCCACAGCAACGCTTAAACTGCGAAGATATCACGTAGCATTACTAGCTCTTATGGACACCCTCCCCCCCCCATGCTGGACTGTACCAAATGAACATCAGTGTGTATGCGTGTGTGTGTGTGCATTATGTCAAGGGATAACTTCAACATTGAGCATGCTGTAGGTGTGGATTTATGGCGTCAAATGTACGTTTTAGTTAAGGGTGTTTACATTGGTTGAGCCAATGACAGTCAGCACTCCTGGCACACATACCCTCAGGCACATGCACACACACTCCAGGTACATATACACCACTGTGCTTATGCATTGCCAAACATGAAGGTACATCATGAAACAGGAAACAACTACATGTACATGGGAAGGGGAAAAACCAAACGGAACAAAAAACAATTCATCATTTTCAGGACGCAATCAGACCAGCTCACCCACATGATCAGCTCACCAACATTACCAGCTCACCCACATAACCAGCTCAACCACCTGACCAGCTCACCCACATGACCAGCTCACCCACCTGACACTTCCCACACCTGACCAGCTCACCAATCTGACCACCTCACACACCTGACCAGCTTGCCCATCTGACCAGCTTACCTCACCCACCTGACCACCTCATACACCTGACCACCTCACCCACCTGACCATCTCACACACCTGACCACATCACATACCTGACCAGCTTGCCCACCTGACCAGCTTACCCCACCCACCTGACCAGCTCACACACCTGACCAAGCTCACCCACCTGACCAAGCTCACCCACCCAACCAAGCTCACCACCTGACCTGCTCACCCACCTGACCAGCTCACACACAACGAGTACGAATCGTCGTTCTTAACCAAATGCTTGGAAGGAGGTGCCAAGAGGAAAACCAATCACTGTTGGTGGCAGCAATACTAACCTTAGAATGTCTAAAATAGCATTGTAATGCCTCAAGGTATAAACTATACTATATAAACTATATATATTTCATTTCAATCTATCCACTAAGCTGGAGAAAGTGTTCAAAACATGTTGATTGGAGAGGGTTACTAAATATTAATGTAACATAGAAATTGAAGTTAGTGAACCATTATGCTATATATATGTTATCGACAAACAATATCAAAACATTTTTTTGTACAGTCAGATTTTCATTTTGTCATTTTACTGCTGAGCTATAAATGAAAAACCATATGGCTGATGAGAGATTTGACCAACTATCTCGTTATCCAGAGTAGAAAGCATTCTTTCAATGATTTAACAGAACCTACTGTTGACCTCAAAGATGAACCTCAAAAGATAATTAAAATGTGAGAGGAGAGGTAGGTGAAAATAATTTGTGGATGAATTCTACTCTTACCTAATTATAACAATGCTTAATACCTAATTATAACAATGCTTAAAGACAATAAGACTGGAATAACATCTTTAAAAAGGTAGACAGTACTAGAATTTCTAATTAATTAATTTCCTTGCTGGACGTCTTGCTCACGATGTTTTAATGGAGAATGGAATTATGTAATGTGCATACAATAGAAAAGTGGCTATCATTATTTCGGCATGCAGCAAATTTGCTTAATGATCAGAAGCCAGGCCTGAGGGAAAGCTTCCACCAATGTTAGAAAAGGTATTGTCCATAGTACCAGGGAGTAGAATATTTGTTCCATTGACCAGGACGTGCAATAAGGAACCAAGGCGCTAAAGCTTGCGTCGAAGGTACTTAGTACCGTCAGACCAATGCAAATGTGTCTATAGTAGATACATATACATGTAGCTGTGGCATTTAGGCAGTTGTATATCTTTTACTGTACCTTACATACGTGACAAAAGTTATGAAAACTGTGAAGCAAAATGTCATCAATGCCAGGTAACTTAGCAAAAAAACGCTAGTTTTTCCTATGGGTTAAATATTTATTTACCCAAACCAACGTAAAACGAAATATACATGCTAAATGCGTACAACAGATCAGTACAGTACATGCCCACAACGTAACTTTAGTACACTCCCACAACAATTGCATAGTACACGGCCACATCATCTTAGTACAGTACACGCATTGTACACGCCCTACACTGTACACCCCCTACATAGTACGTGCTCTACATTGTACATGCTCTACACAGGACATGCTCTAATAACATGCTCTACATAGGACATGCTCTACACAGGACATGGTCTACATAGGACATGCTCTATATAGGACATGCTCTACAAAGGACATGCTCTACATAAGGGCATGCTCTACATAGGACATGGTCGACATAGGACATGTTCTACATGGTCTACATAGGACATGGTCTACATAGGACATGCTCTATGGACATGCTCTACATAAGGACATGGTCTACATAAGGACATGGTCTACATAGGACATGGTCTACATAGGACATGCTCTACACAGGACATGGTTTACATAGGACATGGTCTACATAGGACATGCTCGACATAAGGACATGGTCTACATAGGACATGCTCTACATAGGACATGGTCTACATAGGACATGCCATGCTTTACATAAGGACTTGCTCTACATAAGGACTTGCCTGCCTTTCCTTTCACCATCCCACGAAGCAGGGAACCGTGTTTCTCCATAAGCTGATGAAATCTTGGAAAGCAGGACTTGAAGCTTAGGTTATGAGCATCGCCTGCAAATATCCCGTGGCACATTGGGTCACCAATGTAGTCTGCTACCTGGATGGAACGGACAGTTCATGCATCAAGATCATGCAGCCAACTATTACATTCATCCACCAAGATGACCCGTAACATTGTGTCACTGGTGTGTATATAGCTAGCTAACCAATTACTGGTCCCTGATGAAATTATAGAAATGCATAGGGTGGGTGGGGACATGGGCTGAGCATCAGGGTATGATGAAGGCCTTTACAAGGTCTATGCAGGGCAGTAGACCTGAGGGCATTAGGGTGTAGGGTGTGTGACCAGGGAGTGTGTTACCTCCTTGCTCAGCCTGTTGGATATTACATCATACACGCTCTCATCCTTGCTGGAGGGTGGTGTTCTTAGCTCCTTGATGACTGCTGATAGAAGGGGCCTAGTGAAGGGAGGCTTGGTCTTCATAAGCCAGGATGCACCAGATGGTAGCTCCACGATGCCGTACTTCTGCGTGTAAATGAACCTCCTTCCTGCAGCCTTGTTAGACGGCAGAACAGACAGCACCTCCGAGTCAAGTCCAAGTCTGGAGAGCTGGTGTGCAGGAGTGGAAGGATATTACACATATGCCTCCCCTCCCTCCCCCTCGCACTCTCCTCTCCCTCTCCCTAGCCTATCTCTATGTGTACGCATCCATCAGACTAAATTCATAGGCTAGATACCTAAAGGAATGATTCAAGCTATATGCCTTACCATGCACATGAGATATAGATATAGATCGTGTGTAACTCGTACACAGTGGTTACGCCGTGGTATATACCTACCATAGCTAACGTGAACTTGCCCTGCACGCCGACTGTTCTCAAGCTGCGAGGACCGAGCTCGAAAAGGGCTCCATCTTTCGCTCTGGTCGTTCTAATCCAACCTCCGACATAGCTGGATGCTTCCAACAGCACAATTTCATTTTTAGGATTTTGAGCTAACTTAAAGGCAGCTGATAGTCCCGATATTCCTCCACCGACGATGACAAATTTTCGTCCTGCCATGGACGATTTCCTCGTTCCCTCTAAAAGGATAGTCGCCTAAAATAATTTAGTATCATCTATGGCTAATATAAAACGCTTGCGCTTAATTACGATTTGTGTACGTGTTGCATGCAGTGACGTCAGTCCCCATGGATTGGGCTGTGTATCTTTTGGTGACGTTTGTGGTTCTGTTTCTTTTGTACTACAGGTATGGCACCGCGCATGTCGGCTGGCTGTGCCAGTGAATATGTATGCACGATCACCTTACTTATAGGTTCGGCTATGCTCCGTACCAAGTGTTCAAGAGAATGGGAGTGCCTGGGCCGAAGCCGAAAATATTTTGGGGCAATGTTCAGGAAGCTATCGAGCGGGTGAGGCGTTGAATGCACACTGTGTAAGGGGGGAAAGAGGGGGGAGGGGGGGGGGGTTCTAGGGGGCATAAAATTCTTTAGCACCAGCTGGATATATTCAGATACAATTAGATACTATACTACACACCAAAACATGCCACTCAATACACGTATTAATGCCACTTGTCCTCATAATACGACACTCAAAAGGTCAGCTGTGAGGCAGGCTTGATTTCTAACCGATCGATCTTGTTCTAGATACAGTTGGATGTGAAATTAAGTCTGCCTCACTACCTTTGAGTAATGGAACTGATTCGGATGCATATTGAAAACTTGTCGTGCTCCCATCTATAATGAGAGGGAAGCCTTATGCCCTGTGTGGCTATGGGTAGTTATGGGGCTTTGGGGAAGTGCTGGATCATTAAGATATTGTTTATCTGCCCAAACTATGGAGTTGTAGACATCACCTGAATGGCATCTGTTTATCCTTAAAAATGGCTTGATGGAGTTTCCACATTATATGATCTTAATGTGTGTCTTGGCCTGTTACTTGTGCTGGACCTGTTACTTGAGCTGAACCTGTTACTTGAGTTGGATCTGTTACTTATGCCGAACCTGTTACTTGTGTTGGACCTGTTACTTGTGTTGGACCTGTTACTTGTGTTGGACCTGTTACTTGTGTTGGACCTGTTACTTGTGCTGATTACCTTATTAGAAAGCAGTTTAGCACAGGGATCAAAATGGACCACACACCCTTAATTACCCTTGCTGAGTTCAAAACAACTGCAAGTAACAGGTCCATCACAAGTAACAGGTCCATCACAAGTAACAGGCCCTTAAAGTTTACACACGCCCATGTTGTTGCCAGGGCTTCCTTTTCTATCTGAGCTTGTGTGAGCAACAGTGAAGGGGAAAGTGAAAGCTACTGGTCTCCAAGCATTCTCAACATCACTCATCTAACCCATGACCATAGCCTCCTCGCCTGGATCATAGTAGCCTAATACACTGGATTTGGTTAATTCATGAGTGTAAAAGCTTCATGGTACTTAGGTCCCAACACCATGCCTGATAGCTGCTGAGCATGCTCTTAATGGCTGACTTCAGTGTACTATATTAGGGGAGAACTGAAATTAACCCACAATTGGGTCACCATCCCTGTGTACCTGGTAAGATGCATTGCTTGGAGGTGGGAACTTTTTGATAGCTGCGTTATTTCTGGGTCAGGATATACATGTATGCCCAATCTGTCAATGATGTGGGCTAGAACTCGATCAAGTCTTGGCTTGTTGAATAACACGTCTCCTTTTTCAGTGACATCTTTGCTAACTTCATTTGATTAAATGTTGCTCGTAGTCTCTAATCTGAAAATTTAGCACACAATCCCCTCTCCAACTAATTTACTCTTTTTTAATCAGGCTCTCTCAAAAATGACATTTTTTCTGGACCTTGAAGAATCCGTCAATACATCCCTTATACATCCCTTTGTTCCTTGTCCGTAGCATTGGTGGAGGTATGTCATTGGACTTCTCAAGGCAATAGAGGAGCATTCACACTTGCCATTATTAGGACTCTCCCAAAAGACCTGAGGCAATTCTGTATTGCTCAGATCACCTATTACTTGTCAGGGCACTTTGAAGTCAGGCAATAACAAATGGATACAGTCTAAGTGTCCGCTTCGATACAGTCCATCCGCGATAATGTCTGCTATTTTTCTCTTGCCAACCAACCTTCGTAAGCTAAACTTCGCATCGCTACTATCCGTTTGGCCTACAGTCCACTATTTTGGGGGCTCTCATAGACCGGACTGTATCGAGGGTAGACTGTACTCGTCATGCGTGTTTTCTGGCAGCCACCAAGTAATATACGTGCCTTAACACAATAGTTGATTGGTGTGTGTGTGTGTGTGTGTGTGTGTGTGTGTGTGTGCATGTGTCTATAGACATTTATGACACTAATTAGAAAAGCAATCACTGTGTGTATGCTTTGTTACATGTGTATCTTGTATTTGTTATTGTACACTGACCAAGCCGCAGAGATGATGACTTCACTTTCTTCATCTGCAGACAATAGTACCTTCCTATTACCACTTCCATGACAAGTTTGGTTCCATCTATGGGTAGGTTGGACTACGTGCACATGTGTGTACAAATTTTTAACTTTTGCATATTCCTCAGTTGGTATATCGGAGCTAGGCCGGTATTGTCAATTGCAGATGTTGAAATGCTGAAAGTGATTCTTGTTAAGGAATTTGACACATTTGTGGATCGCGAGGTCAGCCAAATACTAATGCTACCTTATATTAGCATATGATCTGCTACTGTTCTTTCCATTAGGACTATCCCGTATCTTCTTTCAGTCAGTTTGGGCTGCCCCTAGACCTCCTCCAAGCCCAGGGAGAGACATGGAGGAATGCAAGACACCACATCACTCCAACCTTCTCTTCAAATAAAATGAAACAGGTACATTATATTGTTCATGTGTGGATGGAGCCTAATAGAATAAGGGGTGTGGCCTAACAGATCAGCTGGCGGGCCTTTTGTTTATCTCACACCAAATATACATGTATATCAGGGCACATGTGTACGTGATTTTATTTGGCATGTAGTGTGCATTTTGGATCAATTGAAAGATCCTGTTATCTCCCTAGGTAACTAATAAGTAATATCCATGGATCAAAGCAGTACAAGATTTTAAAATATTATTAGCAATTACAGTATGTGTACATGTATGTCACATTGTAGCATTTTTATGATATCATGGATGGGGATGTGAGGTTGAAAGAAACCACTTACAAGCATTAGTACTGGGAAATCTGATGATGTTGTCTTTTTCTTTTCTGTGGATATTTTAGATGGCTCCGTTGATTCAAGACAGCTGTACGACATTAGCGCAAAAGATGAAGGACTTGGCAGATTCTGGAAAAGGTGGTGACGTCTGGAGGTGTGTCGGTTTACAAGTGTGTGCACGCGCATGTGTGTGCATGTGGGTGAGTGTGCATGTGTAGGTGGGTGTGCATGTGTAGGTGGGTGTGAGTGTTTGGGTGTGTGGGCTTGTATTACACTCTACACACAGCTAACATTAATAAAATACAATTTGTACTTACTATACAACTTTGTACTTTTGTGAGCATCATCATTAGTACATGGATGTCTGAAGTATGGATACTATTATGTTCTTATGTATGTATGTGCATGTATATATGTGAGTCTCTCCTGCTTGTGGAGTAGGCATGCTTGCTATTTGTGCATATAACATTGGATTGTGAGTGTATTGATGTGTTCTTTCATCGCCTCAGGATGTTTGGTGCATTCACTCTGGATTCCATCCTGTCGGTTGCCTTTGGCCGAATCGCTGATGTCCAGTCAGGAAAGGAGGACAGGCTGAGTAAAGCAGTTGCTAGTGCCTTTTCAGTGGGACGTGATAACGGTGTTATCCACCCACTTCGAGCTATTGCTATTACCAGTACGCAGCAGAATTCATCAAAGTTTATTTTTTAATGTGGGGTGTGTGTTTATCTTCAGGTCACTTCCCATGGCTAAAGAGAGCATTTATGAACATCCAGACGAAACGATTAGCGAGTGATTTGAAATATATAGTTGATGCTACCCTCGCATTGATAGAAGAAAGAAGGCATCAAAAGGCTGAATTTAAGGTATTTTGTCTAATGCCATTATCAAGTACATTTTCCCTGTAAAACGTGCAATCACATGCTTACTAGTGCATACACAACATACAATGAGGGATTCATTTCAAATAATTTGTGTAAGTATACCTCTAAGCATCTTACACAATGCTGTAGGCATATGACCATTGGTTGATCATTTCTTGCATATGACTCGTCTAACCTCTCAAAAATGATATCTATCAGGATCTGTAGTCATTCTTGCAATTGAATATTCAAACCCAAATGGCCTATAAAGAAACTTGAATTTTATGATTTCTGTAAGTGAGATCCATAGCTGAATTTTGGTTGCTACGAAGCGTTGCTATTGCTTAAATTGGCACGCACTTATAACAATCCATCAATGCAGGTAAGTATGAAAGAAACATAAATATAGGTTAGACACTGAAACCGAGGAATCCTCATGATTCAGAAACCCCAAGGGCCAATGGCGTAGCTAGGGCCTGGTAGGGCCTAGGCCCTACCAACCGAGCATAATAATCTCATCCTGCAGTAATGAACAATATTAACATTAGCACGGGCTTGACACATAATGGTAGTCGTGACGTTCAAATTTCAGTACAGCAGATAATAGTAATATTAGTAATGTATGTGGAGGTATGGCACATTAGCGGGCTCTTTTTCAGTGTGTGGGCTTTCCAATTTCCAGTAAGAAACAAATAAAATCATAAATATACTTTAATATCAATGGTAAAATTAAAGCATAGATATTGTTAGAAGCAGCAATGATGAAGACTATGTTTTGCACTTGGACCCCTGGTGCTGAAAAAGACAAGGAGCAATGCTTGTTGGACACGTTTGACTCCATATTCAGAATTAAGACATCATTTGGAAGGTGAAGCCGCTCTGTTCCTGGTAATCAACCTAAGAGTATTGCTGCTGACCCCACTACCGTAGTAATAAACAGCTCTCCATCTACTAATTGTATCTCAAGGATGCAGTCAGCTTGCCCAGATGATATATATTGCATCAACACCTGCATTCTCCCCTGTCAGCCTGTCAATATCAAGTACCCAGTTACTTAATTACTACATAATGTTGCAAGTGCTCTGATGCAATTTCAATTTATTTAGCCATACATATTCCAAGCCTATCAGAGATGATGTCTTATGAAGTGAATTCATATTGTGTATTGATCCATGGAAAAACTGTATTTTATTTTATTTTAATTTTTAAGCACAGCAGCTATCATGCTTAGAATGTACACCATTTTTCCCTTTAGCATGCTTCTAGTCCTTTAATCCCTCTAATGACTGTCGGTTTCTTCTAATTTGGATCCAGGTTCGGAACCAAACGACAGCTGTAACAGTAACAGGTCCTTTTTCACAGAGCACAGTAACCATGCATGGATAAATACGTGGGGGAGCCTCTTCCCCCCCCCCCCCCCCCGTCCCCCATTGCGTGCCCTACCATCAATATTACCCTGGCTAAGCCACTGCGAGGCCCTTAGTATAGCGCCCTTGCTACCGCTCGGGACACTACAGCCCAGGGCCCTCGAATCACATGGATCCAGTGTCTAACTTATATTTATGTTCCTTTCATACTTACCTGTATTGACGGATTGTTATAAGTGCTTGTATGCTTAGGGCCTCTTTGTATATAGTAAGAATATTTGGCTGGGATTCATTTGCCCGTTTTCTTTTATGGTCATCACATATTTACATTGCTGGCTTTGTGTAATCAGCTCACATATCTGGTCTTTTGAAATTCAGTCTGTTTATGTATGCAGAGGTTGTTTGCAGTGTTAGAAGGAACAGTGATGTCCTTGGGCATGAATATAGCTGCCAACCACTCATATCAATGGTAATACATTAATCATTGCAATCATTTGCCATTACAGGATGGATGTTGGGTGAATATGGATGTGATTGTGGGTGTAATATAGAAAATGACCTCCTACATATACTATCTTGAGACATCTCCTAGCGGACTTTGCTTGTAGGGACATTTGCATATTACACTCAAAGAGAAGTTCCATATCACTAAGTATTCACATGATCCACATGCCACAAATACTGCATAAACGAGCTTTCTGTCTCTGTGCAATGAACCATGCAAGGATTCTTGAGATAAGCATTACACTTTATCAGATGTAATGTCAGCTTTCTATGGCAACGACAGTATTGATCTATTTACACATGCAGTGATTGAGGTTCACTTTGGACCCAGTTGCCTTATGTCGTCCCTTGTAATGGGTAACCACAATGACACCATGGCAACATCCAGTTAGTTAACTAACCTCCAAAGGTAGATTTCTAAATGTCAACATTAACATGTAAAAAGGAAGCTGCATGGACTGGGGAACCAGTGCTGTTTTGCAAAGTGCATCAAGAAAGGGAGGGGAGGGCATGTGTATCCATAGCAATGTAGCACTACTTAACTCATGGTGGCATTATCACGATTTGAGGAGTGATTAGGTATTTGTACATGTACTCACAGAAGAGGGCATTCTATTAGCTAAATACATTGTGTGTAGAAGTACAGTACAGCAGCTCTGTTGCTACCAACTGAATAGCATATGGTCTTGTCTAAAATCCACCTACACTATTTTGGTGCACACTGACGGTACATTAGATAGTTCTTTGATGATAGATGGGTCTAAATGTGTATCAGTTGCTCTCCAATCTTTATATCAAGGTATTTATAATCTTTGCTTGAAATCTCGCTTGAAATGACCATATTTGAGAGACATCACTGTCTATATAGTAATTGTATAAACCTGTAAATATGTGCAGGTGATCTCTATAAAGGTACATGTAGGTATCTGAATGTGCCGAGTAATTGTATAAACCTGTAAATATGTGCAGGTGATCTCTATAAAGGTACATGTAGGTATCTGAATGTGCTGGAGTTCTGATTAGGAATTCAATTGTTCATGCAGTATTGGACACTGGACTATAAAATTTGGGATTGTTGCCGTCAATGCATGTTTTAAATGTACCCTGGTCTGTAGGTCATTCTTTTGTATCGTTCTTGTTGCAGCGCAAGGACTTGTTGCAGTTGCTGATTGATGCAGGAACAGGGGAGGAGGATGAAGACATTGAGCACCACGAACAGACCACGTCCACAAGGAGACCTCTTACGAATGGAGAGATTGCATCTTACTGCATCACATTTATGCTTGCTGGATATGAGACCACCGCAAACACCCTGGCCTTCACTGCCTATCTCCTGGCCACCAACCCACAAGTGCAAGACAAACTGTGTGACGAAATTGATCTTTATTTTCAACAGCATCCAGTAAGGGAACATTAAATGAAGGGGATATGTGAACCTTCGGTAAAGGGTAAAGAGAACATCACAATGGCGGCTGTTCAGTGAATAAAAAGGGTCAAAGGATCATATCTTAATTATTGCAATATATACATGTAGGAATGGTTGTAATTATGGGTAACACGCCATTCACCATCCACCCATGATACATGTACTTGTACGGTTACATGTCTCATTCAATGTGTCATGATGTGCATGCCCTGTCAACTTATACGTGCAGGATGGATCGGTATCAGATGCCAGTCGTGAGGTGCAGTATCTGGATATGGTACTGCAAGAGTCTCTGAGGATATATCCCCCAGGAGCAAGGTGCAGTGATGTGTGTGTGTGGGGGGGAGGAGGAGTCATCAGACATATGTACTGTGCAGAACAATCTCCATGTGGAGGGGTGGGGGAGGGTAAAGGTGACGCACATACATGTAACTGTATTTGTATATGTGACTGTGTGTTCAGAGGACCTACTGATGGTGCATCTGTGTATTTTGTGCACACAAACCACTCAAAATTTATCGTACCAACATCATATACAGAATCAGTGTGTTAGAAGGTGCAAGTACCATGAAAGACTTCTTTTTACCTTCATTATAGATCTACAATATTTAAAATTAAAAAAACAGATGTAGTGAAGTTTGTCTGGATAATGTGGCTCCATTATCTGCCAAATAGACACACATTGCATGCATATAGTATGCACTCATTGATCTCAAAGCAATGCCAATCAATCAAGACATGGTTATTCCATATAATCATTGCGTAATGTAATAACATAGTTGTTGTTCAGCCCAGCATTGAGTTGATGAATCTCAACTCTGGTTGGGTGAACATTTGGGGGGGAGGGTGTGGGAGGTTGGGATTATGGGAGACCTACATGGTTATTTACTGGTTCACCTTTTATTTCCAACACCAGAACATTTAGGCATGCATCAAGAGACATCACAGTAAATGGCATAATGATTCCAAAAGGGTTAAGAGTACTCATCCCCATCATTGTACTGCATCACAGCAAGGAATTCTGGGAGAATCCTGAGGTGTTCAGACCTGAGCGGTATGTCACACATCTCCGAGGCATGCCTTTGCACATTCAGTTTTGATTGTGCTCCCTTTAGTTTCACTCCTGAAGAGAAAATGAAGCACCCTCAGCTTTGTCACATGCCTTTTGGGTGGGGACCTCGGAACTGCATAGGCATGAGGTTTGCTCTGATGGAGGCAAGGATGGCTCTGGCTGCCATACTCAAGGACTACAAGTTTGTTCAAACACCAGATACGGAGGTAAGCAGAAATCAGTCATTGTGCATGGTGATGGCAGTGATGGTGTGCAAGACCACAAACAGGTCCTGGATAAAGGATATTTACTTGGTTATGATGGTCGGTAATTTATGAATGCATCGCAACCAGTCAAGTAATATGGTTGCCTCAATCGTGCGCTTCCATTGTTTGTGTACTGGGAGTAAACTGGCTGTGGTCTATCTCCTGTACGCTGCTGTGTAGGGTATGAGGGGGGTATGATAGTTGTTAGTATGAAGGTTTAAGTTGCATATATAACTGACTGCTTTAATTCTGGTTTCAGATTCCATTGAAGACTACTATTGGCATTACGTATGGTCCATTAAATGGAGTTCATCTAGCAGTTGTATCAAGGACACATGCATGTAACTGATCTGTGACAAAAAAAAAATTATATCCTTGTACAGCATTTTAGGTAATGCTGTGCGTGTGCCTTTTTACACATACATATATTTTTAGTACTACTCAGTACCAAACACACATTGAACATATCCAGGAGGAAACTGGGGGGTTTTGAGACTAGTTCCCATCAATAATGCTGCCATCTTCCATGCGGACATAGGTCTTCACAATGAGAGAGTCAATAGACAGTTCAATCATCCTAGAACCCCTCGCCCAGCTGCATGTGCATGTAAGGTGGGGAAGTACCAAACATAGTCCTGGTGTGCACACCACACATCAGCTTACTCTCCATATCCTCCATAACCTGTGTGCCTTCCATAACACACCATCAGCCCTCCAGCATATGGGCAGCACCAATCATTTCCATGGTCGTGTCCAACAAACACTGCTTTGGTGTTTCCAAATGATGTCAGCACAGTTAATAACTCTGAAATTACCAGCAAATGTTATTCATGTTGCTTTCATGTACAATAATAGCGTACCCATGCACAGCATACATGTAGTATTTTATCACAGTTTAATGTGATTGTTGTAATGACTAGTGCATGTGAGGTTCTTACGATTTGGGTTAATTTGTGGAGATACATCATCATCATCCATCCCAAAGCAGAGAGATTGTTGATAGAGATTTTCATATTCAGTGCTAAATACATGAACAATAATAGACTTTGTATTGTAATGCTGGGATTGTGTGTAAATATCATTGGAAACTACATTACATTAATCTCACATAACTAAAGGGGTCAGTTGTATACATCTAGGACAGTGTTTGCAAAAAGGACCTGCAATAAATACTGCGCACTATCTTCCAGGCACTGAATTTTTTAATTAGCATTAAACTTTGACAGTTGTCCCATTACATCAATTTCACCTTTAGAATATTACTCGTTGCGCTTGCTGTATTGAATACCTTGGAATGTGTAAAAAGGTAAGAGATGGGATGGGTCCGTACATTTCTCTGATTTCACTGGATGTGTTCTTGAACCTGAACGAAAGATGTGGAAAACAGTGTGCTTTTTTTAAAACGCACATATTCACACAATGATAGCTAGCTCACCAGTCAATTTGGTCATCATACACCAGCTCAGGGTACGTGCCACCTCCACTGTCCAAAAAGTACAGGATCCAGGAAGGTGTCTGAGGAAATATATTATTATATTTAAATGAAGCTGCAATACAAGGGTACCACCTGTGCACTACAGCTGCTGTACAATGGAAGGTAGTAGTTAGTGAGGCCATGTATTCCATCCTGGAGGAATTATCATGATGTGCCTGTTACTAATTTGTGGTAAATGTACTGGTCCAAACTGTGACAGTGACAGTGGGTAACTGGTATCAAACTTCAGTAGCTCCTCCCTTGTCCCACTGCTGGTGCTAAGATCATCTATGGGTGAGGGAATGCAGTAGGCCCTCTGGTAAATGATCATTGTATCATATATGGGGGCTGTTCATAAATTACGTCACGCTGAAAGGGGGGGGGGGGGGGGGGTAATCAGCCAGTGTGATGATGTATACATTAAGCTACATCAGTATGGGATAATGTGTGGACAAGGGGGAGGGGGTTCATATGAAATAGCGTGACGTAATTTATGAACTGCACCTATCCCTAACCATGGTTTCCAAATACGATGGCCCATTGGGTATTTGTTTTCACGCAGGGATCCACAACCTGAGCCCAGTAGTCAGTGCCATTGTCATTGACGTTGTTTCCAGTTATCTGGTCTGAATTCACAACACATGCAAATTTGCACACACACACACACACACACACACACACACACACACACACACACACACACACACACACACAAACTTGCACGTATAGTGTCAAAATGTCGCGGAACTACATCCATACCTCCAGTGTATACTACCACATCCGGTTGTTCCCACTTCAACACATTTTCCATGACGCGTGTGGAATTCTGGATGTAGGGAATGAAAAAGCTCAAGTGCACATAGATAGGAGCACGAAAGATCCGTGTGCAATAATTCGAATCCAGCCAGTTTGAAATATACAAAAGGCACTCTGAGCTTACCACATCTTGCTGTGGGCCCCATTCAGTGTTCTCACCTTCACCAAAGTGCACTATTGATTCAAAGTGTATTAGCCTTCATGCACCCACTGCATGTGCAAAACTCACGGTCTGCAAATTGTGCGATTTTGAAACTCCCGCTCGAATTAAAACAAAGTTTTCTCTCTCCGATTGCCTTCGGGGCAAACGCTACAACGAAAAGAAACAAGCAAAAGAGATCGCACTGCATTGCATTGGGTGGGGCTATAAACGGCACGTGATATTCATAAATAGGCGAGGTTTGACTTTATGACTACATTTTATGTTCACCTTTCTCGGATGAAGTGAGATCTTACGTAATACCGTATGCTAGCCACACCTAATTACTGCGACCATAGGCGACAGAGCTCCGAGAAATTATTTCTTGAACACAAACACACATACACGTTAAAATGTACATTAAAGGAATCATACATGTCGTACATTTGGACTCTGGGTACGAGTCTAGATAGGCGTCAATAAGAATTACCAGCGGCGGCGGAAGGTATATAAGATTAGGGGGCTCCATAAGATTAGGGGGCTCTAAAAGCGGGGAGAATTAAATTTATTATACAGCAGGAGCGGATATAGCGACACAGGCTAGCTTTTGTTGACAATATTCCTCTTGTCCAGCTTGCGGGGTCCAGAAACTTTTGATAAAAGTCTGGATCAGTTACCGTACTGTACAGTTAGTATTTGACAGCAAGCAGTCAGCCGGAATAGTTAGCCATTTGCAACATTACTGAGTACATCTTTTTCACGATCACTATTAACTGGACATTGTCAAGCATGGACAGAATATATGTTTTTGTCGTTCGAACGTACACAGCCAAAAAAGTATTTCTGTTCCGTAAATGTATCATATTTGGAACATATTGTTTCATGTATGTACCAATATCTGATATAGTGTATGTAACAGTGTCTGATGAACAGTAAATTGGTACAGATTGTACACGATTTCTGTACCAGATAAGATATCAGATATGTTACATCTACGAATCATATATGTAACCGATACCAATTCCTTATATGGATATGAGTTAATTCACTTCCCATTTTCTTAAAATGGATAAAATTTACAAAATGCAATACACATTAAAACAATAAGTGGTGTTTCTCAAATCATGTACAAACGAGAGTTTATTACACACGACCTTCCCTCTCTCACAGGTTTCAGCAGAAGGAGATTCCTGAAAGGTGCACGACTGTGCGCACTGATGAACCATGTTCACAGACCTCCTAACACTTTCTGACGGCACAGTGAAGACCGTTCATGTAAGTTCCAGCAGTGGGCAGTCATGCTTGTTGTGACGCTGGTCTCCATCGGCAGAACACAAAGGCTTAAAGCCCTGAAGTAAGCACAGGACTGCTCCACTTGATGTCTTGAACACAGCCATTAACAGTCCATATGTAAACTAAGTCAGGTAGAAACCGTTCAACCTCAGTACACTATAAACTCATTACCTCACCTGCTGATAATTAGAACCGAGCTCACAATTTATCAAACAAGATTCCTGAGATATGATTGTCTGAAGAGTTCAAGATTAGTAGTTTGACTCCTTAGTGCCACACAGAGCGGTAGAGAGAATAATGCTGTACATGTTGATACCTGCAAGATTGATGTGATAATGGATAATTAATATACAGATAAAATTTTGTACTTTTCTCAGTGTTCCAGGCTGGTATATGCCTTTGTCAAACTTGATGAAAACAGCCGCTGAAGACCAAGTGCACATCTAGAAAAATGTGCATTAGTTAAAATTTCATACATTAATAAAATTATACCTTTCATTGTCACTGAACGAATGAGCCTGACATACATATCGAAGGTGCTGGATGGCGGCAAAGTGTTGAGCAATGTCACGACTAGACGATAGTCTGTTGCTGAACACGTTGTATGCGCGAACTTTGCTATTAAATAACTCAAACCTGCACAGGTATAACTTAAGGTAAAACAGGTCACTTCACACTCATGCATTACCTCTCAGCATTGAAGGCAGATGTTGGCCCAAAATCGTGCATACATTCAATTAAGTGGAGTATTAAATGAACCTTTTGCTTCTGCAGTAAGTGTGGCATGTGCTGCTTCACAGTGTTTACAAACGTCTGGCACAAGCATCTCCACTCATCACTCAGGGATGGAGCAAAAAACTTGGAGTATGCGATCTGGAACACCTGGTACTATATACATAAACACTTAAAAACAAGAAAATAATAAACATTACCTTGCAAAAAGATTTCCACACTGCCAATTCTCCATCATTTAAATATGGTCCTATGATAAAGAGAGCCATTTGTACCCATGCTTTGAAGTCTCTCTCCCACAGAAAGACTGACAGTAGTAGCAGACATTCCCATAGAGTTTCACACTGAAACCAGATGTGTGAAATGCTTTCAATCTAGCCAGAATCTCTGCTTTTTGCCCTTTTGAAAGCAGTGGCATCTCTTCACGCAACAAATGTTTGGCTGGTCCAAGTGGGAGAGTGTGCAGTGCCTCAAATGGAAACATTCTATAAAAAATGGGGGACACATCTGAAAGCGAATAGGAGGTACATACCACTATGCACTTACTTATAAATATCAGTTAATCCAGCTGTGCCTGCTATCAGTTATTCCAGCTATCAGTTATTCCATGGCCATCAGATTCCAGCTATGCCAGTGATTCCTTCGCCAGAGAGTTGAACACTCTAGTATCCATGTATCCATGTATGTTTGATCATGAAACGATGAGCACTACTGAACTGTATTTTTTCGGGAAGGTTCAAAACAGTGGTGGCCATTATTTAGAATAATGTCAATGCGCTAATTAGAATCCAGCCTCAATGTCATCTTGATAACGGTACTGTTCTGTCTGGTTCAGCAAATTCTGAAAGCGCTTCGTGAAGCTGAGACCGCACCTTAACTTCTAACCAAATAAACCGCCGATAAATAGTATAGTTGCATCAGAGATAATATATTAGTATATTATCTCTGGTTGCATCATGTTGTGCTTACGTCATGCTACGCAATCGCCACACCTACATCGGAGATAGTGCCCAACTTTTCACAGCCACCAACATGTGATTGCCAATAGAACGTTTTGTTACTTCTGTCTAAACTTAACTATCCACATTTAAGCTTGAAACTGGGGCGAAAGGCGTATTTCGTCAGCCGTGAGCAAAGATACGTTACATATTAAATATTATCTGTCACAAATTTCACTCACTTTCTGGTACGCAATACTTATCTAACCTGTAGCATATTTTGTGACCACAGACTGTATGTTCCAAAGATGATATCATATTTGTAACGGTTATGACTGGCAAACATTTCTGTAACAGTTTGTTAGGATTTGGCTGTGTAATGAATCGGACAGAAACGTCCCTCCGTTTGATTGGTTTGAAAGCACGTGAGACATGGTGTGTATGATTGGTTAGAAAGCACGTGAGGTGCCACATGGTGATGGGTATATGAGGTGTGAATGGCGGGAAAAAGTCAGTCTACGTTGCTGTGCACACTGCATATCACACTGAAGACTTACACTTAAATACGACGCAGAAGATGAGCGACCATGAGGAGAAACAAGCCGCGTGTGGGTGAAGTGATGGGCAAAGACGGATCAATCACCATGTCCAGGGAGCAGTTGTTGGATGAAATGCGGCACCTGTGCGAAAGCCAAGAGGAGACAGCCCAAAAACTCAAAAAAGGAGCCCGCCGCGACCCTTACTTGTTTTATAGAAAAGGGAACGAAAACCAATTTCAGTTCTGTGAAAATGTCAAGGAAAGTATAGCTGTGGCATCTCCAGAGCTGAAAAGGGAGCAGGAAAATCCAGTGCTGGAGAAGGCCAAGGCATCCTTCAAGAAAGGTATGAACCTCTTGAACCACAGGCAAAAGCTCATTAAGATCGCCGACCGATCGGAATCCGGGTGGGCGGTTCGTGGAAGAATACGTTGAGGACGTACTGGCTGATGACTCAGATGATGAGAAGCATCTGGAGAAGGCCGAGAGGGCGGCAGAACATAAGCTGGCGAAGAAGCGCAAGGTGGCTGTCGAGCTGGATGCTTCAAAGAAACAATTCTTTAAGCCAGCAGAAGAGGCTCCACTGAAGTGGTAGCATCTGCTATTGTCTATCCCGGTATTACCTACCCTGCCGGCAAAGCCGCGCAGTCTGGCACCAGTGGGGACCCCAGGAACGTGTTACCAGTGTGGCGAGTTTGACATGTAAGAAGAGATTTCCATAAGCAGGCAGCAGGTGGTTCCTCATATCCTTTACAATGTACAAGGCAGCTGGTTGGTAGTGATAAGGATGACATGGTGCTAATTGGTGACTATGGGAATTTGAATCACCTAAGGTGCAATATATGCTTGAGTGAGTCAGTTAAGGGAAAGTTATGTGCATGCATAGATTTCTGGTGTTCAGAGCTGTGTGCTTCCCCATGGATTCTAGATACCATAATGAATCGTTATGTTTTGCCATTTGTATCAAAACCTACAAAATATTACCACAACAACCAGCATTCAGCCCTGATTGAGGAAAAGTTAGTAGATGGGGCTGTTCATACGGGTGGATGGATGTATTGTAAAAGTAGATGAGCAACCCCATGTATGTAGTCCTATTTCAGTGGTGAGCAGCGGGAGTGGGAAGAAATGGCTTGTGGTAAATTTAAGACATGTTAATCAGATTTTGCTGAAGCAAACGTTTAAGTATGGGGATCTGCGCTTGGCAATGATGCTTTTTAAGCAAGGTGAGTTGATGTTTACTGGTAATTGTTTAGCATCAACAGCAATGTTTGGGGTTTTGCCAGCAGGGTATGTATTATGTTGCCTTTTGGGTTATCTACAGCACCCTATGTTTTTACCGAGCTGTTGCACCCCCTTGTGAGATTGTGGTGGAGTAGAGGTCACAAAATACTTTTATATCTTGACGATGGTGTGTGTGCTGTGAGTGGTGTGAAGGATGCTGCAGATGCTAGTCAATATGTTAGAAATACATTAACTAAAGTTGTGAGTGAAGGTGTATCAGTTTGGAACCCTGCACAAACAGTAAACGTAAGATTAAAAGTCGCGTTTTGTTTTAGTGCGATAATCGTCGCATGGTGTATGGCTTTGGGTTTGGTCTTCGAATCGATTGCACGGTTCGTATTAGCACCGCATTTTGTCAAGATGTCATAGTTATTTTTTTACCCCGCCACTTAACTAATAACTTATTAATATTTTCAAAAATGGTCTACAGCGATGATGTCAAGCTTCGCATCCTTTTTTTTCATCGGAAAGGGCACAAAGTACCAACAATTTACAAGCGCCTGCAATTGGAGGGCACAGGATGTACATTTGAAAATATTCACAAGTTCCTAAAATGTTACGAAATCTACTGATCGATCCATCGAAAATCTGGGTCATTTCCTTTTACCGATGGCAACACCTTCTCCTTCGGCACCCTTGTTACCGAATTCTCCTTGGCCCAGAATATTAGAAAAAACGGTTCTTTGGAACAACAATATATAAACTTTTTTGATTATGTTGGAAAGATACATATACACAGTACTTACTCAGTTCTTTCGATGCTTTTCGAAGCATCATCATTTGAACTATCGCTACTATTAAAAAGGCCATCTGCTTAACTATAAAACCAGTTTAAACAGAGTTGCGCAGTTCACCAGTATTGTTTAACACATGCGAAAGATGAAAGAGATATCATACTAATATTGTGTTTATGAAATGACTGCATGGTGATAGCTGGTGAAGTTGATCCAGCTCTCGGATGTGGAGGTTGTCTTCTAAATGATCTGCTCTTGGCATTCATCTTGCTCAACACAGCCTTCCATCGCATTCGCTCTTCCTCATCATTTCCTGCAGGATACTTGTACTTCAGGTACACTGAACAAAACGTTGTGTGTCATTAACAGATGGTATATACTCCTTGTTAATGCACTTACATGTACATAGTACGCCGTTTATTATTCTGAGGTCCAAGATGTCCTTGTGGTCTGATGTGGGTGTACAATTCCCTTTGGTTAGTTGATTCTGTGTGAAAAATGCACCCAGCAAGTTCAGAGCCAATTTTTGAGGACTTTTGGCCATAAATTTGCTGGACATTACACGCGCTGGAACACCACCATCTATGTAAACATTTTCTCCTTCTGGGTCTCCCAACAAACATCTTGTAGTCATTTGAGCATGTTGAACTCAAATAAATCGTTTGTGTCACTTGCCTCTATCATTGCCTACTACTCCTTGCTTTGGGCTCTGAGTTGTAGAGTATCTGCCTTCAACCTAATATATAAAAATAATCATTATATGTAATTAGAATTATATATGGAACGTTCTATGAGAATAGTTCAGTAAAATTGTCAGGACAAGCAAAGGAAGTTGATCGTTGCCGATGAAATGTACGTCTAATGAAAAATTCAGGGATTTATTACTTCATGACGGACAGTCCAACGTTAAGTGCATAAGGGCTGTTTTGTAGAGGGTGTTAGTACCTAGTAACAAATTTGAAAACTTGAAAATATCCACAAGGCTCATTTTCTAATAGAATGTATATATATATGGGACAGTTCACGCGAAACTGGCGTATCACGTTTTAATATATATAAAGTTATAAAAATGATTCACTTTGAAATCGCTACATCTCCCGAACCGTAAATGCTATTGACTTCCTATTTTCAACACTTCATACTACATCATTTCTCTCTGGTGAAATAATTTTTGGGCTCTTGCATTAGCTTCGTGCCAGTGTTGCAACGTCCGATACCCCTCGGGGTTCAAACTGGCCATATCTTTCGGCAGGACATTTCAATTAACTTCAAATTCGGTTTATACGTAGAGGGGTCCTGTACTTATCGATTTGTCCTGTTCGTTAATTTTTACTTGATCCGTTACGGAGATACAGCTGTGCAAAGTAATTGCACATTTCTCGCCCATTTCGCGCCATTAACCTACTCCAACCTGGTTCCCGCTACTCCGAGCACATGAATATACAATAACCTCCCGTGCCCATGCCACTACATGTACAACTGAAGTGCCACCGTTGTTCTTACAAACGTCAGTGGTTCTCTTCTATAACAAACAAGATTCGTTAAGCGATCAAAATGCGTGGGATTCAGCTACCATCACCATACAAAACACGGTACGTACTACCAGTACCGATACGCGCGCACAACAATATGTGTCCCTGTCGATTCGGTCATACTCTTTGGGTGTCACTCATTGCGTGGCCATTTATAGGCTCACAACCTATGATAGTACGTCAGAGCCATGAGGTAAAGTGCACGGTGTATCAGCTAGGCTATGGGAGGGACGTGGTCGAGTTAAAGACACATGCAGCGCAGCTATGCTGGAACATGTAACCCTTCCTTATTGTCGGGATTTGCGTTCTGCCGGCACATATGTTTTAAACGCCCACCGTTTTTCATTTCATCTGCATGGCTGGCACACACACACACCCATGAACCAACACATACACACGTCTCACGTCACACTTATACACACTCTTTCCACTACCAGTATTCTTTCCCCTTGCTGTACACCCTGTAAATAGTTATGTGCTACATGGATTCACACATAAGCTTTGTCTATTTTGGTTATGTACAGTGCTTTGACTGGCTTACTATCCAACCCTCTTTCTCAATTATTTATATTCTGACTGATGTGTTTTTCACGTGTGTAACTGGATTGTGTGTTTTATACACAGTGGTATAGGAGCATGGGGGCAAAGGCCCCCCTCCCAACCCCTCCCCCCATTGGTTGTATGTACTGGATTAATGTGTTGTACGTACTGGACTATTTGTTCCTGTCTCACAGTACCTGCCACATCATGACGTACCATGCCTCATGTCCCATATTCCATTACATGCATCCATTTACACACTCACACACTCATACAGACACAACACTCACAACTATCCCATGCCTATCACTATAAATGCTGAAGCTATGAGTGTGTACCATTGAGAGGTTTAAAAAGACTTAGGACTTACTATTTATTACCTTCCTTTGTTATATCAGGACCTACGGCAGTAGGTCCTATGTAGGATTGTAAAATTTCCAGGGCCCTGATCTTTATCTTTAGGGATAAAGCAGGAATAATATTCCTGCCAGGCTTATGTATAAAAGTAAATGTATGTATAGCATTATACATTCCTGCCAGGCTTATGTATAAAAGTAAATGTATCATGCTATACATACACACGCACGCACACACGCACACACACACACACACACACACACACACACACACACACACACACATACACACACACACACACACACATACACACAAACCAGTGCTACTTAGAAATAGTGGTTCTGGTGGGTATGACTGTCAGTTTGCTATGACCAGATGCAAAGCCACCCATGGAAGTCACCCATGGAATATTGACTCTCATGTGATGGTGGCAAATAGATAGGCTAATGCCTTTGTGTTTAGGACTCTGCCATTAAGAGACATATGGTCACATACCCACCTGAGGATCAGAGCAGTTGGTGTCATTTTTTTGTGGATCTGGGGCAGTGCTGCTTCCAAACATGTTACAGACCTGTGAGTTCCATAGGCTTTTGCATTTGGTCATATGTGTAGCAACAAACTTGACAGTCATCCTCACCTGAACCACTAATTCTTCTTGTTAGTAGCATTGGAATTTCAGTGTGCGTGTGTGTATGTGTGTGTGCATGTGTGTGTGTGTGTGTTTGTGTGTGTGATGTGAGTGTTTGTGTGTGTGTAGCATTGGAACCTTTCTTTCTTGGAGGATGTGCAATTTTTTTTTGTAATATGTTGACAAGGATTGTACAGTACGTAAGTACTACCAGTACCGATACGCGTGCATAACATCATGTAGAAATTGTGTCCCTGTTGATTTGGTCATACACTTTGGGCGCCACTCATTGCGTGGCCATTTATAGGTTCACAACCTATAACATTACGTCAGAGCCATGATATCTAGTGCACGGTGTATCAGCTTGGCTATGGGAGAGGCGTGGTCGAGTTAAAGACACATGCGGGCTGGAACACATGTAACCCTTCCTTATTATGCATTCTGCTGGCACATATAACACCCACCATTTTTCATTTCATCTGCACGGCTGGCACACACACACATGAACCACACCCATGAACATACACACGTCTCATGTCATGACTATTCACACTCTTTCCACCATAAGACACTATTCTTTTCCCCTTGCTGTAAACCCTGTAAATTGTTATGTTGCACACAACATAACAATTTACATGTGCTACATAGATTCACTCATATGCTTTGTCGATTTGAACTTTTTTTCTATATCTTTCGGTTACAATGCTTTCACTGGCCTATCTCTTTCTCAACTATTTTTGTTATGTTTATATTCAGATTCATTCTCTTTATGTTTGGTCCTACATGTGCAAGTAACATTACCTTCTATTCTTTAGTGGTCATAATTGTATCAGCACAAAATGGTAGTATGTCTTGTCAGACTCATGCCCTTCACTGTATGCTCATATCCCATGGCCTCCTCTACATGGTCATGTCCAAAGGACTCCATGTCACTGATGTGATGTATTTCACACATGCAACTGGACTGTGTGTTGCATGTATTGGACTGGTGTCAGTGGGGTAGGAAGCACGGGGGTCGTGGGGGCAAATGTCACAATACGTTTGTCAGAGGCCCCCGTGAGGCTCCACTATACATGTCCCATATACCATTCACTGTACTCAAATTGGGAGGGTTTTAAAGACTCCTCTATTTCAGCTGATAGTGGTCATGAAAGAGTTGGAATAATGGGGGAGGGGAGGGGGGGGAGCTCACCATCAAGGTGCTCTTGTATATATACTAGTCCTGAAGCTTCATGTGTAAGTAAAATACCAACTCAGTACTGCGTGTATACCCATGGGTAAATAGAAGCCATGTCAGTGAATGCTCTCTGTATAAACTCTACAGTGGCCCAGTCTTTCCAAATCTGATAGGCTAAGCAATAATATTCACTGCCACTTATGCAAGGCTTCCCATCTGTCCACAAGTACGCTTGCACAAAAAAATAAATCCTCTAAGAAAGGTACCAATGCTATAAGCACACACACACACACACACACACACACACACACACACACACACACACACACACACACATACCACCCACAATGGTAGCTTTGAAAACGCTTAGCAAGCTGCGTTTGGACCTCCACCAATGGTAGCCCCTATATGTTGGTACAAGGCCACCAATGGATGCATGCTACTTGCTCCACCACATCAGTGCTTCCATCCCCACCTGTTTCACATGGGATTCCCCACCCACTTCACAGCAGGTGCCCCTTGCTCCTCCACATCAGGGCACCCCCTCTTCCATAGATGTCACACTTCGACGTAGGGATCTCCTTCCCCCTTTTTACCATTCCATCCAGGAGACACGCCCCCACCTCCTCCACACAGTATACCCCTCCTAAACAGTGTAACACCACTAATGGTCTTATTTCAAAATAGTTATGTTCTATCTCATGAAGAAAAAGAATTGATGGAACAAGTAATAAAAACATTAAGTTGGTATATATGATTGACAGGCAATAGAGGAAATATGTTATATTTAGCACATTTGTAGGACATTATGTTGTTCAACTGTGTGCGTATTACATTTCCCCTTAGTAGACCCTTGTTTTCTTCCTTTTGCCTTCCAATCCTATATGTCATCAACTTTCTCATAGAGAATGTCTTTATTACTTGTATGCAAGGCTTCCATCTCTAGGTGAGCAGATCTAGAAGTAGCTTGTCAACACATCACAAAAATAAATTGCAAAAGAAAGATTCCAATGCTACGTAGACATACACCATACACTCACATACACAAATACACACACACACACACACACACACACACACACACACGGAAATTTCAATGCTCCTTAGGATTAGTGGTCCTTATGAGGATGGCTGTCAAATTTGCTACACATACGACCAAATGCAAAAGCCTATGTAAGTCACCTGTAACATCTTTGGGAGCAGCACTGCCACAGATCCAAAAACAGACGTAAAATATGATACCAAGTGCTGTGATCCTCAGGTGGGTTTGTGATAGTATGTCTCATTAATTGCAGAGTCCTAAACATAGCCTATCTATTTGCCACAATCTCATGTAAATCAACATTCCATGGGTGGCTTTGCATCTGGTCATAGCAAACTGACAGTCATACCCACCAGAACCACTAATTCTAAGTAGCACTGGTTTGTGTGTGTATGTGTAGTGAGTGTGTGTGTGTGTGTGTGTGTGTGTGTGTGTGTGTGTGTGTGTGTGTGCATGTGCGTGTGTATGTATAGCATTATACATGGGCCCCTTCTAGGAATCTGTGCTGTTTATCTTTTGTGATATTACTTGTAGATCTACCACTCTGTAAGAGGGACTTTAGTAGACCTACTTTGTATATACGCCCGCGGCAGGAATATTATTCCTGCTTTATCCCAAGACAAAGATCAGGGCCCTGGGATAACAAAGGATGGTAATAAATAGTAAGACCTAAGTCTTTTTAAACCTCTCAATGGTACACACTCAGAGCTTCAGCGTATATAGTGATTGGCATGGGATACATGTAGTTGTGAGTGTTGTGTATATATGAGTTTGTGAGTGTGTAAATGGATGCATGTAATGGAATATGAGACATGAGGCATGGCACGTTATGATGTGGCAGGTACTGTGAGACAGGAACAAATCGTCCAGTACATAACACATTTATCCAGTACATACAACCAATAGGGGGAAGGGTTGGGAGGTGGGCCTTCCTCTGAAAAAATTGTTGGGACTTTGCCCCCATAGCCTCCATGCTCCTATACCACTGTGTATAGAACACACAATCCAGTTACACACGTGAAAAACACATCAGTCAGAATACAAATAGTTGAGAAAGAGGGTTGTATAGTAGGCCAGTGAAAGCACTGTAACCGAAAGACATAGAAAAAAAATTCAACTAGACAAAGCTTATAAGTGAATCCATGTAGCGCATAACAATTTACAGGGTGTACAGCAAGGGGAAAAGAATAGTGGAAAGAGTGTGTATAAGTGTGACGTGAGACGTGTGTATGTGTTGGTTCATGGGTGTGTGTGTGCCAGCCATGCAGATGAAATGAAAAACGGTGGGCGTTTAAAATATATGTGCCAGCAGAACGCAAATCCCGACAATAAGGAAGGGTTACATGTGTTCCAGCCTAGCTGCGCTGCATGTGTCTTTAACTCGACCACGCCTCTCCCCTAGCCTAGCTGATACACCGTGCACTATATATCATGGCTCTGACGTACTGTTATAGGTTGTGAGCCTATTAATGGCCACGCAATGAGTGGCACCCAAAGTGTATGATCAAATCAACAGGGAGACGATTTCTACATGATGTTGTCAGCGCGTGTCGGTACTGGTAGTACGTACCGTACAATCCTTGTCAACACATTACAAAAATAAATTGCACATCCTCCAAGAAAGAAAGGTTCCAATTTCCAATGCTACACACACAAACACTCTCTCTCACACACACACACACACACACACACACACACGAACACACACACACACACACACACACACACGGAAATTCCAATGCTACTTAGGATTAGTGGTTCTGGCGAGGATGACTGTCAAGTTTGCTACACATATGACCAAATGCAAAAGCCTATGGAACTCACAGGTCTGTAACATGTTTGGAAGTAGCACTGCCCCAGATCCAAAAAAAAAATGACACCAACTGCTCTGATCCTCAGGTGGGTATGTGACCATATGTCTCTTAATGGCAGAGTCCTTAACACAAAGGCATTAGCCTATCTATTTGCCACCATCACATGAGAGTCAACATTCCATGGGTGACTTCCATGGGTGGCTTTGCATCTGGTCATAGCAAACTGACAGTCATACCCACCAGAACCACTATTTCTAAGTAGCACTGGTTTGTGTGTATGTGTGTGTGTGTGTGTGTGTGTGTGTGTGTGTGTGTGTGTGTGTGTGTGTGTGTGCGCGCGCGCGTGCGTGTGTATGTATAGCATTATACATGGGCCCCTTCTAGGAATCTGTGCTATTGTGATATTACATGTAGATCTACCACTCTGTAAACATACTTTTGTACATAAGCCTGGCAGGAATATTATTCCTGCTTTATCCCTAAAGATAAAGATCAGGGCCCTGGAAATTTTATATAACAAAGGAAGGTAATAAATAGTAAGTCCTAAGTCTTTTTAAACCTCTCAATGGTACACACTCATAGCTTCAGCATTTATAGTGATTGGCATGGGATAGTTGTGAGTGTTGTGTCTGTATGAGTGTGTGAGTGTGTAAATGGATGCATGTAATGGAATATGGGACATGAGGCATGGTACGTCATGATGTGGCAGGTACTGTGAGACAGGAACAAATAGTCCAGTACATACAACATATTAATCCAGTACATACAACCAATGGGGGGAGGGGTTGGGAGGGGGGCCTTTGCCCCCATGCTCCTATACCACTGTGTATAAAACACACAATCCAGTTACACACGTGAAAAACACATCAGTCAGAATATAAATAATTGAGAAAGAGGGTTGGATAGTAAGCCAGTCAAAGCACTGTACATAACCAAAATAGACAAAGCTTATGTGTGAATCCATGTAGCACATAACTATTTACAGGGTGTACAGCAAGGGGAAAGAATACTGGTAGTGGAAAGAGTGTGTATAAGTGTGACGTGAGACGTGTGTATGTGTTGGTTCATGGGTGTGTGTGTGTGCCAGCCATGCAGATGAAATGAAAAACGGTGGGCGTTTAAAACATATGTGCCGGCAGAACGCAAATCCCGACAATAAGGAAGGGTTACATGTTCCAGCATAGCTGCGCTGCATGTGTCTTTAACTCGACCACGTCCCTCCCATAGCCTAGCTGATACACCGTGCACTTTACCTCATGGCTCTGACGTACTATCATAGGTTGTGAGCCTATAAATGGCCACGCAATGAGTGACACCCAAAGAGTATGACCGAATCGACAGGGACACATATTGTTGTGCGCGCGTATCGGTACTGGTAGTACGTACCGTGTTTTGTATGGTGATGGTAGCTGAATCCCACGCATTTTGATCGCTTAACGAATCTTGTTTGTTATAGAAGAGAACCACTGACGTTTGTAAGAACAACGGTGGCACTTCAGTTGTACATGTAGTGGCATGGGCACGGGAGGTTATTGTATATTCATGTGCTCGGAGTAGCGGGAACCAGGTTGGAGTAGGTTAATGGCGCGAAATGGGCGAGAAATGTGCAATTACTTTGCACAGCTGTATCTCCGTAACGGATCAAGTAAAAATTAACGAACAGAACAAATCGATAGGTACAGGACCCCTCTACGTATAAACCGAATTTGAAGTTAATTGAAATGTCCTGCCGAAAGATATGGCCAGTTTGAACCCCGAGGGGTATCGGACGTTGCAACACTGGCACGAAGCTAATGCAAGAGCCCAAAAATTATTTTACCAGAGAGAAATGATGTAGTATGAAGTGTTGAAAATAGGAAGTCAATAGCATTTACGGTTCGGGAGATGTAGCGATTTCAAAGTGAATCATTTTTATAACTTTATATATAAAAACGTGATACGCCAGTTTCGCGTGAACTGTCCCATATATATATATTTACAACCATACAATAATTGTAAAGCAACTAATATAATAGTGTGTCCATGGATACCTGTACTGCTTGAATCATTCATAGAGGTGTATGCTGGCTTCTCAGACCTAGGGTGTGGCTTCTCAGATGAGGTGTATATGTGTGGCTTCTCAGATAGGGTGTGTAGCTTTACACAGTACTTGTTTTTGCTGCTGCACTGCTGCACTAGTTCTTCATCAAGTTCTTCTGAAAGCTATACATGAAGTGAATGCTACAGTCTACCTCGATATAGTCCGGGCTACGGGAATTCCCAAAATAGCGGACTGTAGGACAAACGGATAGTAGCGATGCGAAGTTTAGCTTACGAAGGGTTAGTAGTTGGCAAGAAAAATAGCGGACATTATCACGGATGGACTGTATCGAAGCAGACACTATCGAGGGTAGACTGTATCACCAATTGGTGAACACCATATAAACGCTTACCATTAACAGAACTCAATACAGTTTTAATGAACGTTTTACGCGCACATTAGAACCCTACTATAATGCCTAGTGGTCTAAAGGCGTTCACGCGAGTGACCACCAACATAAGCCACGCATGGTAGGCTTACATTCATCAGGGCCACTGCTATCCACTCCTTCACCATCATCGTCAAGCACGCTGTTCACTCCTGCTACGTTCCTGAAAATTGGTATTGAGTTGTCATCAATCAGCAGTTGTTAGTGAATACCAAGTGCGATGACTGTTCCTGAATATTTTTTTTGTCACTTGGCCACATTACTTCACGCTACTCTGTCAGCATTAATCAATTTGACTGGCACGACACTGTGTGTTGTTGCCATCAAAGGACACCAAAGCGTGAGTTAGTCTCGTACCCAGACCCTCAATCCCACAGCTGCGGGTGGATTACATCACCGCTACGTGGAAGAGGGTCTGGCGAATAGGTCGAACATTTTGGTTCTGACTTGTTTTGAATGTTTATGCAGTTATTGTGTCGTCATAAGTGTCGTCATCGTGTAATTAAGTGCGGAATGAATCACTGCAAAGTCTGTTCGGTGTCTGTGTCGGACTGCTCGCAAAGACGACAATTGGGAAGGCATACGCAGGACTCTAGTCTTTGTACTGCGCAGCTTAGGGTCAAGACGGAGCGCACACAGAACAGCTCTCTCCCCTTGCTCTTCAGACCCTTTCCCGGGCTGTGCCCGCCGAGCTTCAAAGATATCGATACTCTAATAAACGCTCACCATGTCCAGAGGGCAGCGGACCTGTCCCGCAGCCTCATAGCCCTGTACAAAGAGGGCAAGAGGTACTACCACACCTACCACAGGCTGCCCCTCAAAGTTGCTGTGACGGCAGGCTTCGTAGGATGGCTGGCGTGTGTGCTTGTGGCCATCCCCAGCAAAAAGTTCTTGGACAAGATTCCTGCCCAAGATCTTGACCAACTTGCCATGATTATGCCGGCCAAGTTTTGGCCAAGATCTTACTCAAGATATGGCAAGATCTCAGCCTCCTGGCAAGATCTTGGCCTCCTGCCAAGATCTTGCTCTTCTTGGCAAGAATCTTTCCCAAGAACCGGAGGTCCGCGTTCGTGCCGCCTGGCAAGGGATGGCAACCAATCGCGTGCTGCTTTTGAAGGGGGCAGTGCACCTGGTGGGTGTGGAGGTGGGTTTGGAGGCCCTTGTCATGAGCTTCTTCTATCGAGAGGTGCTCTCTGCTGTCCTTGTGGTTGTCTCCATCTTGCAGTCAGTCTTTGGGATGCACGAATAATAATGGCGTCTAGCGATTCCCCCGAGTTAGTCCCCGACATTCTAATCGCTGCTTGGCTCATTATTGCTATGGAATGCAATTACAATGTTGCGACCGTGACGTCAGATCGTGCTGCAATCTGATTGGTCCTCCGAAATCGAGGAAAGTCAGAACCAAAATGTTCGACCTATTCGCCAGACCCTCTTCCACGTAGCGGTGATGTAATCCACCCGCAGCTGTGGGATTGAGGGTCTGGGTACGAGACTAAGCGTGAGTAGGCGCTAGAAGGAATGATTAAATATTAGTTCAGGCTCTCCGATTAAATAAGATATAATACTAACCGGCACTTTCTTTCCTCATGGTCTATTATTATTATTTTTTGGCAAAGCATGATCCTGGGTCACGTGACACAATATAGAGTTGTTAAATTTGTATCCAAGCCAGTGGCGGATCCAGAGGAGGGTCTTTGTGGTCTAAAGACCCCTTCTCCCCCCCCCCCCCCCCCCCCGCCGCAACCAGCTATGAATAATTAACTATAAATAATTAAATACATAAATTAATTGACACGTTCCAATATGAAGCGTTCAAAGAGTGCTGTGCGAGATAGCGACTGCTGTGTTCCAAATAAAGCAAGGAAAGCCAGGGGGTCTGACTGCCCAATCCCCTGGCAGTCACAGGAGAGGACACGCCCCTCCCGTACCCACCCCCACTTGTGAATATAGTTGTTAGACCCCCTCCCCTCCAAAATCCTGGATCTGCCCCTGTAAGCTTACTTTTTTTTACAATGAGCAAGCGGAGATGCCATGAATGGGTTTTTGGTATCAATGACATACCTGAGAGATCAAAACGTAGGTACTCTTATCACGCTGTTGAGGTGCATGAGTCTCATTCTTCTAGTAGCCATGAACATAATTTGGCACAAGAAGCATGTAGTGGTGCCACGATGGAATGAGACAGAACAGCTGTGTTCAGGATGATAGTGGTGACTCAAACGACGTTAACTCATGTGCAAGTTGATCACCGATACAGGTGATAAAAGTGATATAATTGATATTGTTTATTGACAATTGTAATTTGCAGACATTCAGTAAAAGTACCCAATGGACCTAGAAAATATACTGGTCTGATTGGAAAACCTGTAATTGGGGTCTTAACAGAAAGTCAGCTTCGCCACATACATGTCACGGCTGGAAATGTACATGAAGCTTCTACTATTGAGGCATATTATAGAGCTCGAAGTCAGCATGCTGTATTCCACTCAATATTGTACTCCAGAGCTACAAAGCAAAACAACTATACAGTGTGTTACAAAACGGGTATGACAGGTTCATTGCAAGTTGGAGAAATATACTGCTTTGCTTGTATTAATTCAATTGATGAGCATAAATTATCACACCATTTGACAGTACAACACATTTTCATTTCACAAATTCACAAGATGTAAATTCGTATTAGGAGCAGAGAATAATTCCAATCCACCATCCTGCTGTAAGAATACGTTGACATATGTGAAATTTCAAAGTGCATTCCTATGGCCCGGCGCGGGATTCATGCCAAAAGTACATCAGCTCTGCACTATATGCACACTGGTTAAAGCAATTATGTGTACCGCATTGGGTACTTACCTACATTCATTAGGTATATATACCCCTCAATTCTTTTACTGCATACCTCAGTACATCCTCCACATTGGGTGTATATACCTCCACATTGGGTGTATATACCTCCAATTTGTGTATATACCGCAGGGGTGGAAGGGGGGGGGGGGGGGGGGGGGGGGGGGGGGGGTGAAGGGCACGTGCCCTTCACCCCCCCCCCCCCCCCACAAGAATTTATGCGCAGGTGTGGGATGCTATACTGCACCCCGGAGACCCCAATGGCTTAGGCGTGGATCCGCCGCTGGGTATGTACATTTTGCAGTTGGTGTCCCGTACCCAGACCCACACCATCTCGAGTGTTTCGACCCCCCCAATATATATTTGTGTCATTTCGGATAATTGCTTGTGTCACGCTGTCACCGCTATGGAAGTTGTGTGGGTGTCCGATTTGGAATGTAGAGAAAGAAAGTCGTACATTTTGTATAGCTATTGGTCTGGGGACCAGCCGTTTTTTTTTTTTTTTTGCATGAAATTAATACTGCTCCCCATTACTTCTTCTTTATCTAGCAATGGCCCCCCCCCACCCCCCCCCCCCCCCCCTCAACCAAGGGACATAGATACTCTGCATACCTCAGTGCATCCTCTGGATTCAGTGTATACTTTCCCATTGAGTGGGCTGATGTGTTGCAGATACTGAACTGGTCTGCTGCATGTACTGGACTGATGTGTTGTACATTCTGAACTGATGTGAAGCATGTACTGGACTGGTGCACTGGACTGGCGCATTGAATGCACTGGTGTTGTATGTACTGGGCTGGTATGTTGTATGTACTGGGCAGATGTGTTGCATGTATGGACTGGTGTGTTTTATGTACTGGGCTGATTTTGTATTGCATGGCTATAGCAAGAGTGATGGGGGGGGGGGGGGGGTTTGATGGGGTCTAACGACCTCCCTGTAGTCCATCCACAGCTGTGTCTGTTGGGTCTGGAGCCAAGACTAGCTATAGGTCTCTCTAAGTAAACTCATTCACACATATCCGACCCACCCCTGACAACAACCCTTTACTGTACTGGTGTGTTGTATGTACTGGGTTGATGTGTTTGCATGTACTGAACTGGTGTGTTGCATGTACTGGACTGGAGTGTTGCCAACGGGCATCAGGATATTAGTGGAGGCTATGAGGCAAGGATCATGTAGTGTTAGCCGCTGGACATGAGCATATACCTACATGATGTAACATACTCATGTCCCATATTCCATTACATGCTAATGTCCCATAGTACTCACTATCTTATATCCCATGACTATTGCTGATCATCATTACATGCAGTTATAAATTATAGTTTGACTAGCTTGCACCCGTGAAACATCACAGGCTGATTATTTTTAATTTACCACCTGTTCTAGCATACGCAACCTCTATAACATGCCCGCATAATGCAAATACTTCATGGAATTATTATTAACTATATGTTTTCGGCCTGTACTATGGACTTGAGAGTGAACCACCACAATAGCATTGCTTTAATTGTTACTGTATGTGATGGCTTGTAGGTTTTGTGGCAAGCATGATCGCTAAGTACGCGTTGCTATGTACTTTTGTGTGGGAGGTGGTCGTTCCTATTGGTTGCTAGGTATGCGTATATACCTAGCAACCAATAGGCGCCAGGCCGAGTATATAAATAAGTTACGCGGACGTACGTTGTAAATTATAGTATTTAATATTTGGCCATGTGCACCTTTAGTTTAGGTATATATAAATTATATATATATAATTGGGACAGTTCACGCGAAAATTGCCTATCGCGTATATATATATAAAGTTATAAAAATGACTCATTTTGAAATCGCTGCATCTCCCGAACCGTAGACGCTATTGACTTCCTATTTTCAACACTTCATACTACATCATTTCCCTCTGGTAAAATCGATTATGGGCTCTTGCATTAGCTTCGTGCCAGTGTTACAACGTCCGATACCCCTTGGGGTTCAAACCCGCCATATCTTTCGGCAGGAAAATTCAATTCACTCCTAGTTTGGTTTGTACGTAGAGGGATCCTGTACCTATTGATTTGTTCTGTTCGTTAATTTTTTCTTTATCCGTTGCGGGGATACAACTGTGCAAAGTAATTGCATATTTCCCGGTCGTTTCGCGCCATTTATCTATCGAGGACATGAATATGCAATTACTTCCTGTTCAATAACTATGCCTCCGCCCATCTATACAATATACAACAAGTACGCGGCGTTTTCGCTTCTTGCAAACGTCTGGTTCTGTTCCCCTTCTTGGCTTCTTCAACATAGTGAGCAGAAGCTAAAGATTCGTAATACGTGGGTTCAGCTGCCATCAGCCTGCGCAACACGGTACGTACTCTGTAGCGCATGCACGTAGAAATCGAGCGTGTTGGCTCGGTCAAACTGCTTCATTTATGCGTGCACAACGCTGCAGAGCATGAAAGTGCACGGTGCCTAGGGCTAGCTTAATCTGAAACGCACCCTTCCTTTTTGACTTCTGCACACGCACAGATATATATATGAAACATGCACCCCCTTGTAGCTACATGTATTTACCAACATGTAGTACTCTCATTGGCCTACTAAAACCTCTTTTATCTTCATTGGTGAACCAATTATATTTGGTTCTACAAAATAATATCCATACAAAATAAAATCCATAAGTCACACACACACACACACACACACACACACACACACACACACACACACACACACACACACACACACACACACACACACACACACATGCACACACTCACATTCATACACAACCTCAGATCACAGCAATTGGTGTCATTTAATTCTGTCAGAATGCTCCCTCTTGCTTAGTTTCCAATTGGTGGTGTGCTTGGCATAGTTGATTGTTTGCCCAAAAGGGGTCAGGCGACAGTGGGTGTGCTGTCCCCCTACCCTGAGTGTGACTGGAACCAAAGTTACCATTTGGTCAGCCCACACCTTGACACTGGTCAAGGTAAGGTGGTTAGGCCAGGGTAGATACCAAAAGGGTGCTACCTGCCATTGATGTATAAACAATAACACCTGTAGCAATACATTTATAAGTACAGCCATGGTAAGCAACACAGCTGGCATTTAGCTGGAGTGATTGCGGCCCACCCCTACCATCCTTTGTATATACATGTGTGACCTGCAACCATACCAGGTGTCAATATTTTGGGGACAGTGTGTTAATGGGGTATGAGGGAATCAGTTAAATGAGGCAAGGCTTTCCCAGACATTTAGGCTCAGGGTAGAATGAAAGTGAGGTTTTCAATATACAAGACATGTATCCAGGCTAAGAAGAATCTCCGATGCTATGGAGAGATAGTTTCTGAGCTGGCTTTCTGTGATTCCATTAATTGCCCTTCATCTTGACCAATCCATGTCTGTGTGGACTCATCTCATGCCATAGGGGTTGACTACCCCCACAGGGGCGGATGCAGGGCTTTGGGGCGGGGGGGGGGGGGGGGGGGGTGTGTGAAGTGATTTTAATAACGCGGTTTTACCCCCCCCCCCCCCCCCCCTCAAAGAAGTCGTGAATTTAATAGCACAGTTTTGCGGGATACCCTACTCCACCCCCCACCCCCCCCCTCCTCCCCTCCCCTATCGTTACACGTATAGCACACGTAAGAAGCGGTGAATTTTTAATAACATAGGTTTTGCGGGAGGGGGGGGGGGGGGGGGTATACCCTACATACCCCCCCCCCCCCCCCCCCCCCCCCCCTAAATCCGCCCCTGCCCCACCATTATGATAAGCCTGCTAACCACATTAGGCTCAGTGATTTCCATCACTTAAGCTCACCTCAGTATATTGCTAGAACCTTTGGTAAGGCTCATGGCTCTAGGCCTGTCCACCACCTATCCAAATCCATAACACTATACACAGCATGGCTGCCCAGGCCACAAAGATCAAGAATATGCCTGTTGTATGACACCAATTATTATGATCTGGTGTGAGTGTTTCCACTTGTTGCTGAGTTCTATGGACAGAGGCATCAGCTATAGACTGGCCTTCATCTGCTTCACCTCCTTACACGTAGCTAATGGAATTTCCAGATGTCATTTAGAGATTGATTGTGTATGTGCTTGTGTGTGTACATGTGTGTGTGTGTGTGTGTGTGTGTGTGTGTGTGTGTGTGTGTGTGTGTGTGTGTGTGTGTGTGTGTGTGTGTGTGTGTGTGTGTGTGTGTGTGTGTGTGTGTGTGTGTGTGTGTGTGAGCCTGTGGGGTGTGATTGATACATGAACTCTGGAAAAGGGCTTACATGACATGTATGGGTTGGAAGCCTTGCATGTCTGGCAGTGAATATCATTGCTAACCTATCACTACTGATAGTGGCTGGACTGGGCCTCTGTAAAGTTTGTATTGGATTGAGTGGTAATAGTATTCACACCATTACCATGAGTTCTACCAATGCACACACACACACACACACACACACACACACACACACTCATGCACATACACACACAACACGTACAAAGCACATACATACATACATACAAATGTATAAAAGATGGAGTAAATGGAATTTAGAGGCAGCTTATAGCTGATGCCTCTGTACCTTAGCAACAAGTGGAAAATTGGTGTCATTGAACAGGTTCATGTTTGGCATGCCAGCCCTGCTGTAGGGTCATGGCATGAGTGTGTGTGTGTGTACGTGTGTATGTGTGTGTATGTGCGTGTGGGTGTGTGTATGTGTGTGTGTGTGTTTGTGTATTAAGTGCACATGGCAACACCAGACATATGTAACCAGATGTTTAAAAAAATAGGTTCAAGTTCTGTTCATCATCTCTCGATTGAACTCCCTAACAGCGGGGCTACCCAGCCCACAAAAGTCCGAACTTGTGTTTGTTTATGTAGATGTATAATACTTGGTTTAATGTTTAGGTGAATGGCAAGGTGCTTTATCTGTGAGGTGTCTCTGTGTATACCCTGTCACTGCATGCATGTACACTGTGTTGAGGTGTCTCTGTGTATACCCTGTCACTATGTACACTGTGTTGAGGTGTCTGTATACCCTGTCACTATGTGCACAGAGACACCTGAACACAGTGTACATAGTGACAGGGTATACACAGAGACACCTCAACACAGTGTACATAGTGACAGGGTATACACAGAGGCACCTCAACACAGATAAAGCACCTTGCTATTCACCTAAACATTAAACCAAGTATTATACATCTACATAAACAAACACTAAAAGTACAAGTTCGGACTTTTGTGGCCTGGGTAGCCCCGCTGTTAGGGAGTTCAATCGAGAGATGATGAACAGAACTTGAACCTATTTTTTAAACATCTGGTTACATATGTCTGGTGTTGCCATGTGCACTTAATACACAAACACACACACACACACACACACACATACACACACACGCACATACACACACATACACACACACACACACACACATACACACACACACACACACACACACACACACACACACACTCATGCCATGACCCTACAGCAGGGCTGGCATGCCAAACATGAACCTGTTCAATGACACCAATTTTCCACTTGTTGCTAAGGTACAGAGGCATCAGCTATAAGCTGCCTCTAAATTCCATTTACTCCATCTTTTATACATTTGTATGTATGTGTATATGTGCTTTGTACGTGTTGTGTGTGTATGTGCATGAGTGTGTGTGTGTGTGTGTGTGTGTGCATTGGTAGAACTCATGGTAATGGTGTGAATACTATTATTACTCAATCCAATACAAACTTTACAGAGGCCCAGTCCAGCCACTATCAGTAGTGATAGGTTGGCAATGATATTCACTGCCAGACATGCAAGGCTTCCAACCCATACATGTCATGTAAGCCCTTTTCCAGAGTTCATGTATCAATCACACACACACCACACACACACACACACACACACACACACACACACACACACACACACACACACACACACACATGTACACACACAAGCACATACACAATCAATCTCTAAATGACATCTGGAAATTCCATTAGCTACGTGTAAGGAGGTGAAGCAGATGAAGGCCAGTCTATAGCTGATGCCTATGTCCATAGAACTCAGCAACAAGTGGAAACACTCACACCAGATCATAATAATTGGTGTCATACAACAGGCATATTTTTGATCTTTGTGGCCTGGGCAGCCATGCTGTGTATAGTGTTAGGGGTTTGGATAGGTGGTGGACAGGCCTAGAGCCATGAGCCTTACCAAAGGTTCTAGCAATACACTGAGGTGAGCTTAAGTGATGGAAATCACTGAGCCTAATGTGGTTAGCAGGCTTATCATGATGGTGGGGGTAGTCAACCCCTATGGCATGAGATGAGTCCACACAGACATGGATTGGTCAAGATGAAGGGCAATTAATGGAATCACAGAAAGCCAGCTCAGAAACTATCTCTCCATAGCATCGGAGATTCTTCTTAGCCTGGATACATGTCTTGTATATTGAAAACCTCAACGGCTATGGGTGATGGTGCATGGTTGTGCATCTATCTAGCTGCTGGTGCTACTCAACCTGACAAGTTAGTACTTAGAATCATGGGACATGAGCATCTAGTGGAGGCCATGGGTACATCAGTGGAAGCCAAACAGGAGCAGAAGAAGAAAAAAAAATCAAAATTGCATATGAGGTAAATTAAGGACCAACAGGCTCTAATGGTGGAGGTACAAGTGTGGGTTGTACCAAGCAGAATGGAGAGTGGGTGGTTTGCACTTGTGTATGTGTGTGTGTTTGTTTGTTTGTGTGAGTGGGTGTGTTTGTGCATGCATGCCTGTGTGCATAAGTGTGCATTCTTGTAGTGCAGGCTCACATCTAGTAAGTGTGCTCATAGCAACAAGAGACAACAGGGAAATTAGATAATAATTTTACAAAGCAGAGGCCAGTTCTGTGTATGTGTGTGTGTGTGCATGTGTGTGTGTGTGATGAATGACTGCCAAAGCCATTTTAATGTGTACATATGCACACGTTTGTGATTGAAGCATGACTCCTGTGTGTGTGTACGTGAACGTGCGTGCATGTGCATGTGGGTTTGTGTGCATGCGTGTGTGTGCATGTGCATGCATATGTTTAAAAGTGCAAAAGGCAACAAGAAGACCTGTTGGTAATTACCAGAGCAAGTAAACACAAATTTACACAAACAATAAACATGTGACTGCAGTTGCAAGTGTATGCTAGTGCTTGTGTGTGGTGTGTATGTGCGTGCATGCATAAACGTGCACATTGATACACAAGACAATTTAGAGCTCCAATAGAGAAACATGTGATGAATAGGATGACAGCTAAAAACAATGTTTGTATGTGGGTCGATAATTAGGAAATAAAATAGCAAAGCATTGATGTTGATGCGTGAATGACTGACTGCCCATGGTGTGTGTGTGTACATGTGTGTGTGTGTGTGAGTGTGCATGTGTGTGTATAAGTGCACATTGCAACACTAAATTCCCAGCTAAATATAAATTCTAGCCTGGAGTATCTTCTGGGAAAACCTCACTATCATTCTACCCTGAGCCTAAATGTCTGGGAAACTAATTCCCTCATACCCCATCTAACACACTGTCCCCAAAATATTGACACCTGGTATGGTTGCAGGTCACACATGTATATACAAAGGATGGTAGGGGTGGGCTGCAATCACTCCAGCTAAATGCCAGCTGCGTTGCTTACCATGGCTGTACTTATAAATGTATTGCTACAGGTGTTATTGTTTATACATCAATGGCAGGTAGCACCCTTTTGGTATCTACCCTGGCCTAACCACCTTACCTTGACCAGTGTCAAGGTGTGGGCTGACCAAATGGTAACTTTGGTTCCAGTCACACTCAGGGTAGGGGGACAGCACACCCACTGTCGCCTGACCCCTTTTGGGCAAACAATCAACTATGCCAAGCACACCACCAATTGGAAACTAAGCAAGAGGGAGCATTCTGACAGAATTAAATGACACCAATTGCTGTGATCTGAGGTTGTGTATGAATGTGAGTGTGTGCATGTGTGTGTGTGTGTGTGTGTGTGTGTGTGTGTGTGTGTGTGTGTGTGTGTGACTTATGGATTTTATTTTGTATGGATATTATTTTGTAGAACCAAATATAATTGGTTCACCAATGAAGATAAAAGAGGTTTTAGTAGGCCAATGAGAGTACTACATGTTGGTAAATACATGTAGCTACAAGGGGGTGCATGTTTCATATATATATCTGTGCGTGTGCAGAAGTCAAAAAGGAAGGGTGCGTTTCAGATTAAGCTAGCCCTAGGCACCGTGCACTTTCATGCTCTGCAGCGTTGTGCACGCATAAATGAAGCAGTTTGACCGAGCCAACACGCTCGATTTCTACGTGCATGCGCTACAGAGTACGTACCGTGTTGCGCAGGCTGATGGCAGCTGAACCCACGTATTACGAATCTTTAGCTTCTGCTCACTATGTTGAAGAAGCCAAGAAGGGGAACAGAACCAGACGTTTGCAAGAAGCGAAAACGCCGCGTACTTGTTGTATATTGTATAGATGGGCGGAGGCATAGTTATTGAACAGGAAGTAATTGCATATTCATGTCCTCGATAGATAAATGGCGCGAAACGACCGGGAAATATGCAATTACTTTGCACAGTTGTATCCCCGCAACGGATAAAGAAAAAATTAACGAACAGAACAAATCAATAGGTACAGGATCCCTCTACGTACAAACCAAACTAGGAGTGAATTGAATTTTCCTGCCGAAAGATATGGCGGGTTTGAACCCCAAGGGGTATCGGACGTTGTAACACTGGCACGAAGCTAATGCAAGAGCCCATAATCGATTTTACCAGAGGGAAATGATGTAGTATGAAGTGTTGAAAATAGGAAGTCAATAGCGTCTACGGTTCGGGAGATGCAGCGATTTCAAAATGAGTCATTTTTATAACTTTATATATATATACGCGATAGGCAATTTTCGCGTGAACTGTCCCAATTATATATATATGGGACAGTTCACGCGAAACTGGCGTATCACGTTTTTATATATAAAGTTATAAAAATGATTCACTTTGAAATCGCTACATCTCCCGAACCGTTAATGCTATTGACTTCCTATTTTCAACACTTCATACTACATCATTTCTCTCTGGTAAAATAAATTTTGGGCTCTTGCATTAGCTTCGTGCCAGTGTTGCAACGTCCGATACCCCTTGGGGCTCAAACCGGCCATATCTTTCGGCAGGACATCTCAATTAACTTCAAATTCGGTTTATACGTAGAGGGGTCCTGTACCTATCGATTTGTCCTGTTCGTTAATTTTTACTTGATCCGTTACGGAGATACAGCTGTGCAAAGTAATTGCACATTTCTCGTTCATTTCGCGCCATTAACCTACTCCAACCTGGTTCTCGCTACTCCGAGCACATGAATATACAATAACCTCCCGTGCCCATGCCACTACATGTACAACTGCAAGTGCCACCGTTGTTCGTACAAACGTCAGTGGTTCTCTTCTATAACAAACAAGATTCGTTAAGCGATCAAAATGCGTGGGATTCAGCTACCATCACCATACAAAACACGGTACGTACTACCAGTACCGATACGCGCGCACAACAATATGTGTCCCTGTCGATTCGGTCATACTCTTTGGGTGTCACTCATTGCGTGGCCATTTATAGGCTCACAACCTATGATAGTACGTCAGAGCCATGAGGTAAAGTGCACGGTGTATCAGCTAGGCTATGGGAGAGACGTGGTCCAGTTAAAGACACATGCAGCGCAGCAATGCTGGAACATGTAACCCTTCCTTATTGTCGGGATTTGCGTTCTGCTGGCACATATGTTTTAAACGCCCACCGTTTTTCATTTCATCTGCATGGCTGGCACACACACACCCATGAACCAACACATACACACGTCTCACGTCACACTTATACACACTCTTTCCACTACCAGTATTCTTTCCCCTTGCTGTACACCCTGTAAATAGTTATGTGCTACATGGATTCACACATAAGCTTTGTCTATTTTGGTTATGTACAGTGCTTTGACTGGCTTACTATCCAACCCTCTTTCTCAATTATTTATATTCTGACTGATGTGTTTTTCACGTGTGTAACTGGATTGTGTGTTTTATACACAGTGGTATAGGAGCATGGGGGCAAAGGCCCCCCTCCCAACCCCTCCCCCCATTGGTTGTATGTACTGGATTAATGTGTTGTACATACTGGACTATTTGTTCCTGTCTCACAGTACCTGTCACATCATGACATACCATGCCTCATGTCCCATATTCCATTACATGCATCCATTTACACACTCACACACTCATACAAACACAACACTCACAACTATCACTATCACTATAAATGCTGAAGCTATGAGTGTGTACCATTGAGAGGTTTAAAAAGACTTAGGACTTACTATTTATTACCTTCCTTTGTTATATAAAATTTCCAGGGCCCTGATCTTTATCTTTCGGGATAAAGCAGGAATAATATTCCTGCCAGGCTTATGTACAAAAGTATGTTTACAGAGTGGTAGATCTACATGTAATATCACAATAGCACAGATTCCTAGAAGGGGCCCATGTATAATGCTATACATGCACACGCACGCGCACACGCGCACACACACACACACACACACACACACACACACACACACACACACACACACACACACACACACACACACACATACACACAAACCAGTGCTACTTAGAAATGATGGTTCTGGTGGGTATGACTGTCAGTTTGCTATGACCAGATGCAAAGCCACCCATGGAAGTCACCCATGGAATGTTGACTCTCATGTGATGGTGGCAAATAGATAGGCTAATGCCTTTGTGTTTAGGACTCTGCCATTAAGAGACATATGGTCACATACCCACCTGAGGATCAGAGCAGTTGGTGTCATTTTTTTTTGGATCTGGGGTAGTGCTGCTTCCAAACATGTTACAGACCTGTGAGTTCCATAGGCTTTTGCATTTGGTCATAAGTGTAGCAAACTTGACAGTCATCCTCGCCAGAGCCACTAATCCTAAGTAGCATTGGAATTTCCGTGTGTGTGTGTGTGTGTGTGTGTGTGTGTGTGTGTTTGTGTGTGTAGCATTGGAAATTGGAACCTTTCTTTCTTGGAGGATGTGCAATTTATTTTTGTAATGTGTTGACAAGGATTGTACAGTATGTACTACCAGTACCGATACGTGCTCACAACATCATGTAGAAATCGTCTCCCTGTCGATTCGGTCATACTCTTTGGGTGCCACTCATTGCGTGGCCATTTATAGGCTCACAACCTATAACAGTACGTCAGAGCCATGATTTATAGTGCACGGTGTATCAGCTAGGCTATGGGAGAGACGTGGTCCAGTTAAAGACACATGCAGCGCAGCTATGCTGGAACATGTAACCCTTCCTTATTGTCGGGATTTGCGTTCTGCTGGCACATATGTTTTAAACGCCCACCATTTTTCATTTCATCTGCATGGCTGGCACACGCACACACCCATGAACCAACACATACACATGTCTACCGTCACACTTATACACACTCTTTCCACTATTCTTTTCCCCTTGCTGTACACCCTGTAAATTGTTATGTGCTACATTGATTCACTTTTAAGCTTTGTCTAGTTGAACTTTTTTTCTATGTCTTTCGGTTACAGTGCTTTCACTGGCCTACTATACAACCCTCTTTCTCAACTATTTGTATTCTGACTGATGTGTTTTTCACGTGTGTAACTGGATTGTGTGTTCTATACATAGTGGTATAGGAGCATGGAGGCTATGGGGGCAAAGTCCCAACAATTTTTTCAGAGGAAGGCCCACCTCCCAACTCCTACCCCCATTGGTTGTATGTGCTGGATAAATGTGTTATGTACTGGACGATTTGTTCCTGTCACACAATACCTGCCACATCATAACGTACCATGCCTCATGTCTCATATTCCATTACATGCATCCATTTACACACTCACAAACTCATATATACACAACACTCACAACTACATGTATCCCATGCCAATCACTATATACGCTGAAGCTCTGAGTGTGTACCATTGAGAGGTTTAAAAAGACTTATGTCTTACTATTTATTACCATCCTTTGTTATACCAGGGCCCTGATCTTTGTCTTTTGGGATAAAGCAGGAATAATATTCCTGCCGTGGGCGTATATACAAAAGTAGGTCTACTAAAGTCCCTCTTACAGAGTGGTAGATCTACAAGTAATATCACATAAGATAAACAGCACAGATTCCTAGAAGGGGCCCATGTATAATGCTATACATACACACGCACATGCACACACACACACACACACACACACACACACACACATACACACACACACTCACTACACGTACACACACAAACCAGTGCTACTTAGAATTAGTGGTTCTGGTGGGTATGACTGTCAGTTTGCTATGACCAGATGCAAAGCCACCCATGGAAGTCACCCATGGAATGTTGATTTACATGAGATTGTGGCAAATAGATAGGCTATGTTTAGGACTCTGCAATTAATGAGACATACTGTCACAAACCCACCTGAGGATCACAGCACTTGGTGTCATATTTTACGTCTGTTTTTGGATCTGGGGCAGTGCTGCTCCCAAAGATGTTACAGGTGACTTACATAGGCTTTTGCATTTGGTCGTATGTGTAGCAAACTTGACAGCCATCCTCATAAGGACCACTAATCCTAAGGAGCATTGAAATTTCCGTGTGTGTGTGTGTGTGTGTATGTGTGTGTGTGTATTTGTGTATGTGAGTGTATGTGTGTGTGTCTACGTAGCATTGGAATCTTTCTTTTGCAATTTATTTTTTGTGATGTGTTGACAAGCTACTTCTAGATCTGCTCACCTAGAGATAGAAGCCTTGCATACAAGTAATAAAGACATTCTCTATGAGAAAGTTGATGGCATATAGGATTGGAAGGCAAAAGGAAGAAAACAAGGGTCTACTAAGGGGAAATGTAATACGCACACAGTTGAACAACATAATGTCCTACAAATGTGCTAAATATAACATATTTCCTCTATTGCCTGTCAATCATATATACCAACTTAATGTTTTTATTACTTGTTCCATCAATTCTTTTTCTTCATGAGATAGAACATAACTATTTTGAAATAAGACCATTAGTGGTGTTACACTGTTTAGGAGGGGTATACTGTGTGGAGGAGGTGGGGGGGTGTCTCCTGGATGGAATGGTAAAAGGGGGGAAGGAGATCCCTACGTAGAAGTGTGACATCTATGGAAGAGGGGGTGCCCTGATGTGGAGGAGCAAGGGGCACCTGCTGTGAAGTGGGTGGGGAATCCCATGTGAAACAGGTGGGGATGGAAGCACTGATGTGGTGGAGCAAGTAGCATGCATCCATTGGTGGCCTTGTACCAACATATAGGGGCTACCATTGGTGGAGGTCCAAACGCAGCTTGCTAAGCGTTTTCAAAGCTACCATTGTGTGTGGTATGTGTGTGTGTGTGTGTATGTGTGTGTGTGTGTGTGTGTGTGTGTGTGTGTGTGTGTGTGTGTGTGTGTGTGTGTGTGTGTGTGTGTGTGTGTGTGTGCTTATAGCATTGGTACCTTTCTTAGAGGATTTATTTTTTGTGCAAGCTACTTGTGGACAGATGGGAAGCCTTGCATAAGTGGCAGTGAATACTATTGCTTAGCCTATCTCAAGATTTGGAAAGACTGGGCCACTGTAGAGTTTATACAGAGAGCATTCACTGACATGGCTTCTATTTACCCGTGGGTATACACGCAGTACTGAGTTGGTATTTTACTTACACATGAAGCTTCAGGACTAGTATATATACAAGAGCACCTTGATCCCCCCCCCTCCCCCATCATTCCAACTCTTTCATGACCACTATCAGCTGAAATAGAGGAGTCTTTAAAACCCTCCCAATTTGAGTACAGTGAATGGTATATGGGACATGTATAGTGGAGCCTCACGGGGCCTCTGACAAACGTATTGTGACATTTGCCCCCACGACCCCCGTGCTTCCTACCCCACTGACACCAGTCCAATACATGCAACACAGTCCAGTTGCATGTGTGAAATACATCCACATCAGTGACATGGAGGCCTATGGACATGACCATGTAGACGAGGTCATGGGATATGAGCATACAGTGGAGGGCATGAGTCTGACAAGACATACTGCCATTTTGTGCTGATACAATAATGACCACTAAAGAAATAGAAGGTAATGTTACTTGCACATGTAGGACCAAACATAAAGAGAATGAATCTGAATATAAACATAACAAAAATAGTTGAGAAAGAGGTAGGTCAGTGAAAGCACTGTAACTGAAAGATATAGAAAATTGACAAAGCATATGAGTGAATCTATGTAGCACACAACATAACAATTTACAGGGTTTACAGCAAGGGGAAAAGAATAGTGTCTTATGGTGGAAAGAGTGTGAATAGTCATGACATGAGACGTGTGTATGCTCATGGGTGTGGTTCATGGGTGTGTGTGCCAGCCGTGCAGATGAAATGAAAAATGGTGGGTGTTATATGTGCCAGCAGAACGCATATCCCAATAATAAGGAAGGGTTACATGTGTTCCAGCCCGCATGTGTCTTTAACTCGACCACGCCTCTCCCTTAGCCAAGCTGATGCACCGTGCACTATATATCATGGCTCTGATGTATAGGTTGTGAACCTATAAATGGCCACGCAATGAGTGGCACCCAAAGAGTATGACCAAATTGACAGGGACACGATTTCTACATGATGTTGTGCGCGCATATCGGTACTGGTAGTACGTACCGTCCAATCCTTGTCAACGTATTACAAAAATAAATTGCACATCCTCCAAGAAAGAAAGGTTCCAATGCTACACACACACAAACACTCACATCACACACACAAACACACACACACACACACACATACACACACACATACACACACGCACACTGATAATTCCAATGCTACTAACAAGAAGAATTAGTGGTTCAGGTGAGGATGACTGTCAAGTTTGTTGCTACACATATGACCAAATGCAAAAGCCTATGGAACTCACAGGTCTGTAACATGTTTGGAAGCAGCACTGCCCCAGATCCAAAAAAAAAATGACACCAACTGCTCTGATCCTCAGGTGGGTATGTGACCATATGTCTCTTAATGGCAGAGTCCTAAACACAAAGGCATTAGCCTATCTATTTGCTACCATCACATGAGAGTCAATATTCCATGGGTGACTTCCATGGGTGGCTTTGCATCTCTGGTCATAGCAAACTGACAGTCATACCCACCAGAACCACTATTTCTAAGTAGCACTGGTTTGTGTGTATGTGTGTGTGTGTGTGTGTGTGTGTGTGTGTGTGTGTGTGTGTGTGTGTGTGTGTGTGTGTGTGTGCGTGTGTATGTATAGCATTATACATGGGCCCCTTCTAGGAATCTGTGCTATTGTGATATTACATGTAGATCTACCACTCTGTAAACATACTTTTGTACATAAGCCTGGCAGGAATATTATTCCTGCTTTATCCCGAAAGATAAAGATCAGGGCCCTGGAAATTTTATGCAACAAAGGAAGGTAATAAATAGTAAGTCCTAAGTCTTTTTAAACCTCTCAATGGTACACACTCATAGCTTCAGCGTATATAGTGATTGGCATGGGATAGTTGTGAGTGTTGTGTGTATGAGTGTGTGAGTGTGTAAATGGATGCATGTAATGGAATATGGGACATGAGGCATGGTACGTCATGATGTGACAGGTACTGTGAGACAGGAACAAATAGTCCAGTACGTACAACACATTAATCCAGTACATACAACCAATGGGGGGAGGGGTTGCCCCCATGCTCCTATACCACTGTGTATAAAACACACAATCCAGTTACACACGTGAAAAACACATCAGTCAGAATATAAATAATTGAGAAAGAGGGTTGGATAGTAAGCCAGTCAAAGCACTGTACATAACCAAAATAGACAAAGCTTATGTGTGAATCCATGTAGCACATAACTATTTACAGGGTGTACAGCAAGGGGAAAGAATACTGGTAGTGGAAAGAGTGTGTATAAGTGTGACGTGAGACGTGTGTATGTGTTGGTTCATGGGTGTGTGTGTGCCAGCCATGCAGATGAAATGAAAAACGGTGGGCGTTTAAAACATATGTGCCAGCAGAACGCAAATCCCGACAATAAGGAAGGGTTACATGTTCCAGCATAGCTGCGCTGCATGTGTCTTTAACTGGACCACGTCTCTCCCATAGCCTAGCTGATACACCGTGCACTTTACCTCATGGCTCTGACGTACTATCATAGGTTGTGAGCCTATAAATGGCCACGCAATGAGTGACACCCAAAGAGTATGACCGAATCGACAGGGACACATATTGTTGTGCGCGCGTATCGGTACTGGTAGTACGTACCGTGTTTTGTATGGTGATGGTAGCTGAATCCCACGCATTTTGATCGCTTAACGAATCTTGTTTGTTATAAAAGAGAACCACTGACGTTTGTACGAACAACGGTGGCACTTGCAGTTGTACATGTAGTGGCATGGGCACGGGAGGTTATTGTATATTCATGTGCTCGGAGTAGCGAGAACCAGGTTGGAGTAGGTTAATGGCGCGAAATGAACGAGAAATGTGCAATTACTTTGCACAGCTGTATCTCCGTAACGGATCAAGTAAAAATTAACGAACAGGACAAATCGATAGGTACAGGACCCCTCTACGTATAAACCGAATTTGAAGTTAATTGAGATGTCCTGCCGAAAGATATGGCCGGTTTGAGCCCCAAGGGGTATCGGACGTTGCAACACTGGCACGAAGCTAATGCAAGAGCCCAAAATTTATTTTACCAGAGAGAAATGATGTAGTATGAAGTGTTGAAAATAGGAAGTCAATAGCATTAACGGTTCGGGAGATGTAGCGATTTCAAAGTGAATCATTTTTATAACTTTATATATAAAAACGTGATACGCCAGTTTCGCGTGAACTGTCCCATATATATATATACACACACACACACACACACACACACACACACACACACACATGCACACACCTAAAGCACATCCAGAAGTCCTATGGCCTCCACTACATGCTCATGTTGATGTCTCTTGCCTCCACTTCATATGCTCTAATGTAGACTGTGCACTATTGAGAGGTTTGAAAAATGACTTAGGGTTCTGAGACAGGACCATGTAGTGACTATGGGACAGGACCATGTAGTGACTATGGGACAGGACCATGTATGAAGGCTATGGGACAGGACCATGTTGGGACAGGACCATGTAGTGAAGGCTATGGGACAGGATCATGTAGTGAAGGCTATGGGACAGGACCATGTTGGGACAGGACCATGTAAGGCTATGGGACAGGACCATGTAGTGAAGGCTATGGGACAGGACCATGTAGCGGAGGCACTGGAGCCATTTACATGCACACATGCAAGACACCAGTCCAGGCACCATTGGTAGATAAAAAAGGAGCAATGGGATACTATACCACGTATGAGGGGACCTAATGAATAGAGGTATATACCCAATGCGGTACACATAATTGCTTTAACCAGTGTGTATATAGTGCAGAGCTGATATACTCTTGGCACGAATCCCGCGCCATAATTTATAACTGCATGTAATGATGATCAGCAATAGTCATGGGATATAAAGATAGTGAGTACTATGGGACATTAGCATGTAATGGAATATGGGACATTAGCATGTAATGGAATATGGGACATTAGCATGTAATGGAATATGGGACATGAGTATGTAGTGGGCCATGGCACATCATGTAGGTATATGCTCATGTCCCATAATGATCCGGCCTCATAGCCTCCACTAATATTCTGATGCCCCTTGGCAACATACTAGTCTAGTACATGCAACACACCAGTTCAGTTACACCAGTTCAGTAAGATGCTACACATCAGTCCAGTACATGCAACACCTCAGTCCTGTACACACATCACACCAGTCCAGTACATGCATCAGTCCAATACATTGAACACACCAGCCCAGTACATGCAACACACCAATCCAGTACATGCAATACACCAGTCTAGTACATGCAAAAAACCAGTCCAGTACATGGACACCAATCCAGTACATGCACCACACCAATCCAATACATGCAACATACCAATCCAGTGCATACTACGCACCAGTCCAGTACATGCAATACACCAGTCCAGTACATACTACGCACCAGTCCAGTACATGCAACACACCAGTCCGGTATGAACTACACACCAGTCCAGTACATACAACACACCAGTACAGTACATGCAACACACATCAGTACGTCCAGTACATGCAAAAAACCAGTCCAGTACACGGACACCAATCCAGTACATGCACCACACCAATCCAGTACATGCAACATACCAATCCAGTACATGCAATACACCAGTCCAGTAGCATGTAATGGATCTTGGATTCTAAACGGACTGCTATTTGGACCATGAATGATGATGCGAACTAAACAATCTATCTCATTCTGCCAACGTTTGTTGAAATTTCGATCTTTCGGTTCCCTTGGTATGTTTCCTTATAATAACGCTGTCATCATGCATGTTTCTTCCGTGGCAGCAATTAGCAAAGTACCTGATGACATGCTGCCACATCTTTTGGATCATTGGTGTGGCTCTGGCTAGATGTACTAACTTACAGTAACTACCACACATGCGGAGAATTGAAAAGGCCACATGAAGGTCAACTGCAGAGATGTCCACAAGAGCTTTAAGCAGGGTTTTGGGGATTGCACATTTCTCCACAATGAAGTGAGAACTGTATTATTATTATTATTCTTAGAATACAAGATACATGAATGGGAATAAATGCACATACAGGATTGTGTTCAAATTATTGTACAGAATATTGCACATCAATATCATGCACTAAAACATGAATACATATGTAACTACCTAATCTAAACAGTTTACAGTCCAAGGCAAAGCATCTAGTAAGTATAGCAGTTGCATTTGCTTTTTCTATGAGAACGTTGGTGGCATATAGGATTGGAAGGCAAAAAGGAAGGAAACAAGGGTCTAATAAGAATATAAAATATCTAGGACTACTATATTTCCCGTTATTATTAGACCCTTGTTTCCTTCCTTTTTACACCACTATTGCCTTCCAATCCTATATGTCACCAATGTTCTCATAGAGAATGTTTTTATTACTTGTAATCATAACTGTTCATTCAATCTCCATACAGGATAACGTTAATAACCAAATGCCTGAAGTGGCCTTTAAGCTTCAGCCAGAGGGGAAGGGGAAGGGAGGAAGGTTTTAATATTACCATTCTAAAAACATATGTGCCTGGTCAATAAATGTTAAGGGATGTTTAACCCCACCCCCGTATATGTTCCCTCCGCATAAATGCAAATGAATTAAACTGAAGATGGCATGTGTAGAAACAACTTCTCCCTTCTGATGACTACCTCATGGTGGATTACTAACAAATAAAGGCTGTAATTCAAAGGCGTAGAAAAGCTCCCCCCCCCCCTCCCCCTTCCCCGCAGATGTATGAAGTACAGGCTAGAATTGCGCCTATGGGAGGAGGGTGCCAAAATCTTTAGGATGAATTGAGCAGTTAACTCGCTATGCACACCCTTTGTACAGTTACACGTGTAATCTCTAGTTGATGAAATAATTCAATGGTCTACACTCCTTGTTACTTCTAATAATAAACTTTGCCTATTGTCTGAGTCCTCCAACTAACAGCCTGCAACCACTAACAGTGACCAAGTCCAGTTAAAAAAAAAACACACACTTCGTAACAGCATCTAAAAGTCTTATAGAAAATGGATACAACATACGACAATGATAGGTGCAATGCATATTATTTAATAACGCATGTAGTACAAGTTGTATACACCGGCCAGTTTAATAGAATTGGAACCTTACAACGATACGTGCACAACCCACAAGTACTATAATCCATTCAAGGTATATATGGGTAAATTTTGTGGTTAGGCTTAATATTCCAGGTATTATGTTGATTCCCCCCCCTTCCCCTTTTGGGGCCAAGGGAGGGATGCATCCAGGTAAGTGGAGCTAAGGGATATCATAGATAAGTAGTTAGGTGAGAGGTGGTGTAGAGGAGTTAGGTGAGGGGGTGGGGTAGAGGAGTTAGGTGAGAGGTGGTGTAGAGGAGTTAGGTGAGGGGGTGGGGTAGAAGAGTTAGGTGAGGGGGTGGGGTAGAGGAGTTAGGTGAGAGGGTGGTGTAGAGGAGTTAGGTGAGGGGGTGGGGTAGAGGAGTTAGGTGAGGGGGTGGGGTAGAGGAGTTAGGTGAGGGGGTGGGGTAGAGTAGTTAGGTGAGAGGGTGAGTTAGGTGAGGGGGTGGGGTAGAGGAGTTAGGTGAGGGGTGAGAGGGTGGGGTAGAGGAGTTAGGTGAGGGGTGAGAGGGTGGGGTAGAGGAGTTAGGTGAGGGGTGGGGTAGAGGAGTTAGGTAAGGGTGGGTAGAAGAGGGGTTAGGAGAGGTGGGTAGAGGAGTTAGAAGGGGTGTGGAGTTAGATGAGGGCTGAAGTTTTAGGTAAGGGGTGAACTTCTCTACCCCCCCCCCCCCCTCAGCTAACTACACCACCCTCTCACCTAACTACTTATCTATCTAGCCCCACTTACCTAGCAACAAGGGATGCCACCCCTCCCTCGGCCCCAAGCGTATGGCACGAGATTTGTATATCAACTCTATAGCACTATATACACACTGGTTAAATCAATTATGTGTACCACATTGGTTATATGCATGTACCTGGTATGGACCTCCACTCATTAGGTACATCATACCAGTCCAGTACATGCAATACATACATAAGTCCAGTACACACATCACATCAGCCCAGTACATGCAACACATCAGCCCAGTACATGCAATACACCAGTCCGATCTAGTATACGTAGATAAAGGAGGAGTTATGAGTAGCAGGAAATTGTATATAATGCTACCAATAGTTATACACAATGTGAGGTTGTATACGAGCTTCTTTCTCTACTTTCCAAATGGGACAATCAAAATAACTTCCATAGCTGTGCTGATCGCGTGACGGAGGCAATATTTGGTAACACACAAATATTTGGGGGTGGGGGGGGGGGGGGTCTCAATCGTGATGTATGGGTCTGGGTCGAGACTACCATAACCATAACCCAGCGGCGAATCCCTAGACGTTCTGTAGCTGTATAGGTTTAAAATTTCTTGAAACGTGCAACTAATTTGCGCTGATACCTAACGCGAAGGTATATATATACCTAAAGTGGAAGTATAATTGCATACCCAATTGGAGGCATATACACCCAATGTGGAGGATGAGCTGAGGTGTGGGTATACCTAATGATTGGAGGTATATAACCACTGCGGTACACATAGTTGCAGTGTGTAATATAGTGCGGTAGAGCTGATATACTTTTGGCACGAATCCCGCACCATACATTCCAATTTATTTACCTTTAAAGACAATGGTTTGTTTGTGTCTTTGTTAATACCCTTCATGGTATATTAGATTGTTATACCTGATGCGACTCTTACAGAAATGTTTTGCGATGTATTAAAGCCAGTGCTAAATAATTATTATATTTTGTGTCTATAAAAATAATAATCAGATTACTAAGTACAATAACAATAAATGCACACTGACATATAATAATTATATATTGTACTTATACCAGTATACGTATTTGTACAAATTTTAATTTGGAACCACCAGCGCATAGTACACTTAATGAAGCTGATATACGCCGCGAACTCACTTGAGCAATTAATATAATCGTATATGTGGATAATAGGGCTGAGAACGAGAACGTGAGATCTCGTGGCAATTGATCCTGCGTTCTCGTTCCCAGCCTATGATTCGCGCAATAATTCTCGCACAATCACGCTTCATTCCACGTGGATCCGCGCGAGATCATGTAGAAATATTTCTCCAGGTCATAAAGCTCCAGAATAGCATTTTATGGTCAGTAGACCATATTCCAATGTTTTACAAACTTCTGTTCTGTATTAATTGCATATTATAAAATGTTTTTTCTAACCTTGAATGGACATAAATGGCACCTTAAGCATTATAATGCCTTACCTTTTTCCCTGGTTTAAACTGACTTGGCCAATCGATTTATACTATCAAGCCCTAGTTATGCAGCGAATTTCATTTCAATCCACCAAGTGGGCAGAGGGAATTTATTGAAAACATGTTTTTGGAGAGGAATCACTAAATATTAATATATCTTTTTTTTTTGGTTTTTGTAATTCATACTTTATTTCTTAATTCACACAAAGGGAAGAAGAACTATATCTTAACTATTAAAGTCAGTTAACTATTGTACATTTACATAGTATTGACCAATCAGATTTTCATATTGCTCAATACACAGGAGCAAACAAAGGTGATGAAGAAAAAAATAGGGGACAGTTATCCCCTTATCCACCACTGTATGTATATCAGTTAATTAAATAAATAAGAATTTATTTCTACTTCTTCCGAAGATCCATGTGGGGTGGTAAACCAGAAACTAAACATTTTATCAGAGTGGCCTAATCTATGCTTGACTATAGTGCGGGACAGCATCGAGGAAGTATATTGAGTCAAATTAAGAAACAATATCGCAGAGCTTTTATCTGCAATGTTGAAGTAAACTTTCTCCCTGATTTTATTACTTTTTAGGACTTCAAGTTTAAAAAGGGTTAATCAATATTTAGGACTTAGTTTGGTACTATGTTGATTTTTTTCCCCACTGGAATCGGTTTCTATGGGATATGAGACATCCAGCACAACTTTTCCCATATTTTTTCTATGTTCCGTTCTTAAACTACACCGTTTCTTAAGTTGTTTCACTTTTCTACATGGATTAAGTGAGTTTAATGTATTCATAGTTAGTTTAGCAACAGCACATCAGATCAATCCACGTAAAAAGGGGGAAAACATTAGGAATGTGTATCTTAAGATCGCAACGCAGAAAAAATTAACTAAAAGTTGTTTTGGATGTCTTGTATCCCACAGAAACCGATTCCAGTGGGAAAAAAATCAATGCAGTACGATATTAAGTCCTAAAAATGGAATTAAATATTTAAACCTTTTTTAACTTGAAATTTTGAAGCCCTAAAAAGTTATAAAACTTCACTTCATCATTGCAGATAAAAAAGCTCTCTACAAGTGCGTGGACCGCGATATTGCCGCTTAATTTGACCGCCAAATCGCAGTATACTTCCTCGATTCTGTCCCCTTTGGTGGCTTTTCTTCTTCCTCTCCCTAATTATATCCCTACAAGCAACTGCCCTCATTCTCCCTCTTTGCCCTCCACTTCCTTTTCATCTCAGCCTCTCCCTCAATCCTTACCCCAACCCAGTCATCCCTTTTCACCTTGTCCTATCCCTAATCCATCACTTGAAACCCATACTCAAGCAAGGATATACTGGAACACATAAAGTGTCTCAATCCATAACAACTGCATAACAGAAGCCAAAAATATCACTTTGGGTCTCTGTTTCGTGACATATTGCATGACTGCTTGCTTGTCTTCACTTACCTGTTTGGTATGCACTTTAAAGACGTATTGATGTCCAGTTCATATACTTCCTTCTAGTGCTAGTACGCTTGTTTTATGCAACATTATCTACATGCATATATTTTGCTGATTCTAGCTTTCAATCATATAGGCTACTCTGATGCACCATATTCTTAGAGCCAATGAAATGCTAACTCAAACAGGCATTATTAATTATGTACATTTTTGTATTTATGGAGGACAGATCTAAGGGATTGTACGGTAAGGTAACTAGAGATACCAATACAATTTTGTATAGAGCAAATTAATCATTTATTGCAAGAGAGACGGGGGGGGGGGGCTATAGCTAAGCTTTCAGTACTAAAATGATGATATCATGCATGGGGTGGGACGGGGGAGGGGGAATTGTCACAAAGGGACTTCTAAATAAGTTCCTAATTTAAGTCAACCACTGATGTATACATAGTGTGCAATGCCTGAGATATCCTGTTATCATGGGAAACAAGAAAAATAAACCAGTGCTATGAAAACTGTTATTTTAGTTGTGCTATAACAAACTGATTGTATAAATGGTGTCGTGTATACTTAGCAAGTTGAACTGGGTGGAGAGAGAGTGAGAGTGAGAAAGAGGGAGAGAACCAGTACAAACAGAAGTGCATTTCACCACCATTGATGCATGAGGTTTTCAAGGTACATGCAAGTGTGTGACTGCATGTTAGAAGTTCTACTTTTGAACGTGGACTCATTGCAGTCAGACTATACATGAAAATGGGGCTCAGCCTGACTATTTATGATCACCACTGATGATCCCACTCTGTCTTATGTGGCCCTTACTACTGTACTACTAAGAAAAATGGCTAGTTTCACAAGCTGTGCATGTAAGTTAATTTACCATGTAGAGTTGAATCAGTTGATCACAGACACCCTTTTATCTGAAGGAAATATTTCCTGTCCTATACAATAGCTATTACATGTAGTACTATTCATAAACATCTTCTAGTCTAAGGTATGGAAAAATGATTGTGCTGCACATGGTGTTGAATAACTGTTATGGGTGTGGGGCCTTTGGTGATTTTAGACAAATGTTCTGCTAGTGTAACATGGAAAGGCATAGAATACCAACCTTTGTAACTGGCGTATGTAAACTGTTATTCCTCCTTTGCATGTGCTAAAGAATAACAGTTTACATAACACGGGTGGAAATTTACTTTTCTTGTTTACTGATGTTATAGAGATAATTTGCAAATCATCCATGCTCTATAAAAGAACTGAATCAGTGTGCAATAGGTTCACCACAAGAGTGCTGGAATAAATCTCAGCTCATGAGCTTCACTATGATGTGGATACTGCTTTACATAACACTTGTATTTTGTTCAGCCAACATCGATGGACGAAAAACTTTGAAATCAGAATCTGAATTGGAAGCAATGGAGGAAAGCCAAGATTCCAATGTTAAAATGTCCAATCGAAAGCATGGACCAGTTGAAATACCTTTGCCAAGACAGCCATCAGAGTTGCCCCCTGTGAGTAGTGAGGCAGCAGCTGTTATAACAACGTACATTCGTTGGGGGAGGACAAATTGTCCAAGTGGAGCTAAAACTGTGTACTTTGGGTATGCTGCTGGACAGTTCTATGGCCATTCTGGTGGTGGTGTAGGACCCATCTGTTTGCCTGCCCCATCTAGCATGCAGTTGGAGTATTTGGAAATTCAACCAGGTTTTCAGGGCACGGGTTACCTCTATGGAGCTGAATATGAAACAAGCTACTTCCAGGCACTGAATGATGTACATGATTGTAACGTACCATGTGCAGTGTGCGAAGTGGGTGATCGCTCATCTACAATGATGATTCCTGGTGTACTGACGTGTCCTAGGGGGTGGAAGAAGGAGTACCAAGGATACCTTATGACTGGACACCATGGCCATACCTCTCAATCACAGTACTCGTGTGTTGATGATGACATGAAGTATTTTAGAGGCACAAGAACAAACAATGATGGTCTGTTGTTCTACACAATCGAGATTGCAAACCACCCAAGCCTTTGTCCACCATTTGCATGCAATGGACAAGAGCTGGCTTGTGTTGTATGCACTAAGTAGCACAATATGGCAAAGCTGCTGACTGGCTAGAGACTAAAGGGTAGATTAGTGTGCTGATATCCATATAACTTTTTTTTTTTAAGTGTAATTGCAATTGCTTCATCCATGTATCATCTTGAGATAATATCAGTACATAGGTTCACAATAATAATTCTAACCCAGATCCTGAGACAACTCCGCACAGACAGTATAAAAGAATGGGTACTTTGTGGTACTGACCTTTTTGGTACAAGTGCTTTAACTGAAGCATGTGTCAGCAGCTCTTCATGCAGCTGCAGATCAAAACCACCAGGCCAACAACTCAATTCAAATTAAAATGCTCTGAGCTTGGTTGGATGGATATGCATACCACATGCTGTGGTTGCAGATGGTTGTTGGTTAGTGCACACCCCACCATTCTTGCCCGCCTTTCTGCTGGGGTGTTGACAACGGCATCAACTAATATTTCTTTTCATGCTTCTTTATTACATGATGGGGGATTTGTCTGGAAATAAGCAAGAAGTACTAAATGTACTGATTTTTCACTTGGCCCTACTTACATGCAGGAGTGTTGCTGTTAAGTAGAGAAATGTGAATTCTTCAGTCAATGTTACTACATCCCATGGTTTTTTGTTTAACATATATGCCAGTTGTTGATATTTGATGTACAGAATAAAATATTGGCCTAGCTCCTCTTCATGCCTGGTGGTATGGGAGCCCTGGCTGGCAGCCGCCCAGCTGTGTTGCAGACTTTGCACCTGAATGAGGAGTTGGGTCCTGTGCTGGGCCTACATGTGAACCTGGCCAAGTGTGAGTTATACAGTAGGAAGGGCAGCACCTCATGCCCACCCAATTTGGACATCTTTGGTGCACTAATAGCTAGCTAGGATTACTTGCACTGTTTATTGCTGGCAAGTGTGCTGAGTCTGGGAAATTGCTATGTGGGCTGGTGGATGTGCTTGCAGTTTGATCTCCAGGTAGCAGTTACCCTGCTTCCCATGTGTGGTAGCTTCTGTAGGATGGTCCACATAACAAGGGTCACCTCACCCAGCCTGGCCTCAGACATCCTGAGGTCTTATGATATGGAGGTCAAGCAGTGCTTTGCACTATGTTCAGCCATTGAAGTTCCCAATGAGGCATGGTGCCAGGCACAGGCACAGCTCGGTCTGAAATTGGGTGGTCTAGGTAATAGGCCTTTGGTCCGTATTGCTTCGTACTGCTGCACTCTTCATTGCATCCCTATCATCCTCTGGCTTTGGCAGTGCTGACAGTATCCTCCTTCAGCAGGCAATAATGTCATTTAATTCCCAAGTCTCACTTACCAATGCTTTCATCTCAGTTACTTCCGCTCTGGCCTCTCCCACTCCTACCCAGAAGGTTTCGTCTGAGATCATCGAAGTTTATGTCTGGGATGATTCTCCATCTTTTTGAAGCCTTCCTCCCCTGTCAACAGAGCTCATCCCCTGACAGTGCATGGCAGCTCCTCATGCTTCCTCTTGGCTATCAGAATGGGCACATGGTCAACCTGAAGTAACCAGTCCCAGCCACCACTTAATGGCCACCCAGTCTCCAGGTGCAAGCCCAAACGAGGGGGAGGGACTGATACTGCTCTTGATCATCATGATGTGACCTGCAGGCATGGGGGAGATGTTGCTTGTGAGAGCTCATTCTTGATTCTATGGTTGGTGATGTATGGCCATTATTAGTTGGTGGAGTGATTTATCTGATAATAGTTGTGAGTATTCTTTATTTAGTGTAGGTATAATTATAATTATAATAATAGTCATACAAGTACAACAAACATTACACCAAACACAAACACAAGCAGTTAGGAGGGTGAGAGCTCCCTGGACAGGGTGGGTTGGTGGGACATATCTGCCAAAATTGCCCATGGAGATGTGAGTGCTAGGCCTGCTGATGTGCTAATTACAGGGTGGGACAGAGGCAAGCCCGCTGCACTCGTCATCACCACTTACCCCTGTCATCTTGGGCAAATTGTGTCAAATGGCAGGTGCAGAACCCTTGCAGCTGAAACATGCAAACACTGCTCCAAATGGACTGAAGTGTCAGATGTTAGGATGGACTTGCATCCCACTAGCAGTGGAAACCTTTGGGAACTGGGGTAATGAAGCTCAAGATGTCGTCACGAGGCTGGCCTCTCATCTTCCTGTTAGTGTATCCATTCCAAATGCTTCCACTTTGGCTGACAGCATATATGGTAATACTGTAATATATACACTCATATAACTATTACATAAACCAATGATACAACACTAACACCCTACAGTCCAAATATATTATTGAACTTTTACATGCTCTAAGATACACTAATACAGAGAGGACATCTCTCACCAAGATGGCTCTAGCAATGCACCTGACTAGGGTGATGCTCACTACCATATATAGATGTCAGCTAAAGTGGAAGCTTTTGGAATGGATACACTAAGAGGAAGATGAGAGGCCAGCCTCGTGAAGACATCTTGAGCTTCATTACCCCAGTTCCCAAAGGTTTCCACTGCTAGTGGGATGCAAGTCCATCCTAACATCTGACACTTCCGTCCATTTGACACGATTCGCCCAAGATGACAGGGGTAAGTGGTGATGACAAGTGCAGCAGGTTGCCTCTGTCCCACCCTGCAATTAGCATATCAGCAGGCCTAGCACTACTCTGATTGCGGTCTCTTTTAAGATCATGCCACATCTCCAGGCGTACACTAAGATGAGCATGGTGGCGAGACCACATTGTACAGATGACCACATCTTGAACCCGGTCATGCCCACAGGTCATTGCATGGTAGCCCACGCAAAAGGATGTGATGTGGTCCCGTTGGAGGTGTTCTGACCTAGCCACCACCTTAATTCAGTGTGGAACTCATTGGGTTCTGAATGCAGTCCCAGGCCATTGGAAGGAATGACAAGCAGCTGCCTGTGGAGCTGACAGAGACAAGAGACGAACCTTGTTCGCTGAGGAGGATGTATCTAGCAAGAAAAGGAAGCAATCATCTTCAATCATTGCAGACAAGGCTTCTGGGTAATCGGTGATTCCAGAACAGATGCAATGGTGATGGCATTAGATGTGGACACTTGAGAATTGTACATCCTAATTGCCTGTACAAGATGGTTATCCTCAGCACATCCAAAACTTGATAAAGTCAGTGAAGAGATGAAGGCAGAAGCAGCATGCTGTCACACAGAGCAAAGATCCAGACGTCCATACCTTAGACCAAACTGTGCTTGGCTCCATGCACTCGGTGGTGGTACTCCGAATTGAGCACTTCCTCACCTCCTCATCAAAACATTAAAATGAATATTTAGACAAGTTGGGTGGGATGACTCTAAATCCACTGTGCAAAAGCTTACACAACATGTAGCAGGAGTGTAACTGTGACCTGGGGGACAATTGCTGACATCTATATACCAAACCACAAAGTAGCTTCCTCGCATCTGCATACTTGTTGGCAATGAACTTAGAAGTCATCATAGGTGAGTCGTGACACCAGCCTGGTGCGGCAGCCCTGCAGCATAGGCCTGACAGCTCCACTCCAATGGACCCAAATGCCAGGAGGTAAGTCTTGAATCCATTAGCAGTGGAGACGTTGGAAATTGGGGGCCAATGTAGGCTCTATGGCACGACTCCATAAAAACACCCTGAAGCCTGTTATGGCCGGTGTCTGTGCTTGCAAGTCAAAGCATTGCGACCCAGGGAGTCCAAAGAATGAGCTGGGGAGTGCTTATATTATGAGCAGCTGCTCATCCATACCAGTGGGGTGATGTGTTCATCACTGCAATTTATACATGTAGATCCCCAATACAGAATATTCTTGTACTAACACATGTCACAACTACACGCACATGCATACTAAATACACTCCATCATCAGGAGACACAGTTAAAAATGGCAGTGCTACAATAATGAAAAAATGTCCACATGGCAGTCATTATGGGTACACATATTACAGACCAGACCATCATCCATGACAGAGGCATCACACTGGAGGGTGTGGGAGAAGAAATATGTACAATACCATGCCACCACAGGGATGTTCAAGTATGTACACATGTGAACACATCAGAGAGCTTACCAGTGTGATGGGAGATGGCCTTTCAATGGGAAGGTTCCCTGTGATACCTGCAGACTTACACCTTATGCAGCTATTCTAGTACACCAACACACACCACACAAGCATAGTCAAAAGTGTGCTCATTACAGCAGTACAGTAGGTTCATGAAACATCACATGTGCACACACACAGACGTCACACATTCAACTTAAAAACTTACTACTTCTGACTTAGGGGGCAGTGTGCCCGATGGATAGAGGTAACATTCCTGTATGTGGTTACAAGGGAACATGGCACCTCCTAACCAAGGGCCAGCCTTATCTCACCTTAGCCATCCTTAACACTCTCATAAGAGCAGGTGACATTATTAGCTGCTTCTTGGCCCTTGTGACAGCTACATATAACAGGTGTAGTTCATCCTGTGGGAATCTGCCTGGGGACCAGTTAACATTGCACAATGAGTGAGGCTCTAAATTCTCCCTCTGTCACAGCCACTCTCCTTATCTCCTCCTCTCCATCCATCATCAGTACCTCCCCTTATCACATACATCTGTCCCAAGCTCCTCCCATTATCTCCTCCCCTTCCTCTTGTCACAGCCCTCCCCTCATCTCCCCTCAGTCACAGCCCCTTATCTCATCACCCTTTGTCCACAGCTCCTCCCCCTACATGAGGAGGTAATGGGAGGTGTAGGAGATAAGGGGAGGAGCTGGTGATAGATGGAGGGGAGGAGCTGGTGTCAGAGGAAGGAGCACGTTACCTGAAGAAATTGTCTCCTCAAAGTTATCCATGTCTATAAAGCTGAGAAAGTCATCACAGATCCTGACAGTATCAAACTCCAGACCCTTACTCTTGTGAGCAGTAGAGAACACCACATCTGGATGGACCAAAGGGACCAATAGCCCATCAAACAAGCCTGCATGACTCTGACTGCGTGAGCAAACCCATGGTCACCCCAATAAACTTGCACGACATCACTCAACCAACTCCATGACCACAATAAACCTGCATGCTCGTATCCCTTCTTAATGCATCTCCTCCAAACTCACCCCTCTTGGCTCCTCCATTTCCCTTCTGTCTTTGAAGCTCCTCCTCCTCCTCTTCTCACCCCCCTCCCTATCCCTTCTCCTAGACCCCTCCCCTTCCTTCACGCAGTACCAACCTGCCAGTCTGTTGTCCTTGCAGCTCATACTCTTGATCTTCTCCAGGTAAAGAGGAAGGCTGTGTCCATAATGCTGACACACCTTGCTCACACCCATATTTGTTACCATGGCTACATCTATAGGTTCCATAAAGACTTACAGTCAGCTTTCCTGATAGGGCAGGGTCATCGGCTCGTTTTGCATACTGGCACAGAGAATCAAATGATGAAAACTTTGAAATGAATTTGTGTTTTGGAACCTTCCCCACCATGAGATCATAAATGGCCTGATAAGTGTCAAACTCATAACCTTGGATGCCCTGTGAAAGGAAAGCTCAAGTGCTACAGTATTGAGATATCTGCCATAAAGGGAGTGATGGTATAAAGGGAGAGATGGTCTATACGGAGAGATGCTATACGGGGGTATAACTGAAGGACGGAGTGTGTGTATGCATTACATGAAATACAGTTTAAGGTACTTTAGCCAAGTTAACCAATGAATGGCCTCCTGCACATGCACATGCCTATGCAAGTCTGGATATATGTCCGTGTCAGATGCACATTACGCACAGTAGTACACCTGTGATGGGTTGTACGTTTTTTTTTTTCCATCACCTCTTACTGGGGTAATGTGACAGACTGGGCTGGGTTTCTGACATGGCACGAGTGGGAGGTACCATCGCACCCCAACTCCAAATGGTGGATCCACAATAATGTAGCACATCAGAGGCTGAGTTTTGTAGTGCTACTATCCCATAAGAGTTTAAGATCAGCTGATCTAAGTTCTCAATGCCACACACACACACACATTCGTAGACACTGACCCTCACACATTAACAAGCTACCAGATAGCCTCTCCTATATACAAGCTCACCCCGGCAAATCCAAACTTGGCAGTTCCCTGTTGGTCACAGAGGTGCACCATGGAGTCAAACAGCACAGCGTTTGTCCTTGCTATCACAGCCAGCTGCCCCTCCCTCACTCCCATCACACCTCCTAGGGGAGTTAGAACAGCACATGTACTGTATTTTTGACACACTGTCCACACACAAAAAAATGCTAACAGCCCCAAACAAAAAGTTGCAACTATTACATGTAGTTTTTATGCCAAAATTTGCATTGTGTATTGGATGAAGGTACACATTGTTGCTACATCTGCAGGTCTTATACATGTATAAACATGTCTGTAGCCATGGAAAAACTCAAGTAGAGTAATCCGATAACCTGCTCCCACACCATGCAATTGCACGGACACCGCCACATTAAAATATTAAATTGACCAAGTGAAGTACATTGTACATGTACATAAAATTGCATTTCCTTTTCCACTCATCACATGTAGTCTTAACCTCGGCAAGCTGCTACTTGATCTTCAAAACCTGTAAGTTGTATGTACATTTGGAATCATCTCACATGATCCATTCATGTTCAAAAGAACTTCTACATATTTGTGCACTATGTGTTTCACTAATCTGAGGTGTTGGCGTATAAGAGAGTTTGACCTGTGTTTGACTGGTAGGAATGTAGCGTGTAAACAGTAACCCTAACATGTATTAACCTCCTATCTTTTAAAACCTAGTCCGTAAGACACTCCGTTAGGTTGGTGTACAGGGTGGGTACTGCAGAAGATAGCAGAACGTGGGGGACTGATCGCATCATCTAGTAGATATTTTTAAGGTTTGAACATTGCATAGCACTTCAATAGTTTTTAAATTACCGATATAGACTCGGCTCGGTAATGTAGTGCTATAAAATCATTGTCAGCACAGACCATATTGTTACTTAAATTTTTGGTGTGCTCAAAGATACAAATGGAAGAGAGGAAGTGAGATTCTTTATAACAAAGAACACAAGAACCTGCTGGAGTACAACAATAGAAGGTGCACATGTACATGTGCCATGAGATCTGAAGAACATGATTCACTTCGAGCAAAACACAGACTGTACTTAAGAACTTAGATTCATAGACTGAATCCAATCCATTACTCTAAGTACTATGCTCTCACTATCGTCTCGCATACTATATATACCTAAACCCTCATCTTCACACCATCACCAAGCCCTCATCTTCACAACATCACCAAGCCCTCAACTTCACACCATCACCAAGCCCTCAATTTCACACCCTCATCTTCTTATAGGTCATCTACAAAGACCCTTACATGTACAAGTACATGTACATGTACATGCATACATGAACACACATACTCTTATCTGACCTCAAGCCATCCACAGACCAACCTCCAACACTACCAATATACATGCACACTGCACAGCTAACCTGGCTGCAAGCTGCCTACAATGGTGCTCCTCCTGACCCCCTTCAGTACATCCAGAAGGCATGAGGCTACATATGCTATCTCTGGCCCAAACCTGAAGGACTTCACATGGTCCAATAAACCAGGAAGAGGGAGGAGGGGGAGGAGAGAGGAGGGAGGCAGGGCGTAATGTTGAGCAGAACAATCTGCCAACCACTGTACCTCAGAGAGGCAGTATGTTCTGGTAGCTTGGACACTCGAGAAGGCATTGCAGGCACCTTTGAAACTGTATATCTGCTGGTGGGGGTCACCCACCATCACCTTAGGACACCTCTGAGTCACCAGGATGTTTAAAATGGCTGAGGTGAAGGAGATGATGTGTATTGGGAGAGGCCCAGTGAGTGCATTGTGTATAGGGGAGACGTGTGTGTGCATGGTGTGTATGGGAGAGGTGTGTGCATGGTGTGTACGGGAGAGGTGGGTGCATGGTGTGTATGGGAGAGGTGTGCGCATGGTGTGTACAGGAGAGGTGGGTGCATGGTGTGTATGGGAGAGGTGTGTGCATGGTGTGTACGGGAGAGGTGTATATGTGCATGTATGACTGGTACATCAAAGTCATACTCACCTGGGGTCAAGTCTTGTGACTCATCAACCAGAAGGCATCCATATTCAAGTGATGGTTTGCTAAGCTGATAAAGTTTCAGGTATCCTATGGATATGAGATCAGCACATTCATATTGATCAAACGCTCCTAAAGTCCTGCAAAGATACTAACTCAATCCACCCATCACATCCCTCCACATCTATCCACCCATCACATCCCTCTACATCTATCCACCCATCACATCCCTCCACATCCCTACACCTTCACTTGCACCTCACCATCATGGGTCATCCCAACCTCCCGGTCATCTCTGTCTTTCATTCTTTCCCACACCTTAATAGCCTCAGCGAGCACCTGATCATAACAGACGTAACCATATAAGGATGCATACAGTCCCCTCCCCTCCCACACTCCTCCCACACTACTCACAGCCCTCTGGTATATCTCCACAGGACTCTTTATGTCTGGGCTGGAGCACACGGGCACATGCTCTGGCTCCATCCCCTGATCCTCTGAAGCAATGAAGGTATCCACTGTCTGGAGGACATACTTGGAGAACAGGAAGAGCTCTTCCTTCTTGGGCTGTCCTCTCTTGTTCACCTTACGTGGCCATTGTGGTGGGGCTTCTACCCACCTGGCCACATCATATGTCTTCATCCCCCATGATGACTTGTGTCTGTACTGCACCCTGGTGATGGGCAGACATCTATCAGCATGACGTCACCCATATCACCTTGGTGATGGGTAGACATCACTTAGGATGACCACACCCACATCACCCTGGTGATATGCGTGAATATCTTCATCCCGTTCTTACAGTACAAGTGCATGTACATATGTATGTACAGTTGACATAGTACATATATACATGCACATGTAACTTCCAATCAAGATGTTTGTTGCAGACAGAAGTTTCATAACATATACAAATGAACAATGAACATAATAACCAAGTTCTGCCACATGGCTTGCAGACATGAATTACTTTATCAGGATATACACCCACTCGCCATCACATGACTTACCCCACACGATTATATGCTAACGAGTGAAAAGTTCTACATTCCACATTCTTCAGTCCTTTGAAGGCAACTGTAGCATGTTCTTGCACTGATCTGGGAGGTATACACCACATACAGTATGCAATCATTACAAGCATGCCACCAAAATCTGCATGACCTACAACACCCCATAGTGCATGACCCTAATAGCAGCATGACTAATACTCCAAGTGGCACATCATCTTGTCTCCCTTTGGAACAGACAGCAAGTTTCAGCATGTGCAGTGTATACACTTTCATCTTTCATCTGTGTTGTACAGTTAATACCAGTCTAATCATTACACCCTAGTTTCCTAACTTTATTTACACATGGGTCCCATTACATTGGCCACCAGTTTAATCACACAGTGGTTCCGTGAACCATCGTTGCTGCAGCATGCATTTGGCGGCACATTGTAACTCACTTGTTGAACACACAATAGAGGAAACGGATGTGCGGGTTGAGGCGAGCAAAGTTCTGAAGTGTGGTAGTCTTTCCCGTACCTACATGGAGCCAATAGCAGGGGCACATGCACTGTACATGCACACAGTGATGCAAAATGACCATGCAGCCAGCCAGTGTACACAATGAACATATTAATAATTTGCACAAATACATGTACATGTATACTGTAGACTACAGATCCAAGAGGAGGCCCTCCATACTGTTATAGCTCATGAAGACGTTATGGTAATACGGGAGCTCTGTTATAGCTGATTGAAGAGGTCTGGGCACTAGGGGAGCAGTTATAGCCGAAGAGGTCTGGGCACTAAGGGAGCAGTTAAAGCTGAAGAGGTCTGGGTACTAGGGGAGCAGTAGGGTCTGGGCACTAGGGGAGCAGTTATAGGTCTGGGCAATAACCCCCCCCCCCCCCCCCCCCCCCTCCCCACCCAAGATCTGGATCCACTGGAATTTTCGCAAGCATATATGTAGGCTTAACAATCTTTCTTACCAGCAAAAGCTACAACTTTCACAACATCACCAGACTGCAGCCTATGATTGACTATCCTCAGCTGTTCACTGGTTAGTCTCAGGGAGCTATTCCCAGAGCTGTATGGAAGAGGACATGGTGTTCCAAGGAGTGAACACACACACACACACACACACACACATACACACCCACACACTAACGCACAGACAGACAGACAGACAGACAGACAGACACACACACACATACACACATACACATACACATACACACTACACACAAGCCAACACAACAGACCAGTACTTGAAGAGGGACTGCTGCTCAAGGCCTCCAGATGAACTGCCCTGTTGGACCAGCAGCTGGCTGCAGTCTATACTGTGTGGTCCCCTCTCCAGGTGGTTCACACAGTAGAATAGGAAGTAGTGAAACCTAGAAATGTTCCATATATGGAAGAGCATGCCATTAACTGTGGGAGATAGAAGGAACTGATGGGTTAGAAATTATATTGGAACCAGGGATTATGGTAAAATATGAATGGCTAGGAGAGATAGAATGTAATTAAAATCTATGGCTGCTTTGGTTCATCCTAGGGCTACGGTTTTGGTTAGTGTTGAGAAACTTCCCACCATAAGTGTTATACCTCCATACAGAGACATTCGTGGTGACCCAAAATCCCAAACACGAACGAGGGGGCACTTTGGGCAGGTTGGTGGATGTCTGGAAGTGGCACAACCCTCTTCTCCACATTACTACCATGCACCCGCTCCACCTCCTCCCCTCTCCTTACCACTAGAGGTGTGGTCTGGTACCTTGGTGGCAGGATGTTGAGGTCATGCCAGAGGGCAAAGCTGAGGGTTGCTAGGCAATAAAGGAGCTCCAGGACCTCCTGAAGAGAGTAGCTAGGTGGGAGCAGTCCCCCATGGCCAGAGAGAAGGACACGGATGACCCAGAGGACCTCCATGACACTCCTTGAACACAGCACCAGGAGAGTGACAATGGCGGGGATGCTCTGATCACACCACTGTGAGGGTAGGAACAGATTGAGGGTATGAGGTATGAAGGATTGAAGGGAGTATGGAGGAGTGAGGCATGGCAGTATGGGGGGATTGAAGCATGGGAGTATGGAGGAGTGAGGCATGGGAGTATGGAGGAGTGAGGCATGGGAGTACGGAGGATTGAAGCATGGGAGTATGGAGGAGTAAGGTATGGGAGTATGGAGGAGTAAGGCGTGGGAGTATGGAGGATTGAAGCATGGGAGTATGGAATGGGAGTATGGGGATTAAAGCATAGGAGTATGGAGGAGTGAGGCATGGGAGTATGGAGGATTGAGGCATGCAAATATGTAGGAGCATAGGAATATGAAGGATTGAGGTTGGGTCCACCATTTTGGTCGACGGTTTTCTTGCCATTCTTTGTGGTTATGAGGTTGGTACACAGACCTCTTCTCCCCCCCTCCCTTTTATACACTCAAGAATGATTAATTGGAATGAAGCAGTTGGAAGGAAGGAGGAAGAAGTGGAAGGGAAGGTGTGAAGAGGAGATGGGGTGAGGGGGACTTGTATTGTACCTGCTTTGATATGGGGTGGCAGTTAGTGATTCTAACAACACAGCTATATCTAGGGTGCTTCTGGAGTCGTTGAAGAACCACAGCATCAGTGGTGAAGTGATCAAATGCTTTATGCACAAACCTGTCAAAGGTAGGCAGGGGACAGAGATTGCATGGAGAAGGACAGAGAGGTTGTATAGAGAGGGGTAGGTGATTAGGAGGGAGAGGGGAGGAGTGACTTACTTTGTCATGTCAAGGACACAGGTGTGACCACACCAGCCCTCTCCAATGCTATGGAGACATGCACTACTGCTCTTGTGACGATAATACGTTTTCTTCCACTGGATGAACTACCACAGGAGAAGTGACATTGGGAGTGGAGAAGGGCATTATGTACATGTAGATGAAATACTACTTGATAGTCCGAACCGCACAAATCAAGAACCTACTTTTCCCCTCATAATAACATCGTCCCACCGCTTGCATACAAGCCTGCAACTGAAGTAGAGGTCGCGTATATTCACCTGGCAGAGAACCATCTCCAAGACCTCGTCCGGTAGTAGGCCTAAATCTAAGGTGGTCGACCCAGCGTGGTCCGGGTGTGTTTGCTGCATCTTAGCTCTGAACTTCGGAGCCTGTGCGGGCAACGAAATGGAAGGTACGGTCGACGAATGCGAAGCCTTCTGAAAGTTGGGGTCGCCATTACGCCTAAGAGTAGTCGTCGACACGTGAGCTGCTGCCGATGCTTTCTCGCCTATAGGGCTTGCCCGGCTTGGGACATTCCACAGTTGTAGAAGCGATGGGGTGTTGTGTGGTTCGGACAAAGACCGAGAGCGCTTACAAACTTTGTCAAGCGACGCACAACCTTGTTGTTGCCGCTTAGCCATTCCGTGTAGTATTAAACGGTCTACGGAAATTTTGTTTACTAATAGGTGGTCTGGTGTCCAGACCCATAATGTACATTATTGAATCTGGTGCAAGGATTGGGGGTCAATTTATGGTTACTCATCTAGGTTCCCCACTAGGCGGTCGGATGTGCTTGCATGGTGAATGTTAATCTTATAAAGATTACGTACGGGTGATAGGTCGATATACCTATCAATGTATGATGCCAACCTTCTTCTCCACTCCATTGTGTTTCCAGCAAAATATGAGGCTATATTGTCTTTGCACAGAACCATGATTCTCATCACCAGAACTTCAGTAAAATGATATTGTACTCAGAGCAATCATGTGCAATGCCCTCAACATGTGAGCAATTGGAACATTATTGCGCCTGTTTGGCATCATCTGCTGCCTCCTACACTCTTGCTCACCAGGTCCTTCCCTCTCAGTTCAGTGACATGGATCTGCTTTGTGTTGATGAAACCTAAGCTTACTCTATGGTTGCAACCAGTCTCACCCGGAAGGTAAGTCATGGGAACATGCCACTGCAATAGACTATGACATCATGGAAGGTTTAGAAGTCGCTTTCGGTTCTAGCAGGTTTTGCAAAAGAATTGGATGTTTGGCTTATTGTTGATGTATAGGCCAATAGGCTTATACTAAAGACAAGCTTTTAAGAATTGATGATTTCTTGCCTGCTGCGATGCCATGTGCACATCTCTGCACACACTCCAGGCCAATTGGAGATGATATCTAAAGCATGGATGTTTGGAACCAGCAAGAATAATAGAGGACCAAGAGGATTATCCCCTTGTTCCTAACATAGGCAGCCAAAAGGGTACTCGGCCCTGAGGGAGATGCGTTTCTCCCTTGGGTGAAGCACTGGGAAGTACACTCTAATATGAGAGCATGTTGAAAAGTGCACCTCATGAACAACGAAGTCATCGTCATACCAGCATCTCTCAGTCTTGTATCACCTGGCTTGCAGTTGAGAGCACGAAGGCCTAATTGGGATCGAAAGTCCATGGTCCAGCCACCACTTGATGGCCAACCGAAGCTCTGAAGGTTACCACCTCAGAGGGGTTAACAGAAATACATGCGTGAGGTAGCATGTGAGGAGGCAAAACCCTGTCTGTTGGATAGGTGGCTGTGCACCTTGTTGGACAGCACCTACAGCAGGTCCGATGATTTCAATACATAATCCTTTACACATGCACACACTGCCTGGGATGATGGAACACTGGAGTACTTGAATGCTGGTGTAAGGTAGAGTTGGAAGGATGTATACATAGCTGAAGGAGCTCAGGGAGGCAAGGTAGGCTGCTACTTACACACAGACTGTATGTAAGAAATTAGATTCATAGACTGATTCCAGTTCATTACTCTAGGATCTATGCTGTACATGTATACCTAACCCCCTCATCTTCACACCATCACCAAGCCCTTATCTTCACATTGTCAGTCTGCTCTCATTGAACGTGTGGAAACTAGGCCCAATGCCCCAAAATATAGAAGTGGTTGCATAGCCCCATAGCAACGAATCTAGCAACCAATGTCCTTTAGAACAAGCTGTGCAAGAGGTACATGAAACGTAATCAACTCCAAAAAGCCATACTAGCAGTGACAAACACCTCTGACTTTTATTGTAGCATAAATCACGTGGCCTGGCATTGCGAACTGCCAGCTCTGGTTCTTCGGAAGCTGGGTCATTCCATACCTGATCAACGAGGTTTTCGGCAGCATGGTTCCCAATTTGGATAATTTTCATTTTATTCAGTTCATCCTATATTAAGGATGATATTTACAGATTATCTATTAATTAGGCTATTGTTATTCAAAGTTATTGGCTTCTTAATTTTTGACCTTTCACTTTTCGGACTTTGCACATATGTATCTCTCATACTGTTTGTTGTACAATTACAAAATTTAAATAACTATCATATTGGGAAGTAATTGTTAATGATAATAGCACTAAATGTTACGTTTTTCAAAAACTTCACTTTAAAAAAATCCTATTTTTGGCATGAGTAGCCTACCCCCGAGTAGAAGGTTACGCTTAATCCCCTGTTGTATCAGGGAACTGCTTTAGCCACGTAAGGGTTCAATATTCATTGCTCTAAGTAAACTTACAATCATAAGAATTTGTACAATCAAACCAAAGTAGTCTAAACAGTTATTGTTATTGCACTATACATTTTCTAATCGTTTGATTGGCATAAATTGTTATGATTGTAAATTTACATTAGAGCAATGAACTTATCGAACCCTTATGGGGCAAAACTGTTCCCTGATACAACAGGGAATTTAAAAAAAAAACTAAGCGTTAACCTACTCTGAATTTTTGGGGGTAGGCTACTAATAATGACTAATTGCATGCAAAAAATAGGATTTTTTTAAAATGAACTTTTTGAGATACGTAACATTTAGTGCTATTATTACTAATCATTACTTTCAATTGATAATGTGTAAATATCTTCAATATAGGATGAACTTAATAAAATGAAAATGATCCAAATTGGGAACCATGCTGCCGAAAACCTCGTTGATCAGGTATGGAATGGCCCAGCGATTGACTTACGCACGGTGAACACTGAACATGCGTGTTCAAAAAACGATAACGACCCTCGATGACTGAGATAGAACATACCAAAACTATCAAGGTAAAGTTTGTTGAATGTACTGTTGTTTTCTGGTACGTATTAATGGTGACGAATTTTTTCAAACCTTCGGAAATCCACCAATTTTGTGTCTTTTTAGGGGTGGTGAATATTTGCGCAATGAAGTTTGATTTAACTTCATGTTGATATGTATAAGATTGAACTGAATTACATAGCTATAGTATTCTTTACTCTCTTAGCCGGAGAAGGGTGGCAGCTGCCAATTGTGGCTCAATACTTAGTAAGTGTTCTTTAACTATGCACTTCAGGTTCTGCACGTGGTCTTTAATGGAACTATGTTTTAACAACCTTTGTATTTCACTGTCTTACCATTTCACTTTCTTACCTTTCATTCCCATCCAAGAGCTGCACAACTTTATCCACCAGCTGTGGAATGTATACAAAGGAGTTCCTATGATTTCCTCTCCACCAGATGGAATTGCAAACGATAACAGGGCTGTCTCTCCCTTGAGATTATCACCAACAATTCGACTGGAAATGTGCCACATCCTTTCCTCACCAGCCAGACAGACGCCTGACGATTTGAGCCACCTGAAATAGCAGCGAGTTAGATTCGGTACCTTTGGTGTATGATGTGACATACCACCTCAGAAGTCTCAGTTTATTCCAAGGTATGGCATGTCCACCAATACCTCAGCTGCCCCAACCTCAATTGATGATGAGATTCCTGCCTTATCCAACAAAGATCGCCTCTCTTCATTGCTAAGGATGAGGACCTCGTTTTGGATAAGCGCAGATGTTTCTCTGCCACTGACAATGCCTCGGATTTTCTGCATATGCAGCATTTGAGAACATTGCATTTTTACAGTCGGAGAGCAGGCAGCTGTGGTTTCATGGTGAGTTCTGGTAACATGCATGGCTATAGTGAATGTAGATATTGTGTAATCTCAGTACAAGTCAATGGCATTCACTTAACTGTTCCTCCTGTAGGAAATTGACGATGCCTTTTTCAGGACTGGTAGATATGGCACTCTTCAGCAATCCCTCTGCTTGCTTCACCCCCTCAGGTGTTAGTGATGGTACACAGTCATGTCCTTCATAGTCATCAGCCTTATAACCCTGCTGCAGTCTGAACAATGTACCATAACATCCGATAGCAGGAGGAGTATCACACGTGGTGCTCATCTGACATGGGAGGAAACCAAAGGACCATCCTCTGAGCAGCAGGGACAGTTCACAGCACCAGATGCTGCTATCCACTCCTGGAGGCACTTTGCACGTACCAGTGCACCACACTGCAGTTCCAGTGGCTGTGAGAGGATGTTGAGAGCACAGTGCACACTTCAGCTCCTTTAACATCAACTAGTTGTTCAGGCTCACAAAAGAGAACTAGAGGAGGTGCAATCGTCTCAAGATGAGCTATTAGTAAATTAGGCGTGATGCCTGCCTGGTGACCACTACCAACTGTTGACCTCCTCATGTGTCCACTTATGGAAGTGCTCATATACCATGATGTCATATGTTTGTTTACTTAAAGCATATGTGTACTGTTTACCTTGCATTCTTGGCCTGTATGTTTTAGTCACTCAAATACGATCACTGCGCATTTGTAATGGTCTCCCTGTGTGATGACACTGATGGTTCTCTGCATTGAGAGCTGACATTGCTTGCAAACATCTCAGGGTGAATGTTGACATCATTCCCAGATGTGTCAATGTCAAAAGCAATTTCCAGTCAGCTGAGAATGCTTTGCACTCATAGCTAATACTCTTCTTTGTCACTGTGTGATGCAATTCGCTCAGCTAGTTTGTGGTGATAGAAAATTCGTCACCACGTCAGGTTTGCAAATACTTGTAGCCACATGCCTCCTGATCATCGCTGTAGTATGCTTACCTTCCATGGAGCTCAGTCACCATCGTCTAATTTAATAACACCTCCCTCCTAAATACGTGCCGCATGGCCTTATGAAACGGTATGCACATGCTATTGATTTGGGATGTCATATGTGCGCATCTATTGGACATGTCAGAAAAGGAACTTCAGTGTTTGGGCTTGATTTGCTTGTTCTGCTGAGACATGGTCAGCTTGTAGTGACATCATCTCACACCATGGACCTGCTAAAAGCTGACATGGTGGAATTTGGGTAGGAGGGAAGTAAATAATTTGTGTTTGATGAGGCATCATTTTAGAATGATGTGTTAATACCGTAAATGATCTAATTATAAACCTAGTTTCCAGCCACATACATGTACGACTGTGCACTAGCTCAGTCACAAGCCCTCATCTTCACACCATCACTAAGCCCTTATCTTCACACCATCACTAAGCCATTTCACGTCTACATCTTCATCTTCATAAAGGTCATCACCACGCCCTCATCTTCACATCATCACAAAGCCCTAATCTTCCTTCACGCACCAACCACTCTTCGGTATTTACGGTCGAGTCATGTCCGGTAACGCAAACCGCTATTTGTCTGCCGGGTTTTGTTATTTGCAAAATCGCCTATAGATGTTATTTGTACGAAACCCCTAATTCATAGGTTTAGGAACGCCCCTAATGGCCCGAAGTCATATTATTCATTGATTTTCAAATGATGATACCATATGAGGAGAAGTTCTATGAATAACATGACCCCCCCCCCCCCCCCCCCCCCCCCCCCACTCCCTAATTTGGGGCGTTCATACGCTGTGTAATTGTAATACTGCGACCACGTCCAGGGCCTCCGAAGAAATCCGGGCATCTGTGTATCTAGGGCCCTGCCGTTTCGATTAAACCAGGATTGGTGCACTTATACGGATCATGAGTGGAAATTTCTCAAATTGCAGTATCCCAATTGAAGGATATCGGACTGCCCTTCTAAACCTGGGGACAATAGGCGGCTTTGCTGCTGCTCTCTGTTCTGCAGCGGTCATTTTAGTTGTAGTCCTGAAGTTATACAGACAACTCATTTATCGCTTGGCTCTCTATCAAGTATTGGGCGCCTTAGTGTTTGGACTGGCGTGTGTTCTTGAACTGCCCCTCATCGACAGCTACGAGGAGCCCGATGCATACCATTCACTTTGTGTTATTGCGGCGATGTTTATTCTCTTTACTCTGTGGCTAAAGCTGTTATTCACTCTGGGTATCACCTTTCACCTGTTCTGCTTTGTCATTCTACATAGAAACTTGAAGTTCTTCGAAGTGCCGTACGTAATTGTTTCTCTTATCATACCACTCATCGTGTCCGTTATACCATTGGCAAGGAACAGTTACGGTCCGGCCGGTGCGTGGTGTTGGATAAAGAACTGGGAAGGCAACTGCCCTTCCCATGTGTTCGGCGAAGGGGTTGTCGAACAGTTCGTGCTCTGGTACTGTCCAGCGCTCGCCGTGCTAGTCGTCAATTCGGTGGCGGTGGTAGGCATGACCGTCTTTCTTGGAAGAATGGCATCTAAGAAGTCGACAGGAGAAGGATCTCAATATAAAAGGGCCGTTAATCAGATGCTCCCCTTGGCCGCCTATCCTGTAATATATTGCCTCCTTCTACTGCCAACGCTTGCTGGTCGTGCATACGGGGCCAGCCCTCACTCGCTCCCCCTCGTGGGTTTTATAATCACAGACGCGGTTTGCAGCTCTGCTTACAGCCTCTTAGCGAGCATCACTCTTATTGTTCATGTCTGCGTCATCTTGAGGCTCCAAAGAAAGCTGAAGTCCACTAATCCGACGAAATATGCTTCTATTGAGACAGAAGAGGGAAACACGTACAAGGAAGAAACTAAAAATTTCATGGATAGCTTTACATACTACAGCCTCCCAGAGACTGACTTAGTAAACTAGATTGCAATATCGAGCTGATTGCATGAACATGTACAGTAACGCAATCAGATGATAAATGTATTGTGGTCTTATCTGTACATGGTCTTATTGCGCGCAGTGTACACATGTATTCATAGACGTAAAAGTCAGGTAAACAAACAGTTTATAATACAGGTATAAGATTAATGTATACGCGCACTGTAGAATCATTACGGCGTTGGCAGTGTGCAGCTTGTAGTTTTGCACTGGCTCTAGCGTGTATATACGCATGCAAGATCAAGAAGAACATGCAGAGTCGTCTAACTTTCCGGCTTTTGAATGAATTTCATTGTTGAATCTATGATTTGTGCTAAAGCGTTCACTCCGTCGAAAGCTGGTTCACTTTCATCCAAGATTATAGAGGTATCACTACTGCTTTGCTGGTTGTTCTCATGGTGGAAGATATACTGTAATAACATATTGTCAAATTCAGCACAGATTTCTTCAAACACTTGAATGTCTTCTGCAGCACAATTTCTGCATGGGTCCTCTTCAATGTTAACCCAACGTTGCAAAGACAGCTGTCCTATCCTCAGCTGAGCTCTGTTCTGTCGGATTAGCATTGAAGATTTCACCCAGCCCAAGTCCATCCAGATACTAGCTTGGCGGCATACATGCAAGGTTTGAAAAAGTTTACACATGTTCTCTATAGCGTTTCTGTTTCAATTTTTTCCTTGTAACTCCTATTTTCAGCGGATATATTTACAGTTTCAGTGAAAGGAAGACACTTTGCTCTTGCCTAACATGAAGCAACTACTAAAGGGTCTAACTGGTTCCAGCAACCTCTGAAGATTTCAACTGCATCTAGCTCTTGGGCAGGACTGCCATATTTGCATGAGACCCTTTCTTTCTACCTGCACTTACTTGTTTGGCCAAAACCTGTAGCTCATCATAGTGATCTGCAGCTTCAATTACTTTATTCAATAGCTGGTACTTGTACTGTGTTTTTAAGATTGAAATTATGCCTTGGTCCAGTGGCTGGAAGACGCAAGATGCGCAATCCTCACAACCGGTGCAAACCATTGTTAGTTTCAAGTGCTGCATGCTATCCAAGTACACTGGTGTTGTGTCCAAATGCCACCGGTTCCTTCAAAATACCATCTTTGATCATAGGAACTGCAAAAACTCCACACTATTTCAGAGATTCACCTCCTCCAATACCTTTTTCTCAGCAGGGAGAAGTACAAGCATTGGTGATATAACATTCTGCTTCCATATACAAAACCAATCTTAAACTGACTGGTCAAGCTCTGGATTGTGAGGTCTAGGAGTTTTATTAAGCTTGGATTGTATTGCATGGAATTGAATTGGATTGTATTGGAATTGAATCTGTTGAATTGTATTGCATGGAATTGAAATTGGATGGCTTTTTACTGAGTTACGTATTTGTTCGCTAGCTTGAACAGTGTATCTGCTGGATTTGGGTTTTGGAAACCCCCATGGTTATGGTAATTTCTCTTTGAGACCCTCCTTGCTCAAGCTGCTCAATGACTAAGTTTTTCTCCAAAAGACAAAGCGTTTCGCTTTTTTCGTGGCTTAATAACACTCGACAGCACTTTCCTCATGCACGCTGAGTTCGCTTCCTATAGACAACATATCCATGTACGGCCACAAAACTACACGTGCATGTCTGCACCGAAACGAACTATAGGAAGGGATGCATGGTGCTTTATACACGTTAGTGCATGCAGGATTATAGGTAACTGGCGATTGTTCTCGATCTGTACTGAACAAAGGGGCCCCATTTTGTAACAAAGCACAATTAGCTCACGAGCGCGCGGTTGGATCCATGGAGAGTTTTACGTTGAACCTATAGTTTTTCTTGTAACACGGTAACTAGATAAAGATAAAAGTGATTGTGGCGAGTTTATTTTTCTGAGAATTGCAATACCATCGTCACTAAATCCGCCCCCTTAAAGTCACGCGACGCGGACAGTACAGTGCTCCCTCGATTATACCGATTATACGGAAAAGTATCACCTCGATTATACGGAAAATAAGGCACATTCATTGGGTGTTAGGACTAATCGAAAACTAATCAGTGTTCATAGCAACCGCTATGAAAACTAATACAGTAGTTGGCTTAGTCCAATGTATACGCTTTATTTTCTCTATGCGAAATTTCTCTATGACCGAGCCAGATTCTTGAAATACCGGCCTCGAAAGAGGAATGCTAGCTACCGGTATCTCTAGCTAGAAATAAATTCACGGTACCGGCCCTCTAAAGAGGGGTGCTCTCTAGAAATAAATTCACTGCCAGCTGCTGTTCTAACGAATCTATGTAGCCTCCAGCACCAATCTCTAATTTCCGGCGCGGGTATAGGCTTCAAATGAATCCATTTCTAGAGAGCCGGTACCGATAGCCTAGCATCCCTCTTCGGTACAGGCTCGCAGTGAATTTATTTCTAGAGAGCCGGTACCACCGTACCGGTAGCCTAGCTTCCCTCTTTCGAGGGCCGGTTGGAAAGGCTGACGTTATAAGACACTGATAACGGAACTTGGTAACTGGTGGTAGTAACACTACATGCACGTATATATAAAATGAAAAATTATTTATCATTATACCATTTAGCCATGCTGAAATGCCTCCCATCATGTACAGGTGCATGTATAACTAACATTTTTGGTTTGAAATATTGAAACATTAGAATGAAGTGTATAACATCAATTTCACAATACAGATAGTGCATGTGATAATGCTGGATTTGCTTTTATTAACTGTTTCAGTTGTGAGAGGGAATGGACTCATGCAGATAGCTGGTTTGCTTTGCAGCAGTTCAAAAGGTGATTTCTCATACTAACAATCAATTGTCCATATGCATCGTCGATCCAGCAACAGAAAAGAGGTTCTATGAACTGCGGTGTGTTTGCAGTAACTTATACCTACCATGCTGCAAGAGGTTATGATGTTTCAAAACTCAAGTTTGATGAATCCCTAACTTTGACTTTTGAAATACTTCCAAAAAGTGCTGTGATTGATACCTTTATAACATTGCAGTCAGACTCCCCTTGATACATTGTCATAAAGATGCAACACACCCTTGATGTAAACAATAGTTACCCGATGGTGGTGGCCATCATACAAAATCTGAGCTGCTACAGTCTACCCTTGATATTATCCGGTCTTTGGTCACATTATTATAATCGGATAAAATCAAATCCGGATTGAATCGTTATTGTCCGTACCGGATAGTAATGAGTTCATAGTGAATTAATGAACCCGTTGCCGGACATAAAATAATTCAAGCATTACAGTTCAATGTATGGTTAGAGCGGTTTAAAATAGCTAGTTTAAAATAGCTAGTAATGGCAACTTGTACGTTGGGTTGCGCTCTCGCTAATGCTAATTTTTCAAGTTGCTCTTGCAGTTTTGTTATTGTCACCTCCCACTCAGGTTCAATTGTCTCGTTTTGCTCAAAAAATCGTAGAAGTAGGGAAGTTGTCTCCTTAGCTTGCTTCAGTGTTACTTTGCTCTCTTCCACTTCTTCTTTATCTTCATCACTGCACACATCTTCTTCACCACCTCCCAATAGGTTATCAACTGTTTCAGCATATGACAGGTTGGCATCCAGCTGCTGGTAGCGTGCGATGAGATCAGAGTCAGTTAACATACCCTCAATCTGCTGCTCATCAGATGCATTAACATAGTCTGCCACTGAAAGCACTTGCACTTCAGTGCTGATCCGGCTATGAAATTCTGTTATTAGAGTTGCAAGCTCTAATTCTTGAGGCTCAACATGAGGTAGGTTGCCTTGGGCTGTTGCACAATTCAATTCAGCAGCTACTGGGGTGCCCACGGTACCCCACTCATGTGGGGTGATTCGAGTATGATGCCAACAGTTTGAAATGGTAGCTGGTGTCACCTTGTCCCATGCAGCCACTATCCAGAGTACCACTTGCTAGGCTTGATCTTGCTAAAATCTCGCCTTTCACCCTCTTCCTTCAGCAAATCATCATCCATTTGGCTTATCATCGTATTTTAAGAATGATCAAAGATTATTACATAAAGTGCAACTAATATAAATGCAGACTTACCATGACAACAAATATGATCTGTAGTGTGCTTTGAGGCATGAAATGATGCCAGCATCCATGGGTTGTACCCATGAGGTATTGTTGGGTGGAAGAAATAGAGCAGTGATGTGTGATAGCTTGAAACCCTTAAGGCCTTGAATTTCCACTGCATCTGCACCATCAAATACATGGGATGATGCATTGTCCAAGAGTATTAAAACCTGACTGTATTGATTTCAGAAACTACAGTACAGTCACTATGCAATGGAAATTCGACTGCAATTACCGATACCTGTCTTCCCTGTGACCGGAAGTGAGAATTTAACCTCGCAAAGTATGACTGGAATACAACTCCGTACATCCATGCTTTCTTGTTCCATTCCCAATACACGTGAGGAGTAGGGTCCCAAGTTAGATGACGACGTTTTCCTTCCACTGTTTCAATATATCGAAAAGCACGAGGGGCTTTTGCATTGTTAATGAACAGAAGTTTCAGTTTTTCGGATCCATCTGCATTTGCGCAAATTGCTAAAGTAATGCGCTGTTTCGCCAACTTTTGACCACTGACACGCATGGTGCTCAGTGTTTTATTAGGCGCACGTGCCCAATACAAAGCAGTTTCATCCATGTTGAAGACATCCTGCGCAATTATAGGCCAAGCTAAGCTAGCATCGATATCTGCACTAATTCTTCCGTTACCTGTGGTGTTTATTCTTTCAGAATCGCTGGAAGAACACGTAGTGCAAAACCGACACCACCCATATCTGCTTCTGCTGCTTCACCATGGAGTTCAAAGCCGGACAAATGAAAAGGATTCTTGAAATTCTGCAACCAGCCTATAGACAGCTTCAGCTCATCTGCAGATATTCCAGCAGAATCACGAAGAATCTGTGCTTTTTCGTCCGTAAGGTGACCATTATTTGCCAGAATCTATAGTGAATTAAAGTTTTGTTTCACCGCATCGTATTGCACCAGGGGCGGATGCAGGATATTGGCGAGGGGGGGGTCCGACATGAATAATTGATGAGGTGGAGGGGCGCGCGCGAAGCGCGCGAAAAATTTTGTGGTACGTATTCCAATTTTTCCACAGATTGTACATGTAAGGGGGCCGGGGATTAAGGAAACTAAGGCAATCAACACCAATAAATGAGTGACACTCCGTTACATTTCTGCCGGCTATTGTAGTCTTATGGATTAAAATGGCTGTGTTGTTACATGCATGCGGTTTCCTTTGCTATTTGAGCCACTTAAAATTTACCATCACACTCCGGCAGATGACCTACTTCAAGCAGTGAACAGTATATCATTCGCGCGCGAAAAAAATTTTTGCACACATTCCACAGATTGTACATGTAGGGGGATTAGAAACGGAAGCAATCATAACCAATAAATGCGTGCCACTCCGTTACGTTCTGGTTTCCAGGCTATTGTGGTTTTGCGGATTTAAACGGCTCTAGTGTGTTTCGTCGCAGATTTGCATTGTACGCCGGCTTAGTTTCTTTGTTAAAATTTATAATTTAAATTTTAAATTTGCAATGGTCTTGCAGCAAGGTGCATTCAACCTTGATGGGTACTAATAATAGAGCACAAATCAAAATAACTGCGGAAAGAATCGCTCTATAATACGACCGTGGGTTAGCATTTTGGAGTACATTTACCTTACGTATAAATACCAGCCTACTACGTATCTCGCAATTTACAGAACTAAAATATAGTACTAACCAACGAATAAGCAATAAGAATAAGCTATTTAGCAACTTCACGAAGTGCACTCCGTAGAAATGTATATCTCACGTGCGACACGTCATATGCTAATTATATTCATATTCAGGTTCGAGGGGGGGGGTCCAGACACCCTGGACCCCCCCCCTGGATCCGCCACTGTGCACGCATCGCCCTTCACAGCAAACCTGTTTAATCCAAATAAACAGCGTGGCTTCTAGAGTTGGAAACATTCCCTGGTGATTATGCTTGCTTTCTTTGTTGGTGGCAGCAAGCTGCTCCCAGTGGTGTAGCCCCAGTTTTCGCCATTTACGGATCGCATCTTCACTTAACGTGGAGCCAGGATGCGTAGCACGCCACCACCGGGAAGCATCAGCATGACTCAACCCCTGCTTTTCAGCATATTGTACGATTTCTAACATATCTTGGTTAGTAAGCTCTGTCCTCACTCGTTTCGACATGTCTCAGGATGTGTATTGAAGTGATTGCGCCGCCAGCCTTTCGTTCACGCTAACAATTGCATGGGCCTCATACGATGCTATCAGGTGGGCTATTGTGGTGTTTGATACTATCCGATAACTACAATAACAAGCGGATAGGGATAGTATCAAAATCCGGATAAAAACAAGATTATAAATGGCTTGTAACAGGTCTGTCACAGCATTTTAGGAGGATAAAACCAAATCCGGACAGATACAATAAGGATAATATCAAGGGTAGACTGTATATGGATAAGGAAATGTGTGATGCACATTTTAATAGCAAGACATATATATTTCATTTTTCATCTCCTGTAATGGCTTGAAATTGCTTTGTTTGACAGAGAAGGATCTGCTGATAACCCTGAAAATGTGGAAACTTTTGTTTTATTTAGAGATGAGCAGCTCATTCTCCAATCTTTTGCAGATCTTGTATATCAATTGCTCTTAGATCGAGACTTGAAAAACGATTAACTCCAACATACGCACATAATGTTGCATATCTCTATCAGCAATGCAATGAAATAACTTACTAGCACATCAACACATGACATAAATGTGTATCACCCTCCACAATGACCCTCACATCCCCAACCACCACAATGACCCCTCACTCTCCACAATTACTCCTCACTTTATAAATGGAATAGAAAAGACACAGCAGTTTTGTATTCAATGTAATTAAAAAAGACTACTTCAAAATTGCCATGGGGGAAAATAATATAGGGCAAGTCGGGGGGGGGGGGGGGGGGGGGGCATGTGCCCCCCGCCCCTCTAAATGGCACACTGGGTGACATACCCACCCTCCACAATGACCCCTCACACCCAACCCTCCACAATGATCCCTCACACCCACCCTCCACAATGATCCCTCACATCCCCACCCTCCACAATGACCCCTCTCTCCTCGCCCTCCACAAGGATCCCTCACACCCCATACAACAGAACGTGACAATGGAAGATGCATGGTGATGGATAAAATAAGCAGCTCTCCCAATTCATCATTCTTTTCTTTATGGATTACCATACAGGATCTGCAAAAACTTAAAGTTTTTTGTCTTTGGTTGGGATTTCAGAGCCACACAATGAAGGTGATACCAGCACAGGCATGTATCACAACAGATGGATGGATGCTCATCTGCATTTTGATGACAAGTCTGGCAGAAGAATACACTCAGTGCTCGTTTTTGCTTTATCATATTTATAACTTTCTGCCAAGCAGCGTAACTGAAATATTTTCTTATGATGTGGATGCCAAAACTCTCGTCCAACACAGCATCACTAATTGTTTCAGGACAGTCCTCAACTTCATCTTGTTGGACCAATTATTTTCTATGGATAAGTGCACAACATCCATCTTTACCAACCACTTCAGCATAACTAAACAGACAGCAAAACCAATTAGCATGTAATTATTTCATGAATATAGTCAACTTATCTCCTTCTCTGATGTATAGAGCTTAATAAATGGCTTTGGTTTGTTTCTCAAAGTGTGACCCTTCCGAGGCAGACCAATAACTGTAGCGTCATGCATGGATGGCCTTTGGGCCTACCTTTCTTCCGAACAGCAGGTGGCAATTTTATGCCTAGAAATGCCTCCAACTAATGTCAAGTTTATATAACATTCTGCTCACTCTCTAAGACCTTCATGCTTCTTTTCATATCACCTACATTTAGACATCAACTCCTTAGTACTCCTACTCCTACTTTTGACATCAACTCCTCAGTACTCCTCCTACTTTTGACAGCAACTCCTACTCCTACTTTTAGCAATACCCATCGTGTTGTGTAGTGGTAGCTGAATCCACGCATTTCGATTGCTTAACGAATCTTGTTCGTTATAGAAGAGGACCACTAACGTTTTGTAAGAAGCGAAAAGACGGTTGTACATCGTGGCATGGGCAGGCGAATTAAGTTATTGTATATTCATGTGCTCGGAATAGCAGCCCGGAACCAGGTCGTTCAGATAGGTAGATTAAAATGGCACGAAATGAACGAGAAATGTGCAATTACTTTGCACAAGTGTATCTCCGTAATGGATCATGCAAATAAAAATTTACGAACAGTGCAAATAGGTACAGGATCCCTCTACGTATAAATACCAAAATTGAAGTGAAGTGAAGTTTCCTGCCGCCGGCAAGATATGGAGAGTTTGAACCCCAAGGGGTATCGGACGTTGCACCACTTGGCACGAAGCTAATGCAAGGACACCAAAATGTATTTTACCATAGAGAAGTGGTGTAATATGAAGTGTTAAAAATAGGAAGTAAAATCTTTTACCGTTGGGAAGTTTAGCGATTCAAACGTGAATCATTGTAAACTTTTATATATTATGACAAAACCGGGCTTATGGTTTTTAATACCGGGGTAAGACCCGCTACCTGAAACGGGACACTTTTTTTTCCACATGGCACCTTCCTCCCCTGGCTGCTGTGATCTAATATTCATAGTTTACGGTAAGGATTACCATGGTATCTAATCCTATTTGCGTTTCTGCATTGATAGATAACATAAACTTGCTCACCTGGTTAGTATGGATAGGGCTAGATCAGATTCTGGCAATATCCTATACCCTCAGGCCCGTAGGAAGCACTTGAAAAGTGGTCAGGCTGGTAATAGGATCACAGCTAGGGGGTCTGGAGGAGCGCTGTAAGTTCCCTGGTGCAGAAGCTAACGCATTTCCTCCAATCTGAGAGGCATTTTTTGGCTTAGGACAACAGCAAAATAGGTATGTGGTAATCGACATCCCCCCCCCCTGCATTAATGAATCAAAGTGCCAAACAACACTGTAGGTTTATTAATTTTAGTTTATTTGGAATTTTATATGCTGGTACATTATAGATTCAACTGGTAACATACTCATATACATATATTTCCTATTTATGATGTCTCACTTTGATTTAATTATAACAAGAATAATAGAAGAATGTGCCTCAAAACTTGTCAAATAGAGAAAGGTGATGTTCACTGCCACACATAAACTATTTTAGGCAATCTGCCAGCACTAATGAATCACAGCGATCCTTATGTACATGGAGAACAAGAAGATTATTGAGCCTTGTATCACACATGGTGGTCCTGAGGTAAGTCCTCACCCTCCTCAGAGCAGAAGCACTTCGCTCACTGGCAGCATTTGTTGCTGACGGACAAGGGTGCTCATCTGCATGATGCTGATATGCATACCCAGAGATAAAGTGCAAACATGTTACACAATATCCCGTACACCAATGTTTGCAGTGTTAGGAAAAGCTGACAAGAGAATTGACCGGAAGAGTTCCATTTGGGTTTGAAGCAGCACTTTGTCAATATCATCACCATAAAAGTCAGCAATGAAGTTTAAATCTTGTTGGCAATCTGTTCCATTCAATGCTGATGCCAGGAGAGTCTCCAAACAGCAATATGTCTGGTAACCAGGTTGGTTGAACCGCTGTCTAATACATGCCAGGGCTGCATCAATAACAACATTATACTCGGCCCAAAAGTAGTCTTGGACAGTCTCTGTGAAAATCCCTTGGTCATCTCCCACCTCAAACCATCGTGGAGCCTTGAGTCTTCTTGGTAGCATTGCTTGATCAATCTGCAATTTTTCTTGCATGCCAGAGACCTTGCCCCACAGCAAAGAAAATGACTCCTGATTTCAGAAGCGCTCAAGAGTATAGCAGGTTAGCTGGGCTAATTGTTGGCTATCAGCAGCACTAAAGGATGGTGATTGTAAAGTCTTACTGAGATTATCAGTGTGGCGCAAGATGCATTCACCTAGACAAAGACCAAACAGAAAGTCAAACTTTTCCATCTGTGCCTTTACACCAGTACTAGTGATACGGGCACGATTCTCAGAATCAGATGTCATGTCCCTTGCTTCATCCCAGAATTCCTGGAACACTTCGTAATTGTCAATCACACTCTGAAGGGAAGCTGCTCTTATAGTCCATCGAGTAGGACAGAGTGTCCTGAATCCAACAGTGCCAGGAGATACAGATGACTTCAGCTCTATCACACCTGGTAGAATATTTCAAAAGCTTATTGATTTCTCCAACTGTATCTAGCACATCCATTATCCCTTTACTCTGCTTGACTACATCAGCTACAGCTAAGCTTAGGGCATGGCCATAGCACTGTGTAAATATGGCACGCTCCTCCACATGACGCAGTTGAGTTGCTGTCCCAGTTCTGGATCCGGCCATGTTTGCTGCTCCGTCATAACATTGACCTCTGCAATTGTGTAGATATAGGTTCATGTGTAGCACAACATCTTCAACAAGCATGTCAGCATTGACTTTGTCAACTTTGTGAAGGCCAACAAAATCCTCATGTGGCTCAAAATTATTGCCAACCCAGCGGAAGCATACTACAACCTGTTCTCTGTTGGATGCATCTGTCACCTCATCAGCCATGATAGTGAAGTACTTGGCATCTCTAATGGACGAGGCAATATCTCGGATGATAGATAGTGCCATTGTCTGTAACAGTTCGTTCTGGATTTGTGGAGAAGTGTACTTGTCCTGTTTCTTTGCCAAAAGGCCACGAATAGTGACATCATCAATCCCTCTTAGAAATAGAAGCTGATAGAAGTTGCTATCCATCTCATCACCATCTCCATGAATTGCCAGTCCTTGCCTTGCCATAAACCTTAGACACTCTGCCACAGTCATAAAATTCTTACGGTTAGATGCTTTTTCCTTTACATGGGCACTGGACAGCAGTTCACCAATGTCACCAGTCATTTTTGGAAGAGTTACCACGGCCTCTACAGCAGCTGTGTGACAACCACTGACTTCATGGCGGCAAAAACCTCCCTTCTCACCAGTGGCATCCTTCCAATTCCAGTATCCACGACTAATGAAGCTCACATCACAGGTTTTAGCTGCCTTCAACTGCTTGGAACGAGTAGCTTTTACACAGATGGAACAAAACACTATATCACGAGCTTCATCGTAGTGGATCCAAGACCACTTTTGAAACCATTATGATTGAAAGGAGCGAAATGTTATTTCCTTCGTACCAAACCCTCGTTTAGGGAATTTGAACTTCATGGGTTGATTAGGGATTTTCCCCGATGTCTGGAAGAATCTCAGATGACGATTGAAAATTAACGTCAACTGGAACTGTACGGCAGTCTACAATAATTATAAAATAAATTATAAATGTGACTGGTTATGAATTAGAAACAAAAAAAGTAGCGGCTCGCAATTACAGCTGTTCATACTGATTACATGTACATGTAAACAACCATGAAAACGTTTTTGCGGTAACCTGCGAAATAATTATTAAATAATTCTCCACACCAGGTTTACAGATTTTTTTGTATCGTTTTTAGCCGTTTCTCGAGGTGTACCTCGGACAAAAAGTGGTTCGGCTTTGCCCGCATGCCTGACCGGCTGTTACGGCCCTGACCTTAGTGACGAAACAAGACCATTACGTCTCGACTCCAGACCCAAATATTGGTCGTGCTCAGGCCCAATATTGTAAGTCAATATGGACGTTATTCAACACTAAGCAAGTAGTAGACCAAGTAATAGCTTCATTTTGAAAACCTCCAAGTTGCACGCAGTCACATTTCAAAAAAAAGGGAAATATTTCCGATGCATAGCTTCACGTCTAAACTATGTGGAAGTCTTCGCATGTTACTACAGTACATGTCATCAGGGACAATAGTCACGTACCCAGACCTGCTAGTCCCCAGGCCGAAATCAATTACAGTCACTTGTTTCTCGTCTGGGCACGAGGCAAAAACAGCTGCATGAGGGTTTTGCTGGAGTTTTTTTTTATTTTTTACATGAACTAAGCCAACTGAAAGCATAATTCTTGTTGTGGCCTTATATTCGTTCGAAAAGAACTCGAAATATGTATTAAAACTTGCGCTAAACGTCCGGCATGGAAAAAAGTGTTCTCGGCAACGCTTCGAAATCGATTAATTTAGGACCGCGTCACTTTAGAATGGGTAGATATGAGGCAGGTAACAACTTAACGCCAAACGTATGATTGAACTATCTATACTTTTTCCGGCATTAAATCATTTTAAAGCGGCATGGTTTAATGCGCTCTTCACAGCTGTTTTATTATATTGGCGATTGAAGGCATTTGAAATTTTTTGCAACATCCCGGCCTACTTAGAATGGGTAGATACGAGACAGGTAACATCTTAACGCCAAACGTCTTGGCGATGATTGAACTGTCTAAAAATATACATTTTCCGGCAATTGCTGTTTTTCGACTAATTTTCCCAAAGTTGGGATTCGACAAAGAAAAGTATTCGATTTTCACGGACCCGGTGTTAAAATAAACCAACTGTCTACAGGACCGGTACCGGTCCTGTACATAAAACACTTAAAAAGAGCGGTATACCGGTTTCCTAGTACGTAACACCACAAGAGCCGATACCGGTTTCCTAGTACACATTTTCACCAGTACTTACACTTGTTGTACCGGCTCTTGTCACAAGAGCCGGTACAACAAGTGCAAGTACTGGTGAACGATTCGATCCATTATTTTTACATACTATACACGTGGTTCCAGTTTCGTAAAGTGTGCACCACATGACTTAACATGGATTCATTGATCACGATATGTAAAAAAGTTCAGAAGCTTTGACGATCTCAAAGTGAGCCGCTACGAAAAAGAGACGTCAGTGAAGCTGTGGAGAAGAGACTCCAGAACAGTGCAAGCAGCTAAGAAACGCGTGACTAAACATCTAAGCAATGACATCAAGTACTACCAGTTGTTCTTGCAATTTCTGTTATCCATGAGACTGCCGTGCTGTCATATTTTATTTGTGCGAGAGAGTCTTGTAATGCATCTTATTGAAGAGGTCTTATATGTGATCGTCCGATGGACACTTGAATACTATAAATGTTGCCACTCGTTGCTTTGCTTTGAAAGTGCCAAAATGCCATCAGCAAGTATCACCGAGGTTCCTTCAAAGAAAAACAGCGAAGTGTTATCACAGGTCCATAACATACATTGTTAAATTTATTTTTCTCTAGCTTTTCAATCAATTATTAATCAATTTGAGAAAAGCATCAACTATGGCTACTCAGTTAGCTGCATTTGTTTCTGAATTTTCTGGTGTGGAATTTCAAAGTCGATGTGCACTACTGAAACAATTGTTACATGCCTGGGAGCAGAACATAAATGCTAAACTTGATGCAGTTGCAGGTATTTCCAACGATCCCACAGTTCATAACAATTACTAAGGTTTTATTTTGTGGCACTGTTTTTCAGTGCTACACTGATATAATAGATTAATACAAGGTAGCATTTGTGTCCGATGTGTACATTTCCTTTACAGATGCAGCAAACAGTGACTTCGGAAAGCCCACCAACACTGATGACAGCACTGATCTCGAGGCTGAATTAGTCTGCGATCTCTTCTTAAGTGTGTCGTTTGAGGGGGAGCTAGCAGGTGACACTCACAAGCTTGTCAAAAACACTGATGAACTAGAAACAGGTATAAAGTGAAAGACAATATGATATGTTATTAATGCCATCAATGTGATCTTTAATTCAGATGATGCGGCTTTTGCCAAAATAAAAGATGAGGATTCCACGGTACCTACTTATGAATAGTGAAGTGTGCTATATGTATATTTTTATGCAGTGAATGCTACAAAAGAAGGAAGTGACTGTGAATGTGGTATGTATGCATGGAATTGCATATACAATAAAATGAAATCAATATCTGATCTTTAATGAAGGTGTCTTAGGTTTTTGAGAAACAAGGCAAGGAATTTCCAGGTAAAACAATGCTGGATGTGTGTGTGTGTGTGTGTGTGTGTGTGTGTGTGCATGTGTGTGTATGTGTGTGTAAGGGGGTAGAAAAATGTTGTGCGTGGTTATTAGAATGTTTTATGTTTGTATATATAGTGGATTCTATGAAGGAAGAAGGTGAAAAAGGATGTGGTATGAACTCATGCAATCACATGTTTTGAAATATTGTCTAAAATTTAACTAAGGTATTGTTGAGGCTTTAGAGAAAGAAGATATGGGATTTTCAGGTAAAAATATTGGAGTGAGCAAGCTGCAAGTAGTACTGAGGAGTTGATGTCTAAATGTAGGAGTAGTACTGAGGAGTTGATGTCTAAATGTAGGAGTAGTACTGAGGAGTTGATGTCTAAATGTAGGAGTAGTACTGAGGAGTTGATGTCTATATGTAGGAGCAGTACTGAGGAGTTGATGTCTAAATGTAGGAGTAGTACTGAGGAGTTGATGTCTAAATGTAGGAGTCAGTACTGAGGAGTTGATGTCTACAAGTAGGAGTAGTACTGAGGAGTTGATGTCTAAATGTAGGAGTCAGTACTGAGGAGTTGATGTCTAAATGTAGGAGTAGTACTGAGGAGTTGATGTCTAAATGTAGGAGTAGTACTGATGAGTTGATGTCTAAATGTAGGAGTAGTACTGAGGAGTTGATGTCTAAATGTAGGAGTCAGTACTGAGGAGTTGATGTCTAAATGTAGGAGTAGTACTGAGGAGTTGATGTCTAAATGTAGGAGTAGTACTGAGGAGTTGATGTCTAAATGTAGGAGTTGTACTGAGGAGTTGATGTCTAAAAGTAGGAGTAGTACTGAGGAGTTGATGTCTAAATGTAGGAGTAGTACTGAGGAGTTGATGTCTACAAGTAGGAGTAGGAGTAGGAGTTGATGTCTAAATGTAGGAGTCAGTACTGAGGAGTTGATGTCTACAAGTAGGAGTAGGAGTAGGAATTGATGTCTACAAGTAGGAGTAGGAGTTGATGTCTACCAGGTTGGATTGTTGATCTAGCCTTGTGGACCTGAGGGTGGGCATTCAATAGCACAAATGGGAAGGTTGTACATGAATTGCCATGGATACTCAGAAAAGTGCCTCATGTGGTGTGGTCAACATCCATTAAGGGTCATTCCATTATAAGTGGTGTAAGTGCGTGCTTCTCATCTTCAGGTCTTGATGCATATTTATTTATCTAAGGATGAATGTTACTTGAACCAGTTATTACATTAATAACCTTAATGGTTTATGAAATATGCTGCACTGAATAATTAATTTTTTCAGAAAATTTGCAACTTGGCAGGCTCATAACTATTCCATTGTTTATCTGGTAGTGAGTTCTTTGGTGTCAAATTGAAGCTCAATATATGCAGAATCTAAATATATTAATAACTCTAGTAGGTGATGAAAGGGTTAAATAAACATTATCATCATTTCACGGATTTCTAAATTGAGATGGTTTCCGGATAGAAACACAAAATTTTTTTTTCCAGGTCTGAAGGGACCATTAATATTGCTGAAATAAAATTTCAGTGTATAGACAAGCTCTAGGGACCACATCAAGTTTTATGAGTGATCGCCATCTTAAATGTTATGCTGAGTTAAAAAATAAAATATGGCTGCCACATCATCAAACCCATGCGGTTCTCAGGGGCTATCTATACACTAAAATTTTACCTCATATCGTCACCCTTCCTTCCACCTCACGCCCTCACCTTTTCTTTCATCTCACACCCTCACCCTTTCCTCCACCTCACACCCTCACCCTTCCCTCCACCTCACACCCTCACCCTTCCCTCCACCTCACACCCTTACCTTTCCCTTCATTTCACACCCTCACCCTTCCCTCCACCTCCCACCCTCACCTTTCCCTCCACCTCACACCCTCACCTTTCTCACCAAGGTACACTATCCACACATCAATCATTTCACTGTCCAACCAAATGATTATAGCATGCAATAATAAATGTGATTATGCTAGACACTGTCCCATGTATAATTACATGTATGTATCACTGCTGCTTGTGCACATGTATGCTTAAATCTGTTGTGCCAGTTTAACAAGCCCATTGTAATATACATGTGGCCCAGAAGTTGACATAATTGATTTGAAGCCTAAATAAATTATTTTATTAATATTTTATAACATATTAAAGGTATTCTAATTGTTCAGCATTTTAAAATAAATAACAGGTGAAGGGGCTGTACATGACAATATGCATTGTTTGTATTTGTTGTTCCATATAGATTGTATCAACTTATCCAGCACCAGACACATCAGAGCTTAACTACTATGCAGGAATATGATCTTAGCTGTGATAAGTTTTTAGCATGGTACAGTGGAGTCCAGATTTCTGACACAATACAAGAACTATTGCTTGCTGGTCTGATTTATTTCGTTTGCAAGTATAAAGATCAAGACCTAACTCTCTTGAGATTTGAAAATGAATATACCCTATTGGATGAAATCAACAAGTTTATGGATGGAGAAGATGACATATCAAGTACTAATGCCAGGGGACCATTTTGCAAAACAAAGTCAGAAATCGTCCCACTTAAATGCATTTATCGATCACCATGGATTGAAGGCAGTACATCATGAGCCATACATGGCGAGAAGCAAAAAGAATTTGCCAGTCATGTATGTTGCAAATGTAAAAACTGGTTCCATCATTTCTGTCCACGACAATGCGATGTTAAGGTTCCCAAACGTACCCATGACTTTGTGTGCCCAATGTTCCAAATTCCTTCAACTATTTTATGGGCACATTCAAAGTACACAAATACCTGTACCTCTCATTGTCATGAAATACCAGCATTTATTGAATGCATTGGTAATAGTCCTGCTGAAAATGCACTCAAAGCTGCTTGTGTACAATGTTAGATGGTGATATGTATGCACAATGGAAAAACCATAATGCTTGACCATATTAAGTCAGTTCTACCCCTAAAAACATGTGGGAAAAAGATAAACTGTTTTGGATCGGAGTATTCAAACTTCCTACAGATATCTATACATGTTTGGAGGTTTCACATTGTCTTGAAATGCAATTCTCCAGTGTGCCCCATACCAAACAAAGAAAGGAATCAAACAACGTACAGTTTTAGAACCTGAACATCCAATAGAGGAACAGATATGTTCTCTGTTCCCATGTATGGGGAGGAACTTTGGTAAATGCTGTGGTCGTTTCCCAGACTGCCCTCTGCTTGATGACAGAAGTGAAGCAAGTGATATTGAGAACTTGAGCACTGGGAAAACAGAAGTTTTTTTTACCAACGTTGTGGAACCACTGTTGTTCAGCAGTCAACATTTTTTGAGCAGGAAACCCTGAGTGATCCCTTTTGATATTGCTTCTTTCAGGGAGACTCACTTAGTAACTTGAGAACAACACTTTCTAGGAAAATCACAGTTGATGGTAGAATTTATGTGCTGGTGGGTTATACTCTTTATAAGGAAGCAGCATCTCATTTCATTTCACTGCTGCTGTTGTGTGGAGAAGTAAGTGGTGGTTTTATGATGGAATCTCTGAAACAGACCAAACACGAATGACACCTATGAAAGAAGCTAACATGTCTGGACACAAAGGTTCTTATGTGATATATGTATTATTTTAGTTATTCATCGTGCATGCATATGTATGCAGCATTTTTTGATCAAATATAGTGAAGTCTCATTATTATGATATAATAAGTCATATCTTTATGTTTCCTCTTTTACTGTGCTTGCTGTTAAATGTGGTATTATGTTTTGTTAATACAAAAAAAAGTCATATCAGTATTACTTGAAATAATAATGATTATTATCTGCAGTTGGATTTCATCCTCTGCTCCTGCTCCTGGTCTGTCCTGGATTTAGGTAGCAGCTCCTGCTCCTGCTCCTGGTTTTAGGTAGCAACTCCTGCCCATGCTCCTGCTCCTGCTCCTGGTTTTAGGTAGCACCGCCTGCTCCTGCTTCAGCTCCTACTCCTGCTCCTGCTCCTGCTCCTGCTCCTGCTCCTGCTCCTGCTCCTGCTCCTGCTCCTGCTCCTGCTCCTGCTCCTGCTCCTGCTCCTGCTCCTGCTCCTGCTCCTGCTCCTGCTCCTGCTCCTGCTCCTGCTCCTGCTCCTGCTCCTGCTCCTGCTCCTGCTCCTGCTCCTGCTCCTGCTCCTGCTCCTGCTCCAGCTCCTGCACCTGCACCTGCTCCTGGTTTTAGCTATACCCGGCACCGGGGATATTATTTGTGCACTGGATCAGCAGCTAGTGTTAAATTCAGAGGCATGCTTGGTTCTGGGGTAAACAGGATATTATCGGATATATCAACGTAAATTGTTGTTTCGTACAAATATCCGTTTACCCCAGAACCACGCCTGTCTAGATCCGCCACTATTGGTCATGGATTGGGCTGTATATCTTTTGGTGACGTTTGTAGTTCTGTTTCTTTTTTATTACAGGTATGGTACCGCGCATGTCGGCCGGCTGTACCAGTGAATATGTATGCACGATCACCTTACTTATAGGTTCGGCTATGCTCCGTACCAAGTGTTCAAGAGAATGGGAGTGCCTGGGCCGAAGCCGAAGATATTTTGGGGCAATGTTCAGGAAGCTATCGAGCGGGTGAGGCGTTGCACGCGCACTAGTATGACGGCAAGCGATTAAGGGGCACTGCTATGGCATAGATTGATGATAGGGGATGCAGGAGGTGATGCATTCACTTCACTGACAAGGAGTGAGGAATTAGGCATCTCAAGTATTAGTCTTTTAACAAAAAAAGTCGTAGGACAATTGCATATGTTTTGCTGTGTAAGCTTAGTCCATCCATCACACCATCTATGGCTGCCAATGCTGACAGTGGTGTATCCAGGATTTCAGTGAGGGGGTGCTTCTGGTCAGGCCCGATACAAAACGTGTGTGTGTGTGTGTTGTGTGTGTGTGTGTGTGTGTGTGTGTGTGTGTGCGTGCACGTGTGCGTGTGTGTGTGTTTGTGTGTGTGTGTGTGTGTGTGTGTGTGTGTGTGTGTGTGTGTGTGCTGTCCGCTTGAGGACTGATATGAAAAAATGGGGGGGGGGGGGGGGGGGGGGGCGGGAAGGAACCCCCAGCATATTGGTTTGCATGCTATAGGGACTATGGGTGAACACCAATGCAGATCTATATAGGGCGAGAACAAGAAATTAATATGATATATACCGAGCCTGTGGGCAAGGCTCAGTTACTGTACTGTTGTCGGGTGATAAACAAGAACAGTAGGCATAGTGCACCGTTATAGATACCACATTAGGTGTGGAGTTACTGTGTAGGTTAAGGTGTACTAAAGATTGCTGTGAGGTGAGCTATGTGACCATGGGACACATTAGATTTTCTCTTCAGAGTCATCTCCATGTGCACCAGACACTGCTTGCATGTACATGTATTGCTAGCATGTTAGTATTGATGTTGGTCTATATAGGAATGTGTGGCACTAATTAGGAATGCAAGCAATGCTTGTGTGCCATGTTATCGATCAGTCGTGTGTATGGTAGTGCATCTTGTATTTGATACTGTACACTGACCAAGTCACATGAGGCATGGTGACTTTACTTTCTTGATCTGCAGACAGTCATATCTTCGTACCACCATTTCCATGACAAGTTTGGTCCCATCCATGGGTAGGTTGGACTACACGCACATGTGTGGATGATATTATAATCTTTTGCACACATATTAGTTCCTATATTGGAGCTAGGCCAGTATTGACCATCGCAGATGTTGAAATGCTGAAAGTGATTCTTGTTAAGGAATTTGACACATTTGTGGATCGTGATGTCAGTAAAATACTAACATTACCTTACATTAGCAGATGATCTGCTATGTTCTTTCCCATAGGATGATCCTGTAACTTTTTTCAATTATTTTGGGCTGCCTACAGGCCTCCTCTTTGCTCAAGGAGAGACATGGAGGAATGCAAGACACCACATCACTCCAACCTTCACTTCAAATAAAATGAAACAGGTACATTATATGGTTCATGTATTGAACAAGGCTTGCTTTATTTTAACAGTGTCATTAAAATTTGTATTGTGAACCTAGTAGCAACGAATTTTATAGTCCCTCACTTTATTTATGTACATTTTTTAAAAGGTACATATTACATAATTTTTGTCAGGCAGTCTCAATTGAAAGGCCTTAGATATCATCTCCCTGGTAAGTAATTCATTGCAAATCAAAGGAGTCCTACAGTTTACAGTTAGGTTGCCCATTGCAGTCCAAGGGTTAAAACTGTTGTATAGTAACTTGGCAATTTGGCTTGCATTATGTGTAGCATTTTTATAGCATGTATATCATATGCATGTGTACATGTATAGGGATGTGATAGGTAAAATAAGGTGAAATAGTGCCAAAATCTTTTGTTAAGCTCTATTCTGTTGATGTTGTCTTTTCTGTGGATATTTAAGATGGCTCCGCTGATTGAAGACAGCTGTGTGACATTAGCGCAAAAGATGAAGGATTTGGCGGATTCTGGAAATAGTGCCGATGTCTGGAGGTGTGTCAGTATGAGTGTGTGTATGTGTGTCTGTGTGTTGTATGTGTTTACATGGGGGTTGTACTACCCTGTACACTTTGCATGTGTTAATGATATAAGTTAACTCATTGGTGGAATTGAGTATTTGAACTGCATGGCTTTGGTATGCCAATGCTTGTCCCCTTATGTTGACAATGTCTTATAAGTCCACATGTGCATGTCTGAAATTATTGTTGAAATGAGAAATATTATTGTCAATTTAAGAGCACTGTTTGCTGCTTGAAGCCATACATGTAAATCAGCATACACTTATGTGTGCTATGGCCACCATGCATAGCTAATTTAGAGGGTAAAGTTTTGCCAGCTGATTTTATTGGGTCATTCCTAAACAAGTGGGCGTGAGTTTCGCATCACATGTTCAAATTTTGATGCAACTTCACATATTTGTTTGTCAACTATGCATATGGTTTGTATATTGATTGGTATTAATAACTTGCATGGTTAACGAAATACAGCATTATGTTCATTTACCTCTAATAATTGCCACTTCATACCTCACCAGAGGGTACACTGCTACACACTGTACTTTATCAATATGTACTTATTTTGGTAACATCATTTTTATGAGCAACAGTTCAAATACCAGCTGTGGAAAGGTATTGTGCACTTAAACAGGATTCGAATTGAGCGGTAATGCAGAGACCAAAGATGGTGACAAATTGTTGCTGTCAAAACCACTGTTGATCCAAGCAGCTAATGGAAATTGGATCTCTGCTAGACAGCCACTCAATCAGAAGTAGTATTGCACAGTGGCTGTTGTATTGATGAATATACGTATTACATGCCCAGCATTAGTAATATTGGTCATGTTGCTGTACATTTATTACACATTTATTTTGCATAACATCAATGCGTGCTGTACATGTACATGCACTGGTACATTGCGTAAAGTAAATATTGGTTGCATCATATCTATTTTTTTAGCTATCACAATGTACCCAATTTCATAAACAAGATAGAAAAATTAAGATGAGGTGCTATGCAATTTTAAGGCCAAAACTTCACATGGGAAAGTTATTAATGAGATAGTTGACACATATCTCTAGATGTTGCATCAAAATCTGAAGATGTGATGCAGAAAAGTGACCCTATGATACATTCGCTATCAAAACATTCGTATCAACATGTCAACTTGTGGCACCAGTGAGAATTGTGCATATTACATAAACGGGGCTTAACTTGATAATTAATACATGCATTTTAATAATGATTCATATCAAAACAGATATGAGATGCTATGTCATGATTAGTAGATGTGATTGTTGAAGTGTGGGATGAATCTAAATGTGTGTGTGTCTTTCAATCATGCTATGCTTTCATATTACAGTAATGGCATTTGGTATTGTTAGTATAGATCTCCTGAATACAAAAGGTACTAAATTTAGAATACCCCCCATATGTACATGTAGTTATTGCAAAACAAAACAATCATTGGGGGGAATGCTCAAATGTTGTGATTTAAATCTCCCACTGAGCATGTACATATAGTGTAGAATCAATAACGTATTTCCCATGCTAATGACAAAATAGGAATTTCAGTTCTTGACTTGCAATCACAACCGAAGGAGAGAGAATGTCAGTTGTGGGAATCCACACCTACAGTGTACCTGTACATTTGTATTAAGGCTTATACACACAGCTAAGCATTTGTATCAGTGTGTGGTGTGAGTGAAAACCCTGATATGATTTTTTAACCCCAATCCTGGAGTAGAAAAACATGCTTGTCACATTGTGTTGTGTATTAACGTATTCTTTCATCACCTCAGGATGTTTGGTGCATTCACTTTGGATTCCATCCTGTCCGTTGCCTTTGGCCGAATCGCTGATGTCCAATCAGGAAAGGAGGACAGGCTGAGTAAAGCAGTTGTTAGTGCCTTTTCATTGACACATGATAACAAATGGATCCACCCACTTCGAATCATGGCCATTGCCAGTAAGCAGTTGAATCCATCAGAACTTTTAAAATGAGGAGTGTGTATTTGTCTTCAGGTCACTTCCCATGGCTGAAACGTAAACTTGCATACTTCCAAATCCGACGAATAGAGAGTGATTTGAAATATATAGTTGATGCTACACTTGCACTGATAGAAGAGAGAAGGCATCAAGGAGCTGAATTTAAGGTAGATTATCTTGTTTAGCGCCATATCGTGATGAATCAATTTTACCTTTTAAAAAGTATATATATATTCCATTATTATGCAAAAAGCCCAAATAATTTATATATTTTAGTACATATGACTTTATAGTACTTCATGTACATGTACATGTATCTCTAAGCCTTATTTCATATCCTGGGGAAAAAAAACGACGCAATTGCACGAAAAACTCCATCAAATCGCGCAGTCTTCAAAACATTGTATCTCCTTGATTGTGCAATATAGTCGAGTCACATTTTGCATATTTTCAAAGTGGTCCTGTGTCTATAGTAGTCCAAAGATGGTTTAATTTGCAATGCATCATTTGGAAGGTATTCACATTCAAATAAGAGACAAGATTTCGCAGGCTACAACCCCGCAAAATCAAGCATCTTACTTGAATATGAATATTTTCGGAACGATGCATCATAAATTAAACCATCTTTAGACTTCTATAGACACAGGACCGCTTTGCACAATCAAGGAGATGCAGTTTTTTGAAGACCGCGCAATTTATGGCCATTTTTCATGCACAGTTGCGCGTGATTGCGTTGTTATTTTTTTTCTTGGGTAGGCATATGACCATTAGCTGAGTACTTTCATTTGTTGTGTCATTTTTCTTGTTTGTACATGTATTTGTGTGTCCAGGCTATGAACACATTCCAATCCATTAGAGAAAGGTTTGGATTGTCCTCACATGTAGTTTGAGAAGTTATGTGGCAATGATGCAGGGCTGCAATCAGCCATTCTATGTAGTGACCACAAATTGCAGGGTCTTGTGTGGCTAATTATGCCTGTAGTTGTTAGGTTTTCTGGAAATAACCATGCTTCAGAAGTCGTGTGTGTACAGTAAATAACATGTATGTAAGTCAATGTGTGAGGGATATCTACATGTATATCTGAATGTACTGAGTTCTGATTAAAAAATTCAATAGTTCATACAATATTGAATGGTCATCATGTGTAACATATTGTAATGTGGTATGCAATAATTGTTGTGTCTATGAGTCATTTATTCTTTAGCGCAAGGACTTGTTGCAGTTGCTGATTGATGCAGGAACAGGGGAAGAGGATGAAGACGTTGAGCACCACGAACAGACCACGTCCACAAGGAGACCTCTTACTAATGGAGAGATTGCATCTTACTGCATCACATTTATGCTTGCTGGATATGAGACCACCGCAAACACCCTGGCCTTCACTGCCTATCTCCTGGCTACCAACCCACATGTGCAAGACAAACTGTGTGACGAAATTGATCTTTATTTTCAACAGCATCCAGTAAGGTTACATTAAATGAAGGGGAAATGCATTTACAAATTACCATTGATGAGTACTGCATGTTATGAGTGTAGCATTAAAAAAAGAAACTCGGTATAGAAATTAGTGAGAAACATGGTGTATTAATTATTAATAAAGCTTACTAATCAATGTGTTTCGTTTTCATTCACTGAGATGACTGCTTGGAGACAAAAAACTGGACCCTACATGTAGTTACGACAGGCATTGGAATGTGACTTATCCATCTTAACTGTACAACTTAAGCTCACTGGGATTGGACATTTCGGTTAGGTGTCCTGCAAGGACTAAAACTGTGTATGTTTCATTGTATTTACATATGCGAGAAGGCAGGGCTGATGCTAAAAGCACTTCATTTGGAACCACTCATGTCACTCAGTTTTTTTTACGCAAGCCATTAAGCCGCCCATAAAAATTCATTTTGAAACATGTTCTCACTGAGATGACTGTTTTTAGTTCCACTTTGGATGTTGCAAGGCCCATTGTCTGTGCATCGTGCAATTGTGACATATTTTATGTGACAGAGTGGTCCCCCATACATGTATTTGAATATTTGCTTTTTAAGAATGAATCCCTCATATGTGCGCTTAGCAAGTTGCATTTTTTTGTTTTCATTTTCAGATTCCTCAGAGAGAGGCGCACACTCTCTCTGAAATTAAAGCACATATTTCATTACATGTGTTGTAACTGAAGCATAATAATCAATCGTTACAGCAACCAAATGTCCAGGGAGGGGTATTTGTTGGTAGCTTGAACATGCACATTCTGTGTGCTATACATGTATATATGTAGAGGTCATGGCCATGTTGAATTACTAGACATGAAGTTTTGGTGGTGGCTTGGTGGTGAGTATGAAAACTACATGTTTAGGGGGAGAGTTTGGGGATGCATTGCGTGGAGTCGTGCTGGGGCTCTGCCTCACAGGGTTGGGAGCGGGAGGTGGGGGCAGGTCAAATCTGTCATTGCATTGAATTGCATACCACTTGATGGTACTACAGAACATATTCACTTCTTGTGCGTAATTGTACCTACATGTATAATCAAGGGGAATCATCTATAGCCCTAAAATACCCTGGAGGCAGTGGGGAAAAATATTGGTGTGGTTTAACAATAAACTACTTTCCCCTTCCAAACTATTCATTAGATCCACTCAGGAAGTGCGTTAATTGCCAATACAGCAGATATGTTACATCTAGCGGGGGTGTAGTCACCTTACAATACTATACATGTATGTGTACACTTGCTTTAAGAATCCCTCAGTGCCATGCCATTAATGCACATAACAAATTAACATTCTTTGTGTTTTCTTTTTCTGATCCACTTTTCTGGCCTCAGAGAGGGGCAGACCTCATCAGAACTTATATGGTTTTCCACATGTAACTATATTATCCACTACCAGTGAGCTTACATTGTATGTATAAGGAAAGATTAGCATGAGTTTGATTACATTGAGTAATATAATATTATATTAAAATTACCCTCATTTAAATTAAAAACACCTGGTATGAACTATTACAAAGCATTGATAAGGAATAGTGATACTGTGGCCTCCTGAAATCAAGACACATAATAACACAAAATCACAGTCAAAATAATAATATTGGTTTATCTTTTTTAAATTTTAAATTTTTATTTGGATAAATATAGGTAATATACATGGATATACATAATACATATACCTGTAGATAGAACTTAAAAATATACAAATAAACATATTCAAGCACATGCACACACATAATAGCACATACAAATTCTACTCATAAGCTGACGTTGGTAGTCCAGCCCCATCATCTATGTGTATCGCACTCCTCCATTTCACTCTGCTTCCTCTTATACACAAATATGTGGCTCTAGTATAGCAAATGCCAACCTCGCCCTTACCCATCCAGTCACTTCACTTAGTGGTTTTTCCCACTTCAATGCTATTTTTGTTGCTAAATGTTTCATGGCAGAGTTAGCTTCACGAGCAAGGATTGAGGTGACAAAAGGGGTGAAAGAAGCATGTCTAGCCTCAACAGCATCCAGGTATTTCTTTTTCTTCTCATTTTCAGCTGATAGCAGAACAGAATCAACAGTGTGGCTACTATATGACTGGGCGTCAGTGTCAAGACACGAATATCAAATAATGCCTCAGTCTGGGCAGCCCACAAACCTCTCACACCAAGGTCAGTTACCAAGGCAGAAAGACCTCTCACTGGATCAGCATCTCTCACAATTGGTTCTCTTATCACATCCCTAAATGCAATGGATGCAAAGTCACCCAAAGCATCTCTCACCTCATTGTGCCGTTGGATGATCAAACCACCTTTTATGCAGTCCAAAGCATGCTGAAGGGTAAACTCTCCACCACATCCATCACAGTCAGCAGGCAATTTTGATTGTATTTGGTGATATCTAATAGCCAAAGCATCACGAAATTCTGATGGTGAGAGGTCAAAGTGGTAGTGGGATACTGGAATTACAGTCAGCCAGGTGGATGTCTTGCCCTTTACTGCTCTTTTGATTGCTCGCTTCTTCCCTTCACTCAAAGATGCCAATACTGAGGTCAGCTTATCTTCTTGAAATCCTTTAATCTCAGGAGTCATCTCTTTCTTTGCCTGTGTCATCTGTTGCAAGTGATCATATACTGAGAAATCTCCCTTGCCTTTTATTGCTGTGACAATTACATCAGTGCATGCTCTGGAAGTAATAAAAGCTGTTCTTGCTGTTTCAACTGGGTCGTTAACACCCATTCCTCCCATCCGAGCAGGTAGTGTGAACAGGCGTAGTTCTTGCTGTGATATGTCTGTACTACAAACTGCAGGCCAAAAGGTTGTGTTTATCTTGTCTTGCAGGAAAGCAAAAGAAGATTCACTATTTGGTATGATTCGCTGTACAAATGACCATTCAAACTGCAGAGATTTTGCCATAGCAGCATATGCAGCTTGAGGTTGTTTTTCTGCAGCCCATGCTAGATTATCAACACACACCAACCATGCATCAAGCTTATCTGCAATAAACTGTTTAATGAGCTCTTTGCTGCTAATAAATCCACCATGGAAACGGTAACCACTTACGACCTTTATGCCAGAATTATGAAAACAGGCATTTGCAGATTCCTCATCCTTTTCATCCACAACAATCACTGCCTTCTTGGGTTCGGGATAGTAGCCATAACTTGGCCCAAATCGGCACAGCTTTTCAAACCACACACGCTGAGAAGAAGATATTCTAACACACTGAATCATCTGCATACCAATTCTGCATAGACTCTACATCCTCCAGTGATTTTATGAGAGGTGTCAAAGCAGTGGTGTACATAAGCATTGAAAGTGGATCCCCTTGACCTACTCCTTTACTGTATATAACGGTTGGGTGGTCATGCAAAATTAGTGGGGCATATCCATGGTAGGTGTTAAACAGGAATTGAGCACATCTGGGCCACTGCACCCGAACATTCCATAAAGCTGCTGCTCTATTCAAAGAGTTAAAAGCATTTTTTGCATCCACAAGAAGCAGCCCCCAACCATTTCCACAGTGTTCTTCATTCTGCAGCACATACTACCACACCATTCTTCTATGCCTATATTTTATTTCTGTCTGATAAGTTCGCTCTGCAAGATACATTCAAAGGGCGTTACCCTTAGGGGTTTCAAACCTAAATATCCTTCTGCAAGAGAGTCCCAATTGCTTCAAAATACATTGAAGAGTCCTGTCGCTATTGATTTGTCTTGTTCGTTAATTTTTATCTATCCGTTGCGAAGCTATAGCTGTGCAAAGTATGTGCACATTTTCCCGCTTGATTTTTGCCAGTCATTTACGCACCCACCTCCCATACATTTGATGGGAACCGTTTGCCTAAATCATTGGCGGGAATCAAGGTCTTCCTAATTAATTTTTTCATATGCCCCACATTTTGAAAAGTCTCTTAGTAGTTGAGGGAGTCAACATGTTGGTCGTACCTGTGGGTCCACTATAATGACGCATTGCCCTGTTCACTGTGTGGTCCACCCATGACACATCCTACCACTGAATATGCAGGATGGATCGGTATCAGATGCCAGTCGTGAGGTTCAGTATCTGGATATGGTACTGCAAGAGTCTCTGAGGATATATCCCCCAGGAGCAAGGTGCAGTGATGTGTATGTGAGGGGGGAGTTAATTGAAAGAGATACTGTACATGTACATGTACGGGGGAGGGGGCTACAGTAACAACTTGAAATAGTGGCAATTGCAGCGATTCTAGCATATTTCTGGCATTCGCAATTGGATTATAAAAGCAAAGTTGATGGTTGCTGTTCTGTAATCAATGTCATGCAAGTTTGTTGCAATTTCCACTGTATATTTATCATACTCATAACCAGTGTGTTAAAACAGGTACAAATATCCATGTATAACATTTCTACACTTTCATTTATTGTGATATTTAAGAACCCAGTGAATTTTGCCTTGATAATATAGCTTTAATCACTGCCAAACATAACACATTACATGCAAAGCAATGCACATTGATCAAGTGGATGTGTCTCCATAGTCAGTATTTGTGGAGCCCATCATTGAGTCAAGTATTCTTAAAAGTTAGGATGTTGAAATCTTATTTGGTGGGCTTGCTTGGGCTATGAGTGTGGGAGGGGCTGGAGGTTATTCATGTATGAGACTTGGATGCGGTTACTTACTGGTTGACTGGTACACCTTTTATTTCCAACATCAGAACATTTAGGCATGTATCAAAAGACATCACAGTGAACGGCATAATGATTCCAAAAGGGTTAAGAGTACTCATCCCCATCATTGTACTGCATCACAGTAAAGAACTCTGGGAGAATCCTGAGGTGTTCAGACCTGAGCGGTATGTCACACATCTCCAAGGCATGCCTCTGCACATTCAGTTCTGATTGTGCTCCCTTTAGTTTCACTCCTGAAGAGAAAATGAAACGCCCTCAGCTCTGTCACATGCCTTTTGGGTGGGGACCTCGGAACTGCATAGGCATGAGGTTTGCTCTGATGGAGGCAAGGATGGCTCTGGCTGCCATACTCAAGAACTACAAGTTTGTTCAAACACCAGATACGGAGGTAAGCAGAAATCAGCCATTTTAACTATTCATGGTGTGCATGTGCAAGTTCTGAAATCATGTCTCACATATCACCCCATATTTATTTCTCTTAGTAACATGTGAACTTTTAAATTATAACTGTATACATAATAAGATACAAGAGATTACACGAATACATATAAATAAATAAACATAAAACACAGGAACACAAGAAGCAGTGCTGAAATTCATTCTGGCAAGTATGGAAGCCCAGCTTCACCTTCAATCTCCATCCTTCTCCTCCATTCCACTCTACTGCCACGAATGCACAGATTTAGCAAAAAGCATCCTTGCACGCACATAACCCAGCACTTCCCTGTTTGACTTGTGTCAAATTGCAGCTATTTTTCAGCCGAATGACTCATAAATGTCTTTGCCCCAAGACCCAGTACCCCATCAGCTGTCACAACAAATGGTGTAAAAGATGCATTAATCATTTCAACGGCTTGTGGGTATTTTTGTTTCTTAGTGTGTTCAATCAAGGAAAGAACTGCACCCACATCATGATGCAAGTAGGAATTAGCGTCTGAATCCACTACTCGAACATCAAAAAAGGTAGTAGCTTGAGGCTGCCATACACCACGAACAGAAAGATCAGCAACTGAAGCAGGAACATTTTCTACGATAGGTTCTCTCACAACCTCTTTATAGGCAATTGAAGCCAGGTCACCAAGGGCATCCTTAATCACATTGTGCCTTTGAATGACTAAACCGCTCTTTCTACAATCAAGGGGATGTCCAGTGCTGAACTGACTACCACAACCATCACACACAGCTGGCAATCGTAGTAAAGGTCGAGGATATCTCAGTGCCAGTGAGTCCCGAAATTCAGTGGCAGATTAATCAAAATGATGTTATGCCAATGGTATTACTGTCAACCATGCTGAGATCTTTCCATCAATCCCTCGTTGTACAGCTCTTTTCTTGTTGTCCTCAAAGGCTGGTAAAACTGAATTTCAATTTCTTGATTTAATTCCCGGTGTAGCTTCGAAAGATGGTCTGTGTGTTGAAATACTGAGAAGACTGAATTTCTCTTGATTGCATCAACTATATGAGCTGTACATTTTGTTGAATTTACTGCTGTTGATAGGGGATCGCAAATTCCCAGTCCACCATGACGGGCAGGAAGTGAAAACAGTTTCTTTTCAGAATCGCTTACAGTTCCCTGGAATAAAGCTGGCCAAAAGATGTCCTTCAATGCATTGCACAGGATTTCAAAGCAGGATTCACAATTTTGTACCACTCTTTGCAGGTAAGACCATTGGAATTGCAGTGATTTGGAAAGAGCTGCAAATGCTGCCTGGGGGTATAATTCAGCTGCCTCAGCCAATACACCACTCCAGATGTCTGAGTTTTAACCTTCTCTAAAACACATCCTCTTCTTCCCCATTGAATCCTCCCAAGAAACGGTGCCCATGAACTACTTGTACTCTGAGTTCTCCAAACAGTGCCTTAGCTTCAGCCTCCTCTGTGGCTCTAACAATCAAAACCGTTTTTTTTTAGGTTCAGGGTGGTAACCATAATCTGGACCTAGTTCACATAATTTCTGGAACCAAACTTTCAAGTTTGAAAGTTTGGCAGTGCAGGCTGAATCGTCGGCATACCAGTTCTGGATCCACTTGCTCTGGTCTGTAAGATGCTTAATAAGTGGCACTAGAGTGGCAGCGTGCATTAGCATTGAAAGTGGATCGCCCTGTGCAACACTTTCTTTGCTAAGAATTACCTCAGAGCTGCCCTGTAAAAGGAGTGATGCATAACCCCTGTAGGTGTTAAATAGGAAACGTGAGCATCTGGGCCTTTGAACTCTTAACATTCCATAAAGCTGCAGATCTATTAACATGTTTACGATAATCAATAATTTTGTTACTTCGCAGATTAATACTGGTTTTTTTTTAATATGGCAGGAAGCAATGTGTTTGGTTCAAATCAAAGAATAATCAATTTTAATTGACTTTACACTTACACAGATTGTAAAATTGTTGATACCCAACCTTTTATTTAACAGAAGTGAAGGGACCATTATTATTGGACAATGGAATGTCTTTGCATGAATGATTCCACTGACCACTACATGTAAATCAGTGGTGGATCCACCTTTTGACATGATATTGTCCAGTGTTGTTCATCACTCTACTGGTCTCTAATTAACCACTGATATACTTTGACTGATTTAATTCTGACAGCAATGCTTATGTAAATGATTTAATACCATGTACTTACATGTACATGTAGGTGGTTGTTAGATATAAATGGGACAGTGCAAGAGAAAATTGGGCTTTTGTGATTTTCAACATTTCTTTAATTCATTTTGCAATATCACTACGACGTTTAAAGCTCTGTCCTTCATACTTTAATACATGCATGTGAGGACCATTTTACTACTATAGTTTATTGTCGCATAATTTTTATTTTAGGGGGTCCTCAGGATTAAACAGCCAGAATGGTTACATCTCAAACGATCTCAAAGAGAAATGAACAACAATTTTCAAACGCACACAGTTCCGTAACCGCTCATTACATTTCAAGCGAAAAGGCAAAAGATATAGCGGATGCAATGTTGCAAATGTACTGCAAATTTGAACGTGAAAGGGCATTCGCTCATCGTGATCTAACCATTCTGGCTGTTTAATCCTGAGAACCCCCCAAGGAGTAAACAAATAATAAACTTCAGTATAAGTAAAATGGTCCTGTAATATACATGTATGTATTAAGTTTGAAGGACAGAGCTTTAAAGGCCGCAGTGATACTGCAAAATGAATTGAAGATGTTGAAAATCGCAAACGCCCAATTTTCTCTTGCACTGTCCCAGATATTGATATAAAGGCATTAAAAATGATTGACATTGTAAAACCCATATTGGGCAGTAGTTTACACAAGTGGTTTGCTTACATGTGAGCAATGAATTTACATTGGTAAATTTGTTTACAAAGGATCACTTTAAATGTATGCTTTGGAGCCTATATCATGCTTTTATATGCAACTTTACCAGTATTCTACCAAATAGTCATCAAATATATCAGTGGCTGGGGTTAGAGTTAGCAACGTTGTATGGTCCACAGATACCCACGTTTTGTACAACACAGAATCCGCACACTGTTCCTACTATCCAGTCACCAATACCTTCTTTAGATGTGCAGATTTAGTGCATTCCCTCTTAAATACCACACGGGGGACAAATTCCCAAGTAACAAGCTGGGAGGGCTGGGTTACACAGTAGGCTGGCAAGCAGGTGTTTGTATATGACGTCCCCATCCACACAAAACATAAGCCTCAAGGGTTAAGACTTTAGAGCGCTTAACATTCTGATATGTGGTGCACACACTCCAGCAAGTATCACATTCTGAGGTCTGAATTCGTAAAACTTCATTAAACCAATCTTCCGCACTGTCATCTAATAACTGCAAATGGGCATCCTTTAGACTGAACAGTAAAAGCCTTTTGTGGACATGTGCTTTCTTGTCTTGTACTAATCTTTCTTTCCAAGCAGCATCTGCTAACAGTAAAATGCCACTACCATTTCCTCAAAAGCTTTAGGTAACACTTTCCACATGCGAGCACTGGATGTTGCCATGATCCCTTCACTTGCCGCCAACTGATTGGTCAATCGAGCTGTGCGATATGTTGCACCAAACGTCCCTTGTATTCTCCTGATTGACCAGGTCTATGGCAATACTATGAGCACGTGAACCTTTTGACTTACCTTTTCACTGTCCTCAAACTTGTGTTTTAGTTGCAGGTCTATTTGAAGCCTTTTTCCACCATTTGATGGCTAGAATCCTATCTTCTTCCTTATGCCATCAATCCTTTTCATCTTGTCCTCAGCATAACTACACATCACTGTAGGTGATTCACTGATTCTAAGTAAGGCAGAAAGATGGGTGCTTACATCTTTATCATCAAAACTGTCCCTATTACTTCCTTTATCGACCTCAAGTGCTATAACTTTCTGCACCACATTGCTGTCATGTTGGGATATGCAATAAGCTTTTCATATGTGTGCTGAAGGCTGCATCATCACGTATTGCCAGAAATCACGGGTTTCAAATGTGGTTACTGGTAGCTCTAACAATCAGGCAGCTGCTGTCATTTTTTGCAATTGTTTGGGACTGTAATTGAAGAAATTGGCGAGGCTTATGAATCCATAAACCATCCATAAGGTTGTAGGCTTAGATTTTGTAGCATGAACGCAGATCAACTGCAGCAATAGTTGTTGGACTATTTGAGCAGCATTTGGACTCTCTGTTCATATTTTCACTAACAAATCCTTGATACTGCCGCCATAAAAACCAACAGCAACCAAATTTTCAAACCAATCATTTCGCACAGCACAATGTGGGCAGCTCGCTCAACTCCGGACCCATCCTCCCCTTGATGCCCGATAAAATAATAACCTCTAACAGAACTATTAATTTTTGAGTATGCATGAAGTCATTGGCAATAGTTTAATGGTAACAAGCATATTCGGGCATATCCACCACAGAACAATACTTGCCCAGATTCATGGTGGAGAAAAGGTTACCTGACAATGAGACAGAGACAAATCTTGACCATTGGTGCATATCAGTGACCGAAATGGGCCCAATTCCCACATAGGCAAACCAAATTTCCGTCGGCCTTGCATATTTCAGCATGTTTCAAAACCCTGGGGATAAGTGCAGAACTGAAGGCATCCACAGCCTTGCTATCATATCAATGCAAGCATAGCGGGAGTTAAAGTATGGCAATTGTGTATTACAGTGGTTGGAAAACCTATCGACTGTATGGAAACCCCATACTCTCTGTCCAGCATGGCAAGCACATGAAGATTTCAGTACCTGTCATCATAGTCAACCATGCTGGCTTCAATAGTCGGTATCACTGCCAGGCTGTCCATTGTACAGATTAATATGCCTCGCCCAGAAAAACCTGATTGAATTTGATTTTCCAGGGATACTGTCAGCATATTCTGCCGCGTCCCACATGACACTAACCGCATTGCTAGTCATAATCCTATAACCGGACCTAAGCCAAACCCATGATTCTGCCAATTGTGTACCTGGCAGAAATGCTACAGCCCTTTGAATCAAACATTTAAGCATGCTCAACTTTTTTTCGGACAGCTATAAAGGTCAGTATTAAAACTAAGCCACATAAGCATATGGGTTGGTATCCATGTGCATCTGGTCACAGACCATGCTTTTTCCCAAGGTACCCTCACCCAGTTACTAATCTAACCCTCGCCTTCCCACCACACATTAATAATGCAGATAGAGAATAGTCTTATGTCCCTTACTGAGCAACAAGTCACAAGTGTATAGACAAGCAAAAAGGCGTAAACGTAAAAAAAAATTAAAAAAACGAGACACCCACTATGATCTAGGAATGTCAGATTCCATTTTTGATTTGTAAACTTCAACTGCCATATTTGGTATGGTGGCGAACATTTTGTGCACTTTTGGGTCTCCATCCTTGTGGCACTCAAGCTTGCCTGTAAACTAAAAGGTTTAGACAAACTGACTACAATAAGGTCCAGCATGTTTGCAGCTAGAGCATGATGATGCAAGCAGGTCCCATAGGTGGGATTTATATAGAACTGAGGGTACATATTATTATTATGTCTGATGGAGCAGCACAACTTCCTGTGCTACAACTGTTTCATGGGAGATGAAAAACTAAGCAAGGGTAGTATGGTTGGTCCCTTGAGCTTGTCATGGTCACTGACAATCCTTGTCAGCATCTTGGCGTGTACCAGTGGGAAATGGAGACTCATAATTGACCTCTCGTTGCCACAAGAGTGCGATCGTGAACAATGGCGTGTGGAGTAGCAAAACAGTACTGATATGCTGTGATAATCAATCTGTGTTATCAACATGAACTCAGGGAGATGCATGCAGGGAGACGCAGACAGTGCACTTTTCATGTTCTTTATTAAGGCCATCTAGGGATTGGGGATCCTCTTCAACACCTGGGAAGGGCAAGAATTGTGCTGATGCCCTATCACATAATGAGATATTTTTTCATTTGCAGGTCCCAGTCACGCATGTGTTCAGACATGCCTATACATGTAATTAGTACATGCATATGCAGTGTAATTTTAGCACTACACGTTTGAATTTCTTGAGAAACTAAAAGCTGACCTGCATTGTGTGCTTGTTGTCAAATCTCACAACCTGCAAAGTTATCCTATACATCATATGATTTGCAAGTGGCACATTTGTTAATATTTAAAACTGCCAGTTCATCGTGGTACTCTACTGTCACACTGATCCACATTTTAATCCAATCTGCTGTGAGGGAACGTTTCCCACAGCATCATAGAGGCCACACCTAGTGTACCCCACAATGTACAAGTAGATAGAAGGGTTGAATAACAGAGATGCATGATATAGCATTTAAGACTATGTGTACAGCATAGGAGTATGAACCTATATGTAGGGGTAATCAGGGGTAAGTTAACTGACTGCACACTTTATTTCGGGTTTCAGATTCCATTGAAGACTACTATTGGCATTACGTATGGACCATCAAATGGAGTTCATCTAGCGGTCGTATCAAGGACACATGCATTGTGACTGGTTTCTGAACAATGAAGCTGATACACAGCATTTTTTTCTAATTATAATTATGAATACAATGTTTTATTTATATTTTAATACTATTCTGTACCTGTACAGTATACAAGCACACATTGAACGTAATAAATCCCACATTTTGAATGTGATTTCCATTAATAATGCTGCCAGCTTCCATGCGGACATAGGTCTTCACAATGATAGAGTCAATAGACAGTTCAATCATTCTTGAACCCCTCGCCCAGCTGCATGTGCATGTAAGGTGGGGAAGTACCAAACATAGTCCTGGTGTGCACATCACACATCAGCTTACTCTCCATATCTTCCATAACCTATGTGCCTTCCATAACACACCATCAGCCCTTCAGCATATGGGCAGCACCAATCATTTCCATGGTCGTGTCCATCAAACACTGCTTTGGTGTTTCCAAACGATGTCAGCACAATTAATAACTCTAAATATAGCATTCATTAAATGCAATAAAGTCTGTGGTAGAGAACCAATGTATTCATATTCAGTGATAAAAAAACTTTCTGTTGAGACATACCTAATTACATAACCACATTGCATGACACATAATGCATGCTGTCTGCACATTAGTACGCTCGCAGCACCAAAGCTTTCGTTTACAAGTAATAAAAACATTCTCGAAACTTGGTGGCATGTAGGATTGGAAGGCATTAGTAGTGTAAAAAAGGAAACAAGGGTCTAATTCTAATAATAAGGGAAACTGTAATAGTTTGCACACAAGCAACATAATGTCCTTACAAATGTGCTAATACATGTATAGGACTATTACGTTTTCTCTTATTATTATACTCTTAATGTGTCGTTCCTTTTTACACCACTATTGCCTTCCAACCTTACATGCCACCAACTTTCTCATAGAGAATTTTTTCTTCATGAGATGAGGGATAGATAGAACACAATAACTAGACTATTTTGAAATAGACCATTATGACCATTATAGTGGTATTATTCATCATATATCTGGCTACCCAAATTTGCTATTTGTACTAGCTACTAGCTTACACAAGTACCCATATTCATAGCCTGTTGAGGATAATGACATGGTGTCCAATGGACTGCAACAATATATAGTTGCAGCAGACCCCACATCCACCCCTCCTCCTAATGTCCCCTCTTCCCAGATATGAATCAGGATTGTTGAGGAGGTTCCATGGAGCCAGAGGGTATACTAGAGGGGAGTGGGGGTGTCTACTGGATGCAATGGAAGAGAGAGGGTGTCCCAGCATGGAAGTGTGGCATATATGGAAGAGGGAGGTGCCCTGATGTGGAGGAACGACTGGTGGCCTTGGAGTGGTGTCTACATGTGAAGGTGGAAGTGGGGGAGGTGGGGGTGTCTACTGGTGGGACAGAAGCCCTATGGAGGAGCGAGTCCCACCTGATGGAGCTATCAGGGGTGTTCACTGGTGGAGGTCCAATGGACACCCTTACAGTACAGATATATACGAGATTGCTGAGCTTTTTCAAGATCACCATTATACTCCCATGTTTGTACAGGGCGTAGCCATAGGAAATGTTGCAGTCGTTAATGAAATTTTTTACCTACATTAAATTTAGTTACCAGGTCTGTGTAACAGTGTAACACACCAAAAATTAGACAAGAGTATATTTAATTCACACGAGCATACACACCAGTTGTTAACAAGGCATGCACAGGTTCTTTGTGTGGGAGCTAGGAAGGTGACGGATTTTTACATAATTATTGAATACAGCTACCACAATTTATGTAATGGAATAATACATGTGGTTCTGTGCTAATTAAAATTTCTGTACCTCTATAACTCTGCAGTACACTGAGGTACATATAGTGTATCATTTTTAGTTACTGAATTGTAGGTCTCTTTTTAAAGACACTGTTCCATGTAAAATTGTTTCCTTTAGTTATGTTAATGTAATGCAGTTTCCAATGATATGTCATTCATGAGACACAGCATTACATGTATTATTGATGTATTTAGCACTGAATATGACAAATCGAAAGTTTCGTTAGAAACTTCCATATAGGATTTGACCACGACTATGAATGTCATTAAAAAAAACGCGACCCGTCTGTAACAACACTCCCGACGATCGGATCGTGTAGCTTGTTTTAGCAATCGATCTAGAAGTCAAGAATGAGTAGTTTCGTTTTTGTTTCATGTCGCTGAACCGCGTGGTTATTGAGAACAAGAATGTACTGCCCGTCCTCGTACCCAGTCTCGGAACAAGGGGCGGGTCGTCTTCTTATTCTTCTTCTTCTTCTTCTTCTCCTTCTTCTTGGCAACGCATAACTCAGGACAGGAACATTTCTAAGCGATGAAAATTTCACCAATAGCTTCAGAATCGGCTGGAGGACTCGCTTTTATATAATATATGAAAAAAAATAAAGAAAACAAGTAAATAAAAACATTCTCTACGAGAAAGTTGGTGGGATATAGGATTTGATTATGACATTGGTGGTGTAAAAAGCAAGGAAACAAGGTCTTATCAGAAGGGAAAATGTCATAGTCCTATATTTAGCACACAAACAACACATGCCCTAGAAATGTGCTAAATATAGGACTATGACATTTTCCCTTCTGATATGACCTTGTTTCCTTGCTTTTTACACCACCAATGTCATAATCAAATCCTATATCCCACCAACTTTCTCGTAGAGAATGTTTTTATTTACTTGTTCTATCAACATTTGATGATGTATCATCATGAATTATAATTGCACAAGGTACGAGACATGGCCTGGGCACAAGCATTGTTCTCTAAAAGTGCGCGGTGTTACGACACGGAATTGAACCAGCACAAAATTGTTCTTGTTTGTGTTATCGTTTGATAGCGACAAGGAGGTGAATGATCCGATTCACGCGATCACGGTCGTCCAGTCACGTTTTTGTAATGACAATCTTTATTCGACATCAATCCTACATGTACGCGGGATTATGGAACCTGCGGAAAGGTTCCGCTAAATAATTGTACACCATATGTTCAAATCACAAGTGGAATTCGGATCGAAGGAGCCTCTGAACCTTTTCTCAGTATCTAATACACCGTTGGTAACAAGTCGCCACCGCGCATTGAAACCCCGCAGATCAGCTAGAAGTACATCAAAATATCTACTTGGCCAGTCCTTAAACGGTATCTGTGATCGATTGTGATGTGCTCCAAGGCTTCCTAAACTGTACGGCAATCTCCATAATTGATAATTCATGGTGTCAATAAAGCACAACTCTCTGCATAAAGGTGGTTTGGGTTCGATCCCTCGATTCCTCTTCCATCATGCTAGTGCAGTAACTATTGCACTTTCCATGTATCTGGATGTTGAGGACGTGTGTCTGAATCGTACTGCTGATCTCTTAAGTTCCTGAACATGCATGTCTTATATATCACTGTTTTGGAGCTCTCTGGGTCAGGATGAAAGCCCAGTCCAGCCGTATGGAAGAGCCGTGATGCAGTATGCTAATCTGAAAGAAGAGGTAGATGGACTGAAACCAAAAGTAGATGGGCTCTGTCAGCTGGGAAGGGCTTGTCGATAAGTTGCTGGAATTGGAGGTCACGGTAACACCTGATCATGAAGCAGTGGCGGATCCAGGGGGGGGGTCCAGGGTGTCTGGACCCCCCCCTCGAACCTGAATATGAATATAATTAGCATATGACGTGTCGCACGTGAGATATACATTTCTCCGGAGTGCACTTCGTAAAGTTGCTAAATAGCTTATCTTATTGCTTATTCATTGGTTAGTACTATATTTTAGTTCTGTAAACTGCGAGATACGTAGTAGGCTGGTATTTATACGTAAGATAAATGTATTCCAAAATGCTAACCCACGGTCGTAATATAGAGCGATTCTTTCCGCAGTTATTTTGATTCGTGCTCTATTATTAGTACCCATCAAGGTTGAATGCATCTTGCTGCAAGACCATTGCAAATTTAAATTTTAAATTATAAATTTTAACAAAGAAACTAAGCCGGCGCATGTAACGTACAATGCAAATCTGCGACGAAACACACTAGCCGTATAAATCCGCAAAACCACAATAGCCTGGAAACCAGAACGTAACGGAGTGGCACGCATTTATTGGTTATGATTGCCTCCGTTTCTAATCCCCCTAAATGTACAATCTGTGGAATGTGTGTAAAACAATTTTTCGGTTAATTTTAAGTGGTTCAAATAGCAAAGGAAACCGCATGCATGTAACAACACAGCCATTTAAATCCATAAGACTACAATAGCCTGGAAACCCGGCAGAATGTAACGGAGTGTCACTCATTTATTGGTGTTGATTGCCTTAGTTTCCAATCCCCGGCCCCCTTACATGTACAATACATGTACAATCTGTGGAAAAATTGGAATGCGCACCAAAAAAATTTTCGCGCGCTTCGCGCGCGCCCCTCCCCCTAATCAATTATTCATATCGGACCCCCCCCTCGCCAAAATCCTGCATCCGCCCCTGTGAAGTCACTGTGTTGGCTTGGGTCAGACATTTCATATTAATTTCAGTGGCGTAGTGTGATTGTTGAGCGCCCGGGGACATAATGCACTATTGGCGCCGGGGGGGGGGGAGGTGCTGCCGGCCCGATACGGGGGAGGGGGGGGGGGGGGGGGGGGGGGGGGGGGGGGGGGGGACGACGACGACGACGACGGTACCTAGCGGAAAAGAGGGAAGGGCAGGAGCCTTATATGAACGGGTTTTACCGTTTACAACCCCTGCCCCCCTGTATCTGCCCATGCGTTCGTGAGTTCTCGTTCACGCGATAATTAATCATCTCTAGTCTATTTCGGCGCCCCCTCAACCCTGCGCCCGGGGATATATGTCCCCCCCCCCCTCCCTAGCTACGCCACTGATTAGTTTAGTCCCAATGTGTTCCATGCCCTGGTAGCTCATTGGACCGCTCAGACCACCATGTAAGAGCTATTTTTGACATAATTATCCTTAGAGAACCCTACATTTGTCTGTTCAGGAGGAAGCAGGTGCTGTGCTCAGCATAGGCCACTCCCTAAAAAAACCGTCAAATATTCTTGCACAGGGTCCAGTGGTCAGGTTGGTCCACTGGTCAGGGATGGAAGAAGGGGGATTTATGAAAACGACAGTCCTTGTGAAAATATTAAATAATTGAAGAAACAATTATACAAATTCTTACAATCAGGCCGCATCTTAGCTTCAGAGCTATTGGAGCATGCATATATAGTCCCTGTATTTAAAACGTACAAAACTCATAAAAGTAAACAAATGGCACAGTAACTATGAAGTGCTTAAACTGAACTCTTTCCCCGTGGGAATGGAGTTTGACTGGTCGATTAGTGCTATGGCGTTATGTGGTGGATTTGATATTCAACCTTTATTTTGTTTTGTATACACTGCATGGGAAAGTAATTGTTCTCCTGCAATCTGCATCAGTAAACCATCCTTTCAAGTGCAAAAGAAATAAACATACATACTCCTGAATGCATCATGAAAGCAAACCTTATAATTAAGTTGTGCTGCAGCTCAAGTGCAATCATAAGGGTTAATTTAGTATGCAGATGTGATAAATTGATAATGCCTGTGAGAAGGCAATAAACCTGCCATCATATAAGCTGGGTTCTTTACTTATGTCTAATTTGTTTTCATATGTAAGTGCATAGTAGTTGTACACCAACAGCTCAGCTGTTTATTTGACCAGCACAGTGGTGCACTGATATGTGTGGGTGTACAGTTATGATCCATTACCAGATATGATACATTGTAGCTGGTAAGAACACCACCAGTAGTGAAGGGGGTTTCTTCTCATTCTTAGATGATCCTGGATAAGAAAAATACTTTTACTTGATGTGCATACACCCTTCACGTAAAGAAAGATTATAAGAAGGTAATACAATTAGTGGGAGATCCATGTCATGGGGGAGGGAGATGGTGCAATAATGGGAGGCATGTGCCTCCACCAAGGAGACTTTGGTTTTGAATGTTTCAAAGCATTCCAAAAAGTCACAGATTAGATTTTTACTCATGGCAAATTGATCCTCCTGTACCACTGAGTTACTTCCTACGCACATGTGTGGAATAAAGCTGTTCACAAAGTTCTTTGCAATTTTGTTCGCTTCATTATTGCCTTCGTCCACAACAATGAGTCCTACTAATTCTCTCAGAGTCTGGTGCTGTGGTGTAACCAATGTTGTAGTTAAAAGGCCAATTGGTATAAGCGTACTGCAGATGCGTGGCGATGCACATGTGGTGGTAGCTGAGTACAGAACTGTAGGTGTCCTTCAACACTTATTTGTCAAAATAAATATGAAATTGGTAGGTTTGAAAAAGAGCTAGGAGATTAATATATAATTAACCCATTAGAATAACGAGATCAGTACATACATGTACAGCCTGCTGCAGTTATGCAAATACACATAATTTTATAGCTAGGGTACAGCTCTAAATGTAATCACCCAGCGTCAAATGGTTGTGAAACAATCTCCTTAGCTGCGAACTTCTAGTAGGGAGCCGTTCATTTATATTACATATGGATCCCCCTCTCCCACGCTTTAATTTTGAACAGCCGGGGTTGCCCTGCTCCCGATAATTAATATTCGTAGTCGTTTTAATCTTGAATCGTTTTATTAGTGCTCCGAGCGTAAGCCACACCTTGTTTCTTGTCTCAATTGCCCCCCTAGCTCCCCCAACCGGAAATAAATGAGTGGACGCCTATGATATAATGTCGCATTCATTTGCAGCTGCACTACAAGCTTAGTGGCCGTGGCGTCGAAAGGTGATTCGCTATGAGTCACATCTCAGCTTGAAGCGTGGGCGTATACTAATTATGATAGTGCTGTATACAGACTTGGTAGTCAGCGAACGTTCGTTGAGCTACGACCTAGTAGCTCGATCGTGCCTAGTACGTTTATCTTTCATGCATGACATGCGCAGTAATGAGGACCTTTAACTACGAGAGATTTGTTTTATTTTGTGCCGTTTTAGACTATAATTTCCTCCCTGCAGATGAATTCGGTAATTTATATATTAGCGGTCTTCACTCACAGCGCTTTCCTTTCATATCAAGGTATGGTGTGTCCACTAGGCGTGATTATTAAATTGTTTGCTTACTGCATTATGAAATTGTGTCTTGCAGTAAATTATTTACATTGAGGGGATATGGCGAGAGTTAAAATGTGTTACGATCCTATATACCCAAATTCCCATCAACATTGAAAAGGTGCATTTTGGTAAGAGCTACATACTTCTGCCCTCATCTTTTCATTAACACCACTTGTCCCTTCTCTGGACCAGTACTTTTGCTTTGTTATAATCCTCCCTTGAGAGGGCCATTTAGTCCTTGGCATATGTAGATATCCGCAATTCAATTCGGGCCATTCATGCACAATACATTATCCTGATTCATTTAATGCTAATTATGGGTTGTTGCGGCCACAGACAGAACCAGCTGGCCCTATGCATGTAACCTTTTCTGGTGTGTGAGCTAGTACTGAAGCATTATTCAGCAGCGAGCTTTATTCAACATTTTAATTCATGATCCTAAAAATGAGTGTATCCTTCCCCCTATAGGCCTGCAAACATTATAGCAGATATGTTAAGCAACAAACTGATAAATGATCGGGTAATTTGGAGATGAGTTTTAAGACCATTAATGAGAAACTTGATCCCAAACTGGTGACTTACTTTGGGGTAGGTGTGTAATGTTTAATGGCATGGCCTTTGTGGCTTCTTATATCAAAAATGTCCTGCAGCATTGAAATATAAGTTCCTTATTTAATCAACAGAAAGAAGTAAGCTGCCACAATATGTATAGGTTAAAATGCATTTTTGAATGGGTGTGCAATCAATTGGGTCAAAAGAACCAATGTTGTAATGTTTGGCACCTTTTATTGTTGGTGCCAAATGCCATGGTTAGAAGATTCCACATGACTTTCATTAGCCCAGGGCTATTATTGGATGGTAGGATTATGTGTTACTTGGGATCCAGCAGTAAAGGTAAGGCTTTTGAGCAGTCCTATTGCTTCCATCGGCCTTTATTCCCTTCTCACAACTGTAGCCAACTATGAGACAAATTCAAAGTGAGAAGGAATCAAAACACAACCCACTCACATGTAATCAGACAATGTGGAGCATACATGTCTGTATTACATATACATCCATGCACATTGGATGAGGTAGTTGGATATAAAAGGAACAACACCCGTGCATGTTGCAAAATAGCTGGGAACTGTATAGGCATTGTTGGCATCTTTGCTGTACATGAAGGACCACGTAGCTCAATCTCACCACATCAATAACATCCTGTATGTATTGGTGAATAAGCAAATATTGACATGTTATAAATTGGACCATGCAGGCCCAGTGAATTCATTCCATCACTCACTGTTATACTGGAACCTATGCTAGTTGATCCATATTATGGATGTCATTGAGACCTGCATTTATGAGCATGTATATTTTATCATGCACATCCTGAATACCACTAACTTGTGTTATGCCTAGTGTAGCTTGTTTCTGTATTGTTCCTTTGTAAGACAAAAATGTATACTAATTTCCAAGCTATTAAAAAGAGATGTTAGGAGGTGCCTGCACTGGCTGTATTTTAACTGTGTTTGGTGCCATGTACTAGTAACTTAATGTTATAAGATGGATGTAATTCTTGCAGGTTTTCAAGCAAGAAATTAGCCTGTCCTGGCCATTCACTGTATGTTACACAATATGGACATCTATAGTTATATATGTAAGGGGGAAAAAAAACCATATTTAGAATTAACTTTTCACCATACATGGTATTTCAATATTCCCCCCCCCCCCCCCCCCCCCCCCCCCTTCCTCTTTTCTGGATCCGCTGCTGAGATCTCTCTTACATCATACATGATCGATATATCCATCCACCCACATGATCCACTAATATGAGTCAAGGTAGTGACAACTCCGAGAATTGGAGCCAATTTGAATATTTTATATTGTTTAAAACATGCAAGTCTATATCTAAAATTATGTAAATGGAAAATCCAAATGCATATAAAAAGGTCATAGTGATAAAGAAAGCTATATCTATATGAGAAACATACTGGTTCATCTTATTAATGCTGAGATCTCCATCTTCAGCCAGGTTAAAGAGACAGGGAAGTTCCTTCTAATGTTGATTCTGCATACATGGCAGCATTGCATAAGTACTCGGCTTTGGTATAATGTAATCAATGAACTAATATTGTATCTAAAGTTGTCTTCTCTTTATGTATTCAAAGGTACTGAGAGCCACTGCTCAGCCTCATATTTCATTCAGCATAAATGCTGGCTGAATCTTATGAATGGGGCAAATTGAATGGGATTGCTTAATATTCAATCAGAGCCATTATATATTTTGGATTGCTCCCACCTTCCTAATGCTAGTTGTATTTATCACTGAATGGCAACATTTCTCTCCTCTCTGATCCCAGGTACATGCCAACAGTTCACCCTCAGTTACCCACCTAAGAGTACCTACTCATGTCCTGGAAGCAACATTACATATATCTGTGTGCTTTGCTCAAGCCTTGCTGGTGTGACCACAGTGTGGAGGGGACCAGCCTTTAACTGTCCCTCTACTGGAAGCCAAGTAGCTAACCAACTGGCACTTTACCAGAAGTCCGATGGAGTAGTTAACCCAAATGCTAGTGGATCATGCAGCAATCTCTCTGCTGTGACAACAAATGTCTCCACTGATGGATATTGTTACACATCTGTCCTCACCATTCCTTCTGTTCAGGATCTGAATGGGACCACAGTTATGTGTGTAGATGGTGTTACTGGAGCTGTTGTAGGAAATGATACTGTGATTGTGAAGATAACAGGTGAGTTGGGTCACACAGTTATATGAGAGCATATGTACATTATGCCCATATGACATATGGCAGTATACAAATGTTTTCATTGGGCTACATGTACATGCAGGTCTATCGTGGTCTAAGCGTGGCACTATACGCTCAAATAATGTATAGAATAAATTCTGTACATGATGTGGTGGCCAATCACATTGATACTAGTATTCACCACCCTCCCACAGCATATCCTGGTCCTGTTGGGAACATGAGAGTAAGCAGTGCATCTGTGGACCAACTAACAGTGACCTGGTCCCCTTCCACTACTGGTGGTGTTCCTACCAGCTACAATGTCAGTATCAATGACAGCAGTAGTCCTGTGGTCATACCTGATAATGGATCATCACTGAACACTCACACCTTCAGTGGACTGATCAGTGACACACTCTACACTATATCAGTAGTGGCCATTAACTGTGCTGGGACCAGCAATGTGGTGACACAGACCAAAGGTATATTTACATATATGTCCTGCAACTTCCCTGTTTATTGCATTGAAGATCATTTTTTTAACGGCTATTAATTCTTCTATATTGTTAGCCTACACTTACTAAAGATTTATTTAACATTGCTATTGTAAGTAGATTCATTTAACGTTTTCTACTGTATATTGCACATCATCTCATGTGCATTTTTCTGTATTGTCGACACCTTGTTGAATTTAATGGTATTCTTCTTCAAAAAGTTCCTTCTCTATGGTCCACGTTGGTGCTTAACCCTAACAATACACTTCACCATATTGAGATTTCATGGATACTTTTGGTACGAATAAGCATTGGTAGTCATTAATATTAATCCAGTTAGTTTATATCACTCTCCAGGGAGCTAGTGTGATCATGTATAAAGTGAGGGTTGATGGTGATGGTATCTCCATTGGTGAAGGCACTACTAACTGTACTACTCCAACATGCTTCTATATCCATCCCATACAAGCACCTACAATTGCTACCAGTTACACCATCTGTGTAGCACTCATCTACGAGGACAGAGGTGTCTGTTCTGAGAGCTGTGTTACCACAAGTGGTAAGTGGATATTTTTTATGGCATCAAACCTTACTTCTATTTAGCTGCTGTTTGTATTTCAACGTGAGATGATTTGCATGTACATGTACAGTGTGATTGAAAAGTCGTGCTAAATCTTTGAATTGGTATAACTCCAGAACTGAACAATGAAAAATTTTGCTGTTTAAACCAAAAAATATATCAATGATCAGCTCAAAGTTATGGATGAGTAGTTAAAAATTATTGCTCAGTTTATTAACACCTTGACAAGCTTTGATCAAAATTCAACACCACCCAGCTGGGTGGCGTTAAATATTGATCAAAAAAACTGAGCAATAATTAAATAACTTTAAGCTGGTCATTGGTATATTTTTTGAAATTTTCATTGTTCAGTTTCACCCTGTATGCCCTTACATGATTACTATCCATATCCTCACAACATGGTTTGTAAGTAAAGACACAACGCCACATCATGTACCTATTTTAGCAAGCAGTGTCAATGTATGCACCACACCATGTGGATGTGTCCTGTGTCATAGAATTCCGATGAGAATTTCATACTTGACCTCAACCAATATATCGTACATTATCTATCTATAATGTCTGATGAGCACACAGGATTTGTACCTGTACATGATGATACATGTATAATTTGCACGTGATTTATATATATCTGTTCCATGGCACTTGTGTCATCTAATTCCTTCCCTTTTTTTGCATTTATGTTACATAAGGAAGGATGCTAACTTTGATATGTCTGCAGTTTTGGCTGATATCGCAAAAATTAATATCCAGAAAAAAAAAGTATTCATCCCAAACAATTGCCCTGAAATAATTTGCTGGAATAAAATTTTTTGTTTCAATAACATAAAAACATTATACCAGCAAAATGCTCAAGAAACCAAATCTGTGAAGAAGTCTACCTGCAATAATTGTAACCTTAATGTAATGTATTTATGAGACAATTGTTCCATATTAGCAAGCAACGAAGTCATGAATCCAGCAAAACGAATCTCGATGGCAACAATTGGCTGTTCATTCAACCAGTCCTTCTACTGTATGGTGTGCTGCAGTACTGATCCCTCTGTTCCTCCTAACTCAAGTGTACACAACATCTCCTCTACCAGAGGCACAGAGGTGACTGTGGACCTTGATGGCCTCACCAGTGGTCAGACTTACTACTGCAAGGCAGCAGCTACCAACACTAACTCTGCTAGCTGTGGTGGTCCTGTGGTTGGAGGTGTGAAGATGTACTTCAACATTTTTGCTGGTATGGTATAGTGTTCTATAATGTGGTATACCAGCTTCTGTGTGTGTGTGTGTGTGTGTGTGTGTGTGTGTGTGTGTGTGTGCATGAATGTGTGCGTGCGTGTGTGTGCATGCATGTACGTGTGTGTGGGCTTATATGTGTTTTCTAACTATGTATGTTAGTCAAATACACCTCACCAGGTGGAGATAATCTGATCAGTGGGAGTGGCTCTTTCACCTATAAAATTATCATCATCATTATAACACTCATTGCTACTACATGTACCATAATCTGTCTCCTCATCATCAGTGTGGTCTATTACAGAAGTAAAGGCAAGCTAAATTATTCAAAATAACTTTCTGTAATCTCATGTGCTCACACCAATGTGATTGATCACATGCATGCACAACTGTCTATAATGCACAGCTGGAGCTCATTCTGTGGAAGATGAAAGGTGAATCAAAGCATCTCGTACATGCTAATGTGCCTTTCCTATATCAAATGTGTATTGATGCTCATTAGAGAATAGATATACATAGCAATGCCAGCATTTACATTTGACCTCTTCTTTACTAGAGTGGAAAAACCTGATGCATGTATGAGTACAGGATCAGTATTAGACATAGTTCCAAGTGCAGGAGGAAAAGCTGAAGATTGCTATCCAGGAGTGTGTGGTCTACATGTACCTGCTATCAGCTCTGCTTGTGTGAACAGAAATGGATGTGACCCTGAGTGTATTGGAGGAGGTTATGAGGACATAGACCTGGTGAGGAGAGGTGCAGGCATCTCTGTTAGTAGGTTGGAAGGTCCCATAGAAGTCATACCTTGCACAAATGAATTGTCACACGTGTACTCCATCCTTGACAGAACTATATGTAAGAAGGTTAGTTTAATACCATATTTCAGTGTTTAGTTTCATTTCTTGGAATGATGCCTTTGAATGAGAATGTATCATATTCATTGCAGCACCTTTAACCTTGCTACATATGTAATAATTAGTGCACCGGCAGTGTTTGTTGTCTTGCCTTTTCAGGGAAGGAACATGTACATGTACATACAATAATGAATTTAGGGCTCACATACATTGTAAATAGCATTTTGTATGGTAATAATGTGTCTATTAAATACTGGCTGCTCTCTAACAGATGTGCTATCAGTATCATGAATCTATATTTCCAGACAAACACGCTCCTCTTACCATCAACACTGTTAACAAAAGAGAGCAACCAAGTGTCATCTACTGCTATGTATGCCCTCCTAGGACCTGAAGCTTACCCAGTATGTGGATGTTAATCAGTCTAAGGTGTTGTAACTACTAACATCCATAAAATTACGATGTCGTATGATCTTAATTATCATTGCCACGATAATTCTGGCAATATCCTAGGGTCATGCGAAAAAAAACCTCCATGGATCATGTTGATTCACCATAATCTCATCTTAATGGCAAGATAGGGGTGGAAAATTGGCCATAATATAATTAAATCTAAATTGTATCCAAAGTCTTGGCATTGGGGTTTGCGATGTACATTAGAGGATGCCTTATTTAGGTATTTCATGTTTCGAATTAAGGATCTAATCAACTACCCTAATAAAAAACTAGGCAGGGCAGAAACAACATATGACATGAACATTGCAAGCCTACTTGCTTAATTTAGAAATAACAGTTGTTGCCCAAATTGTGATTATTTCTTTATACATTATTGCATTCTAAATAATGACTTCCACATTTAGAATACTGTGATTTCAATTTAAATTTTTTTTTTCTATTTAAAAGCTGTTACATTTTCCAACAACAACAAGCAGACAACTTATTTGGTGGTTTGTGCTGCCGAAATAGCTGCATAAATGTATATATTAGAGCCAGTGCATTAGTGTATTCCTATTAGAAGCATTGGGATATATATCTGTGTTAGCCACAGTATTTACCAAACTGTGTGTGAAATTGCTTCAATTTTTCCATGATGAGAGAATTGCCCATTGCCTTCTGAGTTGAGTGTGTGTATGCAAATGTAATTTGATCAGTTGTGTGTGTGTGTGTGTGTGTGTGTGTGTGTGTGTGTGTGTGTATGCAGATGTAATCTGATCAGTAGTGTGTATGCTATGTGATGCACATGAAATGACTAGCCTGTTGCAAAAAAACTTGTTATTTGATGTAATGCTTTCTTTGGACTAGGATACAATTATTAACTGGTGGCACATATTTAATATAATTTCAATATAGATCTTTTTAGTCAATGCTGTAAACAGCACTGAAACAAGGGTATTTGATGACAGGAATCATGCATACATGTACTACTCACAAAAAATGTCTTTTATTGATTTTTTTGCTTGCACTGAGGAGCCATTTCTGCTGCTATGTAGCCTTAATTAATGAATGCACACACAACACGCTTGTCATTCACACACCAGCCAATGAACAATAATGATGATTACAGCATCATACTGAAAGGAAAGACCAATGAAGGTACAATCTCTGAATGTGGGTCTGTGTCAAGAGAAGTACAAGATCTGTTGGTTCAAGCAGATGCACTACCAACAACTGAACTATGAAGTTATGTGCCACATATACATTACAATGGGATTGTTAAACTGGCACAATAGTTTTAAACATACATGTGCACAAGCAACAGTGATACATACATGTAATTATACATGGGACAGTGTCCAGCATAATCACATTTATTATTGCATGCTATAATCATTTGGTTGGACAGTGAAATGATTGATGTGTGGATAGTGTACCTTGGTAAGAAAGGTGAGGGTGTGAGGTGGAGGAAAGGTGAGGGTGGGAGGTGGAGGGAAAGGTGAGGGTGTGAGGCGGAGGGAAGGGTGAGGGTGTGAGGTGGAGGGGGGGTGAGGGTTTGAGGTGAAGGGAAAGGTGAGGTCGTGAGGTGGAAGGAAGGGTGACGATATGAGGTAAAATTTCAGTGTATAGATAACCCCTGAGAACTGCATGGGTTTGATGATGTGGCAGCCAGGTTTTATTTTTTAACTCAGCATACCATTTAAGATGGCGGTCACTCGTAAAACTTGATGTGGTCCCTAGAGCTTGTCTATACACTGAAATTTTATTTCAGCAATCCGGAAACCATCTCAATTTAGAAATCTGCGAAATGATGATAATGTTTATTTAACCCTTTCATCAGCTACTAAAGTTATTAATATATTTAGATTCTGCGTATATTGAGCTTCAATGTGACACCAAAGAAGTCACTACCAGATAAACAATGGAAAAGTTATGAGCCTGCCAAGTTGCAAATTTTCTGAATAAATTAATTATTCAATATTTTGTAAACCATGAAAGTTATTAATGCAATAACTGGTTCAAGTAATATTCATCCTTAGATAAACAAATATGCATCAAGACCTGAAGGTGTGAAGCACACACTTACCCCACTTATAATGGATGACCCTTAATGGATGTTGACTACATCACATGAGGCACTTTTCTGAGTATCCATGGCAATTCATGTACAACCTTCCCATTCGTGCTATTGAATGCCCACCCTCAGGTCTACAAGGCTAGATCAACAATCCCAACCTCGTCTTTGCTCTAGGGAGTGCTAAAGTACTGGCTCGGCTAGCAACCTTCCTGCTGGACTGGACAGCAAGCCATAGAGCCTTCATCTGTGAAAATGGTGGGTGCCCGGGTACATCAGGACAAAGTGAAAGAGCTTAATCCACTGCCGCTTGTGCTTTGCTGTATGGAATGTAATAATAAAGACCCAGCTGGTACTAAGTACCTGGGCAAGAATGGGTTCAATCTCTCTTACTGCTGGTCACTTGTGATGCCTGGGTGTTATCTGTACACTGGGCAAAAATGGGTTAATTCTCTTTAACTGCTGGTCACTTGTGATGCCTGGGTGTTGCCATATGCTGGGCACAAATGGGTTAAATATCTTTAACTGCTGGTCACTTAATTGCAATGTCTGGGTGTTGCCAGTACGCTGGGCAAGAATGGGTTAAATCTCTTTATGACAGCGTGGTTGAAAGATCAGTTTATTCTAAAGATCAGCATCCTTTCAGCTACCTTATGCAAAGGCCCTCTGTTGCAGTCGAGCAAGATAATGCTGCTTCAGTTCTAGGCACCATGGGATGCCTGACTGTGACTATGAGTAAATATATTGGCCATGTATGTTGTAGTGTGTAAGCTACACTGTAGATAGTTGTAATAATAATTGCAAGACAGTATTATTATTTAATACAAAAAAAAGCAAAAACATCCTCATTGAGAAAGTTGGTGGTATATAGGATTTTAAGGCAACGGTGGTGTAAAAAGGAAGGGAACAAGGGATCAACGATGATATGAATAGCACAAGTACAGTTTATGATAGGACTTTAAAATTTTTCATATCATCATTGATCCCTTCTTTTTGCCTTCAAATTCTATTACCCCCTACTTTCTCAGAGAGAATGTTTTTTATATCATGTAGTAATAGCATCCAGCTGCAGTGCTCTTCATTTGTCATGTATTTAGCACATTAGTTTATGTTGGACGTTTTAATTTTTTGTATCATAGTTGATCTTTTTGTACCACCATTATATTGCTCATATACCACCAACTTTCTCAGTTTAGTATTAGCATCCACAGAACACTACAATTGTCATTTTGACATACATGGTACTGTTCTTGAAAGTGAACTTAAAAATAATAAAACATAGCACCTTCAGTGGCCAATAATAAAACCAGTTTTTTAAAAATTTAATAGCAACAATCACTTTCAACATAATATTATGAAACTCAAAGTCAGCACCTGGTCATAATGAAAATGGCTGTATCACAATCATAGCCTGAAGAGAAGAAGAATGTTATTTGCTCAACAGGTATATTACACTACATGAAAATGCAATGCCCAAAGCTTTTTAATTTGTGCAACATTGCTACCAACAATTTCCTAGCAATGAATGTCCATCAGTGACTTTCAGGGACCTACATTTGCGTAAAAGATCTCTAGTGCCTTCACCAGTACTGCCTTAAATGGTCTTAAACATGACATGGTTAGTGGAGTACCTAAACATGTCATGAGGATCTAGAGATGATCAACAGAGTATTTAAACATATTCCATGACTTTTATTGATTAAAAAATTAATGTGCAGCCCAGAAGATAGGTATACCCAAATTACTAAAACAGAAGAGGAATTTTCACTGCATATCTGCCATTCCTTCACTTGACGCTGAACAATGATGCAGCGGGCCAGCAGAAAATGCGTCACTATTGTTGTCACCACTCTTTGGCTAGAATAGGCGCATACAAGTGTATGCACGTGTTAGTGGATGCAACATCATACCATAAGCAGTAGTACACCAGTACTGACCATGATGCCTATTTCTCCCTTTCCCAGGCCCTCGAAACCACTCAGCGACATCACATTCATTTCTGCTCACATGCCCCTGGAGAGCAATCCTCCTTCTTTTCTTTTGGTACCCAACTCTGATGTATCAGGTCTTGCCACTTTAATGTTCCTACCAAAGAGGTTATCATGGCAATAGTAAATACATAGAAGTGATATATATGCACAATGACGGCAGAAGCATGAACATAGCCATATAAATAATATTTGATTCACCTTCCATCTTCCACAGAACTGTCTACAGTTGTGACTGCATGTACACACAATACAGAAAATTCCAGTTGGAAATTCAGCTTGAGGTTGATTGGCTTGCCTTTGTTTCTGCAGCGGACAATGCTGGTGATAATGGATATGATGACAGCAGTGAGGAAAATAAAGACGTAACGATGAGGATGATGATTCTATTGGTAATAAAGCCACTTCCATTGAGCGAACTACGCTTAGAATTCCCTCCTGTTGTGGTATATGTGGGTGGTTAAGCACACATAAGTAATAAAGACAATACACGTAAAGTACACACAACAGACTACATGTAATATATGTGAATAAATAAAACACATTCACTACAAAGTTATGTTTAGGAACTACATGTATCACCCTCCTGGATGATATATCTACCCCTTAAGAGGAGGGACCAAGCATTGGCCCGCACTAGTGTTAAGTTCAGGCGGCCATACAAGTTGGAGACCACCTTGGACTTGGGGGTGTTGGTCCTTGTGGCAAGGTGTGAAGCAAGTCTTGAGAAAGCTTGGACAGCTTCCATGACTCCACCACAAGGGGAATGCATGTCCATCCCAGCTCAGAACACTTAGCATCATTGGCAGAGTGCTATTTTAGCTCTGCACCAACTGCCGCTGACCCTGCTGTGAGACCCGCTTCAGATAGAAGGGATGGGTTTAAGTCACAGAAACGTCAAAGGCAGCAGGCTTGCCACAGAGCCAATTCAAAGCTAAGATGTCAGCAGGACGCGTGTGCAGGAGCTCACGTCCAAGTCCACTGCCAGCTTCTGCCTTGGCACTGATGCAGGCATGATGGCAGGTTTGCAGCACTACATCCCTGAGCTTATTGTGCCTGGATACAGCATCACCACCTCGCTTACATGTCAAGGCATGGTGTCCTAGGGGATCCAAAGGGTGTTCTGGGCACAAAGCACAGGGAAGTGAGCCAGGTGAGGTGTCTAGCCCTAGCCACCACTTGATGGCCATTTGGTGTTCATTGGGGTCTAGGCTTAAACCCAGGCCTGGAGATAGGACAGCAGAGAGCCATGCAGAGGCATGGGGCGAAGACACTGACAGGAGACGAGCCTTGTCAGCAGTAGAGCTCTCTGTAAGAAGAGAGTTAAATTGAGTAGACTCTAATGTGGCTGACAAAGTGTGCTGTCGACAAGGAGTAGTGGCCAGACTGTCGATGTCAACTGCACTCTCAGGGGGTACAGACATGTTGTACAAATTGACTGCCTCAATCAGGAAATTATCTGAAGGTGAGGCGAGGCCTGCAGTACTGATGGATGCAATAAATGCTGAATAGTGGTGTGCTAGTGAGCGGAGCCCCAAGCTACTTCTGCTTAAACTCAACTGGGCCTGCTTCTAAGTACCAAAATATAGAAAACTATACGCAACCATACCTGCTAAGAAGTTGAAGTACATTTGTACACCTCCAACCACAGGACCACCAAGATAGTAGAGTTAGTGTTGGTAGCTGCTGCCTTGCAGTAGTACATCTGACCACTGATGAGGCCATCAAGGTCAACAGTCTCACCTCTGTGCCTCTGGAAGAGGAGACGTTGCATACACTTGAGTCAGCAGGAACAGAGGGATCAGTACTGCAGCACACCATACAGTAGAAGGACTGGTTGTTCATAAATGAACAGTCAATGGTTGTAGTGGAAGCATTGCATTTTGATGGATGCAGGACAGTGTTGCTTGCTATTGTAAGAAAAATGTTACGTACAATGGCTTACACAAATGCAAAAAGTGCCCTGTTTGAAAATGGCAGTGGCTGGAATTGAAATCCAAACCAATCTAACAGCACTACCCATCCATACAAAGGCTGATGCTATTTAAGTCCAAGTTGTATGTCTGATTGCAGCCACCTCATCTTCGGGAATTTTTAACCTAAGACTATACTGATTTAGCACCATTTAGAACTTCATACAAGCTCAAATAGCATTGAAGGAATGTTAGTTTATCAAGGCTATTATCCCAGGAGACACTGTGCAAAAAATAGGATATACGCTATTGTATATTTTGCGTATATTTCGAGTATACGCACGAATATACGCGTGCGTATACGCGAAATATCCCACTGGTATATTTTGCGTATAGAACCAATTTCGCACTGCGTATATTTCGAGTATCCTCAAATGTATCACGTGCGCTATGGAGGATTCTCTAATTAATGTCTCCGGATACTACACTGTACCTACGTTGACCGTATACTGTATTGGGTACGCCACCCGATTATGTTCGTTGTATACTGGCTTGATTAGTATTAAAATTATTATCAATATTAAATAAAGCAATACAATCAATAGACAACGTTCAAGCTCTCCAGCCATCCAGGAAGGAGATACTCCAGTAGTGGCCCTCCAACCCGCCGTTGCCACGAGTTGCTCAGAAATCAATTGCAACCTCTTCTAACGAAACGCGCGGCAGTAGTTGAGCGTAGGCTTCAAACTGCTTCCCTGTACTGTCACCATAGTCCATATAGCTACAGCAAAATAGAGCATCCATACAATACAAATGCAAACAGAGGCCTACACTGACGGCGGGATTGCTTGACAAGCTCAGCTGAATCTGAAGTTTCCTTGTCTAGCTGCAGGGAATATACAGGGTTAAAACAAACGAAGCCATTACCTTATACTCCAAAGCAATCCGCTACTTCTCTATCTCCGCTCTTCGTATAATTTGTCAATTCTGACAACAGACACTGATAAACAGCAAGTGTGAATGAAAACGCAATCTCTTACCCGCTCTGCCTTTGCTAGTTTTTATGACGTCTCTAAATTTGATCGAGAAAAAAAAGGTGATGATGATCACTGCTTACGCTTCGAGACTTCCAGCTGGATTCTTCTCAGTAGGAAAAAAAAAAGCCGATATAACGTTAGTCTCGTACCCAGACCCACCATGACGTAAGCGTTTATCGCTTACAGTATAAACACTACGACAGGTGGGTCTGGGAATATCGTCAAACATTTTTGTTCCAGCGTCCCTGATTTTTGAGGACGGAAGTTTACATCTAAATTTAGATATACGTAATGCGCAATGCCGGTCCGTGATTACACAAATCAATTTGCAACGCCTCAGCTTAATTACGATGAACCGCTGCAAAGTATGCTCAACCCCTGTTCTACAACGAAAGAAAAGAAAGAAGCTTGGATCGTTGTCGACGAATTGCTGCATCAAAAAATTGGTGGATTTAGCTACGCAGTCGGGTTGGGACCATGAAGATGCGCGACAAATGTTTGCGGAAGGCTATGTGTGTTTGACGTGCTATCGTACTGTTGAAAAGTGCTCATCTTTGGAGAGTGTACTCCTTGCGAAGCTTTCAGGACGAGCCAATGATCCCAGCGCGCTTGGAGGGAAGGGAGAGAGAGAGAGGGGAGGGAAAGAGAGGGGGAGGGAAAGAGAGAGGGAGGGGAGGGAGAGGGAGAGGGGGGGAGGGAGAGAAAGAGGGAGGGGAGGGAGAGGGAGAGGAGGGAAAGAAAGGGGGAGGGAGAGAGAGACGGTGGGAGGGAGAGAGAGAGGGGAGGGAGAGAGAGGAAGGGGAGGGAAAGAGAGGGAGGGAGGGAGAGAGAGAGGGAGGGGAGGGAGAGAGAGGGAGGGGAGGGAGAGAGGGAGGGGAGGGAGAGAGGGAGGGAAGGGAGAGGGAGGGAGGGAGGGAGGGAAAGAGAGGGGAGGGAGAGAGAGGGAGGGGGAGGGAGAGAGAGGGAGGGGAGGGAGGGAGAGGGAGGGGAGGGAGAGAGAGAGGGAGGGGAGGGAGAGAGAGGAAAGCGAGTGTGTGTGAGAGAGATAAGGGGTTGGTGTTCGATTTTGTACCTTCAGCACTCGCGCATCCATCTCTCTGTCGAACACATAGAGGCATCCATCATTTGCACTGTGTGTGAGTGCGTGTGTGTGTGTGGATTTGTACAAGTACATAAAGTGAGGTGATGGGGGGAGGCAAAGCAAGACCTGCCTTGCATCACGAACAACCTCTCCTCCTCTCTCCTCCTCCCCTCTCCTCCCTCTCCTACTCCTCCCTCTCCACCCTCTCCACCTCTCTCTTCTCTCTCTCTCTCCTCCTTTCTCTTCTCCCTCTCCACCCTTTCCTCCTCCTTTGACTAGTTTACACATACACCAGCTGACCCCATGCCAGAGACACTCACGATGCAAGTATCTCCTTGTTATCAGCAGAGAACGTAGCGCTAAAGGCACAGAAGTTATCATCATCCGGACAGAGGTCTAACGAGTAGTGCCTGCTCCTGTCACCATCAACATTGCAAAGATGAACTGAAACAGAGCAGATGATGGGGGAGGGAGGGAGGGAGGGTGGAGTGAGGGAGGGAGGGAGGGGGAGGGAGGGAGGAGGGAGGGAGGGAGGGAGGAAGGGAGAAGGGAACGAGAACACCCCACACTCAGTCAATATAAAGCCAAATTGTCCCACCTCCCCCTGCCATACCAAATGGAGACCAAGTGGTGTAAATGAACCAGTTTTCATCAGGGCTATCAGAAGGGAACAGCTGACATGATGCAGTGGGCGTGGCTGACAAGACTCCTCCCCCTCACCTCAAGGCGGTGTCCAGGATAGACCAGCTCACGTCGCGGGCCCCCACAGTGCGAAGACGCTTGAACCTCCCCCCAGACGTGTCGTATAGATAGATGTTGTGGTCTGGAGGGATTTGGGACAAGAGAGGAGAGGAGGGGTTATATTGGGAGTGGGGGGAAGGGGTTACATTGGGAGGGGGGGGGGGGGGGAGAAAAGGAGGGAAGAGGTTATATTGGGAGGGAGGAGGGAGGAGGGGGAGGAGTTATATTGGAGGGGGGAGAGGAGGGGTTATATTGAGAGAGGGGGAGAGGAGTGGAGGGGTTATATTGGGAGGGGGAGAGGAGGGGAGGGTTATATAGGGAGGGGGAGGGAGGGATTATATTGGGAGAGGGGGGATGGGATCATGACCTGAAGGACGCACCCACCTTGACACGCTGCGATGAAGAGGTTCCCGTTGCGAGCATACGTCCCACAGAACACCCTCGAGGGAAGGGTGTCCGCCAGACAGGGGTGATGAGGAAGCATGCTGTTGTGTAGGGTAGATGATGGAGGTGAGATGGAGGAATGGAAGAGTTATGTGCAGTTGGCAAAAACAGGATTCGATGATATGTGAGAAAAGATGGTGGACTTCAGCATGGTGTGTGTGTGTGTATGCGTGTGTGTGTGTGGGGGGGGGGGGGGCAGTGCACAGTCACACCAAATGTTATGGTGCCACAGAGTACATACATGGGTTGGGCGGGGTGAAACACAAAAAGGCCACAAACCTTTCTGTAATTGCAGTTCTTAGACCAGCAGTGGGAGCTTCATTTAGAAGTTGACGCTATGGGGGAAACAAACTGCATGAGGTTTCCCTCCCCTTCCTCTCTCTCCCTCCCCTCTCTCTCTCTCCCTCCCACCGTCTCTCTCTCCCTCCCCCTTTCTTTCCCTCCTCTCCCTCTCCCTCCCCTCCCTCTTTCTCTCCCTCCCCCCTCTCCCTCTCCCTCCCCTCCCTCTCTCTTTCCCTCCCCCTCTCTTTCCCTCCCCCTCTCTCTCTCTCCCTTCCCTCCAAACGCGCTGGGATCATTGGCTCGTCCTGAAAGCTTCGCAAGGAGTACACTCTCCAAAGATGAGCACTTTTCAACAGTACGATAGCACGTCAAACACACATAGCCTTCCGCAAACATTTGTCGCGCATCTTCATGGTCCCAACCCGACTGCGTAGCTAAATCCACCAATTTTTTGATGCAGCAATTCGTCGACAACGATCCAAGCTTCTTTCTTTTCTTTCGTTGTAGAACAGGGGTTGAGCATACTTTGCAGCGGTTCATCGTAATTAAGCTGAGGCGTTGCAAATTGATTTGTGTAATCACGGACCGGCATTGCGCATTACGTATATCTAAATTTAGATGTAAACTTCCGTCCTCAAAAATCAGGGACGCTGGAACAAAAATGTTTGACGATATTCCCAGACCCACCTGTCGTAGTGTTTATACTGTAAGCGATAAACGCTTACGTCATGGTGGGTCTGGGTACGAGACTAATATAACGTTACTGTACCTGTACAGAAAGTGATGTCCTTTTCCCTCGAGTTGGTCTTACAGCATCGCTTTGAGACAGTTTTGGATCTGTAGTTTCGCAACCTCCTGCAGTAGTGTAACGGACCGTGCAAACAGCATCGCCATGCTGCCTAGGACCTAGGGTTTGGCGCGGTCTTCTTCGTCATCATCGTACTAGTATCGATATACATGTACATGTAGGTTCTGCTGTGACGACATGACTTCATCGTTTCTCGGGGACCTGTTAGAGGAGAGACTTGGGAATTAGCCACTAGTCCCTCAATTTACTTGAAGACCCACCTAAGATATTTCTTCTGGATGATAGGAACGTACGGTTATAGTTGCAGTAGATTTCCCGACGATGACGCCATATATGCATGCGGCTTTGAAGAGTCTACGCATGCGCGTTACATTCATTTGACAAGAAGCCTCGTACACACTGTATTTGTTCTGCTCAGAGTGGGGTTTCAAAAGCAACTTAGAAATGACTTATTTGATGTACACAAGACTGTATTACAATACCTGGTCTGGCCACTAACATGATTCTATTTGATGCACACCTACGAACATGACTCTATTAGATGCACACCAGGGGACTGCCACTTTATTTGATTCATTCAATTGATGTAAGGCTTGATCCTATCAGAGTGAAAATATATCATTTAAAGATATCACACCATGCAAACATACCATACATACAATTTGGATGAAGACTATTGAGAAGGATAGATTCTTAGTGCACTCTGCAGCTACTAAATGGCAGTAATACTGGTGCCACCTCCAAGCGCCAAGCCTCTAGCTAAACATTTTCATTCTGAATGCTCCAAAATCACATTCGCCTCTTTCAAACCACATTCTAAGCATCTTCACCTACTCACACAGATATAAGCACGTACAGACAATTGTAAACATATGTGGATGCACATGCACATACTGGTATAAAATGCAGACACATGCATACACACATCTTGACAGAATTGTGCTTTCTTCTCCTAGTGACATGCAGACAGATACACACACATGCGTACCCTATGTATGTAGCTGCACACATGCCAATATCCTCCCAAAAGGTCCTTCAATACAACCACTACATGTAAGAATGTTCACAGAACAATGAAAGCCCTACACAGCTAGGCACCAAAACATATTGCTGCCTGGGTCTATTTGGCACTGACTAAACATCACACAGTGAACTATAAAAACTTCAGAGTGACACCAAAGCAATCAAACTTCAGTGCTAACAGCCCACAGTTAGTCCACCAACCCTCCCCTTTGGCAGGAGTGCCCCAGTTATCAAGACTGTGGCTACATGCATCATGGTAGCCTCATCATGGGGTGTGGCAAAGCAGCCATCCCACCAACTGTGTGAGTGTATTACCCCTTGGCAACTTCTTCAAGTATGTGTATGTGTGTGTATGTGTGTATGTGTGTATGTGTGTGCGCATGTGTGTGCATGCAAGGTGAGTGTTAAGATCATGTGATGTGGTTTAGTAGACATTATTAGGTGATTAGGGTAAGTAGGAATGCTAGCATTAAATACCAAACCATCTTCATCAGGCACCTGATGACAGTATGAGGTGAACACATGACAGTATGAGGTGAGCACATGACAGTATGAGGTGAGCACATGACAGCATGAGGTTAGCACATGATAACAACATGAGGTGAGCACATGACGACAGCATGAGGTGAGCACATGACAGCATGAGGTGAGCACATGATGACAGCATGAGGTTAGCACATGATGACAGCATGAGGTTAGCACATGATGACAGTATGAGGTGAGCACATGACAGCATGAGGTTAGCACATGATGACAACATGAGGGTAGCACATGTCAGCATGAGGTGAGCACATGATAACAACATGAGGTGAGCACATGATGACAGCATGAGGTTAGCACATGATGACAGCATGAGGTGAGCACATGACAGCATGAGGTGAGCACATGATGACAGCATGAGGTTAGCACATGATGACAGCATGAGGTTAGCACATGATGACAGTATGAGGTGAGCACATGACAGCATGAGGTTAGCACATGATGACAACATGAGGGTAGCACATGTCAGCATGAGGTGAGCACATGATGGCAGCATGAGGTTAGCACATGATGACAGCATGAGGATAGCACATGATGACAGCATGAGGTGAGCACATGATGACAGTACGAGGTGAGCACATGACAGCATGAGGTTAGCACATGATGACAGTATGCGGTGAGATCATGACAGCATGAGGTGAGCACATGATGACAGTATGAGGTGAGCACATGACAGCATGAGGTTAGCACATAATGACAGTATGAGGTGAGCACATGACAGCATGAGGTTAGCACATAATGACAGTATGAGGTGAGCACATGACAGCATGAGGTTAGCACATGATGACAGCATGAGGTGAGCACATGATGTCAGCATGAGGTGAGCACATGATGTCAGCATGAGGTGAGCACATGACAGCATGAGGTGAGCACATGACGACAGCATGAGGTGAGCACATGACAGCATGAGGTGAGCACATGATGACAGCATGAGGAGAGCACATGATGACAGCATGAGGTGAGCACATGACAGCATGAGGTGAGCACATTATTATCAAGGAGGCCATTGTTCATGTGCATCAGACTGTCAAACGGCATACGCTTGTCTCACCAATAACTCAGAACACACATATACATGCAATGTACCCAGAGCACCGATCCTGCATGCTTGATGCACAGATTACATCATGACCAATGTAACAGGAACATTGAATCAGTGAATATACACACGTTGAACGTGTACACATATACATGCTCACATACACATGTATGCGCATACATGCACACAACAAACACACACGCACACACATGTACCAAATGCACACACATATCATACATGTTACTATTACATACACATGTATACACACACACACACACACAACACACACACAATCACACACATATGCAGCATGTAGCCTGACCCTGGGCGTGTATACTGAGCTGGTTGCCACAGTTACAATCAGCCCATTTCAAAAGGTGACTTTTAAAAATTGATTATAATAGTATGTATGACAACCATAAATTATTTATATACATGGTACAACCCAGAAATATTACAAAACTACATTGGCTTACCTTTCAGTGGTCACTCCATCCAACGCGACGTCTACACAACTTGGGGCTTTTTGGCTTCACACATATCATCACTGAAACTGTATACAAGTACCGGTAGACGAATCAAATTCAAATGTGCGTAATTCATAAACTAAGCTAGTATGTGTATACATACATTTTAGCCAGAACTCCGACCAACCAGATATACGCTTTCCTTCCGCGATTTCTTTATTTGACACTTCGGAACACGTATAGCCATCTTTCTTTTTAAATTTAAATTTAATGGCCCATTATTAATGGCCAATAGCTCAATTAACAACGAATTACGCCCTCGCTATGATGCGGTATAAAATTAGCATCACATGTATACAGTTATACACATAATGTGTATAACAGTTACTTGTATAACAATGATATACAGGCGGATATACAGGCGAGTATAACAACCCTTTTTACACTGCGGTTTTTTAATTAGTACATACTACCATTATACACAGTTATACACAATTATATGCAATGTGTATAACAAATGCTGTATAACTACTTGGGACAGTCTCCGCGAAAATGGCCCTTCGCTATATAATTTTAAAGTTATAAAAATGACTCACGTTTGAATCGCTCAAACTTCGTAACGGTACACGCCACTGGCTTCCTATTTTCAACACTTCATACTACACCATTTCTATAAGGTAAAAGAGATTTTGGAGTCTTGCATTAGCTTCGTGCCAGTGTTGCAACGTCCGATACCCCTTGGGGTTCAAACTGGCCATATCTTTCGGTAGGACGTCTCAATTAACTTCAAATTCGGTTTATACACAGAGGGGTCCTGTACCTATCGATGTGCCCTGTTCGTTAATTTTTACTTGATCCGTTACGGAGATACAGCTGTGCAAAGTAATTGCACATTTTTCGTTCATTCCGCGCCATTAACCTACTACAACCTGGTTCCCGCTACTCCGAGCACATGAATATACAATAACCTCCCGTGCCCATGCCACTGTATTAACCTGTACAACCATAGATAGTATAATACTATCTATGGTACAACTGAAGTACCACCGTTCTTACAAACGTCAGTGGTTCTCTTCTATAATGGACAAGATTCGTTAAGCGATCGAAATGTGTGGGATTCAGCTACCGTCACCATACAAAAAACACGGTACGTATTACCAGTACCGATACGCGCGCACAAAATTATGTAGAAATCGTGTCCCTGTCGATTCGATCATACTCTTTGGGGTGCCACTCATTGCGTGGCCATTTTTAGGCTTACAATCTATACGTCAGAGCCATGATATATAATGCACGGTGTATCAGCTAGGCTATGGGAGAGGCGTGGTCGAGTTAAAGACACGTGCAGCGCAGCTAGGCTGGAACTCTTCCTTATTGTCGGGATTTGCGTTCTGCTGGCACATATTTTTTAAACGCCCACCGTTTTTCATTTCATCTGCATGGCTGGCACACACACACCCATGAACCAAGACATACACACCCATGAACCAACACATACATACGTCTCACGTCACACTTATACACACTCTTTCCACTATTCTTTCCCCCTTGCTGTACACCCTGTAAATTGTTATGTGCTACATGGATTCACTCATAAGCTTGTCTAGTTGAACTTTTTTTCTATGTCTTTCGGTTACAGTGCTTTCACTGGCCTACTATACAACCCTCTTTCTCAACTATTTGTATTCTGACTGATGTGTTTTTCACGTGTAACTGGATTGTGTGTTCTATACACAGTGGTATAGGAGCATGGAGGCTATGGGGGCAAAGGCCCCAACAATTTTTTCAGAGGAAGGCCCCCCTCCCAACTCCTACCCCCATTGGTTGTATGTACTGGATTAATGTGTTGTATGTACTGGACTATTTGTTCCTGTCTCACAGTACCTGCCACATCATGACGTACCATGCCTCATGTCCCATATTCCATTACATGCATCCATTTACACACTCACACACTCATATATACACAACACTCACAACTACATGTATCCCATGTCAATCACTGTATATGCTGAAGCTCTGAGTGTGTACCATTGAGAGGTTTAAAAAGACTTAGGTCTTACTATTTATTACCATCCTTTGTTATACCAGGGCCCTGATCTTTATCTTTTGTGATAAAGCAGGAATAATGTTCCTGCTGGGCTTATATACAAAAGTAGGTCTACTAAAGTCCCTCTTACAGAGTGGTAGATCTACAAGTAATATCACAAAAGATAAATAGCACAGATTCCTAGAAGGGGCCCATATATATTATGCTATACATACACATGCACACGCACACGCACACACACACACACACACACACACACACACACACACACACACACACACACACACACACACACAAACCAGTGCTACTTAGAAATAGTGGTTCTGGTGGGTATGACTGTCAGTTTGCTATGACTGGATGCAAAGCCACCCATGGAAGTCACCCATGGAATGTTGATTTACATGAGATAGTGGCAAATAGATAGGCTAATGCCTTTGTGTTTAGGACTCTGCAATTAATGAGACATACCGTCACAAACCCACCTGAGGATCAGAGCACTTGGTGTCATATTTTATGTCTGTTTTTGGATCTGGGGCAGTGCTGCTCCGACTTACATAGGCTTTTGCATTTGGTCATATGTGTAGCAAACTTGACAGCCATCCTCATCAGGACCACTAATCCTAAGTAGCATTGTAATTTCTGTGTGTGTGTGTGTGTGTATTTGTGTATGTGAGTGTATGTGTGTGTGTCTACGTAGCATTGGAATCTTTTGCAATTTATTTTTGTGATGTGTTGACAAGCTACTTCAAGATCTGCTCATCTAGAGATGGAAGCCTTGCATACAAGTAATAAAGACATTCTCTATGAGAAAATTGATGGCATATAGGATTGGAAGGCAAAAGGAAGAAAACAAGGGTCTACTAAGAGGAAATGTAATACGCACACAGTTGAACAACATAATGTCCTACAAATGTGCTAAATATAGGACTATTACATATTTCCTTCATTGCCTGTCAATCCTATATACCAACTTTCTCACAAATAATGTTTTTATTATTTGTTCCATCAGTTCTTTTTCTTCATGAACATAACAAATTTAGAGTATTTTGAAATAAGACCATTAGTGGTGTTACACAGTTTAGGAGGGGTATACTGTGTGGAGGAGGGGGGTGTCTCCTGGATGGAATGGTAAAAAGGGGGAAGGAGATCCCTACGTAGAAGTGTGACATCTATGGAAGAGGGGGTACCCTGATGTGGTGGAGCGAGGGGCACGTGCTGTGAAGTGGGTGGGGAATCCCATGTGAAAGAGGTGTCTATTGGTGGGGATGGAAGCCCTGATGTGGTAGAGCAAGTAGCATGCATCCATTTGTGGCCTACCATTGGTGGAGGTCCAAATGCAGCTTGCTAAGCCTTTTTCAAAGCTACCATTGTATGTGTGTGTGTGTGTGTGTGTGTGTGTGTGTGTGTGTGTGTGTGTGTGTGTGTGTGTGTGCTTGTAGCATTGGTAGGAGGATTTATTTTTTTGTGCAAGCTACTTGTGGACAGATGGGAAGCCTTGCATAAGTGGTAGTGAATATTATTGCTTAGCCTATCTCAAAGATTTGGAAAGACTGGGCCACTGTAGAGTTTATACAGAGAGCATTCACTGACATGGCTTCTATTGACCCAATGGGTATACACGCAGTACTGAGTTGGTATTTTACTTACACGAAGCTTCAGGACTAGTATATATACAAGAGCACCTTGATGGGGACATGACATTTGAGCCCCCCCCCCCCCCCCCCCCCCCCCCCCCCCCCCCCCCATCATTCCAACTCTTTCATGACCACTATCAGCTGAAATAGAGGAGTCTTTAAAACCCTCCCAATTTGAGTACAGTGAATGGTATATGAGACATGTATAGTGGAGCCTCACGGGGGCCTCTGACAAACATATTGTGGCATTTGCCCCCCACGACCCCCGTACTTCCTACCCCACTGACACCAGTCCAATACATACAACACACAGTCCAGTTGCATGTGTGAAACACATCCACATCAGTGACATGGAGGCCTTTGGACATGACCATGTAGAGGAGGCCATGGGATATGAGCATACAGTGGAGGGCATGAGTCTGACAAGACATACTACCATTTTGTGCTGATACAATTATGACCACTAAAGAAATAGAAGGTAATGTTACTTGCACATGTAGGACCAAACATAAAGAGAATGAATCTGAATATAAACATAACAAAAATAGTTGAGAAAGAGGTAGGCCAGTGAAAGCACTGTAACCCAAAAAAAAAAAGTTCAAATCGACAAAGCATACATGTATGAGTGAATCTATGTAGCACACAACATAACAATTTACAGGGTTTACAGCAAGGGGAAAAGAATAGTGTCTTATGGTGGAAAGAGTGTGAATAGTCATGACATGAGACGTGTGTATGTTCATGGGTGTGGTTCATGGGTGTGTGTGCCAGCCGTGCAGATGAAATGAAAAATGGTGGGTGTTATATGTGCCAGCAGAACGCATATCCCAACAATAAGGAAGGGTTACATGTGTTCCAGCCTGCATGTGTCTTTAACTTGACCATGCCTCTCCCATAGCCTAGCTGATGCACCGGGCACAATATCTCATGGCTCTGATGTATAGGTTGTAAGCCTATGAATGGCCACGCAATGAGTGCCACCCAAAGAGTATGACCGAATCGACAGGGACACGATTTCTACATGCTGTTGTGTGCGCGTATCGGTACTGGTAGTACGTACCGTCCAATCCTTGTCAACATATTACAAAAATAAATTGCACATTCTCCAAGAAAGAAAGGTTCCAATGCTACACACACAAACACTCACACACACACACAAACACACACACACACAAACACACACACACACACACACACACACACACACACACACACACACACTGAAATTCCAATGCTACTTACAAGAAGAATTAGTGGTTCTGGTGAGGATGACTGGCATGTTTGTTGCTACACATATGACCAAATGCAAAAGCCTATGGAACTCACAGGTCTGTAACATGTTTGGAAGCAGCACTGCACCAGATCCAAAAACAGACATAAAATATGACACCAAGTGCTGTGATCCTCAGAGGGTTTGTGACGGTATGTCTCATTAATTGCAGAGTCCTAAACACATCTGGTCATAGCAAACTGACAGTCATACCCACCAGAACCATTATTTTTAAGTAGCACTGGTTTGTGTGTGTGTGTGTCTGTGAGTGTGTGTGTGTGTATGTGTTTGTGAGTGTGTGTGTATGTGTGTGTGTGCATGTGCGTGTGTATGAAAAGCATTATACATGGGCCCCTTCTAGGAATCTGTGCTATTTATCTTTTGTGATATTACTTGTAGATCTACCACTCTGTAAGAGGGACTTTAGTAGACCTACTTTTGTATATAAGCCCAGCAGGAACATTATTCCTGCTGTATCACAAAAGATAAAGATCAGGGCCCTGGTATAACAAAGGATGGTAATAAATAGTAATACCTAAGTTTTTTTAAAACATCTCAATGGTACACACTCAGAGCTTCAGCATATATAGTGATTGGCATGGGATACATGTAGTTGTGAGTGCTGTGTATATATGAGTGTGTGAGTGTGTAAATGGATGCATGTAATGGAATATGGGACACGAGGCATGGTACGTCATGATGTGGCAGGTACTGTGAGACAGGAACAAATAGTCCAGTACATACAACACATTAATCCAGTACATACAACCAATGGGGGTAGGAGTTGGGAGGGGGGCCTTCCTCTGAAAAAATTGTTGGGGCCTTTGCCCCCATAGCCTCCATGCTCCTATACCACTGTGTATAGAACACACAATCCAGTTACACGTGAAAAACACATCAGTCAGAATACAAATAGTTGAGAAAGAGGGTTGTATAGTAGGCCAGTGAAAGCACTGTAACCGAAAGACATAGAAAAAAAAGTTCAACTAGACAAAGCTTATGAGTGAATCCATGTAGCACATAACAATTTACAGGGTGTACAGCAAGGGGGAAAGAATAGTGGAAAGAGTGTGTATAAGTGTGACGTGAGACGTATGTATGTGTTGGTTCATGGGTGTGTATGTCTTGGTTCATGGGTGTGTGTGTGCCAGCCATGCAGATGAAATGAAAAACGGTGGGCGTTTAAAAAATATGTGCCAGCAGAACGCAAATCCCGACAATAAGGAAGGGTTACATGTGTTCCAGCCTAGCTGCGCTGCACGTGTCTTTAACTCGACCACGCCTCTCCCATAGCCTAGCTGATACACCGTGCATTATATATCATGGCTCTGACGTATAGATTGTAAGCCTAAAAATGGCCACGCAATGAGTGGCACCCAAAGAGTATGATCGAATCGACAGGGACACGATTTCTACATAATTTTGTGCGCGCGTATCGGTACTGGTAATACGTACCGTGTTTTTTGTATGGTGACGGTAGCTGAATCCCACACATTTCGATCGCTTAACGAATCTTGTCCATTATAGAAGAGAACCACTGACGTTTGTAAGAACGGTGGTACTTCAGTTGTACCATAGATAGTATTATACTATCTATGGTTGTACAGGTTAATACAGTGGCATGGGCACGGGAGGTTATTGTATATTCATGTGCTCGGAGTAGCGGGAACCAGGTTGTAGTAGGTTAATGGCGCGGAATGAACGAAAAATGTGCAATTACTTTGCACAGCTGTATCTCCGTAACGGATCAAGTAAAAATTAACGAACAGGGCACATCGATAGGTACAGGACCCCTCTGTGTATAAACCGAATTTGAAGTTAATTGAGACGTTCTGCCGAAAGATATGGCCAGTTTGAACCCCAAGGGGTATCGGACGTTGCAACACTGGCACGAAGCTAATGCAAGACTCCAAAATCTATTCTACCTTATAGAAATGGTGTAGTATGAAGTGTTGAAAATAGGAAGTCAATGGCGTGTACCGTTACGAAGTTATAGCGATTCAAACGTGAGTCATTTTTATAACTTTAAAATTATATAGCAAAGGGCCATTTTCGCGGAGACTGTCCCACTTGTATAACAATGTTATACAGGCGAGTATAACAACCCTTTTTACACAGTGCAAGTGCCAAGACCACAAGGTGTCACTGCTATTTCACTGCTATTTCAGTGGTGATCATACTGTTGGCCTATTTGTCAGGAACCATATCAGCTAACCTCTGCAACTCTAGGTCCTTCTCACTGGGAATCTTGACCATTCTCCTGCTCCCTCACACACTTTAAAACAATGGCTGATATAAATGATGAGCTGCAATTATATGGTTGCATGGGCGGCCAATTCACCACCCTGCTGGGCTACCTGGTTACAAAGATTGCTCCCGGTCAAACATGGCCTCCCATGCTTCCTACCATCCTGTAGACACATTGACCCACTGGTATACAGCATACAATTACGCATTCGTTAACTTAGCTAGTGTTGCCTAAAGTACCCACTGGTCAACAGTGACGCATGCGATAACACATAACCCTGGCATACACACCCCCATTCCTGTCCTCCTCACTTATCTTACCCACCTGTTAAGCCATACCATGCATCATTAATATCTTACATACGTACCGACGCTTATAGTTCAAGTGGTAAACGTCCATAATGCTCTACGTTCGAATTCACATAGCAGGCATACTGCGGTTCAAATTATTCAATGTAAGTTATTTAGATTTGAATGCGTTGCATAATTCATTGCGGTGTGCGTATACGTGATATTTCGAGAATACGCACAATGAATAATTGTCACCTAGGGATTCTTGAAATATACCAGGTGGATATTCGAAATATACACTACCCTTGGTATATTGATGGTATACGCGAAATATACGCAAAAATATACGCTAGCGTATACTAGGTTTTTTGCACAGTGAGAGGAACTGGATCTGTGTATTAGAGTTAAATAGTTACCATGTTGTATTTAAATAACTTTTCCTCATCTGAATCTGCGGCAGCAGGTTCAATATAGGATTGAGGGTTGATGAATGTCATTAATAAAACTTCACTAGTGTCTGGAGGGACAACGGAAAAACGGATCGCTTATCTCTTTATCGGGATGGAATGAGAGCACAACGATCTACAGTTCTACGTTGGTTCCGTGTCATAAAACGGTGTGGTTATAGGTAAACAAACAATTTCCTGTTTCTCGTGCCCAGTCCTAAAATAATTCTTGGTCGTTGTCGTCTTCTTCTTCTTAGGAAAGTATAACTCGAGCTACGAATGGTTCTGAAGAACGGCAATTACCAATCGCTTCGAGATTTACTGGCACCTTATCCTTACATGTCATATAGACACATACATGTATCACATCTAGCAAGTTCTATTTAATAATGATATTTTTATTCCTGTTACACATATACATTACAAACAAAAGGACTAATATACAATAAGTCCTATGGATCTTCCACAGATGATCCTGCTCGAGACAGGAGTGCCCGTGTGTTGGCTCGCATCAAAGTCAGGCTAAGCCTGCCATTCAATAGACAGGTAGCATGTGACTTGGAGCAATTTCCCCTGGTGGCTAGGCGAGAGGCAAGGCGTGATAAAGTCTGCATGGCTTCTGCACCCCAGCACCTATAAGTCTTCACTGCTATGGGGATACATGTCCGCCTAGCTCTGAGCACTAGGCATCATTAGCATTGTGCTTGCGCACCTCAGCTGCCAGAGCTGCAGATCCACTTGACACACCCGCTTTCATTAACGTACTTGAATTTAGCGTAGATGTGACAGTCAGATCTAGAGCTGCTGGTTTGCTCAAATCCAAATGAGGGATAAGGATGTCTGCTGGCCATGTTCTATGTCCTTCATGCCCCAAACCACGTCCTGCTTCAACTTGAGGGCCCAAACAGGCCCGTCGGCAAGTTCTAAGAGGACATCCCTGAGCCTGTTGTGCTGCGACACCACATCTCCTCCGTGCTTGCATGTTAAGGCATGGTGGCCTAAAGGGTCCAAAGCATGGGATGAACAAAAGGAGCAAACAGGAATATCAGTAACAGCAATGCTCAACCACCTCTTTACAGCAATCTGAAACTCAGCAGGTTCAAGATGGAGATTGAGCCTAAAGGAAGGAATCACAGAGAGCCAAGCAGCTGCATGATTTTTATTTTTATTTTGTATTATAATAATAACATGAATATAAACACTGATTAAAAACAAAGTACAGCTCTACAGTAGATGAGCTATCCTAGAGAGGATTAGCCCTGACCAGAGATTCAGTCAGCCATAGATCTCATTAAGTAATACATGTTTTCGTCGGTTGAACATAGTGAATTAGACAGAAACTATGCTCCCTCTGTAAGCGGTGTAGGTGTGATACAAATCACGTGAGGGTGTGGTCCCACGTGGGGGTTATATGTAGGAATGGATTTCCGGACTGAGTCAGTCTAAGCGTTTGCACCAGTGGCTACATACTTTTTTCCCCCTGGTGTGTATGTGTTTGTTATGTCTTGTTCAGTTTTGGAGTTTCCTTGACAGAAAGCAGATGAGACAATCTCTGAACTGCTAAAGGCTTCAGTCTGGAACTATTTTATTGTGTTCTATTATACGTGTTACTATGCTGTTGCTATGTTGTTGTTGGTGTATGTTGTTGTCAGTCTATTTGAGTAGCCATGTGCACGAGTAACGCTGGCACAATCTGTGATATGAAGTCATGGGATTTGTAGAAGAGGTGAGGAGGGAGCAATGGACTTTGGCAGACACATGGAGGTGGCAAGTCTAGAGGCTACAGAGGAGATAATGGCATTTTTTAGGCAGTATAAATACTCTAACCTGCACTAAATTTATTTGGTGTTCCTCTCGCAGTTTAGTTGTTACTTTGGCTAGTGAAGTTGTTTTCTAAAAATGCCTTCGCGTAATCAAAAGAAGAGATCTAGCAACGAGCGGAATACCTCCAAAGCAAGACGAGAACAAAGCTAAAGCCCGAGCACTCTACAAGGCCAATCCCAAAAAAAGAAGGCCTCTGTACGCGACAGCTGCAATGCAGATATTTAACAACAATAACATATTATTTTATCTGCAATCTGTAGGCCGGGCAGGGACATCAATGAACAGTGCAGAAGGTATTGACTTCAGTATTAGATATCTTGTACTATGAATGTGTTGGTGAAATAAGCGCATTCATTGGCAATTAGTGGTAACTTGTGTATGCTTAAAGTGATGAATAAAAATCTTTTATTGTCCAAGTTGTCCACTTCTAGCTAATAAGATGCCTTGACGTTTGCTTTTGTGAGCCATTACTGTAGTGAATATGTAACAAGATAAATGTAACATATAATGTGTTTATATTACATCAAGAACATAATTATCAAATTGTTTCCCCCGGTATATTGGCTACTACTATCGCACCCTCTAATCCATTTGCAATCCAAAGTATGGAATTATTGAAAATAAATTATGCTAATATATCAGCCACTAGTATAGAGAATAAAATCCTATAATGTTGAGTCTGATCTTCTAAATATAAAGATTCACTAACAGCAATTTATGCTAATTGTTCTGATTACATAATTGATTATCAGGGATTTTGAATGATGGTACTGGACTCTTCAGGTACTAATTCTTCATATTATTTCCTCATTAAATAAGTATTGTTCTCACCTACAGCAGCGCAAGTTTTACCATCTTGGAGTGTATATAGCTATGTCTATAGCCCAGGGAGGCTGTGGGCTTCCTCTTCTCCACAACAGTGTATTTCAATACCTAGTATCGAGCAAGTGCACTTCGATTGAAGTAGATGCAACAGACATGCCTGAACCACATCTAATGGACGTAATTCAGAAGGTAGATACATTGTTTTATAATTTGTCATTTAGAATTCTTTCTTTCGAAGGTTAAAGTTGTCAAAGACACAGATGAGCTCGAACTGTTTTGCTCAATGAACAGGATTCATATGTTGCATTGCAGGAAAGTAGCTTTCGTCAAGCTGTTTCTATGATGAACTTCGAATCAAAAGAGGTCATACTTGCTTACATAACAGACTATTATTGCCTCTTAAAGGTGAAGGCGGAGATGGACCAATTTGTGGAGGGCTTACAAACATTGGGTGTCCATGCATTGTTAAAGCAACATCCATCACAACTTCAAGGGTTTTTTTGTGTTCCATGATCGTGTCTTGAAGGCATGTAAATGGTCTAAAATACTTGCAATTTGACATGCTTATTATAAATTTAATTTCTTTTTAGATGACATCAGAGCATTGCGGAAAGTTCTGTTCTCCAACGAAAGTGACTACCTACCAGGCATACGTGCATCTTGATTGATTCCTTGATGATTGTGAAGGTATTGTATTGGTTTAAAATTATTAACAGACAGTGACTTCTTGTTCTGTTCAACAGAGGGAATTGAGGTAGAAGGTGGTAGTCAGTGTACACTTGAAGATTTACTGAGTTTTTTTTACTGGAAGTTCTGCAATACCTCTTCATGGATTTGGAAGACCTCTTACAGTTTCGTTCCTCCATGGTGATGATTTGAAGTTGCTTATGGCGTCCACTTGTTCCTAGCAGTTGCATGTCCAACCAGCCATGGCGCGAACTATGTGGCATTCAAGGAGAGTATGGCCCCTGGTGTAAACGGGAATGATGGTTTTTGTTTCTGCTAACACTTATGGACATTCTTTTATGTACCAGTTTGGTTTCTGCTAACTCTTTCTATGATTGCGTGTGATCTGGCACTTGTAACTTGATTTGGGTCTGGATACCCTTCACCGATTAAAACATTGTTCTTCCTTTTGGTTAGGGGGAAATGAATGTAAATCAGTTGTCTCTTATGCAAAATAAATATCAAATTATAATATAATTGATATCAAGTTATAAAAATGTCCCGATCGTATTAACTTGTATTTTCAACACTTCATACTACACCATTTCCCTATGGTACGAAACCGTCTCGTACCCAGACCAAAATGTACGTAACGATGATCTTACAGTAGCCTCAAGAATTCATGGTATGGACCACCAGCATCAAGGGAGAGCTCACCAAAGAATGCAATCTAACTGACATTGATAATGAGTTTTGGCAGTCAACATAAATTATATTACCTTCAACAAAGAGAAACTATTGAATGATTTCTGGTGGGTTTCGCTCAGTGCATCCACCCAAACACTGCAACGGCAAACGGTTATATGCATCTGTAACGTAATCGATAGACACATAAACTGTTAATTAATGACCTTACTGGTTTGTACACTTCTAGAATGTTCTACATGTGTTGTACCCATCTTGTGTGTGTGTGTGACATATTAATAGCGAACCTTGTCACATTGGCGTAGTTGGCAAGATGGCAAACCGACCATTAGTAATGCCCGAAATTTTCAACGGCGAAACAAGTTGGGATCAGTGGATCTACCATTTCGAAAATGTCGCAGCGGTGAACAAATGGGACAAAGCAGCCTGCCTGTGCTGGTTGAAAGTAAGACTATCAGGCCGTGCTCGATCGCGAACAGCTTTACAGCGCCTCCTGAACAACGCGGATTACAAATCCGCGAAAAAAGCACTCCAAGAAAGGTTCGAACCATCGTGTCGTAGAGAGCGCTACCAAGCAGTTTCAAGCAAGGCGGAAGAAAAAGGACAAGGGCTGGGCCAACCTTGCGGATGGGCTCAGAAATCTGGTGGATAAAGCCTATCCGGAGCTTGAGGATAAAGCCAAGGAGCAGCTCGCTGAACCACTTCCTTTCCCAGATCGAGAACCCACACGTCGCGTTTAGTGTGAGGCAGAAGCGCCCTAAAACAGTTGACGAGGCAGTCAGTGCAACGCTCGAGATGGAGTCGTAACTGGATCTGAAAACCGTCTGCAAAGTTGATCGATGCAAGCGACGCAGTTGACGCAGTCGAAGATCCGAAACCAATCGGAGTTAATGTGATGACATCTGTACCAGATATGATGAAACAGGTGATGGACAGGCTAGAGAAACTCGAGGCCAGAATAGACCGACCTACATCACGGGCACTCGACCACACCCGTACTCCCCTTACGTGTTGGAACTGCGGAAAGCGAGGCCATATTGCCCGCTCGTGCCGTACTCCTCCTCAGCGTCAGGGAAACGGGAAACCCTGGATGGATTGAGCCGACCTGTTGAGGCCCAAGATAACCCGGCTCTACTAGTCAATGACATTGTAATTTCGACGTTACCACATGAAACATTTTTTGTGTATGGGCATGTACATGGGGCGGACGTGCGCTTCCTCGTTGATACCGGGGCTGCTGTGTCATTGCTCAACAGCACCGTGTGGCATAAACTCAGTGCTAAAGCCTCACTATGGCTGGAACCATGGCTTGGTGCTCGCTCCGTTGGTGTTGATGGTTCGCAATTACGTCCCTAGAAAAAAATCTTGCAACGGTTTGCCAAGACTTACCAAGTCTTAGCAAGTCGTGTCAAGATTTTGTAAGGTCTTGACAAGACTTATTAAGTCTTATCAAGTCTTATCAAGACTTGCTAAGACAATTGTGGCCATGTATGAATCTCATTAGTATCCTTGACGCGTCATAGCGTAATAAATTACGAGTCACTGGTCGTCTCAGATTTATACTTGTTAATCGATTATATACACATACACTTACAAGAGACATACACCATAGAATATAAAGCAAACTATAAGAAACGAAAGCAGTATAATACATGAACAAGAAAGTAGTCACATATTAGTTATGATCATATTTATTGGGCTGTCTGATTGCATACAAATTATTATCATGGCCTTCAACTAAGACTGCTTTTGAAACTATTTTATCAAGAAAAATACAATTAAGTCTGGAAATGGCAGAATGTTGGACCAGAACAGTAAGTTAAGCGCAGGTGCACATTGTCTACACAATTAGCACAGAAGCATGTCGCTAATTACTCAATTCTAGCACGTACGGTAATGCAGATCAGTTGAGCTGCGGCGCGTACGAACCTAGGCTTAATTATGTGGTACCTGTATGTGGTTTTTAGCTAGTGTGACCGCGAGGAATAAAACAATTAATATTGTAATCGCTACGCGGGATGCTTGAATGTTTTGAGTCACTGCTACGAGCATGAATCCTTTTAGCGCATGTATATACATGTATAGTGCTAGGGAAGAACCTTGAAACATCAAGTTTGCATTTTGGCGCCAAAATGCAGCTAGGTCGTGAGGTGTTACGTAGCGTGTTAACCGCAAGCCGATAAAATTGGCTGATCTTGCAGAGAAAGAAACGCGCGGTTATATGTGCATGGCTGATCGATACATTCATATGCGTAAGTTAGCAATAAGGCCAATCAGACTATAAAAGCGGATTACTTTGACAGTTTTAGGATTTATAATATCAGTAACACTGATGCAAGAATAAATATAGATCAATCACTTATAATTAAGCATCCGTACAATAGGATCAGTTGTGCTGAAATGTTCTCAAACTGGTGAGATAGTGGTTGCCAAAATCAGAGACCTGTACAGAGAGGATACGGAATCTGTTATGGATCTCTCAAAAGGGGCAGAACTTCTTTATGAGTCACATGGGAAAGTGTACCCAGCGCCATTTGTATCCTTTAAAGGTTACAATTTTTTTGCATAACTTAAATGCTCACTCTCTTGCTTTAACAGATGAATCCTCAAATTCCACAAAAAACAAGGTAACTGTGACAATGTATTGTATGTCTGCTAAACAGAATTTCAATAAATGACATAGAAATTCAAGAAAACTCAGTCCGAATCAGCAAAACTGGTATGCAGCAAATGTTTTTGAGTATTTTCTTAATGATATGCGAACAAAAGCTTCATCAATCAACATCAAGCAGAGAGGAATCCAAGGTCCGCTACATGCTATTTTGTATAGCTATCTATTATTATAAGTCTTTACAATTTGAAGGATTCGGTAGTTGATCCTCACACATCCAGAAAGGATATTTTATCTAAAGCTGTGAAATCAGGCAGGTTCATTTCATACTGCGCATGGTTATATTATTTTGTTTTATTCCTTAAGGTAAAGAGCTGGAATGTGTGGGTACAAGTAGCAGTCTTGCATGTGTGTTGCATGCATCAATGTTAGTAATATTTGACCAAAACTTTCTTATATATACTCAGAATCAAGAAGAAATAGCAACTTTGTTGAGAGAGATGAAGGTGCAGTGCATTACTAATTGTTTGCAAAGTCTAGTTACATAATGATGCCTTAGACTGACATGCAGCAGATTCGTGACACACAGAATGAGATTTGCCAGTCCCAGATAGAGATGATGAGCAGATTCAAAGAGCTATTGGATGGGCATGCCTTGAGTCCAGCACCCCCAACACAATCAGCATTTTCCAATTCAGGAAGAGCAGACGATAGCATACCATGCAGCTCTGCAATAAAACAAGAAGATACAAGCATGTACATGGTTAGTTGAAAATAATATTTCATACAAAAAGGGTATAAACTTGCACTCTTATAGGTAAATGGAGTTAACATTCTTCATCTGCCAGCTAAAACTCCATACTTGTTTGGATTGCAATTGTTGGACATGCTTTTTACTAGAGCAGAATTGTCTTCTTCCCTGCTGTTTAAAAGTACGAAGAGTGAAAGAGGTGTGCTTGATCCAACTAAAGTTTCAAGAATAATTGGTAAGTTAATTAATACACATAAAATGTATTGTGTAAAACAATCTTTTGGTTTTCAGATATCATGAACAAGAGGTACAACCAAACCGAATGGAACATGGCAACATTTGTTTCAAAACCCAATCAGAAGTGCCGTGACTCAGAATGTGACAGTTAACTTTCTACATGTGTGTAGTTGTACTTTAGTATCATGCTATAATAAGAATTGACAAGTATAATGTTATTTATTCTTGGAACGCCTTGATAAGACTTGACAAGTCACACCTGCTTTATTCTTGGCAAACCATGCTAGGTCTTGTTAAGTCTTAAAATTTCTGTTCCAAATTCTGGTCAAGTCTTGATAAGACTTGCTAAAACTTGGTTGATTCTTGCTAAGTCTTGGCAAGTCGTGAATGATAAATCTTGGTAAGACTTGGTAAGTCTTGACAAACCGTGGCAAGAATTTTTTCTAGGGGTGTATTCGGCCAAGCATGACTTCCACTTGTAATTGGAACAGCAACTATCTCGACGTCGGTAGTGGTTGTCGATGCACTGACAACAGAAGGAATACTCGAGATGGACTTTCTTAGGCAACACTGGTGCACCATTGATATCCCCGGTGACTGCTTGCTACTCGCTCATCAAGGGATTAAGGTTCCATTACAAGGATCAGATTGCAGTAGTTCTTTTTATCCAGTCAAATTGGTACAAACGGTCAAGATACTACCGAGATCGGAACTCGAGATCGTAGGGGAATTGTCAATCCCGATACCTGGTTGCCATAAAAGGCTATGGTTGCTGGAAGGTTCGCCACAGAAGTCACAGTTCCTTGTTGCTAGATCCCTACTTGAATCCAGTGGATCAAAAATCCCCATCCGGTTGTGTAACCCTACTGACAAGCCTATCACAATGTACAGAACAACAAAGGTGGGCATGATGGAAGAGGTGGAGGAGAGACAAGTAGGAGCAGTCTCCACACAGAGTGACAGTACAACAAGACAGAACTGTTCATTGGCCTCTTTGTGCAAGAACAGCCACTTACAAGGTATAGTGCATTCTGCTTCAGAACACCTTACAACCAGCCAGAAGGAAGCCCTCACTTCACTCCTGTCGAATTACTGACATCTTTCCCACTCCAGAGGAGCCCTTAGGCCACACGTCAAAGCTTCATCACAGTTTTGACACAGGGTTAGCTCACCAGCATGTACGACGAGTGCCCCCAGCACAAAGAGAGGTGGTCAAGAGACTTCTTGATGACATGCTGCAAGATGATGTCATACAGCCATCCAGTAGCCCTTGGACATCACCAATTGTATTGGTAACAAGAAAGATGGATCTCCACGTTTCTGTGTGGACTACCGTAAACTGAACGAAGTGACACGGAAGGATGCATACGCACTGCCACGAATGGACGAGACACTAGAAACATTGGCAGAATCAAAACTGTTCTCGACCCTGGTCCTTGCAAGTGGCTATTGGCAAGTGGAACTTGGAAGTGAAGACCGACAATAAACAGCTTTTTGCACAGCTGAAGGGCTTTATGAGTTCAAAGTCATGCCCTTTGGCCTTTGCAATACTTTGGCCACCTTTCAAAGACTCATGAGCTTGGTTCTCAGCGGCCTTCAGTGGATGAGCTGCCTGGTGTACCTTGATGACATTATTGTCATGGGTAAGACATTTGAAGAGCATTTGAAATATCTGGATCTGGTGTTCTCGCACATAAGGGATGCAGGGTTGAAGTTAAAACCAGAAAAGTGTTCCTTTTTAAAAGATGAAGTCCGCTACCTAGGCCACATCATGTTAAAGGATGGCATTGCAGCTGACCCAGAGAAAACTGCAAAAGTGCAACATTGGCCCATTCCAGCATCTGCCAAGGAAGTGCAACAATTCCTTGGACTGGCCAATTACTACCGACGGTTTATACGAAACTTTGCTCACATTGCTAAACCGCTTCACAAACTGACCGAACACAATACTTCCTTTAATTGGACAAACAAGTGTCAATAGTTATTTGAGCACCTCCGTTACCAACTCTCCCCCCCCTCCCGTCCTGAGTTACCCTAACTTTAAGCTGCCCTTCCTTCTGGACACGGATGCTAGTAATGATGCTATTGGAGCTGTGTTGTCCCAACTGGATGAGCAGGGTAATGAACGCGCGTGTTGGCATACGCCAGTACATGTAGGCTACTGAGCAAGGCAGAAAGGAACTACTGTGTGACTAGGAAGGAGCTCCTTTCTGTTGTCATTTACTGCATACTTTCGACCCTACCTTTTGGGACATCGCTTCATGTTGCGGACAGACCACGCCCCACTGACCTGGCTATATGGTGTTAAGGAACCTGAAGGTCAAGTAGCAAGATGGCTAGAACAACTGCAGGAGTTGGATTTCAAGATCATTCACCAGCCAGGTCAGAGATATCAGAATGCGGATGCCTTTTCCAGATTATCATGCAGGCAATGTGGCCGCACTGGGAAAGATGATAAGAACAATGAGTCTGCAACCATTGCCACCTTACAGCTATCATCATATGTCCCTGCGAACATCAAAGACAAACAGATGGAGGACCAGGAGCTGCAGCTTATCATCACTGCAAAGCAGTCCAATGAGCGTATTACTCCAGCACAAGAAGCAGCACAAAGCCTTGAATTGTGTCGGCTGTTGCAAATTTGGGACCAGCTCACCGTTTCCAATGGAGTGTTGTATCGGCTTTTCCTGGACACCCCACAGCCATCAGGTACCCGCTACCAACTCGTGGTTCCACAATGCATGCGAGACAATGTCCTCAAAGAAGTTCATGAAGGTGCAATGGGTGGATACTTAGGAGAGGAGAAAACCCTTCAAAAACTGAAGGAACGGTTTTACTGGCCTGGGCACTGGCAGTCTGTTCGGGAGTGGTGTTGAACCTGTTCCCCCTGCTGTCGACGTAAAACGCCAGCATCTAACAACAGAGCACCCCTCCAAGGTGTTGCCATGGGGTCACCGATGCAAATGTTGGCTGTTGATATCCTGGGGCCACTCCCAGCAACATCATCTGGAAATAAATATGTTCTGGTGGCAGGGGACTACTTCACTAAGTGGATGGAGGTGTACGCAATTCCCAATCTGGACGCAGTAACTGTGGCAAAGAAACTACTAGATGAGATGTTCTTCCGGTTCTCTCTACCAGAAAGTTACGCTCTGACCAAGGCAGACAGTTTGAGGGAGGTAACACAGCTTTGTCGACTTCTTGGCTCAGTCTGACGGTCTCATCGAGAGATTCAACCGAACTCTCTTAAGTATGCTGGCCACGTGTTTGGTGGACCACCCAAATGAGTGGGACCAATATCTGAGCAAACTGTGTATGGCCTACAACTCCAGTGTCCAAAGCACCACAGGGTACTCACCATACTTCTTGATGTTTGGACGTGACGCTCGCCTTCCTATGGACATCATTTATGACACCACTCCACCTGATGGGATAAAGCAGCAACCATATGCTGCATATGTCAGAAGTCAGCATGCCTTATTAACAGATGCATTTAGACAAGTGCAGGAAAACACGGGTCAGAAGTACAGTTTACAAAAGGAACTTTACAATAAGAAAGTTCACGGCCAACCACTTGTAGATGGTGATATGGTCTGGCTGTTCAACCCGGCCATCCACAAAGGGCAATCTTGGAAACTGCATAAGCCATGGAGTGGGCCATACAGAATACGAACAAAAATGTCTGAGGTTACGTACCAGATACAACACACTGGTAATCACAAGCTGAAGGTGGTGCACTTCAACAGGCTCAAATGTTGCCCTAACAACGTACGCCTGCCTGCTAGAAAACCCCATCAGTACATGTTTAAATTGCAATACAGTGCAGAGGCAAGACCATTGCATGGGATCATCTTAAGTGGCTTTACAACGCAGACACGTCACGGGGAGCAGGATTACGTTTATAGCCAAAACTAAAGTTAGAACACATTAACCTAACTCCATTTTCTAAAATGAGGGTTGATTTAGCTGCCCAGGTAAGCAACTACATGCAGTGCTTACATGAATGCTGCATACCATGCACATAAATTTTTTAAAAAGGTGTTGAGTGAGTCTGTATCAAAAGCCCCTGTGCTAGTGTGTGGTGATGAAGCTATGGAGACAGCCTACTTAGCTGAAATGATGGATAAGTTTTTTGATGCGCTAAATGTCCACAACTTCAGCCATGGGGTCAAGAGTCTGAAAGGTTTTCAACTTCCTTACACATCTGGTGAAGATCATCGTTTGAAGGTAACGTGCTGCATAATAACATGCCCATCATTATATATCTCTTTTAATGGATAAAGTTGCTAGAGTCAGATTTCCTGAAATATTTGGAGGACTGGAAGCTATCTGTCATGGAAAGAAAGCAGTTTACGAAGACTCAGAAGAATCAAATGCTGTTGAGTCATGAAACTCAATATGGTTTTAAAATGACCAGTAAGTACATCTACAGCTAATAGTAAGTTGGAGGTATGAATTTGCTTCCCTGCTTGTGTAATGTACAGGTAAATTCTTCATTGAGTTGGTACGTTATATCTTCTCATTCCTTGAGTGGATTCATTCCTAAGCCAGAGAATTTGCCAAGACCCTTTGGAGCGATTTTTTTGGATTACAACGTCAAAGGGGAGGTTGACATGAAAATCCGAATGTTGCTGAATTCACCACAAACACTCAGGCTCTTCGTGTTGTTAATTCTTTTTGTCATGCTCCATCCCGAGGAAATTGTCAAGGTGGTACTATTGAACAACCAGATGTGTCATTGGTTAGACCATTGCCAAAGCGTCGTCATTCCTCATCCAAGACTAGTGGTGAAAGTTGACATGAGAAGGATACAGATGGTGATTCACTTCAGAATTGTACAGATAATAGCTCAGGTAACGTATTGCATAAATGTTTGTTTAGAGCTTAAATTTTAATATCATTTTCAGAACCCACTGGCTATGACTTGATCATCTGTGTTGCTATTAATTCACTTGTTGCTGACAAAGCCTTTTCAGTGCCTTCAGCTCCAGCTACATTGGCTTTGAATACAGCCAACACATTGCTTTAGTGGATTCCAACAAACTGTCATGAAGTGGAATAGTTTCAAATACAACTAAGAGACCACTGTCTAGCTGCATTGTACCAGTAGCTAGCTCCTCCACAGCAGATGCTAAGAGGAGAGCCAAAATGTGGAGTAAGTATCATTCTGTCAATACATCACCTTTGTATGGTATGCATGGAAAGCATTTCTACTATAGAGTTCTCAATTGGAAATGTCCTACATGTTCTGCCAGTTGGACACCAATTTTTTCTTCACTTAATTATGTCACAATGCACTTTCACCACTCATGATGTCAATAGTAAAATGCCTATTGATCTAACTGATGAAGAGATTCAAGCCCTTCGCTATGCTGCTGGTTACATCCCAAGATCCCTTATGAAGAAGATATTGAAGTCATCGTGTCCACATCAACAGAAAAAAGACCTGCTCCTGTGTCTAGACGATCTCTTAAGTGATGGAACAGAAGAAACAAGTGTATCAACAGAATGGATCACAGCTGTGAATCATGGTGGTTTGTTGTTTGTAAACAACATGACATTTGAATTATTTTATTCTATGGAGGTTGAATTTCGTCATTTTGTTGGAACTGATGGTATCAACAGTTGTACTGTGGAACGTATGGAGAAAACGATAACATTTTGTTTTGTTGGTGCATTCTCAGCGCTGCGTGGGACGAAGAATGCAGTTCTGTGCTTCTACCTATGATCATCCAATTGTGGGTAACTATTCGAGGATATTTATTGTCGAGTGCATGGATGGAGAAGTACAAAGTGGCCCAGAAAAAAACTGTGCAACAGTCGAAGAGCCTTAGTAAGGAACTTGTAAAAGAATAGTACCACATTGTGTGTGTGTGTGTGTGTGTGTGTGTGTGTGTGTATGTGTTTTGCCCTATTTAATGATGATCAAAACTTGTACTTTCTATTTAGAAAATCATTTACATGAGGCCAGAGTCTCTGCATTGGCTTGAGATCATCTAGCTACACCTGAAGCCTTAAAAGTCATAGGTAACATTGTCCACGTTAATTGGTGTTGATTGGCTTCGTTTCCAATCCCTCTATCTCTGGTATGAGCAAGGGCAAAGGGGGGAGATCTTGTGATCAAGAGGTGTTGCATGGTGATGTGTTGTCACCTGAGGGGTGGCAAGACAGGGAGTGGTTGCCTGATGTCCTCCAGGGGATTTAGCTTGTACCCAGAGTTTGCAGAAGCAGACAAGGCTGTGTTAGATGGCATGGCCGTAAAAGGCAGGTTAAGGCATCACATTCATTTATGGGTGGAGGAGCTTCATGCAACACAATGGATAATCGACATGATTTGAGATGGGTACATGTTGCCTTTTTATGTAAAGCCACCAGCTTATAGGAGGGGTAATAAGAACACTGCCTATGCTAATAGCGTTTTTGTACACAATGCTGTAGTGGAACTGGTTAAGGGAGGGTTTGTGGAGGTGGTGACAGAACAGCCATACATATGTAGTCAAGTGTATGTAGTGGAGAACAGTGTGGGCAAGAAGCGGCTAGTGGTAAACCTGAGGCACATCAATTAGTTCTTATGGAGAAGGATATCAAGACATGCTGCTAAACCAAATGATAAAGTAACCCTCTTTCTTGGTATCCTAAGCCCTTTCTCCATCACCATGTCCCCATTCTCATCTAAACCCTCTTAATATTCACTTCCCTCTAGGCAAGGTTTAGATGTAACCTCCCCAGCAAAATGAAAATGGGTGTTTGAATGCTTTAAAAATATTATTAAAAAAAAAAAAAAGATTTTTCTTAATAGGTTTTGACAATTTACCAGCTGAATACCTAGGTTATTCAGGTTTTCTGCTCACAAGAGTTATGGTTATCACGTACATACCATCAGCACACAGCCACGACTACCTACATGCACACAACCCAACTATTTAAATGTATTGTCACACCTGCAGATACCCTCAGCATGCATTGTACATCACACCAGAAACCCTCCCACACAACCACAGCTACCCCATCACATCAGATACCCTCAGCACACCACCACAGCTACCCCATCACACCAGATACCCTCAGCACACCATCACAGCTATCCCCATCACACCACATATCCTCAGCACACAACCACAGCTACATAGGCCTACCAACTTTCCAGCTATAACAACATGCTGGATGTCACCTCACCTTAACGTGGGCACACTGAGGTCTACCGACAAATCGCACCGGATGCACAAAGAGTAGAACCACAGATGAAGTTTATGTACCACCGGCATGCAGCCTCTATTTCACCATCGGATACTAGTACCCGGTAAGTGCAATCGCGGCGATATCAGCTCAGATGTGGGAAACAAGCTCGGTTGTCTGTACTAAGTTCGCTTTGATTTGTAGATGGAGCTGTCCGTCGTTGTGAAGAGGGACTTGACAGCAATAATTGAAATTTAATACGTACAATCGGTGTTAATTGTTTCTGCTCTCGTCCCCACATAGTAACATAAACAGTGATGTAGGTTACATTACATTATTATAATGCGTATCGGATATTGTCATATTCAAATAATGGGAGAATTGTCAATGCGGACGACGAATACCTAAGTACCTCCAAATGCAGATACACAAACAGGTTATTTCAATAATCAATTTTTCCGAGTAATGTTCGAACGGATAGATTTTTTTTTACAAATATCCAAATAACCTGATAACCAGAAACACACCCTAGTTGATAAGTGGTGCATACTACGGGGGGAAGGGAGGATACAGTGTCTTACTTGATTACTCTGAGATCCCCCTTCCCCTCCTTCTCCTCCACGAGCCCTCCACCCCTTCAGAGATCATGCATTTTAATTAGCTCCTGCTGGTTCTAACCTGTGCTGACATCCTTGCTGCACTCTATCATGAGTTAATATTTATGTGATTCCTACGGTCCTACCTTTCGCGGGTTCTCCTGTGACTGCCATAGTTCCTCTGACTTGCAGATGTATTGCAACGAGTCGAGAACTGCACGCGTCGGACCCTGATATATCATACTTTATAAGGCCTAGTACTTAAATTAGAACCCCTGATATATGAGCGAGTATCAAGTAGCAGCGTTAAACGTACGTCAAGATATAAGTAGATAACTCGACCGATACCGTACATAATGGCGGAGAGAACCATTTGGCGCGGTACCTAGCAGGTTCCAATAAATATAACAAAAGGACACACCCCTAAGGGAGCTTGTCCAAACATTTTTTGGAAAAATTAGCGTCATTGTGACGTTAGGGATGGGGGGGGGGGGGGGGGGGGGGGGGGGGGCTGTGACGTAAAGAAAAATTTTATTGTACCCGCAAGTATTGTTCTATAATACGGAACATCTAGTTAGCTGCAGCGTTGACTCCAGTGGCAGCAGTTACGTCTATTCAGACTACACTGCACATTGAGTAATGTTTCATGCTACTAATCAAACAAAAACTCTATGACGACTCTATGACGCTTAGAGGGGGAGGGGGGGGGGGGGGGGTCAATATCTTAACGTCACAATGACGCTAATTTTTCCAAACATAGTTTGGACAAGCCCCCTAACTAACACAGTCATCTGCGCGTGCGCAAGTGTTCAACTAGAACTTGCACTTAGGGACAGCCATAAACTACGGCCAGAGATAATATATTCATGGCGATGCGCGGTGCATCTGACGTGAAGTACGAAGATGAGTGTATGACAGGTGGCCGTCACGAAGTTTTGGAAGCATTGAAACGCTCCGTTGCAGCGTACTGCCGTTCTGACTCCAACGTGAAGAAGATGTACATAGGCATTGCCAGTGGCAACAACGCTGAGGACGCGATGAGACGTCGCTACGACGACTACAAGAAGGAAGAAGGCATCAATAATATGGTGGCACTGTACAGTTCGACTTCCCAGGATTTCGCTTGCCGTATCGAGCAGGATCTTGTGGACCATATTAAAGATAACCATCAGCGGAACATAAACCGCACCGGAGGGGGAGGAGGAAGGCCTTCAGAAGGGCCAAACTATTATGTGTACCTCGCCATGCGGCGGTGGGGTTAGATGTGGCTTTCTTTGCCATTGTATGGTGCATTGAAGTGATCATCATCTTTGCCACTTTGGTTGCTGGTCAAAGCTAAGGGACAGAGCGCCCATTCAATCACGGTATGGGTACGGAGGAGCCTGAGGCAAGAAAACAGAAGGCATGAGGCGAACCGGAATGGAAAGCATGGGCGCCCCCAGAATAGGGGGGGGGGGGGGGGAACGAATTAGAGCTGTTTACGCTTGTGTAACGTCTCTATTAGCACGCGCGCGGGCGAATCAGATCCTTTTGGCAGCGCGGTGATACGCTTCTTAAATTATCTCGGGTGAATCATTATCAACCGCACCTGATTCATGTCCGTATAGCTGATGAACCATCAACGAAGTTCAAAGCATACCGTATCCCTTATTGAGCGCATTCATATGTTGTTTTATTTTTCGCTTTTAATTTTTTTGTTAAAACATCATTCGCAACGCAGTAAACACTATAACAAAACATAGTATTACTCCAGTCATGTTTCAAACGCACTGTGTTTTCAGTTTCTCCCTGTCGTTCTGTCCTGGTAGCAATACGCATGAAATCCACAACACATGTTGAGTGCACTGATGAACCACTGAAACTGCACGAGGGCAATCTAACTCGTTGAGGCATGGCTGTCCACTGTCCATTTCACGATCCATATGATGTACTATACAGTAGTGGGTGCTGTTAGCTCAGTAGGATCCCTACCTCCATCTATAGTACTGCACATGTAATAAAGAATATACTATCTGGAGGACTTACTGGAGACCCAGCTCTGTCATTATAGAGCACAAAACCACCCACATTAACAGTGTCACATTCAGCTGTCACTGTTGCTTTGCCCCAGGTGGCATGAGTTTGCAGGTCTGTAGTCAACATATGTTCATCTATCAGAGTTGTGACAGACATCTCCCCAAGTCCATGTACTTGAAGCAACACAGATCCCAACTTAGTTGGCTTACGTACATTGATCTAAGGTTGCAGAGTATTACCATAATGTAGCAACACAGTGAAAACGAAAGCCAACTGAATACCTTACGAAGTGCCCCATGACTATACATGGCTGTATCACTAGTAGGTGACCTTCCTGTCAGGAACTCAACAACTTCTGCTGACTGATATAACTGTAGCAGGCCGTCACCACACCTGATAAGGAGTCGTTGTTAAAAATAAATGGCAAAACCGATACTCACTGCATTCCTGATGGATCGAAACGACCTCCTGAACAGAAAAATCGCATGCTCTCCTGGATTGCAAAACTGTTGGCAATGTCTTTGCTCGGAGCATATTTATTGCCGTATGTGTTATGAGACCTGATCGCACCATTATAGCTCTCACATCTAAAGAATGATTATCAATGTCACAGACTCTGAGCCAGAATTAAGTCTTACCTTTTGATGTTAAACCCTGATGCAGGTCCGAACTGAAGCATGTGATCAGGCAGATGAAGGAGGAGATGGAATTTGACCTTTTCCCTCAGCTCCGGACAGTGTCTATCAGTGGCTCGAGCAAATTCAAAACAACACAGACTTCATGATGTAAACTTCTCACAATATACCCGCTTGAACACCTGACAGATGATACGAGTGAAGACACATACATAAATGTGTAACACATACCTTTGAAAGGTCAACCATACTTCTGCTTCACTAGGTGTTAACAAAGGTGGAAACACAGTGTGCTAGTTGTGCCAAAGTTTTGAAATCACGCCCCACAAATGATTTATAGTAGTATTTAGAGGTATCTCCTTGAGAGATGGCCAGAGAAGTTAATGTTTAATCTCCCGTAATCCTTATTTAAGGATGGCCATCCTTAAATAAGGATGATGACCACTTTCTAAAAGAATCATGTACTCTTGATGCTTTGTTTTATATTAATGATTCACTAGATTCAAGATCATGCAGATCAGTGATACTACCTCGATTAAAACAGGTTTGGCTTGCTCAAAAACCGGTATTACGGTGTAAATACGGCAAAACCGCCATTTGCCGCTGGTGATATAGTAGTGAGCAAATTAACTCAAAGCAACGTATGGCAAGGAAGGACAGCTTTCTGGTAGCTCGAGGAGTAGAATGTACACTGACAGATGGATCTGTGAAACAATATCCACAGTGTCAACAATCTACGCTCACGTACCGGCCAGTATACGTCCAAGGATCGAAGCGATTGCATACACTCGAAAGCATCAAGCTAAGCAACCCTGCTTAGATACCGAGGGAGCCACAGAAAGCGACGGATGTAGTTCCTCATACGGATGGATGACATACATGTAGGCCTATTGGTGACCAAAGCGGCAGCACTGCATGATTCGTCAAATGACCGTGCAGTGACAGTGACAGCAACAGTAGGCTTAGGCAATATGGCGTGGTCCCCTCGAGTCTAATTAATTGGGGCTAAGCTACACTAAGCTCGAACACATATCGTATGCCAATTGGCAAATGGCAATGCTTCCTAGATCCCCCCCCCCCCCCCCCCCCCAGCAAAAAAATCTTATCGATCTTGGCCATGATCTTGGCAATCTTGACCAAGATCTCATGCATCCTGACCAAGATTCAAGATTCTTGGCCATGATGTCTAAGATCTTGCCCAAGAAAATATTAAACAATTTCAAAATTGGACTAAAAATAATCCACAGCGATAGCAAATTGAGGGGTTGTGTCAAGACAGACAACATATTCTTCACCAAAATCAAACGACATACTCAGAAAGAATAATATTGTCCAAGATCATGGTCAGGATTCTTGTATGCAATCTTGACCAAGATTCCACACAAGAATATTGAGAATGATCTTGCCTCCTGGCCCCATCATCTTGCCTCACATCATGCTTCCTTTGGGGCCTCCTTGCCCCTATATCTTGGCCACGATCTTGCCTCCTTTCCCCTAGATCATGGCCAAGATCTTACCTCCTTGCCCTTAGATCTTGCTCTTTGATCTTGCCTCCTTGCCCCTAGATCTTGGCCACGATCTTGCCTCCCCTTGCCCCTAGATCTTGGCCACGATCTTGCCTCTTTGCCCCTAGATCTTGGCCACGATCTTGCCTCCTGGCCCCTAGATCTTGGCCACAACCTTGCCTCCTTGCCCCTAGATCTTGGCCGCCTCCTTGCCCCTAGATCTTGGCCACGATCTTGCCTCCTTGGCCCTAGATCTTGGCCACGATCTTGCCTCCTTGCCCCTAGATCTTGGCCACGAACTTGCCTCTTTGCCCCTAGATCTTGGCCGCCTCCTTGCCCCTAGATCTTGGCCACGATCTTGCCTCCTTGCCCCTAAATCTTGGCCACCTCCTTGCCCCTATAGATCTTGGCAGCCTCCTTGCCCCTAGATCTTGGCCATGATCTTGCCTCCTTGCCCCTAGATCTTGGCCATGATCTTGCCTCCTTGCCCCTAGATCTTGGCCATGATCTTGCCTCCTTGCCCCTAGATCTTGGCCATGATCTTGCCTCCTTGCCCCTAGATCTTGGCCATGATCTTGCCTCCTTGCCCCTAGATCTTGGCCACGATTTTGTCTCCTTGTCCCTAGATCTTGGCCACGATCTTGCCTCCTCTAGCCTCCTTGACCATTATGGAAAAAGATTCGTGATTCTTGATTTCAAAATCCCATGCAATGTCTTTAGTAACAAAGTAATTTCTCACCAGACTGTGTAATAATATGACACGTGATCTGATCACGTGAGGACTGAGAGATTTGGTCTAGCGTGTGATATTTTAGGAGGTAGCCATTGAAATTAGTGTGCATCGTGTGATTGGCAGTGGTCTGTTGACACATAAGAATAGTACATGGTGTCAGAAGTGGGATTTTGAAATGGAACACATCAAACCTCCAAACGAGATGGACTTCTCAACAGTGGACGGCACCTCGGTAGCGGAGAAATGGCGACGGTGGCGGATGACGATGGAACTATTTATTGAGCTAAGTATGCCCGACAAGTCCGAAAAGGAAAAATGCAGTGCGTTTTTATATATCATCGGTCAGGCGGGACGGGACATATTTAACGGTTTTGTCCTAACAGCCGAGGAGCGAGATAAGATAAACGTCCTTTTTGCAAAGTTTGAAAGCTACTGCAAACCAAAGTGCAATGTAACAGTGGAGCGGTACAAGTTTAATACTCGGATGCAGGCAGCCGAGGAAAGCATTGACCAGTTTGTTACTGCTCTAAGACTAATTGCAAAGGACTGTGATTTCAAGCTACTCGAGTATGACCTTATCCGTGACAGGATTGTCTGCGGAACTAACTCAGATAGGGTGAAGGAACGTCTACTGCGGGAACACGACCTCACTCTGGACAAAGCCATTAACATCTGTCGCAGTACTGAGGAGTCAAAGAAACAGTAAGAGTCCATGAGTGAAGAGAAGGCAGACCCCAAGGTTCATGCAGTCAAACCAGCGCCTGCAGGTTCAGAGGAAAAATCAAGCATACCACATGGGAAAATAGACAGGTGTCGAAACTGTGGACTCCAGCATGGCAGGGATAGTTGTCCAGCATGGGGAAGGAAATGTCATAAATGCCACAGGATGAATCATTTTGCGAAACTATGTAGATCTGGACAGGTATCAACCATAGGCAAAGATGAAGAAACAAGCGATGGCAAACAGCAATACATGGTTGGGACTATCAAGGAGAATGGTGTGGTGGTCTGCAATAATGAATGCTTCAGTACATTCCAAGGAAATGGAGTTTGTATCAAGTTCAAAATTGATACGGGATCACAAGTGAATGTACTGCCCTTGAACATTTTCAAACAAATGAGTAAAAGACCTCACCTTGACACTGCAAAGATTAGGCTCATAGGCTACACTGGGGATGCACTATCAGTAATAGGACGATGTGAGCTGATAGTAGTACAGGGTCACCCATTAGAGTTCTACATAGTGAGGACCAACCAGAGTCCAATTTTGGGGCTGAAAGCATCCCAGGATCTTCATGTCATTAAGGTGATAATGAACGTTGGCTGGCAAAGTATCATCGGTCAATATAGCAAGGTGTTTGAGGGTTTAGGATGCCTAAACAAATCTTACCACATCAAAGTGGATCCGGATGTGACACCAGTAATCTGTCCTCCAAGAAACCAACCAGTAGCAATTAGGGACAGGTTGAAACACGAGCTGGATGATATGGAATCTTTAGGAGTCATCAAGAAAGTGGAGGAGCCAACAGACTGGGTGAATTCCCTGGTAGTGGTGGAAAAACCCAAAAGCAAGAAGCTTCGCATCTGTCTGGACCCAAGACCATTGAACAAAGCCATCCTGAGAGAACACTTTCAACTGCCGACTCTGGAGGACATTGCCACTCGTCTGTCTGGGGCCAGAATATTCTCCAAGCTAGACGCAAATCATGCCCGGGTGAAAAAATACACGTTGTAACGTGTTATAACGCGTGAAAATGGGACATAAATAACGCCAAAACACGCGATTTTCAAGATGATTATCTCCTTGATTGTGCAATACAATAGAGTAGAATTTTGCCTATACACAAAGCGGTCCAGTGTGTACAAAGTTCCAAAGACTGGTTGGTTTGGCATGCATCGCTCCGATGATATTCACATTCAATGTACTAGCTTAATTTCGCGGGCTTTTGTATACTTTCCCGCGAAATCAAGTTCGTACTTGAATGTGAATATCTTCGGAACGATGCATGCCAAACCAACCAGTCTTTGGAACTTTATACACACTGGACCGCTTTGTGTATAGGCAAAATTCTACTCTATTGTATTGCACAATCAAGGAGATAATCATCTTGAAAATCGCGTGTTTTAGCGTTATTTATGTCCCATTTTCACGCGTTATAACGCGTTACAACGTGTATTTTTTCACCCGGGTGGCTATTGGCAAATTCCTCTTGATGATGAAAGTCAACAATTGACAACATTTAACAGTCCTTTTGGCCGGTACTGCTTCACACGGATGCCTTTTGGCATCAAGTCGGCACAGGAAATCTTCCAGAAACGTATGACACAGAACTTTGGTGATTTGGAGGGTGTCGAGACGGACATTGATGACATCCTGGTATGGGGTAAAACAGAAGAAGAGCACCACAAAAGATTGAAAGCAGTACTCCAAAGGTGTCAGGATATACATCTCACTTTGAACATGGAGAAGTGTAAATTTGGTGCACCCCAAGTCACCTACTTAGGCCACATCATAAGTGCAGCGGGAATATCTCTGGACAAGGTCGAGTGAAAGCCATAAGTGAGATGCCACATCCCACAGACAGGAAGGGTGTGGAACGAATACTAGGAACTCTCAACTACGTGGCAAAGTTTGTTCCAGACATGTCAAGGATTACCCAACCTATTCGTGAGCTTCTTAAACAGGACACACAATTTATCTGGGAATATGAACAGGAAGCAGCATTTGAGGCGATCAAGACACGACTATCAACTGCTCCTGTACTTGCTTTCTTTGATGTGCAAAAAAAGGTCACAGTTAGCTGCAATGCGTCATAGTCAGGCCTTGGTGCAGTGCTGCTACAGGAAGGACGGCCCATCGCCTATGTATCTCGCGCACTCACAAGTACTGAGACAAGATATGTGCAAATAGAGAAAGAACTATTAGCAGTTGTCTTTGCACTGGAACGATTTCACCAGTACACATATGGCAAAACAGTTGATGTGGAATCGGACCACAAACCTCTGGAAGCAATCACTCAGAAAGCACTATGTCATGCCCCACCAAGACTACAACATATGCTACTTCGTCTTCAGAAATATGACTTCATTTTGCGATACAAACCAGGAAAGGATTTGAACATAGCAGACACACTTTCGAGGGCGTATATACCAGACGGTAGTTCAGATCGGATGGAAGAAGAGTTGACCAGTGCTGTTAATCTGGTTATTAGTAACATTCCAGTTACTGACAAAAGAATGCAAGAAATAAGGGATGGAACAAAGAATGATAAATCCTTACGCATCCTGCAGAGAATGATCTTGAATGGTTGGCCAGACAGCCATTCACAGATTCCAGAGGAGGTGCGTCTGTACTGGAATTTCAGGGATGAGCTGTCCGAAGCAGATGGAGTTTTGCTAAAGGGAGAGAGGCTCATAATACCGTCATGTCTGCAACAGGACATCCTGCAGCGTATCCACATGGGTCACATGGGTATCACCAAGTGCACTCAACGAGCCAGAGAAGTTGTGTTTCGGCCCGGCATGAACAAGGAAATCACAGAAATGGTGGAAAAGTGTGATGCATGTCAGAACTACCAGTATTCAAACCAGAAGGAACCAATGGTACAAGGACAGATCCCTGAAGGACCTTGGGACATGGTGGCTACAGACCTGTTCCAGTGGGATGGTGCTGATTATCTATTGATTGTGGATTATTACTCCAAGTTCATCGAGTTCTGCAGACTACCAAACACATCCAGCAGCATGGTGATAATCCACACAAAATCCATTTTTGCCAGACATGGGATACCCAAGTCAGTACGAAGCGATAATGGTCCACAATTCTCAGCAATGGAATACAGCAAATTTGCCGAGGAATGGGGTTTTGCCCATATCACTTCTAGCCCTTACCACCCTCAATCTAATGGACTAGCTGAAAAGTCGGTGCAGATTATTAAGCGAATGTTGAATAAGTCGAAAAGGGATGGACAAGACTCTTACCTGAGCCTGTTAGAGCTAAGGAACACGAGAGTGGGTGACATTGGCTCTCCTGCGCAACTGCTTATGGGCAGACGACTGCGCACCTCACTCCCAGTAAAGGCAACTCAACTGGAGCCCAGAACAATTAACCCTGATTGTGTGAAGTCACACCTACAACAGGAACAACAGAAACGGAAGCTCTACTATGATGAAGGATCCAAACCAATGATACATGTACCTCTGCAAAAAGGTGAAAATGCGTGGATGCAGATCCAAGGCGAGTGGAAACCCGTTAAGGTGTTGGACACAGCAGAAGTACCTGCATCATACCTTGTTAAGTCAGCTAGTGGCAAAGTTTACAGACGTAGCAGGAAGCATCTACGACCTCGCAGAGCTGATGATCCTGAAAATCAATCTGAATCAGATTTGGAAGTGGATTCAGAGAGTGGACAGGAACATGTGAACAATCAGACGCCTGATGATGATAACAGTGGGCTGCAAGGACAACCAGGTGTGCCTCCTGCAACACTGGAAGAAGTCCCCAAACGAGCTCAGGAAATGGAACCAGGTGTGCCTCCTGCATCACTGGAAGAAGTTCCAAAACGAGCTCAGGAAGTGGAAGTCCAGAACAGACAACAGGCAGAGGTCAGGACATCAAGTGGAAGACTTGTGAGGAAGCCACAACGCTACAAGGACTTTGTAGCTCCTTGACAGGAGGGGTTGTAATAATATGACACGTGATCTGATCACGTGAGGACTGAGAGATTTGGTCTAGCGTGTGATATTTTAGGAGGTAACCATTGAAATCAGTGTGCATCTTGTGATTGGCAGTGGTCTGTTGACACATAAGAATAGTACAGACTGCATGCCTTGCATGGTGGTTTAACCCGTTTTTGATTTGTCGCCCATGCGTGCAGAACATTTATCGCACTGTACATATTGATATATTAGATGGCATCCAGTGTTGTATACAGATATCATACACAAGATACAAATTGCATTATAAAGACAGTTGCACAATCTATAATACGTGCATACAGATATTAAGCTTTAATGACGTTCACAGTCTATTTCAACATCTGCATGACAGACCATACAAGTTCATGTACCAGTGTTTATATGTTAGGACCACCAATGTATATGTAATTGTACGGGCACGAATTCCATTGACAGGGTCTACACACACCTTGTGAACTTCATTAACCGATTACCGGCCAGATTAATTATCCGCAATTGCGCACCTGGCCGTAAAATTTTTTCGTAACTTTTAACGGGCGAGGGTCGACTGGCATAGGCCTATAGGAGCCGAAGAAAGCAAAATGTGTATCGGCAAGTAACATTCAGCCATTCCCCGGCATATTTTGGTATCCGTGTTTGGTCACGATCGCTGGTTTTGTAACGGTCGCGTGAGTTTACACAATACGCAATATGATACTACTTTAGCAGACACAAAGATCCATTTCTTCAGTCGGAATATGAAGTAAGTGGACCTTTCTAGTGTTTCTTGTAATAAAAGGTATGGTTTTCTCATACTAGTGAACGAAAAACGTTAGCAGCAGCTACATTATTTCGAGGTATGTTCTAATTGATGCGCGCATGCTGTTTCCTGTTTGAGAATCTGCACCCATGTCGTTGATGAATTGTGGATGGTGTGTATAGTTATGGGGAGGGTTGTAGGTTGTGTTCAAGTGCTGCTGGCTTGGTTGGTACATGTATGCAGTGCTGAGTCTTGTATTGGTGAGTGGAAGCGTATGTGTGGTGTGCGATGCTGGAGGCTGGTAGGTAGTGTATGAGTATTGAGACTTTTTGGAGGAGGGTGTGTGTGGGTATGTGAGTATTGAGGCTTATAGGGTGTTGTGTTGGAGGATTGTAGGGTTTGTGGGTGTCAAAGGCTTGTAGTGTTAGTGTGTGGGCTTGTAGGGTGTGTGGCTGTCGAAGGGTTGAAGTGTGTGGGTGTTGGAAGCTTGTAGGGTGTGTGTCGAAGGCTGTTAGTTTGTGTGTGTCAAAGGCTTGCGTGTCTGGGAGGTTGAAGGCTTGTAGGGTGTGTGTGGGTGTGAGCATTGCAGTGTGCATAGGTGTTGAGCGCTGCCGAGTGTGTGTGTAGATTGTGGGTGTCGAAGGCTTGTAGGGTGTGGTTGTTGAAGGCTTGTAGGGTACAGGTGTTGAAGGCTTGTAGTGTGTGTGGGTGTTTGAGGCTTAGGTGGTTGGAGGCTTGTAGGGTGTGTGTCAAAGGGTTGTAGGGTGTGTGGGTGTCAAATACTTGTAGGGTGTCGAAGGGTTGCAGTGTGTGTAGGTGTCGAGCATTGCAGTGTGTTGGAGCTTGTACGGTGTGTGCGTCGAAGGCTTGTAGGGTGTGTGTGACGAAGGCTTGTAGTGTGTGTGGGTCTGTGAGGTTTGTAGGGTGTCAAAAGCTTGTTGTGTGTGGGTGGTTTGAGGCTTGTAGATGTATATGTATGTATGCATACATAGAGCAATAATAACCCACCCCTTAAACACTGGGAAGCTGTATTGCATCCATGTATTGCACTATTATGTATGTATTCTCGTATATGCATTATATTGTGGTCTTTTCATGGAGTAATTAATTCAAATACAGGTATACGATGACTTCAGTTACCATGTTTATCTTTATTTGTAGGGATGTAATGATGAGCTGAGATGTATACGGGTTGCAGTGGAAAGTATTTTAGCACACCTTATCGCAAACAGCCAGCCAGCCAAATAAAGGTATAAGTACCTCTAACGGGTTAAAGATATAATACTAGGCACATTTTTTGTAGGAATTGGAGGACCCACACTGGCCTGTGATGTACAGAAATGTAATCAACAACACCCAGCTAGCCCTGCTCCCACGGAGATACTGCCAGATGTGCAACCAGCAGGTCCATCAGGTTCAAGTCACTCACCAGAGTACTTTTTGACTGTAAGTTAATATCAGTACAAAATGAATGTATACATTGACATAGGAAAGTGGTGTAAATTTATTGAATCTGAGAGGGACTGATATAAAATAAAAAAAGCGCTCAGCCTACTGAGGATGAGCTGAAAGCATCGTTTGTCCCAGTGGGAAAATCAACGATAAGTTTGAAGCCACCATTGTCCCAATGCAGCTACTTGATGGTTTATATTTTTTGCATGGATGCATTTGTTTTCATGCCCCACCTCGCCAGGGCCTTACCCATTTGTGTTGCCTGCATATCACTCCACAGATTGCTTAAGAAATAAATTTGGAGAAAAAGACAATGCTACCAGCAAACGAAAATCCTGCAATCAGAAGTGCAGAGACAAAGTAAAAACAAAAGTAAAGGGACAGTAAATGAGTGATGTGTGTTTCTTTTTGTTAAATATAATAACCTTGCCCATTTCTTGTGTCAAAGAGGGCAGGATCAAATTGTAGGTTCGATCTTAGCACGAGATTGTGCCTAAAGATCTAGGGCAAGGAGGCAAGATCATGGCCAAGATCTGCAGGCAAGATCATGGCCAAGATCTAGGAGCAAGGAGGCAAGATCAGGGGCCAAGGAGGCAAGATCATGGCTAAGATCTAGGGGCAAGGAGGCAAGATCTAGGGGCAAGGAGGCAAGATCATGGCCAAGATCTAGGGGAAAGCAGGCAAGATCATGGCCAAGATCTAGGGGCAAGGAGGCAAGATCATGGCCAAGATCTAGGGGCAAGGAGGCAAGGTCGTGGCCAAGGTCTAGGGCCAAGGAGGCAAGATTGTGGCCAAGATCTAGGGGCAAGGAGGCAAGATCATGGCCAAGATCTAGGGGCAAGGAGGCAAGATGGTGGCCAAGATATAGGAGCAAGGAGGCAAGATCATGGCCAAGATCTAGGGCCAAGGAGGCAAGATCTTGGCCAAGATCTAGGGGCAAGGAGGCAAGATCAAGATCGTGGGCAAGGAGGCAAGATCAAGATCGTGGCCAAGATCTAGGGGCAAGAAAGCAAGATGCCAAGAATTTGGCCACCAAAATCTTGCCATCTTGACCTTGGGCATGATCTTGGCCATGATCATGCCCAGGATTTTTTCGCTGGGCCCCCCCCCCTTCCAATGCACTATTGTACATGGTACTGTACTCAATGATAGAACTAGAAAGCACACCATTCGATGGAACGGCGGCAGAGCACTCACATGCAGTGCACATGGTTTCAGTGAGGCTAGGGTACGTCCATACTGGCGTTTGAGCAGAAGAGAGCATCTACATCAGCACACGTCATTATACAAATGCTTCATATTAATTTTTAAGCAATAAGCATAACTTATTAACCACAAGTTATTTCTTTGACGAATCAGGTTGTGAGTATAGCTGGATCAACTGGCTATCAGAGAAAATCAAGAGTTTTAAAACTATTGTGGCTTTTATGGTCAATAATCTCTACTGTTGTGATCCTTATTTAAGGATGGTATCAATCCTTAAATAAGGATGTGCCACTTCCTCCCTGTTTTACCACATGGACATTGATCATACTGACATCATTTAAAGTTTGTTATGGAGGCTAATCAGTATACAATTGACCAATAGCATTTATTTTATCTTACAGGGTTAGCAAAAATATGCAATGTAAAAGATGATCCTTATTTAAGGATAATGACATCCTTAAATAAGGATTTCTTCCTGGAGATTAAACATTAAATGAGTTAATGCAAGTCAAAACCTCCTTGTGTTGCTGTGGTGAAAAGTGAGCCATCTGGAATCGATGTAGATACTAATAAGGGCCCAGAGTTAGAGTATGCAAAACCTCCGCTGGTGTGGCCCTACGTGTATTGAAATTAATGAAATTGTGCCTTGGAGACCAGTGGAAACATCAACCTTGACATGAAATGAATAATTGGGTAAGGGCCATCTGAATATAAAAGTAGCACTTACTACAGCCTACCATAATAGTATGCAAAGAACACGTTTACTTAAGTGCAGTGGTTATCTTACCAATTAACAGCACTCTCTTCTCTTTCGGACTGACTACAGCTGGTAGAGTATTCTCGACGACAGCACCTTCGAAATCGTCGCTTAGGCCTACAAATTCGCAAAAAAATGTGTCCAAAATCACTGCTACTTACTTGAGCAGGATTCACTCTCTGCGGCAAAAGGGCCAATATCCAAACTATTAGCATCTGGAGAGGTTGAACCACAATCTGTACATGTGGAGGCACTAACACGGCTGTGTTTGTTTCTTCGCCTACTAGTACTCCAGATATGCTTCATAACCAGCCGCCTTCAGATGACGCAAATACTTGTTTCTGAACTCGAATTCAAGCTTACACGATGGGCAATAAAAGCTCGCTTTCTCGGACACCAATCGTGGTCACGTGATCAAGCATGCGCTTCAGTTGTGAAAACCAGCCGTGTATCGTTTGTTAAGTTCAAATTAATAGCAACTAGCAATGGTTATACAGTCGGACTTCGTTAAGAGCGCCACGTTTGTTCCCTGGGCTCTTACCCATACTTAGGGCATAGATTGCACATTGTAGACATAGATAACGTGTAGTACCCGCATTAACCGTGAATATAATTTTCAATACATCTAACAAGGTAATGCGCTATAACGAGTGCGCTCTTAACGAGGTCAGACTGTAGTAATCCAGGTGATTCAGATAGTTTCGTACCCAGAACCACATCGCAGCTGCGGATGGATTACATCACCGCTACGCGAGTAGTGGGTCTGGTGTCCTGTACAAATTTCTGTCCAGCGATTACATAATACTTAATTAACGTCATGTATGAATAATATTATCTTCCGCAAGAATGCAATTAGTGTGTTACACAAGTGGCACTAGAGCGGCAGCGTACATTTGCATTGAAAGTGGATCGCCCTGTGCAACACCTTCTTTGCTAAGAATTACCTCAGAGCTGCCCTGTAAAAGGAGTGATGCATAACCTCTGTAGGTGTTAAATAGGAAACGTGAGCATCTAGGCCACTGAACTCTTAACATTCCATAAAGCTGCAGATGTATTGACATGTTTACGATAATCAATAATTTTGTTACTTGGCAGATTCATACTGGTTTATTTATATGGCAGGAAAAATGCGTTTGGTTCAAATTAAAGAAGAATCAATTGTAATTGACTTTACACTTACACAGATTGTAAAATTGATCTAACTTGATACCCAAACTTTTATTGAACAGGAGTGAAGGGGCCATTATTATTGGACAATGGAATGTCTGTGCATGAATGATTCCACTGACCACTACATGTAAATCTGTGGTGGATCCACCTTTTGACATGACATTGTCCAGTGTTGTTTATCACTCTACCGGTCTCTAATTAACCACTGATATACTGTGACTGATTTAATTCTGGCAATTATTTTGCAATGCTTATGTAAATGATTTAATACCATGTACTTACATGTACATGTAGGTGGTTGTTAGATATGGGGCAGTGCAAGAGAAAATTGGGCTTTTATGATTTTCAAAATTTCTTCAATATATTTTGCGGTATTGCTGCGACGTTCCAACATAATACATACATGTATATTACATGACCATTTCCATTTTACTACTGTAGTTTATTGTTGCATAATTTTTATTTTAGGGGGTCCTCTGGATTAAACAGCCAGAATAGTTACAGCTCAAAGGATCTCAAAGAGAAATGAACAACAACTTTCAAACGCACACAGTTCCGTAACCGCTCATTACATTTCAAGCGCAAGGCAGAAAATATAGCGGATGCAATGTTACAAATGTGCTGATTCGCTCATCGAGATACATTGAGATCTAACCGTTCTGGCTGTTTAATCCTGAGGACCCCCCCAAGGAGTAAAAAAAATTATACGACAATAAACTTCAGTATAAGTAAAATGGTCCTGTAACATACATGTATGTATTAAGTTTGAAGGACAGAGCTTTAAAGGCCGCAGTGATACTGCAAAATGAATTGAAGATGTTGAAAATCGCAAACGCCCAATTTCCTCTTGCACTGCCCCAAATATTGATATAAATCAGGAACTACGATAGTAGTTCCTATATAGGAATTGACCCGGGTCGTGAATATCATTCAAAAAACGCGCCCCTCGTATAACTCGCGTACCGAGAAACGGACAGTGTTGTTCTTTGTTGCTATCAAACCAGAAGGCAAGACGGTCATTTTAATGTTTTATTCCAGTCTTCGAACTGTTTGCTTTAAGAGAACAAAAAAGTTCGTGTTTTACCACGTCCCCAGGCCAAATCTTCTCCGTCGTCGTCGTCGTCGTCGTCTTCTCGGGTGAGTATAACTCGGGATAGGAATGGTTTTAAAGAGCATCAATTATACCAATCGCTTTAGAATCTCCTAGAAGGACATCTTCAAGTATCAGATATATCTTAAAACTGACATACGTAATCCTTACGTAATGCGTAGTGTTAAATAGAAGCGTTCCCATGGCGACATTTACGTATATTTAGAATTGTGCAAACAAAGAGGAGAGCAGACGACGTGTTAGAATTCTCCCGCGTTCCTTACAGTGATCCCAAACAAAAGCGGGCGTCTGCTCGTGACGGTCTTTGAAGCGGAGGGGGGGGGGGGGGGGGGGGGGGGGGTGGGGGGGGGGGCACTTGCCAGTATTAATAATCGATAATTTAAAAAATAGAGGAAACAAGTAAAGAAAAACATTCTCTAACGAGAAAGTTGGTGGGATATAGGATTTAGAGGCAATGGTGGTGTTAAAAAGAAGGTAACAAGGTTTTGAGAAAAGGGTAATGAGACTTCTTTTGGTTCTGTTACATTTACACGTGCTCAATTTAGGATTTTTGTCTCATTACCCTTTTCTCAAAATCTTGTTCCCTTCCTTTTAACACCACCATTGCCTCCAATTCCTATATCCCACCAACTTTCTCGTTAGAGAATGTTTTTCTTTACTTGTGGCATTAGAAATGATTGAAATTGTAAAAGCCGTATTGGGCAGTAGTTTACACAAGTGGTTTGCTTACATGTAAGCAATGAATTTACGTTGGTAAATTTGTTTTACAAAGGATCACTTTAAATGTATGCATTTTAGTAAGAAAGGAGCCTATAGCATGCTTTCATATGCAGCTTTACCGGTATTCTACCAAAGTGTCAACAAATATATGGGGTTAGAGTTAGCAACGTTGTATGGTCCACAGATACCCATGTTTTGTACAACACAGAATCCACACACTGTTCCTACTATCCAGTCACCAATACCTTCTTTAGATGTGCCGCATTAGTGCACAAGGGGCATTCCCTCTTAAATACCACACTGGGGACAATTCCCAAGTAACAAGCTGGGAGGGTGGGTTGCACAGTAGGCTTGCAAGCAGGTGTTTGTATATGACATCCCCATCCACACAAAACATAAGCCTGATTTTCCTCAAGGATTAAGACTTTAGAGCGCTTAACATTCTGATGTGTGGTGCACACACACTCCAGCAACTACATGTATCACATTCTGAGGTCTGAATTCCTAAAACTTCATTAACCAATCTTCAGCACTGTCATCTAATAACTGCAAATGGGCATCCTTTAGACTGAACAGTATAAGCCTTTTGTGGACATGTGCTTTCTTGTCTTGTACTAATCTTTCTTTCCAAGCAGCATCCGGCTAACACTGTTGCTAAAGTAAAATGTCACCACCATTTCCTCAATAGCATTAGGTAACACATTCCACATGCGAGCACTGGGTGTTGCCATGATCCCTTCACTTGCCGCCAACTGATTGGTCAATCGAGCTGTGCGATATGTTGCACCAAACATCTCCTGTATTCTCCTGATTGACCAGGTCCATGGCAATACTATGAGCACGTAGAACCTTTTGACTTACCTTTTCACTGTCCTCAAACTTGTGTTTAGTTGCAGGTCATCTTTTTCCACCTTTGATGGCTAGAATCCTATCTTCTTCCTTATGCCATTAATTCTTTTCATCTTGTCCTCAGCATAACTACACATCACAGTAGGTGATTCACTGATACTAAGTATAAGGCTAAAAGATGGGTGCTTACATCTTTATCATCAAAACTGTCCCTATTACTTCTTATATCAACCTCACTATAACTTTCTGCACCACATTGCTGTCATGTTGAAATGTGCAATACGCTTTCAAATGTGTGCTGAAGGTTGCACCATCACGTATTGCCAGAAATTAGGGGCTCAAATGTGGTTACTGGTAGCCCCAACAATATGGCAGCTGGTTTCTATTGTTGCAATCTTTTGAGACTGTAATTGAAGAAATTGGCGAGGCTTATGAAACCATAAACCATCCATACGGTTTTTAACTTAGATTCTGTAGCATGAACACAGATCAACTACAGCAATAGTTTTTGGACTAGTTAAGCAGCAGATTTGGACTCTCTGTGCATATTTTCCCTAGTAAATCCTTGATACTGACTGCTCCCACCATAAAAACCAACAGCAACCATTAATGGTACATTGTAAATTTTCAAGCCAATCGTCTTGCACAGCACAATGTGGGCAGCTCGCTCAACTCCGGACCCATCCTTCCCTTCATGCCCGATAAAATAAAAACCTCCTACAGAACTATGAATATGCATGAAAGTCATGGCAATAGTTTAATGGTAACAAGCGTAGTGGGGCATATCCACCACAGAACAATACCTGCCCAGATTCATGGTGGACAAAAGGTTGACAATGAGACAGAGACAAAGCTTTCTATAGACCTGACCATTTGCACATATCAGTGACTGAAATGGGCCCAATTCCCACATAGGAAAAACAAATTTCTGTTGGTCTTGCATATTTCAAAACCCTGAGGATAAGTGCAGAACTGAAGGCTCCACAGCCTCGCTATCAATGCAAGCATAGCGGGAGTTAACGTATGGCAATTGTGTGTTACAGTGGTTGGAAAACCTATCGACTGTATGGAAACTCCATAAACTGTCCAGCATGGCAAGCGCATGAAGATTTAAGTACCTGTCATCATAGTCAACCATGCTGTCCATTGTACAGATCAATATGCCTCGCCCAGAAACCTGATTGATTTTGATTTTCCAGAGATACTGTCAGCATATTCTGCCATGTCCCACATGACACTAACTGCATTGCTAGTCATAATCTTATAACCGGACTTAAGCCAAACCTGTAAATTATAATTCTGCCAATGATGTACCTAGCAGAAATGGTACAGCCCTTTGAATCAAAAATTTAAGCATGCTCAACTTCTTTCAGACAGCTATAAAGGTCAATATTAAAACTAAGCCACAGAAGCAAATGGGTTGGTATCCTTGTGCATCTGGCCACAAACCATGCTTTTTCCCAAGGTACCCTCACCCAGTTACTAATCTAACCCTCGCCTTCCCACCACACAAATGCCATAATAATGCAGATAGAGAATAGTCTTATGTCCCTTACTGAGCCACAAGTCCAGAAGTGTACTGATGGACACAACATATGGTGCTATGGACAAGCAAAAAAGCGTAAACATAAAATTGAATTAAAAAACGAGTCACCCATTCTGATCCTAGGAATGTCAGATACCATTTTTGATTTGTAAACTTCAACTGCCATATTTGGTATGTGGCAAACATTTTGTGCACTTTTGGGTCTCCATCATTGTGGCACTCAAGCTTGCCAGTAAACTAAAAGGTTTAGACAAACTGACTACAATAAGGTCCAGCATGTTTGCAGCTAGAGCATGATGATGCAAGCAGGTCCCTGTAGCTCTTCTGCACACTCATGTCAACAAGCAGATGTTTGTGTGGAACCAAGCATGTTTCCAACTAACTGGTAGAACGAGGGGTACATACACTGTATTACTATTATGTCTGATGGAACAGCACAACTTCCTGTGCTACAACTGTTTCATGGGTGATGATAAACTAAGCAAGGGTAGGATGGTTGGTCCCTTGAGCTTGTCATGGTCACAGACGAGCCTTGTCAGCCATCTTGGTGTGTAACAGTGGGAATTAACCTCTCTTTGCCACAAGGATGCGATCATGAGCAATGGTGTGTGGAGTAGTAAAACAGTACTGATGTGCTGCGATAATTTGTGTTGTCAACATGGACTCAGGGAGATGCATGCAGGGAGACGCAGACAGTGCACTTCATGTTCTTTATTAAGGCCATCTAGGGATTGGGGATCCTCTTCAACACCTGGGAAGGGCAAGAATTGTGCTGATGCCCTATCACATAATGAGATATTTTTTCATTTGCAGGTCCCAGTCACGCATGTGTTCAGCTATGCCTATACATGAAATTAGTACATGCATATTATAGCCAAAGAATTTCTTGAGAAACTAAAAGCTGACCTGCATTGTGTGCTTGTTGTCAAATCTCACAACCTGCAAGGCTATTCTATACATCATATGATTTGCAAGTGGCACATTTGTTAATATTTAAAATCGCCATAATTAAATCTGTTCATCTTGATACTCTACTCACACACTGACCCACATCTTAATCCAATCCGCTGTGAGGAAACGTTTCCCACAGCATCATAGAGGCCACACGTAGTGTACCCCACAATGCACAAGTAGATAGAAGGGTTGAATAACAGAGATGCATGATATAGCATTTAAGACTATGTGTGTACAGCATAGGAGTATGAACATGTATGTAGGGGTAATCAGGGGTAAGTTAACTGACTGCACACTTTATTTCTGGTTTCAGATTCCATTGAAGACTACTATTGGCATTACGTATGGTCCATCAAATGGAGTTCATCTAGCGGTCGTATCAAGGACACATGCATTGTGACTGGTTTCTGAACAATGAAGCTGATACACAGCATTATAATTATGAATGCAATGTTTTTTAAATATTTTAATACTATTCTGTACATGTACAGTATATTATGTACACAAGCACACATTGAACGTAATTAATCCCACATTTTGAATATGATTTCCATTAATAATGCTGCCATCTTCCATGTGCATGTAAGGTGGGGAAGTACCAAACATAGTCCTGGTGTGCACATCACACATCAGCTTACTCTCCATATCCTGTGTGCCACACCATCAGCCCCCCAGTATATAAATGGGCAGCACCAATCATTTCCATGGTCGTGTCTAACAAACACTGCTTTAGTGTTTCCAAACAATGTTGGCACAATTAATAACTCCAAATATAGCATTGCAATAAAGTCTATGGTATAGAACCGATGTATTCATATTCAGTGCAAAAATAAAACTTTCTGTTGAGACATAACCTAATTACATAACCACATTGCATGACACATAATGCATGCTGTCTGCACATTAGTAAGCCCACGTACAGCACCAAAGCTTTCGTTTACAAGTAATAAAACATTCTCGAAACTTGGTGGCATGTAGGATTGGAAGGCAGTAGTGTAAAAAGGAAGGAAACAAAGGTCTAATAATATAGGAAACTGTAATAGTCCTATATTTTGCACACAAGCAACATAATGTGCTAAAATAGGACCATTACGTTTTCCTTATTATTAGACTCTTAATGTTTCCTTCCTTTTTACACAACTATTGCCTTCAAATCATACATGCCACCAACTTCTCATAGAGATTTATTTTTTTTCTTCATGAGATGAGGGCACAATAACTAGACTATTTTGAAATAGACCATTATGACCACTATAGTGGTATTATGTATTATTCATCATTATCACACCCTCCCCCTCCTGCAATACACCCAGCTAACCAAATTTGCAGTTTGTACTAGCTACTAGCTTACACAATACCCATATTCATAGCCTGTTGAGATAATGACATAGTGTCCAATGGACTGCAACAATATATAGTTGCAGCAGACCCCATATCCACCCCTCCTCCTAATGTCTCCTCTTCCCAGATATGAAGGCGGTGTATCAGGATTATTGAGGGAGTTCCATGGAGCCAGAGGGGTATACTATGGGGGAGTGGGGTTGTCTACTGGATATAATGGAAAAGAGAGTGTGTCCCAACATGGAAGTGCGGCATCTATGGAAGAGGGCGGTGCCCTGATGTGGAGGAGCGACTGGTGGCCTTGGAGTGGTGTCTACATGTGGAGGTGGGGGTGTCTACTGGTGGGACGGAAGCCCTACGCAAGAGCGAGTCCCACTTGATGGAGCTATCAGGGGTGTTCACTGGTGGAGGTCCAATAGACACCTGTGATTGCTGAGCTTTTTCAAGATCATCATTATACTTGTACAGGGAGTAGCTATAGGAAATGTTGCAGTCGTTACTGCAATTTTTTTCCTCCATTAAACTTATTTACCAGGTCTGTGTAACAGTGTAACACACCAGAAATTAGACAAGAGTATAATTAATTCACACCAGCATGCACACCAGTTGTTAACAAGGCATGCACAGGTTCTTTGTGGTAGGAGCTAGGAAGGTGACGGATTTTTACATAATCATTCAATACAGCTACCACAATTATGTAATGGAATAATACATGTGGTTCTGTGCTAATTAAAAATTCTGTACCTCTATAACTCTGCAGTAGGTACATATAGTGTAACATTTGTAGTTACTGAATTGTAGATCCCTTTTCAAAGACACTGTTCCATGTAAACCTTTTTCCTTTAGTTATATTTATGCAATGCAGTTTCCAATGATATGTCATTCATGAGATACAGCATTATGTAAAAGAAGTCTATTATTATTGATGTATTTAGCACTGAATATGACAAACTCTATCAACATTTGGGATGGCAGCGAAGAGGGCCTAGCGCATATATTTTCAAGTTTTCAAATTATTTCAAATAGATACCTATGTCCTCTATAACATATTTCTTACGCACTTGAAATTAGTCTGTCGTCATGGAGTTACAGGGTCCTGAATTTTTAATTACGCGTAAATTTTTATTGCACGCGTGTACTTATGATGCTTAATTTTTATAATATGCACTAGGTCCCTTTTCGCTGCCATTTGATGATGCATCATCATGCATAAATTATAATTGCACAGGGTACGAGACATGGCCTGGGCACAAACATTGTTCTCAAAAAGTGCGCGGTGTTACGAGAGGAACCAACACAAAACTGTTCTTGTTTGTGTTATCGTTTGATAGCGACAAGGAGGTGAATGATCCAATTCACGCGATCACGGTCTCGTCCAGTCACGTTTTTGTAAAGACAATCATGATGATTATTCCACATCAATCCTACATGCCTCATTGTGGCAGTACACCAGTAGCTTGAGCCCAGCAGCTGAGCACACATGAGACAGGAGCAGCTTAGTTTGCTTGCCAGCAAGATTCTTGGCATTTTCACCTGCATGATTATCTTGGCAACATGTGTAAACCGCTGTCTCAAGACACGAAGGGCTGCTTCCGTACATGACAGAACAACATTGCCATCAACCCTCTGCTCACCTTGAACAATGCAGTCAATGACGTGCAGGGCAGGCGTACCATCTTCCATATCCTCCTCTCCTTGCACATCCTTATTCTCTACACCCTCTTGTACATCCTCATCTTGTACTTCTTCATCATCTTCCGGCACATCCTCATGCACCTTGTACACCCTCTATAGATAAATGGCCATTAATTGAAAAGTCTGGGTACAAGAACATTTGGGTCTGGGTACCAGACGACAGTGTGTTGTGCGAGAACTAGGTAAGTTGTGAACATTTCACTTGTGCTATCTTTTATTGAGTAACTAAATACGTCTATGGACATCGTCTAATTCGTTTGAAACCACTCTAGGAAAAAGTGTACTCGCTAGCACTGATTCGAGCATTGAGAAACGCGCGACCGCGTCTGTTTAAATTAAACTTACTACATGTACGTTGCCGTGCATGGTACGAAGCTAGGAATAGTACTAATCGTCGTAGAAAGAGTTGGGCAATCGGAATATGTATTTCTCAACTTAAAACAGCGTTTTCCGACTAATTTTCTAAAGAAGTAGGTTCGACAAAAAATACATTCGATTTACATGGAACCGGTGTTAAATGAAGTGAAATTCGGATCGAAGGAGCCTCTGAACCTTTTCTCAGTATCTAATACACCGTTGGTAACAAGCCGCCACAGCGCATTGAAAACACTTGAAACCTCGCAAAAGTACATCAAAATATCTGCTTGGCCAGTCCTTAAACGGTATCTATGATCGATTGTGATGTGCTCAAGGCAGGGGCGGATGCAGGATTTTGGCGAGGGGGGGGTCCGATATGAATAATTGATGAGGGGGAGGGGCGCGCGCGAAGCGCGCGAAAATTTTTTGGTGCGCATTCCAAGTTTTCCACAGATTGTACATGTAAGGGGGCCGGGGATTGGAAACTAAGGCAATCAACACCAATAAATGAGTGACACTCCGTTACATTCTGCCGGGTTTCCAGGCTATTGTAGTCTTTAATATGGATTTAAATGGCTGTGTTGTTACATGCATGCGGTTTCCTTTGCTATTTGAACCACTTAAAATTTACCGAAAAATTGTTTTGTACACATTCCACAGATTGTACATTTAGGGGGATTAGAAACGGAAACAATCACAACCAATAAGTGCGTGCCCCAGGCTATTGTGGTTTTGCGGTTATACGGCTAGTGTGTTTCGTCGCAGATTTGCATTGTACGTTACATGAGCCGGCTTAGTTTCTTTGTTAAAATTTATAATTTAAATTTAAATTTGCAATGGTCTTGCAGCAAGGTGCATTCAACCTTGATGGGTACTAATAATAGAGCACGAATCAAAATAACTGCGGAAAGAAACGACCGTGGGTTAGCATTTTGGAATACATTTATCTTTCGTATAAATACCAGCCTACTACGTATCTCGCAATTTACAGAACTAAAATATAGTACTAACCAATGAATAAGCAATAAGATAAGCTATTTAGCAACTTCACGAAGTGCACTCCGTAGAAATGTATATCTCACGTGCGACACGTCATATGCTAATTATATTCATATTCAGGTTCGAGGGAGGGGTCCAGACACCCTGGACCCCCCCCTGGATCCGCCACTGGGAAATATGCCAAAATTGACGTTGATCGTTTCATCGCGCGCGAACTACTGACAAAAAGACACGTGGGGTACAATATGATATTCATAAACAGTGCACGTGATATAATAATATTCATGCTTGGCCCTGAGGGGGGGGTTACGACCCCCGGAACCCCCCCCCTGTATCCGCCACTGCCAGGGGCGGATGCAGGATTTTGGCGAGGGGGGGGTCCGACATGAATAATTGATGAGGAGGAGGTGCGCGCGCGAAGCGCGCGAAAAATTTTGTGGTGCGCATTCCAATTTTTCCACAGATTGTACATGTAGGGGGGCCGGGGATTGGAAACTAAGGCAATCAACACCAATAAATGAGTGACACTCCGTTACATTCTGCCGGGTTTCCAGGCTATTGTAGTCTTATGGATTTAAATGGCTGCGTTGTTACATGCATGCGGTTTCCTTTGCTATTTGCAATTGAGCCACTTAAAATTTACCGAAAAATTGTTTTGCACACATTCCACAGATTGTACATTTAGGGGGATTAGAAACGGAGTCAATCATAACCAATAAATGCGTGCCACTCCCGGCGTTACGTTCTGGTTTCCAGGCTATTGTGGTTTTGCGGATTTATACGGCTATTGTGTTTCGCCGTCGCAGATTTGCATTGTACGTTACATGCGCCGGCTTAGTATCTTTGTTAAAATTTATAATTTAAAATTTCAATTTGCAATGGTCTTGCAGCAAGGTGCATTCAACCTTGATGGGTACTAATAATAGAGCACGAATCAAAATAACTGCGGAAAGAATCGCTCTATATTACGACCGTGGGTTAGCATTTTGGAATACAAATTTATCTTACGTATAAATACCATCCTACGTATCTCGCAATTTACAGAACTAAAATATAGTACTAACCAATGAATAAACAATAAGATAAGCTATTTAGCAACTTGTGCACTCCGTAGAAATGTATATCTCACGTGCGACACGTCATATGCTAATTATATTCATATTCAGGTTCGAGGGGGGGGGTCCAGACACCCTGGACCCCCCCTCTGGATCCGCCACTGACTACTTCCCCCTGTATTTCTACATCCTTCCATCCCATATGCCGTACGCGCGCATCAATGCATTCTTCAATCGAAACCTCTGACCTTTAACTGCTACCTTTGCACCTAGTTCTGTAAAACTATATTATTCAAACCCACACTTGGAGGCGGTGAAAGCCTGCTTCCACACACACGAGAAGACACCATTTCAGGCAATAAAATAGCAAGGGCTGTGGATTAATCTACCCACAAAGATTGCTACGATTACCTAGCGAACGCTAGGTTTACCTAGCGTTCGGTACTTATTCATTAATTAATGAATGCACACACAACACACTTGTCATGCACACACTAGCCAATGAGCAATAATGATGGTTACAGCATCATACTGAAAGGAAAGACCAAAGAAGGTACAAATTCTGAATGTGGGTCTGTGTCAAGAGAAGTACAAGATCTGTTGGTTCAAGCAGATGCACTACCAACAACTGAACTATGAAGTTATCTGCCACATGTATACTACAATAGGCTTGTTAAACTGGCACAATAGATTTATGTGCACAAGCAGCAGTGATACATACATGTAATTATACATGGGACAGTGTCCAGCATAATCACATTTATTATTGCATGCTATAATCATTTGGTTGGACAGTGAAATGATTGATGTGTGGATAGTGTACCTTGGTGAGAAAGGTGAGGGTGTGAGGTGGAGGGAAAGAAAAGGGTGTGAGGTGGAGGGAAGGGTGAGGGTGTGAGGTGAAGGGAAAGGTGAGGGTTTGAGGTGGAGGGAAGGATGAGGGTGTGAGGTGGAGGGAAGGGTGAGGGTGTGAGGTGGAAGGAAAGGTGACTGTATGAAGTAAAATCAGTGTATAGATAGCCCTGAGAACTGCATGGGTTTGATGATGTGGCAGCCATATTTTATTTTTTAACTCAGCATAACATTTAAGATGGTGGTCACTCATTAAACTCGATGTGGTCCCTAGAGCATGTCTATACACTGAGATTTTATTTCAGCAAAATTGATGGTCCCTTCAAACCTGAAATTTTTTTTTAGAAATCCGTGAAATGTTTATTTCACCCTTTCATCAGCTTACTAAAGTTATTAATATATTTAGATTCTGCGTATATTGAGCTTCAATTTGACACCAAAAATACACTACCCAGATAAACAATGGAAAAGTTATGAGCCTGCCAAGTTGCAAATATTCTGAAAAATTAATTATTCAGTGCAGTATATTTAGTAAACCATTAAGGTTATTAATGTAATAACTGGTTCAAGTAACATTCATCCTTAGATACACAAATATGCATCAAGACCTGAAGGTGTGAAGCACGCACTTACATGTACACAACTTATAATGGAATGACCCTTAATGGGTGTTGACCACATCACATGAGGCACTTTTCAGAGTATCCATGGCAATTCATGTACAACCTTCCCATTCGTGCTGTTGAATGCTCACCCCCAGGTCCACAAGGCTAGATCAACAATCCCAACCTCGTCTTTCCTCTAGGGAGCGCTAAAGTACTGGCTCGGCTAGTGACCTTCCTGCTGGACTGGACAGCAGGCCATAGAGCCTTCGTCTGTGAACATGGTGGGTGCCCGGGTACATCAGGACAAAGTGAAAGACCTTAATCCACTGCCGCTTGTGCTGTGCTGTATGGAATGTAATAATAAAGACCCAGCTGGTACTAAGTACCTGGGCAAGAATGGGTTCAATCTCTCTTTCTGCTGGTCACTTGTGATGTCTGGGTGTTATCTGTACACTGGGTAAGAATGGGTTAATTCTCTTTAACTGCTGGTCACTTGTGATGTATGGCTGTTGTGTTTCCAGTACGCTGGGCAAGAATGGGTTAAATCTCTCTAAGACAGCGTGGTCGAAAGATCACAGAACTTTTATTCTAAAGATCAGCATTCTTTCAGCTACCTTATGCAAAGGCCCTCTGTTGCAGTCTAGCAAGGTAATGCTGCTTCAGTTCTAGGCACCATGGGATGTCTGACTGTAAATATGAGTAAATATATTGGCCATGTATGTTGTAGTGTGTAAGCTACACTGTACATAGTTGTAATAATAGTTGCAAGACAGTATTATTATTATTTAATACAAAAATATACTCTTTGAGAAAGTTGGTGGTATATAGGATTTCAAGGCAACAGTGGTGTAAACAGGAAGGGAAAAGGGATCAACGATGATATGAATAGCACAAGTACAGTTTATGATAGGACTTTTAAATTTTCATATCATCATTGATCCCTTCTTTTACACCGCTATTGCCTTCAAATTCTATTAACCCTACTTTAGAGAGAATGTTTTTTAAATATCATTTAGTAATATCATCCAGCTGCAATGTTCTTCATTTGTCATGTATTTAGCACACTAGTTCATGTTACTAAATATAAATATAGGACTTTTTGTATCATAGTTGATCTTTTTTGCACCACCATTATATTGCCCATATACCACCAACTTTCTCAGTTTAGTATCACACTACAATTGTCATTTTGACATATAGGGTACTATTCTTGAAAGTGAACTTAAAAATAATAAAACACAGCACCTTCAGTGGCCAATAATAAAACCAGTTTAATAGCAACAATCACTTTCAACATAATATTATGAAACTCAAAGTCAGCACCTGGTCATAATGAAAATGGCTGAATCACAATCATAGCCTGAAGAGAAGAAGAATGTTATTTGCTCAACAGGTATGTTACACCACATGAAAATGCAATGCCCAAAGCTTTTTCATTTGTGGAACATTGCTACCACGAATTGCCTAGCAACGAATGTCCATCAGTGACTTCCAGGGACCTACATTTGCGTAAAAGATCTCTAATGCCTTCACCAGTACTGCCTTAACCTTTAATCTCCAGGCAGTGGTCCTAGATCTAGACCGTTAGCGGTCCTAGATCTAGGACCACCGTATTACAGCTTTGAAATTAATAGAAATATAATAATATAACACCAAATACACGTACAGGATAAACAAGTATTTAACTAGTTAACTATGTAACTATGTATGAGTCAACCAACTAAGTAGAGGTCTGAGACTTTAGCACGGGGACCTGCCCTTGCAAGAAATGCTCTGGCATTCGAGCGCACAAGGGAAAGGTTTAGTCTGGAATAAATGCTGTCCAGAGTGGTGGAAGTGGAGGAGTTAACCTGGACTGAAAGGCGGGAAGCAAGTTTCTTGAATGTGTTAGAGGCTAGTTGGCCCCAGGCCCCGAATGATTCAACAACAAGGGGTTTGCAACTCCAGCCTAGTTCTTCACAGATCCCTGAATTTGCTTGTATCTTTCGCTGTTCTGTGGCAAAAGCTGCAGAGCCTGCTGTGTGTCCCGCTTCGGAAACTATGTCAGGTTTTAGCGGAGACGACCCAGATAAGTCGAACGCAGCAGGTTTGCCATTGATGCCCCAGTTGTTGACTAGTATGTCTGCAGGTCTAGATTGTTTCTGGTCATGGCCAAGACCACTGCCAGCTTCCAGCTTAGGGTTGTATAAGGCTCTCTTGAAGAGGTGATGCAAGGTGTCGCGAAGGTGGTTGTGACGCGCAATTACATCACTACCCCTCTTGCAGGTTAGGGCGTGGTGAGCCTCAAGGGCTTTGGTTGGGCAAAGGGCACACACAGAGCCAGGCTCACATAGCTGAATACCAAGCCACCATTTGATGGCAAATTGACATTCGGATGGTGTTAAATGCAAGCCTAAGGCTGGTGATGGGGTAACGCGCAACCAAGAGCTAGCATGTGGGGATGAGACGGAAAGAAGTCGGGCTCGGTCAGCCAGGGTGCTGCATTGCAAGAGAGATTGAAACTGTTTGTCTTCAAGATTCTGTGACAAAACATGTCGAATGGTGTGGATGGAGTCAAAGGTTGATGAAAGAGCTTCATCGGGAGAAACAAGGGCATTATAAATATTGATGGCCTTGAGGAGGTATGGTGAATTGATGTGGTCAGGGAAGAAGGCACTAATAGAGCTGATGTATGCAGCTGAGCAATGGAGGAAAACAGATCGAAGGCCCAAACCGTCAGCGTGGCTTGCTTCCAGGCTGGGCAGTTAGGTGACAAGTCAATAGCCGTGCACTCCATGAAGCAAGCTCTGACATTATCATCAAATGTAGCGAGAGCGGATTGAATCAAATTTGGAGGTGTGGTGCGTGCAATGTGTGTGAGCTTGCAGAAGGCAGCACACTGGCAAAGTAGAGTTAGGGCAATCTGGGGATCCTCTAGTTTCTGCAGTTGCTGGTGCAAGATATTGGAAGCCCTGATGGCTGATGATGCGAAGTCTTCACAAAAGCTTTTATCTCCAATTGGTGACCCAAGAATGACAAAATTGGGAACGTTGGAGCGTGTAGTGATAGCATCATGAAATTCAAGTAGGGGGTTTTTGCAAAAAAGTTCACATTTGCTCAGGTTAGGAAATAGGCCAAGGGGGGGGCCTTGACTATTCAAGATAGATAGGGCCTGATCGATGCTAGTCTTGGACCCAGCCAGAGCACCATCGTCCAAGTACCATTTGTTGAACAATAGGGATTCACAAGTATTCTCGATTTCAATGATGACAGGGTGAATAACGAGAGAAAACAGAAGGGAGCCAAGTGGATCACCTTGCTGCACACCTGAGGTGAATGACAGACTGCCCAGTGGATGCACATTTCATTTTCGAACTTAATATTTTATTATGGTTTCCAATCATAGTTGGATAAATATTAGTTAAGAAGAACGCTCTTTAACAATTCATTTATTTTCTAATATTCCTGCAGCAAAATGAGGTTATTGCAAAAATTGGTGAAAAAAGTGGAGAAAGTGAATCGGTTTCTTTTTTTTGCTTGTAACTTCACACCCATATGTGCTCTATTTCAGAGTAACACATTTTTACATTAGTATAACACTGCCATATAACTGCATTCATGATTTACGCATACTTTATGCTCCAATCCCTATGTGTGATGAGATAAACGAATTAGGTTTGAGTGACATCTATAAATGATACCATTTACATGACGAGCAAAATTAGCATTCCGGAGGAGAATTTTTATAACTAACTCGCTATACAATAATGTTATTCTGTGCATGCATGGTGGCAGTACAGAGTATCTGCTGCACTATGCCACTTCCTCCTACAACTGCAGCAATACCATGCCCTCCCCCCTAAGTAGTTCGGCTGTAGTGGTCATTCTCCATTTCGTCCCTAAACGTAATAAGAGCATGCGAAAGTAATTCCATATCGCATGAACCACGCCCCCCGATTATACAAACCTGTTCCCTTTGATCGCTTCTCTTGTCGGCTCCTCATTACTGCTGAGGGCGCTGTAGCTTTTCTTGTGACTAGTAGAGGCCACTCAACAACCTTATTCAGCATTCTCACCAAGATCACAACTCTTTTGCTTATTGTACCGCCTGATCTCTCCAACTAAGCCGTCTTAATGAACGCCCTCGACTTTTCCCTCTGTGGTCGTGTCGTTTGACCACTTCAAGTTAATCCGACACTTATGACATGCTCCTACGACATGCACAACACTTCTAGAACAAATCAGATTCCTTTTAATCTTCCCTACAACAGCCTCATCGACGGCGAAGTTCTTTCCCATTTTCGCGGTAATGCCCGCAAATTGGTGGATGCGTAACGTTTGGATGCTTTTGTAAGCTAATCAGCTAACCAATGAGGCTCAAAGGAATATCAACTGCACAATATACACGAACAGACAATTATATATGCATGAAATGCAGCACTGCGCAGGCGCTAATAATCATATTACTACACTACCCCGTCTTTTATTGAGAACATGTCTAGATGTTCCAGATTAATCTATCCGGAGGTCTCCGAATCCTGGTTGACCTTCTCAATACCACAGGATCACCTAGCATCTCCTCTCGATCACCAGCCCCCAGCTCAGCTTGTAGTGGTGCTTGAGGTTCCACCTCAGGTGGTTCACCAGGCCTCTCATCTTCATCACCTTCTGCCTCCTGATCCTCCAGCTCATCATGATGCTCATCCTGATCCTCCAGCTCATCATCAAGCTCATCTTGATCCTCCAGCTCATCTTGATGCTCCTCTTCGATGATCACTTCACCCTCCTCTGTATCGCTTTCTGGAGAAGCCGACTCCCGTACTTCTTTGTCCGTAAATGAGGGGTCCTGTTCATCATCCTTCTGCTTACTTAGTTGCTCTGTCCCTTCTTGTGCATCCCTGCTACAAAGCAAGTAAGGCTTCAGACGGTTGAAATGAACTACAAGGCATTTGCGAGGAGGGTCACGATGCTGAATACGGAACACAACATCACTAAATATTTTTTTAATTACAAAGGGACCCTTCCACGGTCTATGCAGCTTGCGGGACTTCCCCCTTGCTACCGCTGGGCAGTGCAGCCATACCAGGTCACCAACTTTGTATGCTGGACTCACTCCTTTTACTTTGCGATCATACCCCTCTTTCTGAATCCTAGATTCCACTGTCAAGTATTTCCGTACTTTGTGGTATGCCGACTCCAAAGTATTCCTTAGATACAAAGCATGCATACTGCTGCACTTTTTTAGCTCTGCAGGAGGGTTGCCAAACATAACATCCACAGGCAGACGTACCTCTCGACCAAACACAAGCATGAATGGGGACATATGCGTTGATTTGTGCACACTGGTCCGGTAGGCCATCATCACTGCTGGTAGGATCTGCTCCCAGTTTCTCTCCTCTTCCAAGATCCCAGATGAGAGCATGCCCAGAAGGGTGCGATTGAAACGCTCAATCATTCCGTCTGACTGGGGATGGTATGGAGTGGTTCTTGTTTTTACAATACCTAACAATTTGCACAAATCAGATATTAAGGTTGATTCAAAGTTCTTGCCTTGATCAGTGTGCAAAAAATCTGGAGCTCCATATCTGCAAATGAAGTCATACAGGCACGCAGCAACTGATGCAGCTTCCATATCCTTCATGGGGTATGCCTCCACCCACTTAGTGAAGTAGTCCCCAATGACTAAGATGTATGCATTACCTTTATCAGTCCGTGGAAAAGGACCAACAATGTCCATTGCAATACGTTGAAAAGGTGCCCCACTGGCTGACGACTGCATAGGAGCAACACGACCAGGCACTGATGGTTTCCTTGCTGCACATGCCTCACAGCGACGACACCAATCCTCCACATCCTGGCGCTGTCCCACCCAGTAGAAGCGTCTTCGAATCTTACCAAGGGTCTTTTGCACTCCCAAATGACCAGCAGTAGCAGAGTCATGCAGCTGCTTCAACACCTGTGAAACCAAGACACGAGGAAGCACAAGCTGCAAACATGGGTTTTCACCACCTCCCAATGCATCCACCCACTGCCTGTACAGCAGATTATTAGAAATCACCAGATGCTCCCTCTGTGCCCACAGACTTTGCAGTGTGCGGCTACTAGAAAGCGGCGCAGTGGTTGGCCATGTGTGTTGTGTAGTCATTTCAGAAGCTCTGCTCAGATCAGGGTCCTGTTGCTGATATTTCCATAGCTCCTTTTCATTCCAACAGGGTAACCAGCTCTCCTCAGGTGTGACCAACAACAGCTGTTCAAGAGGTTCTTGCTCTTCAAAATGAAACCCGCACTGTGTGCACTCCATCCGTGAAAGGCCATCTGCATTACAATGTTGTCTTCCAGGTCGGTGTACTATCGTCATATCATACTCAGCCAATGCTTCCAGCCAACGAGCTACCTGCCCCTCTGGTTCCTTAAAGCTTTGCAGCCATTTCAATGACTGGTGGTCCGTCCTGACTGTGAAAGGGCGGCCATACAGGTATGCACGAAAATGTTTAACAGCCCAAACCAAAGCAAGCATCTCTTGCCGTGTCACACAATACCGCCTCTCCACCTTTGACAATGCACGACTAGCATATGCCACCACATGCTCCTTACCATCCACATACTGGGAGAGCACTGCCCCTACACCAGTTGCACATGCATCTACATCAAGAAGAAATGTGCAATCACTACGTGGAAAGATAAGGATTGGCGGATGTGTGAGCGCCTGTTTAAGTTGTTTAAAAGCTTGCTCACAATGTGGGCCCCAAATCCATGCAACATTTTTCTCAGTCAACTTGTTTAGGGGAGCCGCAATACTGGAAAAATTAGGGACAAAACGTCTGTAGTAAGACATAAAGCCTAGGAACTGTTTTAAATCCTTCTGGCCTTTAGGCACTGGCCATTGCATAACAGCTGCTACTTTTTCAGGGTCAGCCTCTATGCCCTTTGCAGACACAATGTGGCCTAGGTAGCGCACACTCTTCCTAAATAATTGACATTTGCTAGGCTTGATCTTTAAGTTGGCTGCCCTCAGACATTGGAAGACCTGCTGTAATTGTTTGAGATGCTCATCTACAGACTTGCTAAAAATGATTATGTCATCTAAGTACACCAAGCACACCGACCAATGCACACCAGAAAGGACTAGTTCCATTAATCGCTGAAAGGTTGCTGGGGCATTGCACAACCCGAACGGCATCACCTTAAATTGAAACAAGCCAAATGGTGTTGCAAATGCTGTTTTTTCCCTGTCACACTCCTCCATCCCCACCTGCCAATACCCACTTGCCAAGTCAAGTGTTGAAAACCATGAAGAGCCAGCCAGAACATCCAGTGTGTCATCGATACGGGGTAAAGGTTGCGCATCCTTCTTTGTAACCGCATTCACCCGCCTAAAGTCAATACAAAATCTGTGTGACCCATCCCTTTTCTTCACTAATACAATGGGTGATGCCCAAGGACTATGTGAATGTTCAATCACCCCCTTTTTAAGCATGTCATGTAACATACCCTGGACTTCCTTTCGTTGCTGTATGGGTAACCGTCTCACTGGCTGTCTAATTGGATTAGCTCCTTGGGTATCAATACGATGCTTCACCAAGTTGGTTTTCCCCAGGTCACCATCGTTCTGTGAGATTACATCAGCATACCCCCTCAGCATTTTGTGCAGCCTGCTCGTTTGTTCTGGTGACAATCCCTCTATATCTGCCATGAGCCTCTGAATCATACTGCTCCTCTGCCGTTTTGCCAACTTCCACTCCCGACTTCCTTCAGGCACCTTTGCACAGTCACCAAGAGTACAAACCTGATCTTCCTTGGACAAGGGATAGAAGTGTCCCACAACCTCATGTACATGAAGAACTATGGGCTGCAAAGTTGGGTTTAATATCTGCACAACTGTGTTGTTACCTGAGCAATGAACAACAGAATGGGCAAGTAGCAACTGATGACGCTCAGTGAACTTCTTAGACGGTTCCAGTACTCCATCATACTCCACAGCATCCTTGGTCTGTAGCTGCACAGGTAGTTGGACTTGATGCAGTGGTGGTACTATACCATCCTCCAACAAAGCCACACAATATGATGCCACTTCTCCAATACCCCTAGTGCCCTGGCAATGTGATTGCAAAGGGATTATTTCCTTACCAATGACAAGGTGCCCTCTCTGCAAGTCAACCATACACCCAGTCTTGATGAGAAAGTCAGCACCCAATACACACTGCTGTGTCAGTTTTTCAGAGACCAGAACCAGAAACATACAACTGAAGTCACCAATTGAAAGACAAATATCTACTTGTCCCATGATCTCCAATGCTTTCCCATTAGCTGTCACTATCGATCGTGAAGGTGGTCTAAGGCTTCCCGACTCCCCAGATGCTTCCTCCCATAGGTCTTTCCTAACCAATGTTACCATTGACCCCGTATCCACAAGCATCTTAGTAGACACCCCATCCACCCTACCCTGCACCACAACTGACGGCTTCTGCACATCCTTCGTGGACTCAGGTACTGATGTAGTAGCTAGCTTATTCTGTGGTCCTCTCCATGCTGGTTTCCTTTTTGTGCAGTCCCTCTTGATGTGCCCTTCTCCACCACACTGCCAGCAGACAACTTTCCGCTTTTGGGTACCCCGACTTCCTGTCTGAACTTGTAGTTGGGCCACCGCCTCCTCAAGGTGTCGAACCTGCTGGAACAATGTACCTTGTTCAACACCCTGCTTCTTTGTTACCGTAATATTTCCCGTCTCTTCTGAATCAACAGCAACCACCGCCTCCACGTCTCCACCGTGCTTTCGTTGTCTCAGGCGTCTTTGAGCTTCCTCAACAGTATGCTGCTTCTTCGCCAGACGAAGTGCATCGTCTATCGACTGTGGCATCTCTTTCAGAAGGAGCAGCTGAGCTGTGGATGATAGCAGACCCTGAACAAATTGGTTGCGTACAAACCTTTCCCGCTGTCCGCCGTCCAGGTCCGGGTACGCCTTTTCCGCCAGTCTCTGCAGGTCTCCCGCGAAGTCCTCTAGAGCCTCTCCACGTTCCTGCGACCTGCTCTGTAGACGCTGCTGCCACTCTATCTCATTGCCGTCAGGAGCGAACCGCTCTCGAAGACGCTCCTTTACAGACTCATAATCCTCACTATCCGAAAGGCTTACCAAGCGAAATGGCTCGTCCTCCAGCAGTAAAAGTAGTTCTTCGGCCCACTCCTCTGAGGGAATACGTGCCCGTTTCGCATAGAGCTCGAACCGTTTAAAGCAGAGGGCGACATCCCCCCGTCCTGTGAATTTGGACGATCGAGGAATACTCGTACGAACAACCGCCGCCGCTGGCGCGGGCCTGCTACTAGTGCTAGGTTCGGTAACCTCCATGGGAACCTCTTCCTCAGTAGCCATATCCCACTCCTGACACCAATTGTAAGCTAATCAGCTAACCAATGAGGCTCAAAGGAATATCAACTGCACAATATACACGAACAGACAATTATATATGCATGAAATGCAGCACTGCGCAGGCGCTAATAATCATATTACTACACTTTTATCTCGTGACGCAAGATAAACCATAATGGAAAAAAAACCATTTCTATGTAGCATGGACTTATTTAGATAAGGCAGAGCTGTTTCAGAATTTTCAAAACAGGCGTTCCTTATTTTCAGCAGCTGAGTTAGTCGTCCTAGATCTTGGACGATCGTCCTAGATCTAGGAGATTAAAGGTTAAATGGTCTTAAACATGACATGGTTAGTGGAGTACCTAAACATGTCATGAGGATCTAGAGATGATCAACAGAGTATTTTTTATACATTCCATGACCTTTATTGATTAAAAAATAAATGTGCAGCCAGAAGATAGGTATACCCAGACTATTAAAACAAAAGGGTAATTTTCACTGTATATCTGCCGTTCCTTCACTTGACGCAGAACAATGATGCAGAAAATACGTCACCACTTCTTGGCTACAATAGGCGCACACAAGTGTATGTATGTGTTAGTGGATGCAACATCATACCATAATAGTCTCGTACCCAGACCCACATCGCAGCTGCGGATGGAATACATCACCGCCTACGCGAGTAGTGGGTCTGGTGTCCTCCTGTACAAATTTCTGTCCAGCGATTACATAATACTTACACTCAACGTCATGTATGAATAATATTATCTTCCGCAAGAATGCAATTAGTGTGTTAATGCTTTAATTAGCAAGCTACTACATTTCTGGACCTCTCCCTTCATCGTACAGTATAAGGAAGCGATTATCAGTGCACTTAGCCTTGGTATCACCCGATCCTAAACGCCAGCATTTTGAATTATCTCTCATAAGCGAAGTTACTCCGGTCAAGGTAAATGTAAGCTATGCTGCATCACAAGTGCTGGGTCACAGCCTGCGGTGGGGAGCACCCTGCCAAGGCCTGCCCCCTTGCCTGGGACTACGTGAGCTCCAGCAACTGAAAGATCATCCTGACAAGGCCTTCGACTCCTGACGGTGTGTCCATGGACCTCTCTTTCCTTTCACTGCACACACCCTACAACGGACCTCACTTTCCTTTCACTGCACGCAACCTAATTTCACTGTCCATTACTCCACAATTGACAATGTGGTGGGGCTCCTTTAGCAGATTTGAAAAAGGAGCCATGATGGCCAAGGTAGACCTAAAATCTGCATTCAGAATGGTTCCAATCCAAGCCTCGGAATGAAGTTCAGAATGGTTCCAATCCAGGCCTCTGAACGGAGTTCCCATTCAAAGGCCTGGATTGGAACCATTCTGAATGCTGATTTTGAGGAGGCTCCACCACCATATCCATCTTAATTCTGAAGCCAGAGCTGACATACGATGGCGGAACAGCTTCCTACCATCTTGGAATGGCATTTCTATATTCATCTCCCCAGATTGGAACTATGCAGAGTCCAATCCAGGTGTACACGGATGCCTCTGGCACCTGTGGTTATGAGGCCTACTTGGATGGGGCCTGGTTCGGAGGCAACTGCCCACACCAGTGCCTCAAGAGCTGGCAGAGCTTTAGAAGGTCGCCTAGAGACACCTCCTCCACAGAGCTGTGGCCCCTTCAACGTCGACCCCCTACAGGGCAGGGATCAGGAAGTACTACACCTTCTGTCACAAATTTAACCTGACCACTCTGCCAAGGAGTCAAGTACTCCAACCTTTTTACTGGGTATCCCAGTCAAACGGGGAGGGAGGAAGGATCGTCTATGGGAGAGGTAAGTTTATCAAAGTGGGCATGCTTACCCCTCTTGACTTCGTGCCTCGAGGGGTAGGGACATGGTAGTGAAGGCAGAAGGGGGCGTTGAGGAAGCTGCTCTCCCGCGACCTGGAGTGGTGGGTCCTCTCGCGCCGCTTGAACTTCTTTATGCATGAGTCGGAGTCGCTGGACTCAGACGACGAGCTTGCTTTCTCCTAAGATGAGGATCAGCTGTGACATCGTTTCTCGCTCTTTGCCTTTTTAGCGCGATTGTGAGTGCCTTGCTTCGTACCTCTAGAACCGATAGCTCGTCAAATAAATACCCATAGCAGATCAGAACGCCGTAACCTGTTGGTAAGCTTACGAACGTGTCCCGACCACGGACCACGTCTTCGATGACTCGGAACTGTTCGTCCTTAACTTTGGCATACCCCATACGTTCACCCGCCGACTAAATCGCACGTATTACCTGTACATCACCCAATATCTCTAGCCTTACCGCCATAACCGATAACTTCGATTGATAACTAGAATATGCAATTAGCGCATACCTCAAATCTGATTGGTCGCTACAACATTCCGGCGCAACTGGACAGAAATTTGTACAGGAGACTGGAGGACACCAGACCCACTACTCGCGTAGGCGGTGATGTATTCCATCCGCAGCTGCGATGTGGGTCTGGGTACGAGACTAATACCATAAGCAGTAGTACACCAGTACTGACTGACCATGATGCCTGTTTCTCGCATAAATGATATATATGCACAATGACGGCGGAAGCATTAACATGGCCATATATGATTTACCTTCATTTTCCACAGAACTGTCTACAGTTGTGAGTGCATGTACACACAATACAGAAAATTTCAGTTGGAAATGTCAGCTTGAGGTTGATTGGCTTGCCTTTGTTTCTGCAGCAGACTGCTGGTGATGATGGAAATGATCACGAGGGTGAGGAAAATAAAGACAAGTGTAACGATGATGATGATGATTCTATTGGTAATAAAGCCACTTCCATTGAGCGAAGTACTCTTAGAACTCCCTCCTGTTGTGGTGTATGTGGGTGCTTAAGCACACATAAGCAATAAAGACAATACATGTAAAGTACACACAACAGACTGATCACGATACATGTGGGAAAGTTTCCGAGAAAAGGGACCTAGCGTGTATTATAAAAAAGCATAATAAAAATCCACCACGTTTGAAATGGTATAACTTCCGAACGGTTAATGCTACCGTTTTCCTATTTTCAGCACTTCATAATACACCATTTCTCTATGATAAAATACATTTTATGATCTTGAACATGCTCCATGCCAGTGTCGCGATGTCCGATACCCCTTGGGGTTCAAACTCCCCATATCTTTCGGCAGGAAATCTCAATTCAATCCAAAATTGATTTATACGTAGAGGGATCCTGTGCCTATCGATTTGTCCTGTTCGTTAATTTTTACATTACCCGTTACAAAGATATTGCTTTGCAAAGTAGGAACATATTTCCCGCTCGATTCGCGCCATTCTATGGCCAGAGACAGCATGAATATTAAACTCTTCCTGTTGATAACCTATTACCACGTCTACAAGACCCTATTGCGTGATGGCGTTGCACATCGATCGTTGATTAGCTGTACAGCATACGGTAAGTTAAGATTGTCAACGTTCTTCGATGTAGGCACAGATAAGGCAGCATGGCGCCGTATAACATGTACACGAGTGGAGACGAGCCGACTCGTTAATTTGGTTGCAACGGTTAGGCCGGTGCGATATTCAGGTCGAGGACGAGGACGGCGTGCATGGTTGAGAGCGTTGATGCTGATGACGATGGTAATTATGGCAATTTCGATGGTTATGATTGACGACAAAGATGTGGACAATAAATTTGATGACGGCGAGTCCAAGGTGAAGTGATGGTGGTAATGAAGGTGTTAATTATAATGCAAGCAATGATAATGATGATGATGATGATGATGGTAGTGGTGGTGGTGGCCCAGGTTTGTGTTAAAACTAGAAAAACCCGTCCAGCTGAATGTCTCCCTCACTAGAGAAGGTTACTGCAAAACAGCTGCTCAATGAAGTACAGTGATATGCTCACATTATAGATTGGCCAAGAAAACCAGAATGGTGCTGAGACAAGGGCATAGGTCCTCACCTTGGTTTACACGTCCTTGTGAACTTTTGCACACACATATTGTTACTAGTACACCATTGTATGGTGTATTCTTGTACAAACACACACACACATGTACATACATATCTTCACCCACATACACAAGCATTTTGTTCCATTTAACTGCTTGTATGTGATCTGTACCCCACTACTCTAGACAGCCATGCAGTGGGCACTACTATAGACAGCTGTGGAGTGGACAACACTGTAGGCAGCTATGCAGTGGACACTACTGTAGACAGCCATGCAGTGGACACTACTGTAGACAGCTGTGGAGTGGAAACTACTGTAGACAGCTGTGGAGTGGGCACTACTGTAGACAGCCATGCAGTGGACACTACTGTAGATAGTGTGGAGTGAACACTACTGTAGACAGCTGTAGAGTGGACACTACTATATAGATAGCCGCGGAGTGGATACTACAGTCGACAGCTGTGGAGTGGACACTGCTGTATAGACAGCTGCAGAGTGGACACTACTGTAGACAGCTGTAGAGTGGACACTACTGTACATAGCTGTGGAGTGGACACTACTGTAGACAGCTGTGGAGTGGACACTACTGTAGCGGACAGCTGTGGAGTGGACACTACTGTAGTCAGCTGTGGAGTGGACACTACTGTAGACAGCTGTGGAGTGGACACTACTGTAGACAGCTGTTGAATGGACACTACTGTAGATAGCTGTGGAGTGGACACTATTATAGACAGCTGTGGAGTGGACACTACTGTAGATAGCTGTGGAGTGGACACTACTGTAGACAGCTGAGGAGTGAACACTACTGTAGACAGCTGTGGAGTGGACACTGCTGTATAGACAGCTGCAGAGTGGATACTACTGTAGACAGCTGTGGAGTGAACACTACTGTAGACAGCTGTTGAATGGACACTACTGTAGATAACTGTGGAGTGGACACTATTATAGACAGCTGTGGAGTGGACACTACTGTAGATAGCTGTGGAGTGGACACTACTGTAGACAGCTGAGGAGTGAACACTACTGTAGACAGCTGTGGAGTGGACACTGCTGTATAGACAGCTGCAGAGTGGATACTACTGTAGACAGCTGTGGAGTGGACACTACTGTAGACAGCCATGCAGTCTACAGTAGTGTCCACTCCACAGCTGTCCACTCCACAGCTGTCTACAGTATAGTGTCCACTCCACAGCTGTCTACAGTAGTGTCCACTCTACAGCTGTATACAGTAGTGTCCACTCCACAGCTGTCTATAGTAGTGTCCACTCCACAGCTGTCTACAGTAGTGTCCACTCAGCTGTATAGTGTCCACTCCACAGCTGTCTACAGTAGTGTCCACTCCACAGCTATCAACAGTAGTGTCCACTCCACAGCTGTCTACAGTAGTGTCCACTCCACAGCTATCAACAGTAGTGTCCACTCCACAGCTGTATACAGTAGTGTCCACTCCACAGCTGTCTATAGTAGTGTCCACTCCACAGCTGTCTACAGTAGTGTCCACTCCACAGCTGTCTACAGTAGTGTCCACTCCACAGCTGTCTACAGTAGTGTCCACTCCACAGCAGTTTACAGTAGTGTCCACTCCACAGCTGTCTACAGACGTGTCCACTGCATGGCTGTCTACAGTAGTGTCCACTGCATGGCTGTCTACAGTTATGTCCACTCTACAGCTGTCTACAGTAGTATCCACTCCACAGCTGTCTACAGTAGTGTTCACTCCACAGCTGTCTACAGTAGTGTCCACTCCACAGCTATCTACAGTAGTGTCCACTCCACAGCTGTCTATAGTAGTGTCCACTCCACAGCTATCTATAGTAGTGTCCATTCAACAGCTGTCTACAGTAGTGTTCACTCCACAGCTGTCTACAGTAGTGTCCACTCCACAGCTGTCTACAGTAGTGTCCACTCCACAGCTGACTACAGTAGTGTCCACTCCACAGCTGTCTACAGTAGTGTCCACTCCACAGCTGTGTACAGTAGTGTCCACTCTACAGCTGTCTACAGTAGTGTCCACTCTGCAGCTGTCTATACAGCAGTGTCCACTCCACAGCTGTCGACTGTAGTGTCCACTCCGCGGCTATCTATATAGTAGTGTCCACTCTACAGCTGTCTACAGTAGTGTTCACTCCACAGCTATCTACAGTAGTGTCCACTGCATGGCTGTCTACAGTAGTGTCCACTCCACAGCTGTCTACAGTAGTTTCCACTCCACAGCTGTCTACAGTAGTGTCCACTGCATGGCTGTCTACAGTAGTGTCCACTGCATAGCTGCCTACAGTGTTGTCCACTCCACAGCTGTCTATAGTAGTGCCCACTGCATGGCTGTCTAGAGTAGTGGGGTACAGATCACATACAAGCAGTTAAATGGAACAAAATGCTTGTGTATATGGGTGAAGTTATGTATGTGCATGTGTGTGTGTTTGTACAAGAATACACCATACAATGGTGTACTAGTAACAATGCATGTGTGTGCAAAAGTTCACAAGGACGTGTAAACCAAGGTGGAGGACCTATGCCCTTGTCTCAGCACCATTCTGGTTTTCTTGGCCAATCTATAATGTGAGCATATCACCGTACAGCTGTTTTGCAGTAACCTTCTCTAGTGAGGTAGACATTCAGCTGGACGGGTTTTTCTAGTTTTAACACAAACCTGGGCCACCACCACCACTACCGTCATCATCATCATCATCATTATCATTACTTGCATTATAATTAACACCTTCATTACCACCATCACTTCATCTTGGACTCGCCGTCATCAAATTTATTGTCCACATCTTTGTCGTCAATCATAACCATCGAAATTGCCATAATTACCATCGTCATCAGCATCAACGCTCTCAACCATGCACGCCGTCCTCGTCCTCGACCTGAATATCGTACCGGCCTAACCGTTGCAACCAATTTAACGGGTCGGCTCGTCTCCACTCGTGTTATACGGCGCCATGCTGCCTTATCTGTGCCTACATCGAAGAACGTTGACAATCTTATTTAATAATAACTTACCGTATGCATAAGCGGCGGAAGGTGAATAAACCTGGGGGGGCGGAATTGTAGCGTAAATCAGAGGTGGGGTCTTTAATTATTGCCGATTTTTCCTTTCGGCGATCTAACCCGCACGCTCTCTCGCTTTCTTTACGTGTACATGTAAAAAATGACTGTGCAAGTACCCTCGCATGCAAAATATAATTTTCATTTTTAACATGTACATGCGTATATGTATTACGAAAATTCTCCAAAATATCAGTCATCTCTTTGTGACAATGGAGTAAGAGAATGTTAGTCAGTTTACATTGAGTCATTGTTGATCTCAAGTAGGTTTTCAACCTTCTTAATGACGAAAAAGATCTTTCTGCAGTAGCAGTTGTTATCGGAATTATCATAAATATTTTAACTAACTTTACCACTTCTGAAAATACACCCAATGTTAAAGGTGAAGACGATAGTATTTCAGCAATCGTTGAGACACTGCTATAATATTTTTAATGTGCATGAATGAGGGCGTAGATTTAAGTTCCTTTATTAAATCGGGAAGCATGCATGTATAACTAACTGCCTTTGTAATTTAGAAGGATCGAGATCTCTTTCATAAAATTTTAGCATTTCACTGTCAATTTGTAATGAACTAGGTACATCCCAATTCGCAGCTTCTAAAATAAATCTTTCAATTGCAAGTGGTATTTGGAAGGATGGTTGGTCAAATCTTCTATTTAATTTATTGACTACAACATCGATCACATCAAAGTATATCTTCCTATAATATTCTAAAGGGGTTTCAAAAACATGAGGTTCACTGTCACTATCAATTCTTCTTGGTGGCCTCCTAGCACGAGGCAGACATGGTGGATTTGTTAATAGGTTTGAATCGTTTAGGCAGTTTTCATAAAACAAATTGTATGCCTCGTCTGTGCGGTGCCTCTCCAAACATCTACGTGCCACATTCACTTGTCCTACAGCATCTTGCAACATGATATTTTTGCTTTGAAGAAATAATGATACTTCTTCTGTTATTGCAAATACAAGATGACATAATCTGAAACCAAAGTATGTTTGAAATAATTCAAGCTGTGTCATAACTCCTCCAGATCGTCTGACATAATCATCATGGCTAGTAGTATTGATCTCTCCAAATGTATGAATTACTTTAGAATTGAGTTCAAAGCACCTGTATGAACTGTCCATCGTGTAAGACACAAAGGTCTAAGCCCAGGAGATTCAGGTGAGAATTCCTTTTGGCACTTCTCAAATACAAGATAACGCTTTGGAGAGTGTTTAATTAATTGCAACATTTCTCCTACTAAACCCAGACAGTCTCTAACAATTACACATAATTTTGCTGCATCTTGTAAGCAAAGGTTCAGGCTATGTGCAAAACAGTGCACCTGAAGTCTATCTGCCTAAGCTGTGTACCAACTCCAGTTAAATGTCCCATCATCTCTGAGCAACCATCATACCCCTGACCTCTGCACTGTGAAATAGGCAACGAGCACCGCACAAAAACATCTTTAATAGCACTGCTAGTTGATGTTGCATCAGTCTTTTCAACATGGATCATTCCAATAAAATCTTCATGGATTGTAAACCCTGAATCAATCCAACGAATGCAAACACTAAGTTGTTCTTGGTTACTAATATCCCTAGTTTCATCAGCCATAATGGAAAAAATACTAGTTTCACGTATAGAGCACAGCAACTGCCTAAGTAATGTATTTCCTAGTAATAAAATGCATTCATTAACAATGTCATGGGATAAATACTCCGAATTTTGTAACCAAATCTTTACATCCTTACATCTTCGGATCTCAGTTGCAATAACTGTTCCAAATTTCCATCAAATGCATCATGACCTCTTATTACTAGTCCCTGTCGCAATAACATTCTCAGAGATGACAGTTGCCTTAAAAACAACGACCTTCTCATTTGTTGTAATTTTATAATTCAGTGTTAATTTGCACGTTTATACCTGGAGCTACACGCCGACTAAATTTGAAAATGGCTTCCTTATGACCTACACTTTGTTCTTTGATGCATGCACATCAAATCTTTGCAGAGCTTTCTTCCAATTATTAAAACCATCTCTGATGAATGCTGGTTCTATGTTTTTGCTTAAACATAATTCTTTCTGCTCATTATAAAGCCTACAATAGATGCAGAATACCTTCTTACTTGTAATACACAGTGTGAGCCAAGGATAATCTTTGTACCACTTAATTTGGAATGATCGATATTCATTTTCCCCCCCAAACATTTGCCTTGTTTCTAACAAAACCATTTCATCTTGACAATGGTGAGGAGTGTCCTTTTTCCACAGCATTCTGCTGCACATTTTGAGACACCTGTGCTATTATCATCAATAGAGCTAATGCAGCAAAGAGAACAGCAACTATCTTACATTGCATGCATACAGTCAACATTTAATCTCTATACCTTGTTAGATCATCATTATTGATTGATACCATTGATGGTGATGATGGAGAGATGGATCTTGCGCTTCTACACAAATCACTTACTGTTTCACAAGTATTATTATGTTCATGTGAGGGACCTTGGTTATGATGAAGATTGGGTGTGCATTAAGGTAATGTTAATAACACACCTTGTTGGTCCTGATCATGTTGCACCATGTAATCAGTATCACTGTCTTGGTCAATGCCTTTGTATACACACACATGCACACACACAGACACACATGCACATGCACACACATGCACACACACATGCACACACACACACACACACACACACTCACAATACCTGCATAATACATTTTTGAAATGGCAATTTTATACCTTTTTTACGACTGGGAGTGGATGAAGATGAATCATCTGCACACTGGCTGTGAATGCCTAGAAACATGACAGTATAGTAAAGATATTTCTAAAGGTATGTCATGATATCGATCAGATGTGAATACCTGTACAACTCTTCTTAGAAAAGAATGAGCTGATGCTTTGCTGACGTTTCATCTCTCTCACTCTCTTCAGGAGTAATTCAGCAGAACTCCGAAGAAGTTGTATCTACTTTGCAGTCTGCTAACTGTACACCGTTGCAGGGAAACTTCTACAGCAGATCGATGCCCAGACTAGAGGCATCATTAATTTTATTGTTACAATTTCTACAGCGCCAATATGTACTAGCATACAAGCAACGATTATGCTTACAGAGCTCAGTTGAGAAAGAGAATTAGATGACTAAGACGATCAAGCACTGCAGTGCTGCTGAGAACGGGTGGTTGTGAAGTAAGAACAACGTTCAGATTCGAAGAAGCGCGTCAATTGCCGGATTATACTGTTAATTAGAATCAAACGCTGTAAATTAAAATACCCTGCCGATACGCAATTTAAATTTGTTGCAGTCACGAGTTTTCCAGTCAGCCTAAAAATCTGGGGGGGCGGAATAATGCTTCTGCCCCCCCTATGGCAAAACTGGGGGGGGGCTAAAGCCCCCCAGCCCCCCCGGTTCCGCCGCCTATGGTATGCTGTACAGCTAATCAACGATCGATGTGCAACGCCATCACGCAATAGGGTCTTGTAGGCGTGGTAATAGGTTATCAACAGGAAGAGTTTAATATTCATGCTGTCTCTGGCCATAGAATGGCGCGAATCGAGCGGGAAATATGTTCCTACTTTGCAAAGCAATATCTTTGTAACGGGTAATGTAAAAATTAACGAACAGGACAAATCGATAGGCACAGGATCCCTCTACGTATAAATCAATTTTGGATTGAATTGAGATTTCCTGCCGAAAGATATGGGGAGTTTGAACCCCAAGGGGTATCGGACATCGCGACACTGGCATGGAGCATGTTCAAGATCATAAAATGTATTTTATCATAGAGAAATGGTGTATTATGAAGTGCTGAAAATAGGAAGACGGTAGCATTAACCGTTCGGAAGTTATACTATTTCAAACGTGGTGGATTTTTATTATGCTTTTTTATAATACACGCTAGGTTCCTTTTCTCGGAAACTTTCCCATGTAATATATGTGAAGAAATAAAACACATTAACTACAAAGTTATGTTTGTATCATCCTCCTGGATGATATATCCACCCCTTAAGAGGAGGGACCGAGCATTGGCCCGCAATAGTGTTAAGTTCAGGCGGCTATACAAGTTGGAGACCACCTTGGACTTGGGGGTATTGGTCCTTGTGGCAATATTGTGAAGCAAGTCTTGAGAAAGCTTGGACAGCTTCCATGACTCCACCACAAGGGGAATGCATGTCCATCCCAGCTCAGAACACTTAGCATCATTGGCCAAGTGCTTTCTTAGTTCTGCGGCAACTGCTGCTGACCCTGCCGTGAGCATCTGAACCCTCAATGGCTACACCTTTGACATGTGCTTCAGATAATGATTTGCCTTCCCTCTGGATATATATGCAACCTCAAATGTGCTACAATTCGATACATTCCAAACAAAGCCAAGCCAGCCTTTGCTCGTATCCTGTATCCTATCCGCTGCACTCAGGGCTGTGGTCACTGAGAATTCTATTGACCCTTGGGTGAAGCTTTTCATGCTCCCTAAGTGTGTGCTACCCTGCTCCAAATGACGAGGTCATCACAACAAGCCTGTACTATTGGAAATTCTTTGTGATATGTGGTCAGATGGGCGTCTTAGAGATTTGTGGAATCTGGCAGTAGGACGTGATCCATCCAAAACATGCTCCACTCATCTTAAGGAAGATCCAGGCAGAAGAAAAGTGGCTTCTGCCATTTCCTTGGCTCAGGATGGTCTCTATGGAAAGGCCTGTCAGGGCCTCACCTCATCTGGTGTTGCACCAATAATGATGATACCTGGAAGCTACTCATCAGTAAGCACCCCAGCAGTGCTTGCCCTGCCATTCCTCTCCCATCTATATGTAACACAAATTTCACATTTCCTCCTGATGTAAGCCTTATGGACATTCTTAGATCCTTTCCCAAACTGACTGCAGCTGGACCCTCTGGCTTCTGAATATAACATCTGATTGATGCTGCAGAGGGTCCTTTGCAAACTCCACTCCTACAAACTCTCCGTGCTGTCGTCCATCTGCTAACTTCGGATTGTGCCCCAATGGATGTAGCCACCTTTCTTGTTGGAGGTAACCTTACTGCCCTTAACAAGCCCACCCCAGGTGACATCCGCCCCATTGCTGTTGGGAAGGTCTTACGTCGTCTGACAGGGAAATGCCTAGTGCTGTCCTTCAAAGTAAAATGACATCATTTTTTGAGCCATATCAATTTGGTGTGGCTGTCCCCTGTGGTGCTGAGAGAATTGCTCATGGCTTGAGAACCAGCATTGATCAACACTTGATGGAGCATGACTTTGGTGTGTTGAAAGTAGATATGACCAATGCCTTTAATTTGGTTTCTCGTCAAGCTATCCTGTCAGAGTGTACTAAGCACTTTCCTGAACTTCTCCCTTGGGTCAGCTGGTGCTATGGACAGCATCCCCTTCTTTGGCACTCACTAGGTTGCTTGTCATCAGAATCAGGTGTCCAACAAGGGGATCCACTTGGACCCATGCTATTTTCACTAGTCTTAAACATCCTAAAATAGCAAGAGACAGTGCCTGCTCTAACATTCCTTTCCATGCTTTGTACTTGGATGATGGGGCTGTGGCTGGCCCAAGGTCTTCCTTATGCAGGATATTGACTCTGCTCCAGCTTAGCCCAAGTAGATGGGGCCTTGGGTTTCGGTCAATATCTCAGCACTCATCAGCAGCATTCATCTCCTCTTTATGCTCATCTGGCTTTGGTATGCATTCATCTCCCCACCTGACTCAAGCAGTAGAGATCTTTAACAGCTTGGTCTCCCCTGCAGATGTAGTCAGTGTCGAGTCTCTCTCACTACACCAGTCTCTCAGAAATCCCTTTCTGGTAAGTTAGATGACCATATCTTCAACTTACTGCTGAACTCATCTTCAGTAGCAGATGAAGCACGTCTTTTGTCAGTTTCCTCTCCCCATGCAACATCCTGGCTTTCAGTTGTGCCCTCCGAGAGCTTAGGGTTTCACATGGATACTCCTGTTTTCCAGTTACCCATCAAATGGTGGCTTAGCCTTGATGTTTGAGAGGGCCCCCCTTGTGCACTATGCCCAGGTAGTACACTTGACTACCTTGGCTACCATGCAGTTACCTGCAAGTATGGTGGAGATGTGGTAACTTGGCATAACATGACTAGGGACATCCTGGTGGAGACATGTCGTCTGGCTCACATAGGTGTTTAGGTGGAAGTCGGCAACAACTTAAGTAGAGACCACACTAAGACCCATCCAGCTGACATACTTCTTCCGAACTGGTTTCAGGGCAGAACAGCAGTGTTAGATGTGTCCATCCCTGGGAAGGTCTCATTTCCTTTCAACCAAGTCCCTCACCTGCATTCAAACCAAATTAATACTTTTCGCATAGCTTTCCCACCTGTGCATTGCTGTACTTGTTATACATGTAGGTGGTTCCTCATGTCAGTGAAGAAGGACCTATGCAGGTTCCTGCATGTCCCAGCTTTTTCATCCACGAACCACCACCAAATGATTCAGGACACCTTCATCAATTGGCATAGAAATCAGCAGATTTTGAAGACAATTCAGAAACAGGTATGTTATGTACCATGAATTACATGTAGGCTTTTATTCCTACTAAATAATTTGTGTACTAAGATGTTTTAAGTTCAAGTCATCACATCCAGAATCGGTCACAGTCCACATTCAATGGTAGGTATTTTATATTGAAGAGCTATCCCTATCTATGGGTTTATCTTTGATTAAGGGCAGAAAGTTCATCTTCTGTTTCTATGCACTAAGGCAATTGTAGCCTTCCCTTCCAAGTGTATCACTGATGAGGCGTTTTAGGTTGCCAGGGTTTTTACCACCTCAAAGGGTATGTATATTATAACCGAAAATGTATTGTATTACAGTCTGTATCGACCTTCTAGTATTGCACTGCCAAGGGCATACCATACTACATAAATTGCCTATGATGCTGCAATGCAGTGTGATATTCTAATTGTAAGCCCTGTTCTATGTTTCCTGTGCAACAATCCCAGAGCTGCAAAATATGTAGTCATCTTGGCTCAAGTACGTGGAAATTCTGCCGAATTTGTAATGTAAGTATATACTTATTATATTTATTTCGTTTTTATTAAATTAAGGTTGATGTAACTGTTGGACTCCATGTACATGAAAAACGTACAAAGACTGAAACAGTGCAGCAGAGATCAGCAATCATGGCTGCCAGAACCAAAGGGCAAAAAAATAAACTCAAGAAACGTTTTGGTGTCAGTGATACTACAAATCCCATTTTGGAGCTCTGCGTAGATGCAAACCAGTAAGCTTACATATATGCATAGGTATAGGTAATATAACTTTGAGCCCCATCTCTCTAACCTATACTAAGAAGTACACCATTTGAGGCTTTGCATATTTTGCTATTGGGACTGTATAAGTACCTGTTCAGGCTTAAAATAAAGAAGCATTCAAATAATCAAAAGCAAGAATTGCGAGCACACATATCGGCCTTTTCCTTTTCTGGTTGTGATGCGCACTTTTCAAGGGACATTGAAGAGATATTACAAGTCTTTTGTTGGCCGAGACTGTAAGCTGCTTGCTCAACTTGCAGTTCATTTATTATCCATGTATATGGATGATGGTGAAAAAGAAGTGTGGTTTACGCTATCAAAGGTCAGTGCAGGTAATAGCTACATGTTCATGCACTACATGTGTCAACAGGTGTTCAGAATTGCATATTTTCAGCCATTTGACCCAGAGATGGTTGGTTCATATGAGTCAGTTGTAGCTCCTGTGTTACTGCTATTCTGGCTCACTTTCATAACCTGAAAAGAAAGTTGAAAGACCACCTACTGTTCCACCTTTATGAGAGTATGCTTCAATTTGGACCAACTTCAGCTTATAATACTGAGTGGTAAGCACTAATTTTAGACATGCATTAAAAATATATTCTATTCAAACAAAGGTGTGAAGCATCAATTCAATCATTCGTGCAAAGAACATTTTTTCCAATAAACATTCTCCTTAGCAAAGACATCACCACAAAATTTGGTGTTGAAGAGAGTATACGGAACATCTGATTGGGCATTTCCGACAAGTACGTATTAAATACACATACAGTATACAAAATGTATTTCATGTCTGTAAACAAGGTTTGGTGCTGAACTTGTGGAACATTATAAATTTGATGTTGTGTCGGAATGTCTGGGAAAACATGTGGAATCAGAGAAGTGTATTTACCAACAGGTAACCCTGCGCAAAGTGTGTCTGTGACTGTACTGGGTGATATCAAATGACTTTCAGTCTTGGTTTACTTCATGCGGTTATCAACAGCAGCATTGGAATTTGATGCCAACTAAGATGACATCCTAGAACATGGTAACATCCTTCTCAGTCAAGCTATTGCCAGCTGTACACTGTTGATGCCACCATCTTCTACTCCTGTAACCAGTTCTATGGATCTGGTGGGCTCATCAACATTGGTGATTTTATCCTATACAAATCAGTTAACAGTTCATCAGTAAGAATGTGTGTTTTGTGTGTGGGTGATACTGTGTGTTGTCTGAATATGTGATGTGTTGGTTTTGTGTGTTTGTGTGTGTGATACTGTGCATGTGTTTACACAGCAGGAAATTGGTCTATTCTGGGGAGGTTTCCGAACTGGTGAAAGTTTATCCAGTTTTTTGAACCAGAAACAGCTATTCTACAAGGCTGTATACTTGATGAGTTTGACTGCCTATTGCTGACAATGGTGGACTTCTTCTGTGTCATCCCTTCATCTTCTTTCAGCAAGCTGTGTCAGTGGTCCACAAGTGCACTACAACCTGCTCATTTGTTGAGAAGACTGCATCAGCTGTGGTTGAAGGGTGTGATACATCCGTCAACAGGCTTGTGTTTGTACACGATTGAACTAATACTGTGTACTGTAACATCATCTATTGCGTGAAAAATAATAATTAAAGTCATGGTTTCTAAATATCCGCCACTATGATGCCATTATGGTCATTTATGATCACTCGTAACTGATTCACACCAGATTCACCCATGAAGCAGGAGCGTCGGAAGGGCAAAAAATTCGGTATGGCTCGGAGGAGGGGCAACCACGCCCATCGTTCCGAGGAAGGGGGGGTGTGCGGGAGGGGGGGCACCCCTCCCGACCAGCCAGGGGGTGTGGGGGAGCGCTGTAAGCTCTGCCCCAGAAGCGAACGCGTTTTGTAGAAAAAACTGATGCACTAATTAAGAACATTTGTAATGTGAGAGACAAGCTAAGTGTTCTGAATAGACCCTTTGTGGAGCACGATGAACAGTAATTCCCTGCTAACTTCCTGTTACTTGTTCTAAAGTACTGCACCCCTAGCCTGGGATAGGGGTCAAGCTAGTCATGAGACATACAGGGGCTCTATAAAGCTATTAATTTTGTGCATATTATTAGAGTGAAATAAAGAGGTTGACATTTGCATATATCTAATGCTCGATCTTGTACATTAATCAGAGGCAATAACTTTCAAATTAATTTAAATCCTTCATATTTTTACTGCTGAGTATAATTAGCCACTAAACATCATCACATCTATACATGTACATGTATAGAGGTGAATAAGAAAGAAATAGCATTAGTATCGTCCAAAGAGTGTAACTCTATTTTCATGATCTGATACAAAGTCACTAGCTAACTGTCTAATGCATCAGTTTCAACCCTATGCACATGCAAGACCATGAGATGATTTAGTCTTGCTAGTCATAGTGGTTCGCAAATATGTTTTGACTTTGCGAAGTACAGAAAAAGATCTTTCACTCGTGGCATTGGTTGCAGGCATCACTAAAATAAGCCTGATCAGTATGAAAACATCAGTGCCTTGGATTTTGACATCTCTTGAAATTGCCGAAAGATGTATGGCAGAGTGATGTGTCCAGGTAGCTTGTCTCCTATCGATGTGAAATATGTGCCTAGTGTTTCTAATTGCACTTTCAAAGAGCTTGGTTCAAAATCATTTCCATAGAACTTAATCACAAATTCAAACTCATGATCATAATTCTTTCCATTTGCTGCATGGATCAAAAGTTGCTGAAGATTCTTATAAGTGCCATAGCCAGGCTGATCAAATCGCTGTTTGATACAACTTATAACTAAATCAAGTGCCTCAAAATAGTGAATTCTGAATTAGTCAGATACATTGTCAAAATATGATGGCTCTCATTCGCCTATTTCTAACTTCTTAGTTACTTTTCTCCATCTAGGCAACACTGCTTCACCAATATCAACCCTTCCAGCAATGTTTTGTACCTTAAGCCAAAAGAGGTCAAAACATTCTTCAGTTCTAATCCTTGTTAGTGTCTCAACACAAAGGCTTGCCAACTCCTGTCCTTCAGCTGCTGACAAATCACTGCTTTGTAAGGCCTTGCTCAAATTGTCCGTATGTTGCAGTACCAAATTACCAAGCATAAGCCCAAAAAGAAATTGAATTCTCTCATCTGTGAAGCAACACCTATTATTCGAGCTTTGATTTCTGTGGTGTCCTTATAAATATTGCGGCATACTTCAAACAAGTTCTTATAGTTGTCAACAATGTTCTGTAGACTGTTAGCTCGAACGGTCCACCTTGTGGAGCATAAAAGCCCGAATCCAGTAGTTTCTGGAGAGATGTCACACTTTAATTTCTGAAACAGAGCATCATGCTGAGGTGAGTACTTCAATAACTTGGATATCTCAAAGCAGGTGTCAAGAGCATCACACATTATTCTTGATCATTTGATTGAATCTCCAGCAGCTAGATTAAGGGCATTCGAACTGGAACTAGAGAAAGTAGTCACCACGCCCACTCAAAACATTGCCTTCAATACGAGCATTCACACAAATGTAGCACAACACTAAGTCACGCGCTTCATCGTAGTGCAGCCAATTCCAGGTTTTAAACCAGGCAGCTTGAAATGATCGCTTTCTCGGGTGTATTTGGCCATAACTTCGTTTAGGAAAACCTGCCTGTAATGATAGTTGATTTGGCGCTATTATTCTCTCCGTAGGCGTTGTGGTGCGCAACTCCGTGGTACTAGAACTAGAACTCATTGATAACAGGCAACTAAGAAGAACAAAAATAATTCCAGCAGCTGCAAAATAGAGACTCCGTGCGCATGCGTACTTAAGTCATATTTTATGATCGAACGTACATATTATCAATTCATTAACTTTCATGTAACCTCAATAATTAATACATGTAGGGGGTGTGCTTGGGTCAGTGGGTGTGGTCCTTAAAATTTGGTACGGTCATGGCCGGCCCGGCTCTATTGGGCACGACGCCCTTGACTGAAGTCAATCTGAAAAGCAGCTGATTCACGTGCGCTATATCAGATCTGAAGCGGCACTACCCCAAGTACGTGATTCACTTACTACCTATTCACAGCCGTTACGAGCCGTAACAGTTGCGATTCGTTTTTCAAACGTTGGCCGTGTAGCTATTGTTGATAGTCACGTAACATTTGGCTGGTGGTAAGTTGGTTGCACTCAACAAGTTCAGGGAAGGTCAGCCAACAGATGTTAGACCAATAGCAGTGGGCGAAACCCTATGGAGGCTGACAGTAAGTGTTTATGTACCCTTTTAAAGGGCAAGTTTTCTTCCTTCTAACAGTCTTTTCAGTTCGGGGTTGCTTGCAAGGCAGGGGTGGAAAAGGTCATCCACAACCTTAGACACTGCATCGAGGCCAACTGGCAGCATGGGGACTTTGTTGTTTTTAAGGTAGATATGTCTAACGCCTTCAACCTGGTTTCCAGACAGGTCGTTTTAGAAGAATGTGCTACCTTTTTTCCAGAGCTCATGCCTTGGGTATCCTGGTGCTATGGCAATCACACATCTTTGTTTCACCCTCTAGGCAGGATTTGGTCTCAGTCCAGGGTACAAAAGGGTGATCCCCTAGGCCCTATGCTATTTGCCTTGGTGCTGCATAAATTGATACACCGCATCGAGGCCTGTTGTGGCCAGCAAACTTCATCACTGAATATTCTACCCCGCATGCGCACATGATAACACGTGTGTATTGTAGTTATTGCTCTCCTAGATGGTGCATTTTTGGTCTCTGTTCGTTAGTGTGTAGATGCATGATTAGCATGATTCGCCATACCTATTCCTGAAATTATATTCGTTGGAATCCTGTTTCTCTGAGAACACAACAGGATTTTGTGGCATAGTCGGCAGGATGGCAGAGTTGACGCAGTTAGTCCAGCTACTCCAGCAACAGATAGCGGCGAGCAGAAAAACATGGAAGTGCAGCAACAGCAACATCGGGATGCACAGCATCATCAGATGGAGGAAAGTCGCAAACAGATGGAAGTGCTTATCACAGCGTTCACCAGTATGAAGGATAAGCGAGAACCAGAACAGCCCACTTCCATTTCACATCCAATCGCCATTCCCAATTTTGTCCCATTTGACGAGATGACTGAGTTATGGACGGACTACTGGGCCCGTTTCGAAACGTTTATTGGAGCGAATTCCATTCCTGTCGGGAAACAGGCACAAGTGTTTCTCACGAACCAGTTGCGCGTTAATTACAAGCTGTTGAGTAACCTTGCCTCCCAACAGTCGCCACCAAAGGACATCAATGAGCTCACCTTAGATGAAATCGCCGAGTTCATGAAGGGCCAGTTCGACCCAGCACGCTACGTTGTATGTGAGCGTTTTAAGTTCTGAGCGCCATGGACCGCAAGCCAGGGGAGACCATTCACAAAAAACTGGCTGCGCGAATTCGTCACGATGCGGTAACGTGTGATTTTTCATCCACTAGCGACCCGATCGACGAGACAATGCGGACCCGTTTCATGTGGTCAGTAAACGAGGGAGTGCTCAAGGCGTTGTTCAAACACAAGGAAGACGACCTTACTTTTGCTAAAGCAGTAGCTGTAGCAGTGGAAACAAAGGAAGCAGAAAAGGTGGCGAAAGAGACAGTCCATGGTGTGGTATCGAATCCCATTAATTTGGTCGAGGCATCAAAGAGGCGTTCACCTTCACCAGGTTCAGGATCACTCCACAAGACTGTTTACCGGGGGAGTGATTTTCCCACTGGGACCTGTCCACGCTGTGGAAAAACGGACCACAAGTCGGCTGACTGTCCTTTCAAGGATGATACTTGTCGATTCTGCCAGAAATCAGGGCATTTGGAGGCAGTGTGCTTGAAGAAATGGGGAAGGACCCATCAGGTGAAGCCCATTTTAAAGCATCGGATCCAGACCGTGAAGGCCATTGAGACAGTCCCTCAGCTTCAACAGTCTATCTGTATCCAAGACAAGGAGTTCGTTTTTGAAGTGGACACAGGTGCAGGGGACAACTTCTGCTTGGAAGAAGGCAGGGGAGCCGGCACTCTCCCCAGTGACTGGGCGTTATGAAGTGGCTAATGGACAACCACTACCCACTCTGGGTATGTTTGAGACGATAGTCTCATTGCCAGGAGACATGTCACCCAAGAAATCCCTCCAGTTCACAGTCACCAAGGTCCCACAGCTAAACCTCTTGGGACGTGATGCTATTGTCCGTTTAGGCATCAACCTTTCCGCACTTCTCTGAGTGTAACACATGTTGGAAAGCCGAGCTCTTCCCTCGTGCTACCCATCTTTGATGAACTGAAGCCCGATTTGGTCCTCCAATATTCATGCAGGCAGCTCTGCCAAGAGTTTCCTGACCTCTTCAAGCCTGAACTTGGTTGCCTAAAAGCTTTCCAGCTTGAGGTAAAGTTCAAGCCAGACGCACAACCAATCTTTTGCAGGCCTCGTGTGGTCCCCTTTGCTATCCAGGATGACCTCTGCCAGGCCTATGATGCCAGGATTGCCGGAGGAGTGTGGCAACCTACTCAATTCTGTGCCAATGGGACCCCTGTGGTTCCCATTCGCAAGGCCGCAATTCCTGGTAAACCAGCTAAACTTCGGGTTTGTGGAGACTACTCGATTACAATTAACCATCAGCTGGAACCCCATCGTCATCCCATGCCTCTTCCTGAAGATCTCATGCGAAAGTTGGGTGGTGGGTATGGTTTTACAAAGGTTGACCTGGCTGATGCCTATAACCAAATAATGTTGGCTCCCGAAAGTCATAAGCGTTTGGCTCTCAGAACCATCGAGGGGTACTGCTTCAAATGCGACTTCCATTTGGCATTAGCTCGGCCCCTGGCTATTTTCAGGAGATCATGGACCAGCTGACCAGCAACCTTCGAGGGGTGGCTGTCTACATAGATGACATCCTGGTCAGTGGTACCACTGCCTCTGAACACCTCCAGAACCTCCGTGCTCTCTTCCAACGACTAGAAAGCAAGGGTCTTCGCTGCCGTTTGGAGAAGTGTGTTTTTGCACAACCTTGTGTGGAGTACCTTGGTCACATCCCGTCTGGTCATGGGATAGCTAAAGGTCCAAAGGTGAACGATGTCATGCGGATGCCAGCTCCAGGCCATGTCTCTGGCCTACGATCATTTCTTGGGTCGGTTCAGTTTTACAGCAAGTTCCTTCCTAACCTTGCCACGTTAACAGAACCACTTCACCGTTTAACCAAGAATGACACACCATGGATCTGGGGTGCAGAAGAGAAAGCTGCCTTCCAGAAGCTCAAGGATCTGCTCTGTGCAGACAGCGTTCTTGTCCACTTCGATCCATCTCTCCCTGTCGGGATTTCTTGCGATGCCTCGGAGGTGGGTTTAGGAGCTTCCTTTTTTCATCAGTACCCAGACGGCAGTGAGCGCCCTATTGCCAATGCCTCCAAGACCCTCACAATCACGCAACGTTGGTACAGCCAGATCCAGAAAGAAGCACTGGCTATCATATTTGCCCTGAACAAGTTCCACCAGTTCCTCTATGGTCGCTCATTCATTCTGGTCACGGACCACAAGCCACCCATTGTATTGTTCGGACCAACCAAGGCAACTCCTGCTCTGGCAGCCAACAGGCTTGCACGATGGGCCTTGACACTCAGCCAGTACCAATACACTATTGAATACAGAAAAATGTGCGACCATAGTAATGCAGATGCTCTTAGCCGCCTTCCAGTGGGACCGGATGCCAACTTTGATGAGGAGGAACACAAGGCAGATGTTGACACAGTCTGCACAATCAAAACGGTCAGCCTTCAGCTGGATCCCACAGATCCGGGAACAATGGCCAAGGAGTCAGCCAAGGATCCAGTCATTGCCAATGTGATGCGCTTCGCGAGGTTGGCCACCTAAGGACAAAAGAGGTGTCAAATGATGGCTCAATTGAGGATTTTCGGAAGGTGGCAGTATCACTGTCCAAAGCCCATGGTGGTCTTCTGTATGGATCCAGAGTGGTCATTCCCTCAGCTTGAGGCCCCAAGTACTGCAGCTCCTTCACTTGGGACACTTTGGGATGCAGCGGATGAAGCAGCTAGCACGCACTGCAGTTTACTGGCCAAGTATAGATGCAGACATTGTGGACCACTGCCATCGGTGTACGGCTTGCGCAGAGCACCAGATCCAGCCGCCAAAGCCTGCCAACCATCCCTGGATACTGCCGGAGAGGCCATGGAGCAGAGTGCATGTTGATCACGCCATCAACTTCCTGGGATCCAACTGGCTAGTACTTATTGTCTATTTGCGCCCGTGTGCACAGGTGTGCATACTGTACGTACAGTGTGTACAGGTGTGCACACTTTATTTACACCTTCATATTTGTATTATTTTTTGGATTTATGTACCAAATTTTACACCATTTTAAAGATGAATCATTGTAGAATATGGGGAAATACAGAATATTAGAAACTATTCAATAAACTCACAGTTTGTCGGCCTCAAAAACTACCCAAAAATTGTGCGCACGTGACATTTATAAATAAATATGGAGGGTGCACAGGACAGAGTTCTTAGGACCCGTCGTACCAGGTGAGTTATTAACAAACTGTCGCTTCGTAACTAAATGCCATGTTAATGAATTCATATCACTTTACAGTGCTGGCTGTTCTGTGGGTGCTAAACGGCAGCGCCGGGTTGAACCAGTCGCCAGTGAAGAAACGTTATTAGGCACTCAAGAAGACAGCGCAGCAGTCAGCCAGGGACTGCAAATAGGTTCTCAAGCTGTAGGGTGTGGCAGGGCAGTAAGTCGTGGAGCGCACACTGGTTCACAAGCTGTAGGACGTGGCAGGGCAGTAGGCCGTGGAGCGCACACTGGTTCACAAGCTGTAGGACGTGGCAGGGCACTAAGCCGTGGAGCGCACACAGGTTCACAAGCTGTAGGACGTGGCAGGGCAGTAGGCCGTGGAGCGCACACTGCTTCACAAGCTGTAGGACGAGGCAGGACAGTAGGTCGTGGAGCGCACACTGCTTCACAAGTTGTAGGACGTGGCAGGGCAGTAGGCCGTGGAGCGCACACTGGTTCACAAGCTGTAGGACGAGGCAGGACAGTAGGCCATGGAGCGCACACTGGTTCACAAGCTGTAGGACGTGGCAGGGCTTCTAGGGGACGGGATCAAGTTAGGGCACAGAGACACAGTGCTACTGTAGAGGAACTCCCAAATGAAAGAGAAGGAAATATTGATGAGGATGAATCCGACATTGAGATAGAAGAGAATCCATTGCCACCTCATAGAGAAGATGTAACACATGTGTTTGTTCATGATGTGGGATGGAAAAAGAATGTAGGTCGTGCTTTATGCCCAGCAGCAACACATGGGTACTCTCAGCATGCCCAGTTCCATCTCTATAACGCTGCTGAAGCCACAGAATTTGAATACTTTCTGTCTTGTTTTCCATGTAACCTTGTGGATAGTATTTGCTGTTTGATGACCACAAAAGGCCAGGAGCAACGAAAAGGAGTCTCATTTAATGTTTCCATGGGGGAATACTGGCTCTTCATGGGTTATCTTATGTACATGTTATGCCATCCCATTGAACTCCCTATCCAAGACTACTGGGAAGGACCCCTCTCAACAAAATATGGGGCATGTGCTAGCTTTGTCAAGCATGACCTGGGCAAGTTTGGACTCAGCTACAGCAGATTCCGCAGATTGATGCAGGCTTTTACACTACCCCAGTATTCTGAATGTCAGACTGAGCCTTTCTCAGTGATCAGACGTTTTGTAGATGAGTGGAACCAAGTTATGCAGCGCTGTATTTCTCCAGGCCCCATTCTAGTTGTTGATGAAAGTATGGGGCAGTGGTTAGGGAAAGGGATGCCAGGGCTGATGTTTGTTGCTAGAAAGCCCACACCTAATGGAAGGGAGGCCCACACCACTGCTGACGCTGACACTGGATGTATCATCAACTATGAAATATATGAAGGCAAAACACTGATGGCTGACAAAAAGCATGTCAGAGAACTTGGTGCTGGTACTGCTGCAGCTTTGAGACTCACTGCACCCTGGGCACATACAGGTCGTATAGTAATCCTGGATAGTGCTTTTGCAAGCCTGAAGGCTGCCAAAGCCTTAGCAGGTGCAGGGCTGTACATGGTTGGTAATGTTAAAACTGCACATACAGGCTTTCCAAAAGGTTGGTTAAATAGCCAGGTAACAGAGAGGGGTGAGCGTGCTTGTGCAACACATGCTTTCACTGTAAATGGTCAGCAGTGGGAGGCATTGGCTGCTCTGGATAAAGACAAGCAACCAATGTCCCTTATTGGGACAGCTGGAACTACTAACATGGGAAAAACACTTGTCCGAAACTTTACAGTGAGACACAGCAATGGTGATTGGCAGACCAGGACAGCACATTTGGAACAGTGGCATATTCATGAGATCTATCGCTCAAACTTCAATGTCATTGATAAACATAATGGCAAGAGGCAAGGCTTTGCATCTTTTGAAGAGACATGGAAGACACACAGCTGGTGGGTGCGGGACTTTCAAGTCTTGTTTGGCATTTCTGAAGTGAATGCTTATCTGCTGTGGGTAAAGTTCAAACCAGGACAAGAACAGGTCAGCTTGAGTAACTTTCGTATGCAGCTGTGCCATCAGATGCTGAATAACAAATGGATAATAGCTGAACGGAATGCTACATGTACATCCAGATCAGTGCAACCCGAGCAAGATTGTAATGTAGTCCATCAACTGATCAACTGCGATAGAGGCCATTGCAGAATGTGTGGGCTTATCACTCGTTGGAGGTGCGAATGTTTACCCCAGTCCCCTCCTGCACCTGGTGCTAAAAGAAGAAAGGACGGATCAGCAATGTATTTGTGTCCTGCATCTAAGCGTAGATGTTTGATACAACACATTGAAGGGAATGCACCTGTGAATCTGAAGAAGCTAGCAGCATTACAGAAATGGAATGCACGAAACTGACATTGAACTGATATAATAGTCCTGCTTGCTTAGATTGTGACCGTATTTAACCTGATTGTGTAATGAGTGTTGCTTTTACAACACCTGTCCAATGATTGTGTGAAATTTACATACTGTGTTATGCTCAAGCATTACAATTGAAGTCTAGATCTGTAACCATGCATACTTGCATGTGCAATGTTAAAGTGTGCACAAGTGTACACACTGTACTGCCAAATTCAACACAAAAAATTTAAACAAGTGTACTCAGCTGATTTAATACACAAGTAATAGTACTTACTGTCATCTATCAGTATCAACATTCAACTACACAAAATACATTATGGCTGTTTTGAATTTAACAATGTGCACACCTGTACACAATTTAAAATGCCAGGGCCCAGACACTGCTAGTGAAATAAAAGGAATTCATTTACATTGCATCGGAATAGTAAAGCATATGTATCAACTTACTACCCACTTTTCATTTGCAGTCCACATACTTTGACATGTGCCTTTTAAGATGCAAATTTTCGTCATACAATAGTAACTGAAGCTGCTCCATTATCATAGGATAGGCTGCATATTTTAGGACCACAGTTCTACTACTCATCAGTGCATCAATGGAGAATAACATATATTAATTTCACAGCCACTGAGTTTAATATGAGGGATCTAATGATTCAAATTGTGAATGAGGTAAAGCATGCACGGGTGTACACACTTTCCGAAGCAAATAGACATTATTGATGCATATTCCAAGTATCCTTGCATCCACCCGAATACTTCCACTTCCACCAAGTCCACCACAGAACTGCTGGAGCAAGATTTTGCTCATTTTGTCTATCCACACACAATTGTACATGTATCAGACAATGCCACTTCTTTTTCTTCAGAGGAGTTCCAGGCATGGTGTAGAGAGAGGGGAATCACCCACCTCACTGGTGCACCTTACCACCCTGCCACTAGTGGGGCAGCTGAACGACTGGTGCAGACATTCAAGCAGGCCCTCTGTAAGTCCTCACTCGCTCCACAAGCAGCCCTTCAGGAATTCTTGATGCAGTATCGCTGAACCCCTCTGGCAGACACCTACTCCCCAAGTGAACTCCTGAATGGTCGGCAGATTAGGACAAAGATTGATGTTTTACTTCCTTCCCCCGCACACATAGCTCAAGGAAAGCAAGCCAGATCAGCAACGCGATCACAGGAACAGGAGTTTTCGAATAGGGTGACTCCTATCTATTCTGTGGGCTCGCCATGCTATGCACTGTACTGTGGCCCAAGGCGTGAGAAGGATCCCAGATGGGTGCCTGCAGTGGTCACGAAGAGGTTTGGCACATGCACTGTCAGTGTACGTGAGGTTCTAAAAGGTGGCACATGGCGTCACCACATAGAGCAGCTGCGTCCTCGCTTTGTGGACCAGGATGATGCAGACCCTGGTGATATGCCATTTCAAGCATCTGAACCAGCTGTGTCTGTCTAGGATGCAGTACCCCTGTTGGGAGATACCCCTAGCATGGAAATGACCCAAGCCTCTACAACACCAGTTCCTGTGGCCCTTCCTGCTAAGAAGGCCCATCTCCCTTGTGAGTCTGGGGACCAGCATTGTGAGGGTGCCATGTGACCCTCTGCTTCTGTATCATCCAGCCAATAACTTCAGAGTCACCCTTTTAGGAGATAAGAACCAGTCTGACTACAATTGTGCCAGCAGCTGACATCTCTACGTGCTCCACCAGCCCCACAATCCTTGGCATCTGTGTTAACCTTGTGCTGCAAACATAAATAAGAAAGCTGGCCCGTAATCCTCGCCTTCCCACAGGTGATGAGTATGGCCCCCACAATCCTCGAAGATCATCCAGGCGACCATTCTCCAAGAATCCTGAGTTTTTGCCTTGTAAGAAGGAACCTCAAGGCTGGCAGGGAGGTATTGTGGCCAGCAAAGTTCATCACTGACTATTCTACCTCGCATGCACACATGATAACACGTGTGTATTCAGGTTATTGCTTTCCTAGATGGTGCATTTTTGGTCTCTGTTCGTTAGTGTGTAGATACATGATTAGCGTGATTCGCCATACCTATTCCTGAAATTATATTCGTTGGAATCCTGTTTCTCTGAGAACACGACAAGGCCAATGATGGTTGTATTGACATTTCCCTAGAGGCCTGGTATCTTGATGATGGTGCCATTGCCGGGGATAGACAAGTAGTGATTTGTGCCCTGGAGGAGCTGGGTCCATACCTTGGACTACAAATCAATCTCCAGAAATGTGAACTTCTCAGCAGAAAAGGGAATTCCCTTTTTCCCACCTAAAGTTATCTCTCCATCCTATATGGTTATTCTGGAGTCCCCTTTGGGAGATCTCATTCAAGTTTCTAGCGGAGAGAAATGCCCACTCTAAGGTTTTACTCAAGGCTGTAACGGAAGTTGCCAATATTGATCTTCATGTGGCCTTCTCACTTCTACGCTTGTGTGCAAGTTTGGGCAAACATGTTCATCTGTCACGCACCACTCCCCCAAGCCACTGTTCAGATTCCTTGACGTTTTGGGATGACGACGTTCGATCTTGCCTCTCTTCATGTCTAGCTGTAGACATCCCCGATTCCAATTGGACACAGGCTCAACTCAGTCCCAGTATGGGAGGTTTTGGTCTTCGTTCATTATCAGGGCACTCCCCTGCAGCTTTCATCTTCTCTTTGGCTGCTTTGGGGTCTGGGTTGGGTAATCTTGATAACGTTGACTTGCAGCAGGCAGTTACCCATTTCAACTCTCAGGTGTCTCCCCAGGATGATATCATAATTGAGGCGATACTTGCTTCTCCTCCACCTCAAAGTAGCTTGTCTAAAAAGTAGATGGGCTCGCTTTTCAATCTTTACTGTCCTCCTCCCAAGTTAATAAGGCACGTCTCCTTTCAGTTCAGCCCCCTTTGAAGGTTCTTGGATATCTACTATTCCCTCCCCAGGTTTGAACTTACATTTGGATTCAGCAGAATGTCAGATGGCTCTCAGATGGTGGCTTGGTCTGAACACAGCAGGAGGTTCCTGTTACCCTTTTTGCCCGGACACGGTCCTTGACCCCCTAGGACATCATGCAGTTTCTTGTAGGCATGGAGGTTTCGTGGTCACTCGGCACAACCTCCGGCATGACATCCTGGCAGGATTCTGTCGCTGGGCTCACCTCTCTGTGAAGATAGAGGTCGGTTACGGCTTGAGCAGGGAGAATACCAACTCCCGCCCAGCAGACATCCTTGTTCAGAGTTGGGACAGAGGCCACCCTGCTGCTTTTGATGTTATCGTCACCTCACCCTTTACCCCAGCCATCCTAAACATATCTAGTATCTATGAGGGAGCAGCTGGTCGTGTTGCTGAAGCCAGGAAACACACAACCAAAGATGCTAGGTGACAGGATTTGGGGTGGTTGTGCATTCCTCTAGCAGTGGAGACGTATGGCAATTAAGTGAAGGAGGCCCCCAGACCAGCCATAAGTCAGACCTTTTGTTGGAGATATATAGCCATGTAAATATGTCTCTCATCAGGTTTATTGCCAGGGCATCTTGGGACGAGCTCTAGTGTAGGTATAAAACATAGGATAGAATATTTTTAGTGAAAATAATAATAATAATTCTGTAATAGCATTTATTCGATTCGTGTATTGTCTTGTATATCTTGTCTTAATTCATTATAATAAATAATTTATGGACTACACACCTACAGATAAAATAGATTAAGATACGAGAGTCCGGGCCATAATTGCTCTCACAACAGACCTGGCCAAGGTGAGGTTAAGCCTGCTGTATATTTCATACACAAAGCTGCTCTTTGATTTTGGAGACCCAATGACAAGTCGGGTTGCTAGACGGGAAAATGTGTCCCTAGCCTCCTTCCCCCAATGTCTCGACTGCCAGAGGGACGCACACCCACCCTAGTTCACTGCATTTGAGATCATTAGTCTTGTGCTTGCGGGTTTCTGCTGATAGAGCTGCAAAGCCTGATGTGATGCTTGCTTGATTAAGTGAGGCAACAGAAAGGGGGGATGACACAGTGAAATCAAAGGCAGCAAATCTGCCCGTAATCCAATCACGAACCAAAACATCAACTGGGCGGGATCGAGAACCATCGGGTGTCGAGTTGCTACCAACTTTAACGTGAACACCAAGATGGGCGTGGTTACAGAGATTAACAAAGACATCTCGAAGTTGATTATGTCGTGAGACCACATCTCCACCCTTCTTACATGTAACAGCATGGTGACCCAGGAGATCTAATGCTGTGTTAGGACAAAGAGAACAGGAAAGCCCTCTGGAAATATCCAATCCCAACCACTACCTAATGCCCACACAGAACTCATGGGAGTCGAGATGTAAACCAAGCCCTACACTAGGCATCACTGAAAGCCAAGAGGATGTGAGAGGGCTGATGCTGAGAAGAGGCGAGCCTTGTTAGCAGGAGATGAGGAAACTAAAAAAGCTCTGAACTGTTCAGTGTCAATTTTGAAAGACAGTATGGGCGAGTCTACAGTAAGACCAATGAGAATAGTGTCTTGAGTAAATACTAAGCCATTGAAGGTGCTCGCAACATGCTTTAGATGTTGGTTATCTACAGTACATCCGCAAAACCTGAGGAGCTAATAGAAGCAATGTACGCAGCACAGGCATGCAAAGCCAAAGAACGCAACCCCAAACCTCCATTCCTCAAACACAGCTGTGCTTGCTGCCAGGCATGCTCAGTGAGTTCCAAGCAGAAAATGTGACAAAACATTCCTTCACTGCCATGTCAAATATCTGCAAAGGGTCTGATGATAAGCTGGTGGGGGGGTGTGTGGGTGAGGGGGGGGGGTGGACCGAGCGATGTGAGCCAATCTACAAAAACTACCACACACACGAAGTAGGGTGAAAGCCACCTGGGGGTCAATGACGGCAACATCCTGAAGCTTGGACAGCAACTTCAAGGCCTCAACCCGCTCATATTATTTTATTTAGTGACTCTGCAATCTGTAGGCCGGGCAGGGACATCAATGAACAGTGCATAAGGTATTGTCTTCAGTATTAGATATCTTGTACTATGAATGTGTTGGTGTCAAAAAATAAGCACATTCATTGGCAATTAGTGGCAACTTATGTATGCTTAAAGTGATGAATAAAAATCTTCTATTGTCCAAGTTGTCCACTTCTAGCTAATGAGATGCCTTATTGTAAGCTGAGACTTATGCTTTTGTGAGCCATTACTGTAAGTAACAAGATAAATGTAACGTATAATGTATTTATATTAAATCAAGAACATAATTACCAAATTGTTTTTCCCGATATATTGGCTATTACTATCGTACCCTCTAATCTATTTTGCAATCCAAAGTACAGAATTATTGAAAATAAATTATGCTAATATATCAGCCACTAGTATAGAGAATAAAATTCTATAATGTTGAGTCTGATCTTCTAAATATACAGATTCACTAACAGTAATTTATGCTGATTACATAACTGATTATCAGGGATTTGAATGATGGCACTACATTCTCCATGTAAATTATTATCATAAAGTACCCTTCATCCCCAACGTCAGAGAGTGAAAAATATGGGTAATTTTTAAAATGACCATACCTCAGTAACCATTTATGCTAGTGGTTACCTTTTTCTAATTTCGGTAGTACTGTTCAAACAATACAAGTTTTATCACCTTGGCATGTATATAGCTATGTCTATAGCCCAGGGAGGCTGTGGGCTTCCTCTTCTCCACAACAGTGTATTTCAATACCTAGTATCTGACAAATGCACTTCGATTGAAGTAGATGCATCAGACATGCCTGAACCACACCTAATGGACATAATTCAGAAGGTAGATATATTGTTTTATAATTGTCGTTTAGAATTCTTTGTTTCGAAGGTTAAAGTTGCCAAAGACACAGATGAGCTCCGAACTGTTTTCCTTAATGAACAGGATTCATATGCGCACTGCAGGAGAGTGGCTTTCATCAAGCTGTTTCTATGATGAACTTAGAATCAAAAGAGGTCAACTTGCTTACATAACAGACTATCATTGCCTCTTAAAGATAAAGGCTGAGATGGATCGATCAATTTTTGGAGGGCTTACAAACATTGGTTGTCCACGCATTGTTATAGCAACATCCATCACAACTTCAAGGGTTTTTCGTGTTCCATGATCATGTCTTGAAGGCAGGTAAATGGTCTAAAATACTTGCAATTTGACATGCTTAATTTCTTTTTAGATGACATCAGAGCATTGTGGAAAGTTCTGTTCTCCAACGAAAATGACTTGGAAGACCAGGCATACCTGCATCTTGATTGATTCCTTGATGATTGTGAAGGTAGTGTATTGGTTTAAAATTATTAACAGACAGTGACTTCTTGTTCTGTTCAACAGAGGGAATTGAGGTAGGTGGTAGTCAGTGCACACTTGAAGATTTATTTTTTAATGGCAATACCTCCTCATGTATTTGGAAGACCTCTTACAGTTTCATTCCTCCACGGTTGAATATACACCTACAGATAAAATAGATTAAGATATGAGAGTGTCAGCCTGCAACTCTGGATCCTTATAACCCTCCAGCTGAGTCCATGCACCTGCAGCTACCAAATCTTGACCCCATGTCAAACATAGGCCTCCTGAGCCTGTCACTGCCTCCGGCAGCCCTACTGACCCACTGATTAATAGACACAATCCTGCGTCAAGCAGAAACATTGACCCACTGGTCAATGTAACACCACCCTGCCCCAGGCAGACATATTGACCCACTGGTCAATGTAACACAAACCCGCCCCAGGCAGACATATTGACCCACTCACTGGTCAATGTAACACAAACCTGCCCAGGCAGACATATTGACCCACTGGTCAACGTAACCCACTCCTGCCCCAGGCAGACATTATGACACACTGGTCAATGTAACACAATCTTGCCCCAAGCACACCTAAGACCAACCTAAAAACCCAATCTCAAGACAGTTCTTTGGCCCACTCTTACCAAATAAGTTACCATCCAATTTTCCCTGAAGGGTGCATGCTGGCAACTTCATAATTTCCACCACAAACGATGCATACCAATACCATCCGGGCATCCGGGCTCCTCCATCCAAAAATGAATGTGATGCCTTACCCTGCCTTTTACAGCCATGCCGTCTGACACAGCCTTGTCTGCTTCTGCAAACTCCCAGCATCTCTGGGTGCAAACTAAATCCCTTGGAGAACATTGAGGCATGTCAGGCAACCACTCCCTGCCTTGCCACCTCGCAGGTGACAACACATCACCATGCAACACCTCAGGTGACAACACATCACCATGAAACACCTCAGGAGACAACACATCACCACACAACACCTCCTGATCACAAGATCTCCCCCCCCCCCTCTGCCCTTGCTCATACATGGATCCCCCGCCTGTACCCATACACGTATACTCGACACTGCCCAAAAGATACACTGCCGCTGGCTTCTTAGGACATTCCCGCTTGAAATGGCCCGCTTCGCCGCAACCGTAACAAACCACGGAACCCCCAGGACGGGACAACAATGGCTTTGCTAGAGCCAGTGCTCCAACGCTATCCCACTGAGCCAGTACCCTCACGCCTCCCACGCCGCATTCCAGGTCTTCTCCACTCCCTCCTTCTTCTTCTTCTTTGCGGCCACCTTGCGCTCGGCAACCCTCTCGGCTCCCTCAAGCCTCTTCTCATCATCAGAATCTGCAGCAAGCACATCCGCATCTTACTCCGCCACCACCACCCACCCAAGCTCCGAGCGGTCCGCAACCTTAGTAAGCTTTTGTCTATGGGCCAGAGCGTCCTTACCCATCCGTAGTCTCTACTTGGCCTTTTCCAAGGCAAGCTTGGCAGGAGTACCCACGACATTTGTAGCTCTGCCTCCCCCAAATGATCACGCAAGCCGTCATTAAATGTGGCTTGATCCTCATTGCCCTTCCACTGGTAATGGTAGGGCCTCTCTAGTGGAGTCCCTTAAGTAAAAAATCGTTACACGGTGGATAAAAGCATGAAAATTTAGAAATACATCTATTATAATGTGTAGAATCATTCTAGAAGGGGTGCCATTGACAATTTCTTATCCGAGTCGACATACACAGCAGGATTGATAACGAGCGGGAGAAGCCATATATATCCGCAGCTTCGCGACGCTCCATAGCACCCGCATCGCTCCACAGCACCGAACAACCGAGATACAAGTAAGAAATGACGGATCAGTATGAACTCTTTGTGAAATTATAGCTGAAATGAACGTATTTCAGTGAATCAAGTAGCCTCCTTCCCAAAAATTGAGAGGGGGACAGTGTAAGTGAATCAAGTACGCTGCATGAGTATACAAGTATATTCGTACATGCATGCATCATTGTGCATTTATTTCTATTCCTCTGGATCACATGAGCCGGTACAGCTACACAATGCAGTGCACAAAAGACCGGCATTATGACATCGACACTTACTTGAGCAGAGAGGCAGTGCTTTGCAGCCACACTTCAATAGTTCTCTGCATGCTTGAGCAGCTTCAGGTAGAAGTGTCCAATGAGGTATCCATGTACTACTGCTCCTTGTCCAGCCAAATCCTTCTGGTGATGATGCAGATTGCTGTGATGTGAGGCTTTTCGCCCAGATACTTGTTTGGTACACTGCTCGATTACAATGCTCAAGGAGTGCAGCCTAGAAAAAGAAAGTAAAGTATAATGGCTGACACAATTTGTAATTATAAGATACTATATACCTGTGTAGGGGGCATGTTTTCCATGGAAACTGACTTCTGGGAAAAAAGATTCATTCTCAGCTCATTGACCAAACTGATATTTGTAGTTTTGTCATACAGAACACAGGTGCATCTCTCAAGAAGTTGAAATGCAGCAGAAGTGGTATCAAGTGATACAAATGGATGAAGGGTAATTAAACTGAATGCCTCTGTTGCCTCAGGAAATGATTCCCAAGCTACCCATGCAGATGACTTTCCTTTACCAAAAAACTGTGAAGTGGTGTCACATCCAGTAAAGGCATGAAAAACATGGCAGTGCCATTGACTTATCTTTGCCTAGTTTATCATACACACTGTTTATTCTGATCTCCTGATAGCTTTTGCCCATGCAAAAGGGCACCCATAGCTCAAAACTAGGGTACTCTGTAAGGAGTGTGAAGAATAAACCCACCAGAATGACAGCAACATCTGTGTCTACTGTTCTTATAAGAATATTCCTTGCACCTTTCTCAAGAGCATCTTTGAGGTGAATACACATTCTAGTGTCAGCTTCTTCGTGATCACATTGCAGCATATGCTGAGGAGTGCCATTGCACAGAGTGGACTGACCTACAATATAAATAAATAGAATAAGGATTTCTTTAAATTGCATTAATATTAAGGCACTAACCGGATGTAATGTAGACGAATTTTTCATCTTGATACATGTGACTAGAAACCTTTTCAGTCAACAGGTTGAAAAGCTCCTCTTTGTTCTTTGGGTCCTTAAGAAAATCCCGTTAATTGGAAGGGATCTTGACACCCTCTCCTACCTTCCGTCTGATTCCTTTACCTCTTTTTTCCCTGGTAGATTCCTTGATACTGTCCTCTTATCCCACACAATGTCTACTCTGTTGCAATTCTGCAGCTGCTGCTCTATCCAACGAATGAATACATAATCTGCATATTCTCCAAAGGTGGACACTTGTTGTGTGGGTAGAGCATGCACTATGGCTGCACCATCAAAGATTTTGGCATTATAGAATAATGGAGCTTGGACGGGATCTCGAATGATCAGCTGGTTAAGAAGGTCTGATTTCTTTGTTTGGAAGATAGAGTCTTCCATTGTTAGACAAAGCTGGAGGCCATGAATGATTTTCATGTGAAAAAAATTCCCACCACGAAACATGCTGGCAATGTACAGTTGCCCAAAGAGGTTGCAGTCACTTTTCAGATTTGCTGTTTGCTGTTTGCTATTTGGAATAAACTTTGTCCGAGTCTTAAAAAGAGGCAAATTATTTTTCTTGATGCTTTCATGAATTGAAACACTCCTCTCCAAAATAACATCCTTAACATACTTCTGGTATTGAACAAAGCCTAGTTCCTCTATGGTGTTAACAGTATTAACTACATCCTCATTAGCACAATTCCGAGAATCTAAAACCAGAAGCTCAGGGTATTCATCTAAAAAAGGGTTTCCCATTTTTGCAATAGTATCAGATAAACTTGTAACTTGAGTTTTGAAGGTTTTCTGACATGATAAACTCTGTTCATGATGCTGATTTTTGCCAACTGAGGTCTCTTTTTCCAAATTCTGTGCTTCAAAATCTAAAAGGAGTCGGGCCTGCTCAGGCCCTGCAACCATCCATCTTCGAAATGCATCTGGATTCTCTGTTAGTCCCACTGCCCCACCAGATCCTTTCACAATTTCATTATTCTGCTCATGCCCCTGGTCAAGTGGCATGCAGGAAAACCTGTTTGTTGTCTTTGGAAGTACCCAGAATTTGGAGAAATCTTCTTTAATGCTTGCTGGCAGTGATTTCATATCACAAATATGAATTGGGATCCATCTTGAGTAATTGGTTCGATCCAAGGAAAAGAACCAGGGTGCTAGAGCATCTAAAGCATAGACATATAGAGCAAAGTCTCGGATTCTGTGTGCTCGTATAAACATAAGAGCCAGCATCTCAAATTTCATGATAATATTCCAAAATGAAACGTTGGACTTTTCTTTATCATGGTTTCTTTCCACATCTCAAATGATATGTAGGTTTCATTTGCCATGTCCACTCTAAGCTGCCAGGCATCCTTCTGGAGATTTGATAAGGCAAGAGCTGTGATTTGGTGACAATGCCTTGTCCTGCTCAAATGTGATGCTTTCAAAAATGAGTCAGCAGTTCCTGGATTTGCCACTGCTGCTTCACACAAAGCATTTGTCCAGCCAGAGTCCTCCAGAAGTTTTCCAATTGTGTTCCACAAGGCCATTTCAATGTGCAGACCACCAAACATCACAACATAATGTTGCTCTCCATAGATGTCAGGAAATTGTCACTGCACATATTTTGCTAGTGCAGACAAAGGCTGGTCAAATGCTGTTACAGGAATCTGCCCAGGATTGAGATGTGCAGTGATCTGTCTCTGAATATCCATGCCATGCTTAATCATAGCAAATGTTGCAGCTTTCTCGTTAAACAAAAGCAACAGGGAGATCAGGGCAGCAGGATCAGTAGTCTCTGGCTGACGAGATGCGAAATATGCTGCCCATGAAATGGAGTCACTCTTTTGTAATTCATCTTTCTGCATGAGCTGGATTGCATGCTCAATCCACCTGTTCTCTTCTTTGGTGGCTTCAAAAGCAACTGGAACGTCTGAAATCTTGATTTCAGGCACAGAAAGCTCAACAGATTTGCTAACTACTGCTGGAATCATTATGTACTTATCAGGGAGGGAGTGCATCTTGTGTTCAACATGTGCTTTGTCAAAAACTAATTGATCTCTGCATAGTCCTGCTTTAGAACTAGTGGGGAACTGAAAAACACTTATTCCTGTACCATGAAAAGAACCCTGGGCTGATGTAGATGAAGGATTATGATCAATATTATCCATAGCTCCAACTGTGAAAAGACCTTTCCTCAGTATTGGGGGGCAAACCAAGCCTTCATCTTCAAAATGCTTGCAGACTGTTGTAGCAAGGGAGTTCTCCAAATCAATGACACATTGATAACTGACACTGATGCATAGACTGTATAGCGTGTTAACCATTTTTCTGCTTCTGGTTTCTGTGTGAACATTAAGGCCAACAAACAGTGGAAGTGGAGGTTGACGATGTTTCACATGCCTTTCAGTAGCTCCCTGTGAGGGCCTGTTCTTCATATTAAAGAATATCAACTGCGCAATAGTAAGACATGGCTGAGATAGCACAGTTTCTTGGTTTTGCACATTACATCCATTTAGCAGCATAGCAACAAGAGCTTTTAGACTTGCTGGTACAGACATTTCTTGACATCCTGGTGGGAATTTTCCATTGAACTCATATTCGGCCCAATCAAGCATATCCTTTCTGATTGTCTTTACTAATTTTGTCATAGAAATTGCCTCAGATTCAATATCTCTGTTTGCCATGGCATCCAACAGGAGTTTCTGAAAACCATCATTAAACACTAGCAAAGTATTCCTTCCATCTGATGTTTCCTGGCAAGAATCAGAAAAATGGGCTGCCAGTTGTGATTTGAATCTGGTCTTATTATGTTATGGTAATTCCAACACTCTGCAGATGGTTTTCATATATCATATGCAGTTCAGAAAGCTTAAAGATGTTAGTTCCATTTTCCACTTCATTTTCAATATAAGCTACAACCTCTGCAAACACCAATGCCTGCAGGCATCTGTTTTCATCCTTTTTACTGCACTGACTAGCTGCTGCTCTCTGTGCACTTCTGAAAGAATTCTTGTACTTAACCAGGCACTCAATGTGATATTTGGCTTCAATGGCAACTATATCCCCCCCTGAAATTCTAGCCAGCAATGTTGTATCATTGAGTTCTGTAGCCATATATCGGAGTTCAGTGTCAAGCTTCATTGTAGAACACTGATGTAGCTTACCATCCATTTTGAAACAGAATATACAAGAGCTAATGTCGCTACAAGTAGCTAGGCGCTTTGATTTCCGAGGGACTTCATCACTACATGTACGTTTGCCTGCTAAGCTTTCACGTATTCTGTGTAGTTTAGAGGGCGCAAACTTAAGGTGACAAGACTTGTGCCATTTTGCTCGGTTTCTGTGAAATATTTCAGCCGTACCATTCCCTTTGAAATCTATCTCAACTGGTAATGCATTCAGAGCTTTAAATTCGTCTACCATTTTTAGGAAGCTTGTGTACACTTCATATCCGTTGCTCTGAAGCGAGTCTTCTGGACATCTGAGATCACCGCCACCTTTTAAACAGATCACGCAAGTCGCCCAATCCATCGATCCACACGCGTAGGCTCGTTTGTTTTTTTTTTAATTTTCCATGCAATGTATAATTAGAGAAACGATTTCATGGAGCTTGAAAATCTTACATCTTAACACGGCGCCCACTAATTCACTGCTTTGCTTAACTCAGTACATTACAATGTAAAAGTATACGAAGCTAGAATAGTGATAAGTGCACTCAATATAAAATTGACGAAGATACGTATACCTTAGCTCAGTGGAGAAGGTAATTTAAAATCAAAAAATGTTGGCTGTCGGAATGATATGCTTCATAAAACATGTGGAAAAAAGCGCTAAGACAGTGTGTGATTTTGAATATTACTTTTAAAAAGATAGTGTGCTAGATGTTTTCAGTTCCATCAAAGAGGGCATGGCACATTTCAAGGCGTTATTTCTCGGAGTGCACCATCCCAATTTTGTGGCACCCCTTCTGATATCGATAGATATGTCCCAAAGAGCATGTACACCGGTTTTGGTGCTTTTATCCACCCTGTAACAATCTTGTTAAAAATTGCTGTTAACGGACTCTACTACTCCGCTTTCCTGTCTGCCTTTTCCGCTGCCTCTTCCTGCGCCGCCTTTAACTCCGCATGCAGTTCACGTTGCAAATTGTTTATGGCAGCCAGGATCGCCGCCAATGGATTGACCAACAGATCAACCCCTGCCGTAGATGCCGTCGAAGACTCCCCTGTAGACATACTTAGAAATGACCTGCGTTCGAATGCCTAGAATGACTCACTAACTCTCTTCACTCCCTTATCAACCCTCTGCCACGTGTGGCAACACCTTTTAGCCAATCACCATTCCAAGCTATATTTAGACAGGACCTTATTTCCTGTCTAATTCAATCCTTTCAACCGACAGGAAATATATCAGGTATGCCGAGCTAGAGGGGGAAGGTAAAGAAAGGAGTTTGTTTTGCAATGATTGTATATAAGATATTATTATCACTTTATTTAGTGACTCTGCAATCAGTAGGCCAGGCAGGGACATCAAGGAACAGTGCATAAGGTATTGACTTCACTATTAGATATCTTCTAGTATGAATGTGTTGGTGTATACACCACAAAGCAGTAAGCAGGTTGCAGCTGTCGTTATGTACTACAACAAATCTGGACTTTACATGTCAGCAAACTGATGGAACCATAAACGGGGTGGGGTAGGATTACATTTAATCATTGCACACTGTAGCTAAACACACCAGATGCCAGATACTGAAAATCTTTTGTTTTGTGAAGATTACTGAGGACAAAACGTTATGTGATAAGCTACCATTTTATATATCATCACCATGATGTTTGGTCTTTTTTAGTCACATTTTTTAGTGACACTTGGTCACAATCACCTGGAAGCAGCAAGACAGCACCTGAAAGGTAATTCTATGAAGAAATGGTATATTTTACATAAGCATTATTTTTACATCTAAAGTGAGTGTTTGGCTGATATTATTTTTAAAAACTGGGGGGGGGGGGGGGGGTGTGGACAATGAAGCAAAGATGCATATAACGGTTTACCGTTGCAGTGTTTGGGTGGATGCACTGAACGAAGCCTAATCATTCAATAGTCGAAGGTAATATAATTTATGTTGAAATGTTGAAGTCCATGGTGTACGTGGCAGGCCCCGAGCCATCCTTATCAGAGGTCAGGTTGCTAGCAGTGTGCTTGTTGGCGTTTGCAAGATTCTTGAGGTGTGACGAGTTGTTGAAGCTGGAGTGCGCAGACGTGGAGATTAATGTGAAGGGGTTAGTACTGTGTATAAGGTCTAGTAAAACAGATCAGTTTAGAGAGGGTGCCTCCCTGGTAGTGGCAACGAGCACATGCCCCACAGAGATGATGGAGCGATATTTTTGGATGGGTCGTCTGAGCATGGTGTCACATGACAGGGTGTTTAGGGCTGTTATGCACATCAAGGAGGGGGAAAGGCCGCGTAAATCAGGTGGGCTTAGCTATTCTAGGTTGAGGGAACTGCTGTTGGAGAGGATTGCACTGGTGGGAATGGACCCTCGACTTTTCGGCAAGCATAGCTTACGGGCTGGTGGAGCCATGGCTGCGGCTAATGCTGGTGTGCCCGATCGGCTGTTTAAGAGACATGGAAGTCTTAGTCGGCCAAAGATGGTTACGTTCTCTAAGAATTTGGGGTATAGCAGTGCATGCTCTGTCTTTGTGTACCTACATGTATGTGGAGTGTATGGCTGACTTGAGATGCTGGTATCAATTTAATGGTCAAGTGGGGAGGGGTTGGTAATAATTACCATGTAAGGCATGTGAAGGGAGATATATTTCCTGTTGGTTGAAAGGATTGAATTAGACAGGAAATAAGCTCCTGTCTAAATATAGCTTGGAATGGTGATTGGCTAGAAGGTGTTGCCACACGTGACATGGGTTGATATAGGAGTGAAGGGAGTTAGTGAGTCATTCTAGGCATTCCAACGCACATCATTACTGGCAGTTTTCTTGTGATGTTTGAGTCCCAACAAGGTGATCCTTGACCGATGTAAGCTGACGCTGATTGAAACAGATGTTTGTGTGTTTGTTGTATGCATTGTCTGTGAGCAGTTTAATCAGTACCCCAGATGGTGGATTTTTCCTTTAATTGTAATAATTGAAATTTAATATGTACAATCGGTGTTAATTGTTTCTGCTCTCGTCCCCACATATAGAAACATAAACAGTGATGTAGGTTACATTACATTATTATAATGCGTATCGGATACTGTCATATTCAAATAATGGGCGAATTGTCAATGCGGATTACGAATACCTAAGTACCTCCGAATGCAGATATACAAACAGGTTATTTCCAAATCCAATAATCAATTTTTCCGAGTAATGTTCGAACGGATAGATTTTTTTTTACAAATATCCAAATAACTTGATAACCAGAAACACACCCTAGTTGATAAGTGGTGCATAGTACGGGGGGGAAATTCAACATTTATGGATAGCATAGAGGAAACAGAGTGAGAGATGAGCAAGGTACACATGAACAATGATTGATTATGCATTGTAATACTACATGTACATGTGTACATAGGCTAAACGGTAGTGTGCAGAGTGGAACCGTTGTTCAGTATAAAGGCAATACAGTGTCTTACTTGATTACTCTGAGATCCCCTTTCCCCCTCCTTCTCCTCCACAGCCCCCCACCCCTTCAGAGGTCATGCATTTTAATTAGCTTTAGCCTGCAGACTCCTGCTGGTTCTAACCTGTGCTGACATCCTTGCTGCACCCTATCATGAGAATACTTATGTGATGCTAAATGTGGTGTAGGATCATTAGTAAGAATGTGATGGCATATTTGATGGCTTCAATTTGAATGTATGTAATGCAGTTGATCGGTCACCAAAAACTGTGATATCTTAAAATCACAACATGGTAATGTCAGTGAAATATGCGGACATCAATTTCATTTTTTTTTTAATTTCAAAAACATCAAGGAATTTAAGCACGTTAAAATTTAAAAGCAGTAGTGCGTGAGAATGAAAGTACGGCTCCAATAACCAGCTTTCAGAAATCTCCACCTTATGACTTTATGGATAGATTATATACATGTACATATGTGTATATGTATACTATTCAATTAAGAAGAATGCATGCGTGAGGCAAAGAAAATCAAGTTCATAAAACCATCTATCCTGGTTGTCCCACAATGATTAATGCAATGATGATGATGAAATCATCAAGGCCACAGCTTCTCCACCCCCCCCCCCTCCCCCCCCCCCAACCATATTTAAAGCCTTTCAGCTTCAACATTTATGGATAGCATAGAGGAAACAGAGTGAGAGATGAGCAAGGTACACATGGACAATGATTGATTATGCATTGTAATACTACATGTACATAGGCTAAACGGTAGTGTGCAGACTGGAACCGTTGTTCAGTATAAAGGCGATCATTATTAATAATTAGGGCTCTCCCAAAATACCCCCTATCTGTGCAGGACGATTATTCAGCACACATAACCCAAAACCAGTTAACTTCGGTCCTGTTTATAGCTTTTGAATCATGGACACAATTTTCAAGAGTGTATGTAGCCTTTGGATACCTTCATCTAACTAGTGCAGGCTAGTAGAGTTAACAAATCAAAACATACGTGACAGTTGAAGTTGAAGCTAGATGGTCAAGTGCTCATCACACAGCAGGTCTGGAAAGAACATAAAAGGACCATAAGCACATACACATACATACATACACTCACATTCACACATGCACATACATGCAAACAAATGAACATAGGCCTCCATGTATACACACATCTCACCAGACCAGGCCCCGAGAATGGAATTTTAGCTTACTATGCATATCAGGTGCACATTACCCCACACCTTGTTCCTTTCCACACTCCCAATGATAATAATTCATTTTGGTGGCCAGCAATAGCATTCCATAATGATACAGACAAATAAAATGGCACTGGTGAGCACATACTTTGTTTTGTATACACTTTTGTAATTATGTCACTGCTGTGAGGTACTTGCTACACAAAGCTAATAGACAATCTATGACAAATTAAGGTGTTACAAATAGTATCCACAAGGGACATTGGGCTATTGTGTGCATGTGTGTGTGTATGTGTGTGTATGTGTGTGTTGTGTGTGTGTGTGTGTGTGTGTGTGTGTGTGTGTGTGTGTGTGTGTGTGTGTGTGTGTGTGTGTGTGTGTGTATTTGGAAATATGTCCAGGGGATGGTGGTATAAATGCCTGTCCCAAGGAGGGTTTAGCAGGTATAACATAGAGATGTGTAAAGCTCGTCCAGGGAATATGTTCTGGGGTGGTTGGGTGGGGTTACGTTTGCCCCATGCATCTTTAAGGATGTATGCTATAGCCCAGTTGGTAAATATTGATAGATCCCCACCCCTCCCTGCCTCATACGGTCCTACCTTTCGCGGGTTCTCCTGTTACTGTCAAAGCTCCACTGACTTGCTGATGTGTTGCAACGAGTCGAGAACTGCGCGCGTCGGACCCTGATATATCATACACTATAGGTCCTAGTACTTTAGCCGACTGAAATTAGAACCCCTGATATATGAACGAGTATCAAGTAGCAGCACCTCAAGATAAAAGTAGATAACTCGATCGATAGTTCGACAGGGGCACGGCAGCTTTGTACGTTGCAGGGCACGGCAGTTTTGTATGTTGTTGGGCACGGCAGCCTTGTAGGTCGTACGGCACGGCAGCCTTGTAAGTTGTACTGCACGGCAGATTTAGTGGACTGATCTCACGATGTATATACTATTCTAATAGATGCACACTAAGATGAGGGGAAATATATAATTGGGACAGTGTCCGGCAAAATCACCCTTCTGGATAGTTTTTTTAGTTTTCAAATTCCATGAACTCCAAAGAGCTTGTATCAAATGGTCCTTACAGTTGACTAGACTATCCATCATACAGTTATTCGGCACTGAATTGTTAATTAGCCATATATTTAAATAACCCTGAAAATTTTGATAAAGTATCATAAGGGTGATTTTGCTAGACACTGTTCCATATAATAAATACGGCGGGGAAATTTTTGAAATGAAAAATTGAATTTGACGGCAACGGTGTTCCATAGGTCTGGGCACCGGTGATGTTATTGGTGTAGTGTTAAATTGGTCATGGATTGGGCTGTATATCTTTTGGTGACGTTTGTGGTTCTGTTTCTTTTGTACTACAGGTATGGCACCACGCATGTCGGCTGGCTGTACCAGTGAATATGTATATGCACGATCACCTTACTTATATATAGGTTCGGCTATGCTCCGTATCAAGTGTTCAAGAGAATGGGAGTGCCTGGGCCGAAGCCGAAGATATTTTGGGCAATGTTCAGGAAGCTATTGAGCGGGTGAGGCGTTGCACGCGCACTAGTATGACGGCAAGCGATTAAGGGGCACTGCTATAGCATTGATTGATGATAGGGGATGCAGGAGGTGATGCATTCACTTCACTGACAAGGAGTGAGGAATTACGCATGTCAAGTATTAGTCTTTTAACCAAAAAAAGTTGTAGGACAATTGCATATGTTTTGCTGTGTAAGCTTAGTCCATCCATCACACCATAGATAGTTTACTATCTATGATCACACCATCTATGGCTGCCAATGCTGACAGTAGTATTTCAGTGAGGGGGTGCTTCTGGTCAGGCCCGATACAAAACGTATGTATGTGTGTGTGTATGCATGCATGGTGTGTGTGTGTGTGTGTGTGTGTGTGTGTGCTGTCCGCTTAAGGACTGATATGAAAAATGGGGGGGGGGAACCCCCTGTCCCCAACCTGTATCCACCCCTGTGCTGATGTCATCAGCATATTGGTTTGCATGCTATAGGGACTATGGGTGAACACCAATGCAGATCTATATAGGGCGAGAACAAGAAATTAATATGATATATATTGTCGGTTATGAGCCTGTGGTTACTGTACTGTTGTCGGGTGATAAACAAGAACAGTAGGTGTAGTGCACCGTTATAGATACCACATAAGGTGTGGAGTTACTGTGTAGGTTAACATGAACCAAAACCTGCTGTGAGGTGAGCTATGTGACCATGGGACACATTGGATTTTCTCTTCAGAGACATCTCCATGTGCACCAGACACTGCTTGCATGTACATGTATTGCTGGCATGTTAGTATTGATGTTGATGTGTATGTAAGAGTGTGCGCAAGGTGCATGTGTGGTTTTCAATTGCTTTCGATATAGGCATTTGTGGCAGTAATTAGGAATGCAAGCAATGCATGTGTGCCATGTTATCGATCAATCATGTGTATGGTAGTGCATATTGTATTTGATACTGTACACTGACCAAGTCACATAGGGCATGGTGACTTTACTTTCTTGATCTGTAGACAGTCATATCTTCATACCACCATTTCCATGACAAGTTTGGCCCCATCCATGGGTAGGTTGGACTACACACACATGTGTGGATGAATTTATAATCTTTTGCACACATCTTAGTTCCTATATTGGAGCCAGGCCAGTATTGACCATTGCAGATGTTGAAATGCTGAAAGTAATTCTTGTTAAGGAATTTGACACATTTGTGGATCGTGATGTCAGTAAATTACTAACATTACCTTACATTAGCAGATAATCTGCTATGTTCTTTCCCATAGGATGATCCTGTACCTTTTTCCAATTATTTTGGGCTGCCAACGGGCCTCCTTTTTGCTCGGGGAGAGACATGGAGGAATGCAAGACACCACATCACCCCGACCTTCACTTCAAATAAAATGAAACAGGTACATTATATGGTTCATGTATTGAACAAGGCTTGCTTGATTTTTTAATACTGTCATTGTAATTTGTATTTTGAACCTAGTAGCAATGAATTTTGTAGTCCCTCACTTATTTATATACTTTTTAAAAAATGTACACATTACATAATTTTTGTCATATAGTCTCAATTGAAAAAAGGTTTTAGATTATAATCTCTCTGGTAAGCAATTCATCGCAACTCAAAGGAGGCCTGTAGTATACAGTTAGGTCGCCCATCGCAGTCCAAGGGTTAAAACTGTTATATGTATATAGTAACTGAGCAAATTGGCTTGCATTATGTGTATCATTTTTATTGCATGTAAATTTTATGCATGTGTACATGTATATGGATGTGATAGGTTAAAATTGTGCCAAAATCATTTGTTAAGTTTTATGTTGTCTTTTCTCTGGATATTTAAGATGGTTCCATTGATTGAAGACAGCTGTATGACATTAGCGCAAAAGATGAAGGATTTGGCGGATTCTGGAAATAGTGCTGATGTCTGGAGGTGTGTCAGTATGAGTGTGGGCATATGTGTGTCTGTGTGTTGTATGTGTTTGCATGGGGGTTGTACTACCCTGTAAACTTTGCATGTGTTAATAAATAAGTTAACTCATTGGTGGAATTGAGTATTTGGTATGCTAATGCTTGTCCCTTTGTTGAAAATGTTTATAAAGTCCATCAATGTCTGAAATTATTGTTGAACGATAAATATTAAGAGCACTGTTTGCTGCTTGAAGCCATACATGCAAATCAGCATAAACTTAAGGCTGACGTACAAAAAAAATTAATAAAGATGCGGTGCTATGCAATTTTACGGCCAAAACTTCACATGGGAAAGTTATTAACGAGATAATTGGCACACATCTCTAGATATTACATCTGAAGAACATATGGTGTAGCTACATACTACATATGGTGTAGCTACATACTACATATTGTGTAGCCACATACTACATATACATCTACTATCGAAACATTAGTATCAACATGTTAACATGTGGCAGTGAGAATTGTGCATATTAAACACAAACAGCACATCACAAGCACACATATATGTACATGTAAAGGCCGGCATACACGGATCAACTTCCTGCCGATTTATCGTCTGCAACTCAAATGAAAATGGGTTAACATTCAGTAAACTAAAGTTTACGGAGTTTTTACTCATATTCATTTGAGTTGCAGGTGATTAATTGGCAGGAAGTTGATCCGTGTATGCCGGCCTTTACATGTACATATATGTGTGCTTGTGATGTGCTGTTTGTGTTTAATATGCACAATTCTCACTGCCACATGTTAACATGTTGATACTAATGTTTCGATTGTGGATGTTTATGTAGTATGTGGCTACACCATATGTAGTATGTGGCTACACCATATGTTCTTCAGATGTAATATCTAGAGATGTGTGCCAATTATCTCATTAATAACTTTCCCATGTGAAGTTTTGGCCGTAAAATTGCATAGCAACATCTTAATTTTTCTATTTTGTTTACAAATTATGAAATCAATTGGGTACATTGTAATAGGTATGATGCAACCAATATTTATTTTACACAATGCATATACATGTACATGTACTGTATAGCATGCGTTGATGTTATGAAAATTAGATAATGTGTGTTTAATAGTAACTTTACCCAATATTACTAACGCTCACATGGGCATGTACATGTAATACGTATATTCATCGATTTGATACAACAGCCACTGTGCAATACTACTTTTGATTGAGTGGCTGTCTAGCAGAGATCCAATTTCCATTAGCTACTTGGCTCAACAGTGGTTTTGACTGCAACATTTTGTCACCATCTTTGGTCTCTGCATTCCCGCTCAATTCGAATCCTGTTTAAGTGCACAATAACTTAGATAATATTTTGATTACTTGATAATGTTTCATATCAAAACACAGATATGAGATGCACAGTGTCATGATTAGTACATGTATCATAGTATGGGAAGAATTTTAAAATGTGTGTATTGAAAGTGTGTGTTCTTATGCTACGTTTCACTGTGTAAAAAGGGTTGTTATACGACACTGTATAACGGTGCGTATGGAGACGTTATATGCAATATTGCATATAACGTCTCCATACGCACTGTTATCCATAGTTATGAATGTGCAATAACCACGTTTAGTCAAATACGAACCCCATTGTTGCAATTCGTTTATCTTTAGCAGTTCAAACGGTAAATTAAATAGCTTGCAATTATTAACTAAATTGACAAACCAATTTACGACAACTTTTGATTAATAGCGTGATTTATAAACTGCAGAATAACGTTGATGAGACTTTGAAAAAGTATGAAATTTGATTGGCGTTTTCCTAGTAAAAATTTGAAACAACAAATCAAACTTGAAAAGCAGTACGTTTTTATTAACTTTGAGTAATATCTAATTCGATTATTTGTATTTGCCTAACTACTACAACATATGTTAAAGAAATGAAGCAGTTAATTAATTTCAATCCTGAGTTATAGGGATTTGTTCTTTGACAAACACCCTGTACATAATTTTTTTAGTGCAGAATCAATAACGTATTTCCCATGGAAATGACAAAATAGGAATTTCAGTTCTTGAACTGCATTTACAACTGAAGGAGAGATAATGTCAGTTGTGGGAATCCACACCTGCCCTGTACCTGTTCATTGTATTAATTTTTATACACACAGCTAAGATAACTCAACGCATTTGTATCAGTGTGTGGTGTAAAGTGAAAACCCTGATATTATTATTTAACCCTATTCCTGGAGTAGAAAACATGCGTGTCACGTTGTGTTTTGCATTAACTTTTTTTCTTGCTGAGTGTATTGATGTGTTCTTTCATCGCCTCAGGATGTTTGGTGCATTCACTTTGGATTCCATCCTGTCGGTTGCCTTTGGCCGAATCGCTGATGTCCAGTCAGGAAAGGAGGACAGGCTGAGTAAAGCAGTTGCTAGTGCCTTTTCCTTGACACACGATAACAAAGGAATTCACCCACTTCGAATCATGGCTATTACCAGTAAGCATGCAGCTGAATCCATCAGAACTTTTTTAATGAGGAGTGTGTGTTTGTCTTCAGGTCACTTCCCTTGGCTAAAACGTACACTTGTTTACTTACAAATCCAACGAATTGAGAGTGATTTGAAATACATCATTGATGCTACCATTGCACTGATAGAAGAAAGAAGGTATCAAGAGGCTGAATTTAAGGTACACTATCTTGTTTAGTGCCATATCAGGATGAATCAATTTTACATATGCTTACATGTATTTTACGCAAAAAGCCCAAACCACCATAACTCATGTACATATGCCTTTATAGGTACTTCATGTATCTCTAAGTCTTACATTTCATGAGTACTTTCATTTGTTGTGTTGTTGGCCTCTACTGTACATGTATTTCTGTGTCCAGGCTATGAACACATTCCAATCCATTGGAGAAAGGTTTGGATTGTCCTCACCTGTAGTTTGAGAAGATATGTGGCAATGATGCAGGGCTGCAATTAGCCATTCTACAGTGTATGTAGTGACCACATACTGCAAGGTCTTGTGTGGCTAAGTATATGTGTAGTTGTTAGCAAATGAAAAAATTTTATTTCTGGAAATAATCACGCTTCAGAAGTCATGTGTGTACAGTAAATCACATACATGTAAGTCAATGTGTGAGGGATATATACATGTATATCTGAATGTACGTAGTTCTGATTTTTTAAAAATTCAATAGTTCATGCAATATTGTATGGTCATCATGTGTAACAGATTGTAATGTGGTATGCAATAATTGTTGTGTCTATGGGCCATTTATTCTTTAGTGCAAGGACTTGTTGCAGTTGCTGATTGATGCAGGAACAGGGGAGGAGGATGAAGACATTGAGCACCACGAACAGACCACGTCCACAAGGAGACCTCTTACTAATGGAGAGATTGCATCTTACTGCATCACATTTATGCTTGCTGGATATGAGACCACCGCAAACACCCTGGCCTTCACTGCCTACCTCCTGGCCACCAACCCACAAGTGCAAGACAAACTGTGTGACGAAATTGATCTTTATTTTCAAGAGCATCCATGCAGTAAGGTTACATTAAATGAAGGGGAAATGCATTTAAAAATTAACATTGATGAGTACTGCATGTTATGAGTGTAGCATTTTTAAAAAACTCAGTAGAGAAATTAGTGAGAAACATGGTGTATTAATTATTAGTTATGCTGAGTATGATTGATGTGCCATTGAAAGATAAACATTACGGCAGACATTGGAATGTGACTTATCCATCCTTAACAGTACAACTTAAGCTCGCAGGGAGTGGATATTTCGGTTATATTTACATGCGCGAGAAGACATGGCTGATGCTAAAAGCACTTCATTTGGAACCACTCATGTCACTCCGTTTTTTCACGCAAACCACTAAACCACCCATAAAACTCATACTCGCTGAGACGACTGTATTTATTTCCGCTTTGGGTGTTGCAAGGCTCACTATGCATCATGCAAATGCGACAGATATTTTATGTGACAGAGTGGTACCCATACATGTATTTGAATATTTGCTTTTTAAGAATGAATCCCACAATGCCATGCCATATGTGCGCTTAGCAAGTTGCATTATTTTTGTTTTCATTTTCAGATTCCTCTGAGAGAGCTCTGCGCACACTCTCTCTGAAATAAAAGCACATATTTCATTACATGTGTAATAACGGAAGCATAAAAATCAATCTGAGGATATGTGTTGGTAGCGTGAACATGCACATTTTGTGTGCTGTACATGTATATATGTAGAGGTCATGGCCATGTTAAATTACTAGGTCTACATGAAGTTTTGGTGGTGGATATGAAAGCTACATGTATAGGGGGAGAGTTTGGGGGTGCATTGCGTGAAGTCGTGCTGGTGCTCTGCCTCACAGGGTTGGGAGTGGGAGGTGGGGGCAGGTCAAATCTGTCATTGCATTGAATTGCGTACCACTTGATGGTGCTATTGAAGATATTCACTTCTTGTGCGTAATTGTACCTACATATATAATCAAGGGGAATCATCTACAGTATAGTCCTAAATTACCCTGGAGGCAGTGGGGAAAATTATTGGTGTGGTTTAACAATAAACTACTTTCCCCTTCCAAACTATTCATTAGATCCACTCAGGAAGTGCGTTACTTGCCAATACAGCAGATATTTTACATCTAGCGGAGGAGTAGTCACCTCACAATACTATACATGTATGTAAACACTTGCTTTTAGAATCTCTCAGAGCTGTGCCAATAATGCACATAGCAAATTAACATTCTTTTTGTTTTCTTTTTCTGATTCACTTTTCTAGCCTCAGAGAGGGGCAGACCTCATCTGAACAGTAGCTTAGCTTGATGCACACTAAATATCTCATTGTTATCAAAGCGAAACCAATACAGACCTTTCTATCTTGATAATTTTTTGAGGATTGCCAATACCTACATGCTTATCTATCTTGACAATTTTTTGAGGATTGCCAATACCTACATGCTTATCTATCTTGACAATTTTTTGAGGATTGCCAATACATGCTTAGTGACATGAGCTAGTCTAAACACAGTGCCTTTAATCTCAGTCCTGTCTTCTTGTATGTGTAACAAACTTGTACGGTTGTCTACATGTAACTAAATTATCCACTACCAGTGAGCTTACATTGTATGGATAAGGAAAGATTGACATGAGTGTGGTTGACATTGAGTAATATATATTAAAATTGCACTCGTTTAGAAACACCTGGTATGAACTATTACAAAGCACTGATAAAGGAATAGTGATACAGTGGCCTTCTGAAGTCAAGACACATAAAATCACAGTCAAAATAATAATATTGGTTTATCTGTTTATGCTATATGTGATGGCAATAAACGGAAGTTATAGCAGTCCAAATGTATTACTTTATGCATGTAACAATTTCAATATTTGCTTTAACTTTCCCAAGATGTAATACTGTAATCCATGTAAAATTACATAACAATGAAAACACGAGCAACACTTTATATAGCAGAGGCAAAACATCTGAAGAGGATGGCAGTAGCATTTGCACTGACTAGGTTTAGCCTGAATAAAGGTCAGCGAGGACCAATGGTTGCAAAGCTAGATGCCAGATGTGACAGTGACTCCATTTCTTCAGCCCAACATGCACTGTGTGCTTCAAATACCAAGGGGGACACAAACCCACCCGAGCTCTTTGCACTTTGTCTCATTGGTCTTGTGCTTGCTTTGACTATCATGCCTGCTGGCAATCCCACTCCATTTGACTGCACTTTAGCATAATGTGACAGATAGGTCAGCCTGCGGCTAGCTTGCCCACAAGCTACATGTATGTAGTTGGATACCAAGGTGTCAGCTGGGTAAGGGCAACTACACATGCGTAAGGTTGCTTTGTACCTTAACCACAACACTAAGGTGACCTCAACAAAATTCACGACATTGCCACTGTGTGAACTAGTGAGTACATGTACATGACGGCCTAGGGGATCACACACGCTCTCTGGGCATAGGGTTACATGTTGAAGTGTAAGGCCCAGTCACCACTTGATGACAGACGTCCATGAAGCAGAAATTAGGAAGGAAACTTGAAAAGCAAGCTCTGTTTGCAGGGGCAAGAGGACTCAAAAAGTTCTTGTCCATTTTGCTGTACAATTCTTTCTGTAGGATGTGATGTGTCAAACATCTTATATACATATCAGACAGTTCACATGAAAATATAGTAATTAGAAGTATAAAAATGCTCTCCATATGAGTCGCTATAACTTCCGAACTAATAATGCTACCAACTTGCTGTTGCAGCACATACTACCACACCATTCTTCTATGGCATATTTAATTTAGAACTGTCTCTTAGGTTCTTTATAAGGTGCATACAAAGGGCGTTACATCTAGGGGTTCAAATCTAAATATCCTTGTGCAAGTGTGTCCCAATTGCTTCAAAACAATATATACATTGAAGGGTCCTGTTGCTATTGATTCGTCTTGTTCGTTAATTTTTACTCTATCCAATATAGCTGTGCTAAGTATGTTCACATTTTTCCCTGACTTGCTAAAGTCATTGGCAGGAATCAAGGTCTTCCTAATTAAATTTTTCATATAACCTAAAGTGTCTTAGTAGTTGAGGGAGTCAACGTATTGGTTATACATGTACCTGTGGGTCCACTAACGCATTGCCCTGTTCACTGTGTGGTTCACCCAAGACAATTATCCTACCACTCAATATGCAGGATGGATCGATATCAGATGCCAGTCGTGAGGTGCAATATATCCCCCAGGAGCAAGGTGAAGTGATGTGTATGTGTGAGTGTGTGTGTGTGTGTAATTGCAGTTGTGTGTATATGAGGGGGGAGTTACATGTAATTGAAGGAGATACATGTACACATTACATACAGGGGGGTAGGAACAGCGGAATGTAACATCTCGAAGTAGTGGCAATTGTAGCGATTCATAGCATACATGTACATGTATTTCTGGCATTCGCAATTGGATTATAAAATCACACAACTGTGGTTGCTGTTGTGTAATCGCTGTCATGCAAGTTTGTTACAATTTCCACTGCATATTTATCATACTCATAACCAGTGTGTTAAAACAGGTACAATATCCATGTGTACACTTTCATTTATATGTGATATTTAAGACCCAGTGAATTTTGCCTTGATAATCTCTGCCAAACATCAATACATTACATGCAGACCAATGCACATCCACCTAGTCAGTATTTATGGAGCCTATCATTGAGTCAATTAATTTGAATTGTATTTAAAAGTTAGGATGTTGAAATCAGATTTGGTGGGCATGCTTGGGTTATGGGAGTGTGAGAGGGGCTTGGGAGTTTAGGAGACCTGCATGCGGTTACTTACATGTGTACTGGTTCGCCTTTTATTTCCAACACCAGAATATTTAGGCATGCGTCAGAAGACATCACAGTGAACGGCATAATGATTCCAAAAGGGTTAAGAGTACTCATCCCCATCATTGTACTGCATCACAGCAAGGAATTCTGGGAGAATCCTGAGGTGTTCAGACCTGAGCGGTATATGTCACACATCTCCAAGGCATGCCTCTGCACATTCAGTTTTGATTGTACTCCCTTTAGTTTCACTTTTGAAGAGAAAATGAAGCACCCTCAGCTTTGTCACATGCCTTTTGGGTGGGGACCTCGGAACTGCATAGGCATGAGGTTTGCTCTGATGGAGGCAAGGATGGCTCTGGCTGCCATACTCAAGGACTGCAAGTTTGTTCAAACACCAGATACGGAGGTAAGCAGAAATCAGCCATTTTAACTATTCATGGTGCATGTGCAAGTTCTGAAATCATGTCTCAGTATCACCCCATATTTATTTTAATTATAACTGTATACATAATAAGATCTAGATACACGAGATTACATGAATACATAGAAATGAATAAATAAATAAACAAATAAATTAAGTATAACACAGAAACACAAGAAGCAGTGCTGAAATTCATTCTGGCAAGTATGGAAGTCCAGCTCCATCTTCAATCTCCATCCTTCTCCTCCATTTCACTCTACTGCTACGAATGCACAGATTTGGACAACAAAAAGCATCTTTGCACACACATAAACCAGCACTTTAGTGATTGACTTGTGCCAAATTGCAGCTATTGTTTCAGCCAAATGACGCATATACATTTATGTCTTTGCCTAATGACCCAGTGCCCCACCAGCTGTCACAACAAATGGTGTAAATGATGCATTAATCATTTCAGCGGCTTGTGAGTATTTTTATTCCTTAGTGTGTTCAATCGAGGAAAGAGCTGCACCCACATCACGATGCAAGTAGGAATTAGCGTCTGAATCCACTACTCAAACATCAAAAAAGTAGTAGCTTAAGGCTGCCATACACCACGAACAGATTGATCAGCAACTAGAGCAAGAACATTTTCTATGACAGTTATAGGCAATTGAAGCCAGGTCACCAAGGGCATCCTTAATCACATTGTGTCTTTGAATGACTAAACCTCCCTTTCTACAATCAAGGGCATGTCCAGTGCTGAACTGACTACCACAACCATCACACACAGCTGGCAATCATAGTAATGGTCAAGGATATCTCATTGCCAGTGTATCCCGAAATTCAGTGGCAGATTAATCAAAATGATGTTATGCCAATGGTGTTACTGTCAACCATGCTGAGGTCTTTCCATCAATTCCTCATTGTACTTGTTGTCATCAAAGGTTGGTAAAACTGACTTCAGAAGGTTCTGGTATTGAATTTCAATTTCCTGATATAATTCCCGGTGTAGCTTCAAAAGATGGTCCATTTGATTAAATACTGAGAAGACTGAATTACTCTTCATTGCATCAACTACTGCATGTATATGAGCTGTACATTTTCTTGAATTTTTTGAAAGAAGATACTGCTGTTGATAGGGGATCGCAAATTCCCAGTCCACCATGACAGGCAGGAAGAGAAAACAGTTTCTTTAGAATCACTTACAGTTTCCCAGGAATAAAGCTGGCCAAAAGATGTCGTTCAATGCATTGCACAGGATTTCAAAGCAGGATTCACAATTTGGTACCACTCTTTGCAGGTAAGACCATTGGAATTGCAGTGATTTGGAAAGAGATGCGAATGCTGCATAGGGGTATAATCCAGCTGCCTCAGCCAATTCACCCACTAGATGTCCGAGTTTTAACCTTCTCTAAAACAAAAGCATGCACATCCTCTTCTTCCCCAATGAATCCTCCCAAGAAAAGTTGTCCAAGAACTACTAGTACTCCAAGTTTTCCAAACAGTGCCTTAATTTCAGCCTCCTCTGTGGCTCTAACAATCAAAACCGTTTTTTAGGTTCAAAGTGGTAACCATAATCTGGACCTAGTTCACATAATTTCTGGAACCAAACTTTCAAGTTTAGCAGTGCAGGCTGAATTGTTGGATCCACTGCTCCGGTCTGTAAGATGCTTAGTAAGTGGCAGTAGAGCGGCAGCATACATTAGCATTGAAAGTGGATCGCCCTTTGCAACACCTTCTTTACCTCAAAGCTGCCCTGTAAAAGGAGTGATGCATAACCCCTGTAGGTGTTAAATAGGAAACGTGAGCATCTGGGCTTTTGAACTCTAACATTCCATAAAGCTGCAGATGTATTGACATGTTTACAATAATCAATAATTTTGTTACTTGGCAGATTCATACTGGTGTTTTTTTAATATGGCAGGAAACAATGTGTTTGGTTCAAATTAAAGAAGAATCAATTGTAATTGACTTGACACTTACACAGATTGTAAAATTGATCTATCTTGATACCCAAACTTTTATTTAACAGGAGTGAAGGAACCATTATTATTGGGCAATGGAATGTCTGTGCGTGATCAATTCCACTGATCACTGTATGTAAATCAGTGGTGGATCCACCTTTTGACATGACATTGTCCAGTGTTGTTTATCACTCTACCGGTCTCTAATTAACCACTGATATACTGTGACTGATTTAATTCTGACAGCAATGCTTATGTAAATGATTTAATACCATGTACTTACATGTACATGTAGGTGGTTGTTAGATATGGGGCAGTGCAAGAGAAAATTGGGCTTTTATCATTTTCAACATTTCTTCAATTTATTTTGCTGTATTGCTGTGACGTTTACAGCTCTGTCCTTCAAACTTAATACATACATGTATGTTACAGGACCATTTTACTTTATTGTTGCATAATTTTTATTTTAGGGGGTCCTCAGAATTAAACAGCCAGAATAGTTACATCTCAAACGATCTCAAAGAGAAATGAACAACAACTTTCAAAAGCACACAGTTCTGTAACCACTCATTACATTTCAAGTGAAAGGCAGAAAATATAGCGGGTGCAATGTTGCAAATGTGCTGCAAATTTGAACACGAAGGCATTCGCTCATCGAGATCCATTGAGATCTAACTGTTCTGGCTATTTAATCTTGAGGACCCCCCAAGGAGTAAACAAAAATTATACGACAATAAACTACAGTATAAGTAAAATGGTCCTGTAATATACATGTATGTATTAAGTTTAAAGGACAGAGATTAAAAGGCCACAGCGATATTGCAAAATGAATTGAAGAAATGTTGTTGAAAATCGCAAACACCCAATTTTCTCTTGCACTGCCCCAAATATTGTTAAATACAAATGGCAGTACAAAAGATTGAAATTGTAAAAGCCATATTGGGCAGTAGTTTACACAAGTGGTTTGCTTACATGTACATGTAAGCAATGAATTTACGTCGGTAAATTTGTTTACAAAGGATCACTTTAAATGTATGCATTTTAGTAAGAAAGGAGCTTATATCATGCTTTCATATGCAACTTACCAGTAATCTATGAAGGAGTCAACCATTACATCCGTAAGTTAGCAACGTTGTATGGTCCGCAGATACCCATGTTTTGTACAACACAGAATCCACACACTATTCCTACTATCCAGTCACCAATACCTTCTTTAGATGTGCAGCTTTAGTGCAAGGGGCATTCCCTCTTAAATACCACACTGGGGACAAATTCCCAAGTAACAAGCTGGGAGGGCTGGGTTACACAGTAGGCTGGCAAGCAGGTGTTTGTATATGACATCCCCATCCACACAAAACATAAGCCTGATTTCCCTCAAGGGTTAAGACTTTAGAGCGCTTAACATTCTGATGTGTGGTGCACACACACTCCAGCAAGTATCACATTGTGAGGTCTGAATTCTTAAAACTTCATTAATCAATCTTCAGCACTGTCATCTAATAACTGCAAATGGGCATCCTTTAGACTGAACAGTATAAGCCTTTTGTGGACATGTGCTTTCTTGTCTTGTACTAATCTTTCTTTCCAAGCAGCATCCAGCTAACACTGTCACTAAAGTAAAATGCCACTACGATTTCCTCAATAGCTTTAGGTAACACATTCCACATGTGAGCACTGGGTGTTGCCATGATCTCTTCACTTGCCGCCAACTGATTGGTCAATCGAGCTGTGCGATATGTTGCATCAAACGTCTCCTGTATTCTCCTGATTGACCAGGTCTTTGGCAATACTATGAGCATGTGGAATCTTTTGACTTACCTTTTCACTGTCCTTGTGGCGGACTGACTAATTATCACCTCCTTAGTGACTGTCTGTATAATTACGTATTAGGGAAATTCCCCTGTATGGGTCCTTTGTGCGCAGGCCTCTGATGCCCTGCGCAGCAGCTGGCCTTTGCGCTGGAGAGGCGCTTTGTGTGCATGACAATCTCTGTTGTGTATGACAATGTCTTTTGTGTGTGTACATTTCACTATATATATGGTGAGGTGCTGTGTATTGATATAGTCCGAGTGATATAATATCAAAGTGCCAAGAGTCCCCTAGTCGTGTCAGTTGGATCGTTGCGCTAGCGTACGTTGGCGATAATCCTTCACAGTCCTCAAACTTGTGTTTTAGTTGCAGGTCATCTTTTTCCACCTTTGATGGCTAGAATCCTATCTTCTTCCTTATGCCATCAATCCTTTTCATCTTGTCCTCAGCATAACTACACATCGCAGTAGGTGATTCACTGATACTAAGTATAAGGCTGAAAGATGGGTGCTTACATCTTTATCATCAAAACTGTCCCTATTACTTCCTTTATCAACCTCACTACATGTTGTATAAATTTCTACACCACGTCGCTGTCATGTTGAGATGTGCAATGCACTTTTCAGATGCGTGCTGAAGGCACGCATCATGTATTGCCAGAAATCACAAGTTCAAATGTGGTTACTGGTAGCCCCAACAATGTGGCAGCTTCTTTCATTTAATTGAAGAAATTGGCGAGGCTTATGAAACCATAAACCATCCATATGGTTTTTGGCTTACATGTAGATTTTGTAGCATGAACACAGATCAATTACAGCAATAGTTGTTGGACTAGTGCATATTTTCCCTAGTAGATCCTTGATACTTACTACTGCCGCCATAAAAGCCAACAGTAACCATTGATCGTGCAGTGTAAATTTTCAAACCAATCGTCTTGCACAGCACAATGTGGGCAGCTCGCTCAACTCCAGACCCATCCTTCCCTTCATGCCCGATAAAATAATGATCTCCTACAGAACTATGAATATGCATGGAAGTCATGGCAATAGTTTAATGGTAGCAAGCATAGTCGTGCATATCCACCACAGAACAATACCTGCCTAGATTCATGGCGGAGAAAAGGTTACCTGACAATGCAGAGACAAATCTTTCTATAAACCTGACCATTTACGCATATCAGTGACCGAAATGTGCCCATTTCCCACATAGGCAAACCAAATTTCCATTAGTCTTGCATATTTCAAAACCCTGGGGATAAGTGCAGAACTGAAGGCTCCACAGCCTCACTATCAATGCAAGCATGGCGGGAGTTAAAGTATGGCAGATGTGTGTCACAGTGGTTGGAAAACCTATCGACTGTATGGAAACTCCATAAACTGTCCAGCATGGCAAGCGCATGAGGATTTAAGTACCTGTCATCATAGTCAACCATGCTATCCATTGTACAGATCAATATGCCTCGCCCAGAAACCTGATTGAATTTGATTTTCCAGGGATACTGTCAGCATATTCTGCCGTGTCCCACATGACACTTACCTCATTGCTAGTCATAATCTTATAACCGGACCTACGCCAAACCCATGTAAATTATGATTTTGCCAATTCCGTACCTAGAGAAATGTGTACAGCCCTTTGGATCAAACATTTAAGCATGTCAGACAGCTATGAAGACCAATATTAAAACTAAGCCACAGACGGTATCCTTGTGCATCTGGCCACAAACCATGCTTTTTCCCAAGGTACCCTCACCCAGTTACTAATCTAACCCTCACCTTCCCACCACACAAATGCCAAAATAATGCAGATAGAGAATAGTCTTATGTCTCTTACTGAGCCACAAGTCCACAAGTGTACTGATAGACACAACATATGGTGCTATGGACAAGCAAATAGGCGTAAACGTAAAAAAATAATTTTAAAACGAGACACCCACTCTGATCCTAGATTTCATTTTTGATTTGTAAGCTTCAACTGCCATATTTGGTATGGTGGCGAACATTGTGCACTTTTGGGTCTCCATCATTGTGGCACTTAAGCTTGCCTTTAAACTAAAAGGTTTAGACAAACTGACTACAATAAGGTCCAGCATGTTTGCAGCTAGAGCATGATGATGCAAGCAGGTCCCACAGGTGTTGTGGTTGTTCTCCTGTAGTCTTCTGCACACTCATGTCAACAAGCAGATGTTTGTGTTGAACCAAGCATGTTTCCAATTAACTGGGATTTATATATAACAACGGGTACATATTACTATTATGTCTGATGGAACAGCACAACTTCCTGTGCTACAACTGTTTCATGGGTGATGAAAACTAAGCAAGGGTAGGATGGTTGGTCCCTTGAGCTTGTCATGGTCACTGACGATCCTTGTCAGCCGTCTTGGTGTGTACCAGTGGGAAATGGAGACTCATAATTGACCTCTCGTTGCCACAAGGATGCGATCGGGAACAATGGCGTGTGGAGTTAGTAAAACTGTACTGATATGCTGCGATAATCAATCTGTGTTATCAACATGGCCTCAGGGAGATGCATGCAGGGAGACGCAGACAGTGCACTTCATGTTCTTTATTAAGGCCATCTAGGGATTGGGGATCCTCTTCAACACCTGGGAAGGGCAACAATTGTGTTGATGCCCTATCACATACATAATGAGATATTTTTTCATTTGCAGGTCCCAGCCACACATGTGTTCATATATGCCTGTACATGTAATTAGTACATGCATATGCAGTGTAATTTTAGCACTACACTTTTGAATTTCTTGAGAAACTAAAAGCTGACCTACGCTGTGTGCTTGTTGTCAAATCTCACAACCTGCAAGGTTATCCTATACATCATATGATTTGCAAGTGGCACATTTGTTAATATTTAAAATTGCCAGTTCATCGTGGTACTCTACTCACACACTGATCCACATCTTAATCCAATCCGCTGTGAGGAAACGTTTCCCACAGCATCATAGAGGCCACACCTAGTGTACCCACAATGCACAAATAGATAGAAGGGTTGAATAACAGAGATGCATGATATAGCATTTAAGACTATGTGTACAGTATAGGAGTATGAACATGTATGTAGGGGTAATCAGGGGTAAGTTAACTGACTGCACGGTTTATTTCTGGTTTCAGATTCCATTGAAGACTACTGTTGGCATTACGTATGGACCATCAAATGGAGTTCATCTAGCAGTGGTATCAAGGACACATGCATTGTGACTGGTTTCTGAACAATGAAGCTGATATACAGCATTATAATACAATGTTTTTTTTATATTTTAATACTATTCTGTACATGTACAGTATATTATGTACACAAGCACACATTGAACATAATTAATCCTACATTTTGAATATGATTTCCATTAATAATGCTGCCATCTTCCATGCGGACATAGGTCTTCACAATGAGAGAATCAATAGACAGTTCAATCATTCTTGAACCCCTCGCCCAGCTGCATGTGCATGTAAGGTGGGGAAGTACCAAACATAGTCCTGGTGTGCACACCACACATCAGCTTACTCTCCATATCCTCCATAACCTGTGTGCCTTCCATAACACACCATCAGCCCTCCAGCATATGGGCAGCACCAATCATTGTCTAACAAACACTGCTTTAGTGTTTTCAAATGATGTCAGCACAATTAATAACTCCAAATATAGCATTCATTAAATACAATAAAGTCTATGGTATAGAACCAATGTATTGCAAAATATAAAACTTTCTGTTGAGACATAACCTAATTACATAACCACATTGCATGACACATAATGCATGCTGTCTGCACATTAGTAAGCTAGCAGCACCAAAGCTTTCGTTTACAAGTAATAAAAACATTCTCGAAACTTGGTGGCATGTAGGATTGGAAGGCAGTAGTGTAAAAAGGAAGGAAACGAAGGTCTAATAAGGGAAACTGTAATAGTCCTATATTTTGCACACAAGCAACATAATGTGCTAAAATAGGACCATTACGTTTTCCTTATTATTAGACTCTTAATGTTTCCTTCCTTTTTACACCACTATTGCCTTCCAATCCTACATGCCACCAATTTTCTCATAGAGAATTGTTTTTTTTTCTTCATGAGATGAGGGCACAATAACTAGCTATAGACTATTTTAAAATAGACCATTATGACCATTATAGTGGTATTATTCATCATTATCACACCCTCCCCCTCCTGCAATACACCCAGCTAACCAAATTTGCAGTTTGTACTAGCTACTAGCTTACACAATACCCATATTCATACATGTAGCCTGTTGAGATAATGACATGGTGTCCAACGGACTGCAACAATATATACTTGCAGCAGACCCCATATCCACCCCTCCTCCTAATGTCCCCTCTTCCCAGATATGAAGGCGGTGTATCAGGATTGTTGAGGGAGTTCCATGGAGCCAGAGGGGTATACTATGGGGGAGTGCGGGTGTCTACTGGATATAATGGAAAAGAGAGTGTGTCCCAACATGCAAATGTGGCATCTATGGAAGAGGGAGGTGCCCTGATGTGGAGGAGCGACTGGTGGCCTTGGAGTGGTGTCTACATGTGGAGGTGGGGGTGTCTACTGGTGGGACGGAAGCCCTATGGAGGAGCGAGTCCCACTTGATGGAGCTATCAGGGGTGTTCACTGGTGGAGGTCCAATGGACACCCATGATTGCTGAGCTTTTTCAAGATCATTATACTCCTGTGTTTGTACAGGGAGTAGCTATAGGAAATGTTGCAGTCGTTAATGCAATTTTTTTCCTCCCATTAAACTTAGTTACCAGGTCTGTGTAACAGTGTAACACACCAAAAATTAGACAAGAGTATAATTAATTCACACCAGCATGCACACCAGTTGTTAACAAGGCATGCACAGGTTCTTTGTGGTGGGAGCTAGGAAGGTGACGGATTTTTACATAATCATTCAATACAGCTACCACAATTATGTAATGGTATAATACATGTAGTTCTGTGCTAATTAAAAATTCTGTACCTCTATAACTCTGCAGTAGGTACATATAGTGTAACATTTGTAGTTACTGAATTGTAGGTACCTTTTCAAAGACACTGTTCCATGTAAAAATGTTTCCTTTAGTTATGTTAATGTAATGCAGTTTCCAATGATATGTCATTCATGAGATACAGCATTATGTAACAGAAAGTCTATTATTATTGATGTATTTAGCACTGAATATGACAAACTCTATCAACATTTGGGATCGAGGCAGCGAAGAGGGCCTAGCGCATATATTTTCAAGTTTTCAAATTATTTCAAATAGATACCTATGTCCTCTATAACATATTTCTTACGCACTTGAAATTAGTCTGTCGTCATGGAGTTACAGGGTCCTGAATTTTTAATTACGCGTACATTTTTATTGCACGCGTGTACTTTTGATGCTTAATATGCGCTAGGTCCCTTTTCGCTGCCATTTGATGATGCATCATCATGCATAAATTATAATTGCACGGGGTACGAGACATGGCCTGGGCACAAACATTGTTCTCAAAAAGTGCGCGGTGTTACGAGAGGAACCAACACAAAACTGTTCTTGTTTGTGTTATCGTTTGATAGCGACAAGGAGGTGAATGATCCAATTCACGCGATCACGGTCTCGTCCAGTCACGTTTTTGTAAAGACAATCATTAATGATTATTCCACATCAATCCTACATGGAACCTGCGGAAAGGTTCCGCTAAATAATTGTACACCATCAGCCCCGGATCCAGCATAGGCTCGGGGGGGGCGGCCGCCCCCCCCCCCCCCCCATTCATACGAAATGCCGCCCTCTGGGACCAATTGCCGCCCCCCCCCCCCCCCCCCCCGCTCCATTCCCCACGCAATATCACGCGCGCGCGCACAAACCAAGATATAAATCATCGTACGGCAAGCAGCCCCCCTCACTCTTCGTATCGTATGGAACGCCGTATATTGCAAAACTTTTAACAAGGGAGCGGGCCATGTAGTCAGCAATGAATTATATTTCAGCGCCCCCTAATGTGCACGTTACGCGCCCCAAAAAGAAGCACAACCCTGGGCTCAATAATACCTACGCGCCCACCCTGGGCAGCATTAATTCATGAATTTCATTAACGTGATTTGGAGGGGGGGCGCTAACATAAACGAGGGGGGGGGGGGGGGGGGGGGGTGTAGGGGAGGGAGGGGGCGGTGATAGAGGGGTAAACGATTGATGTGTCATCGGTTCTGTGTATACAGGACGAGGTGTAAGTATATGTGTATTCAGAAGGGGCTGGGAGTCTGAAAAGTAATATATAGTAACTCAATGTACATACGACTAATCATGATATGTAGTGGTGATGTAATTTGATACTTACCATTTATAATCGTGCATGTCATTCAATGTTGATAATAAATTTTCATTGATGGTCCCCAATTAATCTACATCTCAATAATGTCTATTTAGAGGTTCTGCTCCATGTTGCGATAACTAGGCTCAAAGATATATGATCTCGTATTCATTACAATCAAATGTTGAAATACCTTTATTATATTGATAGTTCTGAGCATGCTCTTACACATGTCAACTGCATGTGAGCTCTGATTGTGCACATAAAGTACGCAACTGTCATTATATGTATCAGCAATATATTGAAATCGTTTATTCTAAAAGAGGCGACACAAAATAATCATTTTGCACCATTAATCCCCTAATATCAATGTTAGGTATTTTAATGTATTCCTCACTTTTGAATATAAATTAGAAAACTGATTCAATAACGTTCATGCATGCATATATGAATTTAAAACAACATGTTTCATTATTTGAAGCTGCTGAATATTCATAGCCTCGTGCTAATCTTGTTCCATACAACAGCTGAAATACATTCACATTCATTCATGATATAAAAATGCCATAACTATATACCAGCCTTCGTCGAATTGCCATTTGCAAGAAATTAAATCTCTACGGCTATATGCCTTACCTATCAAGTTGTAATGTTTCTAGAAGGCTATTCAGACATTTTTCAGATCCTGTGTGCCGATGGAAGCGTAAAAAGTGCTCCCTATACTATCTATAATGACAAACTGATCTGAACAAGAGCGGGCAGTGGAGCTGGAAAAAAACTAACACTTGCCTTATACTTCATGAATGATTGTGGGTGTATTTTAGCTGTTGTATGGAACAAGATTAGCACGAGGCTATGAATATTCAGGAAGACCTGTATGACTACTCATGCCATGCTCATACCTTTCTCCTTATGACTCTGGATATATGCAGGTAACACTGGCAAAAGGGTAGAGAACTCCATTCTGGCCCTCACACATTCCATTACTTACTTCTCCCATTTAATGACAATGACCCATATATGCATGTGCGTGATTAGAAACTGGACGAAACTGGCAGAATACTGATGCCACACCTTTTTTCTTTGCAAAATCGCACATGCAGTATCTAGAGTGTGACTTGCATAATTGGCAATTGTGTCAATTTCTATGAGCGCTTCTTTTTTGGCTTCCAGCTGAGGTCAGAAATCAATGCATTGCGATAAAGGATTGTACGGCTACAATTACTTTTGCACAGAAACTCATGTTGATACACTCTTCTAAAATCTAGCATGTAAGGGGCCGTTCATAAATTATGTCACGCTATTTTTGACCATCATGGACCCCCCCCCCTCCCCTCATCACATATTATCCCATACTGATGTCTGCTTAATGTGTACATTGTCACACTGGCTGATACCCCCTCCTCCCCCTCAGCGTGACACAATTTATGAACGGCCCCTAACCATGTATTCATAAGATGGTCTCTAGCATTGTGGATATCGATTCTGGTGTCCTGCCAAATAATACTTTTATACACTGAAATATGTAGAGGCAATGATGCCTGGATAAAGGAAGGACTGCCCCTCCCCCCTCCTTCCCCACCCCACCAATAAGTAGTATACCATTGCAGTTTTGTATTAGATTTTAAATGCCAAAACACAAAGATTCTGCCCCAGAAACCAATCAGGGAAGGGGGGGGGTGGGGTGGGGGGGGGGGGGGGTGCTGTACTCCGCCATACACCCTAGCTGCACATTCAACGCTGAGGGATTGTTCTGTCAGAGAAGACTTGTGCAGCATTGTGCAAAGGTGTGGACAAGGTCTCACGGTTGGTGAGAAAAATTCATTTCTCTTGCTCCTCCAAGAGTATAGGGATGTCTTTGCTGTTAACAAGGATGACCTAGGCCAGACTACAAACTGCAACACTCTATCTCCACAGGAAATTCCCATCCCATTCATCAACCGCTTCGACGTATTCCTGCTGCTAGGTGGGAGGAGGTAAAAGTTCTAAAACGACTTCAAGATGCTGGGTTAAAGCTTCAGCCAGCCAAATGCTCATTGTTTCAAAAAACAGGTGAAATACCTGGGACATGTGATATCCGAAGAAGGAGTTGCTACAGACCCTACAAAGACGGAGAAGGTGAAACAGTGGCCAACACCATCGACAGCCGACGAGGTTCAACAGTTTTTGGGATTGGCTAGTTACTACCAGCGCTTTATCCAGCACTTTTCAGAGATAGTGAAACCATTGCATCATCTCACCGAACGCAATGCAAAATTTCTTTGGACAGAAGAATGTGAACTGGCCTTCCAAGCACTCAAACGTCGCTTGATCACTGCCCCCATCTTATCATATCCAGACTTCTCCAAAGAATTTGTCCTGGACACAGATGCAAGCAACGTTGCACTGGGAGCTGTCCTGTCACAGGTTCAAAATGATGGATCTGAGAGGGTTATTGCATATGGTAGTCGCTTGATGACAAAGACAGAGAGATGGTACTGTGCCACAAGGTGTGAACTTATTTCTGTAGTCACCTTTGTGAAACAATTTCACCCTTATCTGTTAGGTCACCACTTTAAGCTTCGGACAGACCATGGGTCCCTTGTATGGCTGAAAAACTTTAAAGAACCCGAAGGACAGTTAGCTCGCTGGTTGGAGAGACTTCAACAATATGATTTCACCATCATCCATCGCCGAGGTCGAAAGCACTGTAATGCTGATGCAATGTCCCGGATACCCTGTTCACAGTGTGGCAGAAGTGAGCCCAGTCTCAATGAAGAGGAATTGTCTTGCATCTCAATGGTGGCTGGTAAGGCCTCAGAAGGTGGTGAATGCACTATGAGAAAGCTAAAATTGGAGGATAGTGAAATTGGCCCACTCCTCTTGGCTATGGAGGCTGGAGTTAAACCTGATCTCTCTACCATTCAAAGCTATACTATATAGAGGGCAGAAGACTATTCCAGCTGTGGGACCAGTTGTATGTGCATAAGGACATCCTATGGAGAAGGTTTGAGAACAAAGATGGAAGAGAAAGCATTGCACAGTTGGTTGTCCCTAGAGTAGCCAGGGAGAATATTCTGAGCGAGATTCACAGCAGTTTAACTAGTGCACACTTAGGAGAACAGAAGACATTATCCCGGTTAAAAGAGCGATTTTATTGGCCTGGACATTACAATGATGTGACTGACTGGTGCAAGAGGTGTGTTGTCTGCTCAAGAAGGAAGAGCCCAGTTCCAAGGAATCAAGCTGCACTTCAACCTGTCAAGGCTGGTTATCCTCTCCAGATTGTGGCTACATATATCCTTGGCCCTCTACCCAAAAGCAAGAATGGGAATGTGTATGTGCTGGTGGCGTCAAACTACTTTACATGTTGGGCAGGGGCATATAATATACCCAACCAGTTGCCAAGAAGCTGACCAATGAAATGTTTTGTCGGTTCTTTATACCTGAACAGTTACATTCCGACCAAGGTCGACAATTTGAATCCAAACTGATATCAGAAATGTGCAAAGTATTGAATATCTGCAAAACATGTACCACACCATATCACCCCCAGGGTGATGGATTAGTTGAACGGTTCAACTGGACTCTGATAAGAATGTTGGCAACTGCTACTGCAGAGCACTCACTGGACTGGGAGGAGTGTCTTCCAAAGGTGTGTTTTGCTTATAACACTAGCGTTCAGGCCTCTACAGGACATACACCTTTCTACCTTATGTCTGGGAGACAAGCCAAATTACCGGTGGACCTTATGTATGGCCTGGAAAATACACCAGAGGTCGAGCTCCTAGAGTACATAGCGAATTTGAAAAGAACATTTCAAAAGGCATATGAAATTGCTCGTGAGCAAACAACAGTTCCAGAAGGAGATGTATAACCAGAAAATCCATGGATTACCATTTTGCATAGGAGACCTTGTCTGGTTATATGTTCCAGCAGTCACAAAAGGAAGATCGAAGAAGTTGCATCTGGGCTTTCAGATGTTAACTATCACATTCAGGCTACCATGGGTCGTCGGAGACGTCTGGTCGTTCACTTCTACTGACTGAAGAAATGTTCATCCGTTGTGGAGGTACATGACAGTAGAACTGGAAATGAAGATTAATCGACTGATAAGAGACCACAGGAAGCAACTAAATTGCCTGTTCCACCAGACAGGGGACTTACGTTGGTGGATGATGATGAAGGGGATGAAATGGTGGCACCTCAAGGGGAGAGACTTCCTGATGCCAAATCCCCCAGATGGGAGGCAGTAGACCTTCCTCAGGCCGACAACATACGACCTCAAGAAATACAAGAGGAGTTACTTCCTGATGCCCAACCCCCTAGACAGGAGGCAGTAGTCCCACCTCAGGCAGCCTTCAACAACATTAAACAACGCTATCCTTCGAGAAATAGACACCCCCCAGATTATTTATAATACTGGGACGTATTCTTTCACAAAGGGGGCTGTGTAGAGCTGGACATAATCAGCACCTACTGTGCTAATCAGTCATGTGCTGCCAGGCAATTAATAATAATAATAATAATAACATTTATTACTGTTTATGTATTGTTTTATACAGTATTATTATTATTATTATTATTATTATTTTTTGAAGATATTATTGTATAATTAATGCAAAACAATACATAAACAGTAATAAATGCACATTTATTATCACTATTATAATTATTTTCATATTAAAAATAATAATAATAATAATAATATTTCTCAATGCATTGTACAGATAATGCACTGAAGAGCAAGTAATGGCATGTGTAAATGCACTTATATACTTCCTATTTAAATGGATACAGTTTACAAAAGGGAGATAGATCTACAGTTTTGAGGCGACACATGAAGGTGATGATATTCTTTGCAGATACAACATGTTGTGGTAAAGAATTCCAAATAGGAACAACCCGAGATGAAAAAAAGTATAGCCGAAAATCATGACGAGGTATGGTGACCGACTGGAGCCTGTATGAATTCCCACGAGTGGAATGAACGTTTGAAATGACTGTAAACATCTCAGCTGCATCAATATCCAAAAGCTTATTCACAATTTTGTAACACATTAGTCAGAACGATCTAGAACATTCTATGTTGTATGTATATATACAGAGTGAAATCTTGTTGGAAGGTCTCTAGGTATGAATTCATGAACTACATTACACATGGAAACAAATTTTGCATCAACGTTATACCATGCAGTTTGATTTTAAAACAAGTATTAATTGTTCGTGAAAGCTCAATGCAGAAGACATGGAATAAGAACACCAGAACACTAGGGAAGAATTGTTAGACATTATCATTGAGATATATAGATTAATTGGGGGCCATCAATGAAAACAATGACATGCACGATTAAAAATGGTAAGTGTTTCATATAAATTCATTTTTACTTTTGGTGAAAATCAAATTACATGACGACTACACATAATATTAAACATAATTAGTCGTATTTACATTTTTTGTGCCAGCCAATTGCGATGCATGGATGCGGAGCTGCAACCAGTTTGGAACATGCTCTTGACTGCAAGAAGGGAGGTCTAGTAACGCAACGTCACAATGAAGTTAGAGATGTTATTGGCAACCTAGCATCACTTGTTTACAAGGAAGTCGTAAAAGAATCAATCGTGCAAGAGGCAAATGATGCAGAAGGTGTGCCCTCCCTAATTGCTGACCCGAGTATCAGAGGTGTATGGCAGCCCCGGACGGTGGCGTTGTTTGATGTACGTGTCACAGACATTGACGCCCCGTCGCACTCACAACGAGTTGTTACTGCCATTCTCTCTTCAGCTGAGGAAGAAAAGAAGAAGAAATACTCGGAAGCAGCAGCTCTTCGCCGAGCCTCCTTCACACCTCTTGTTGTGTCAGTTGACGGAGTCCTGCATGGGTCGAGAAGCAAATTTTTTTGTCAAACAACTTGCTCAGAAACTTGCCCATAAGTGGGACAAATCCAACAGTGAAGTACTAGGATGGATGAGAGCGCGACTCTCATTCGCCATACTCAGAGCAACAAACCTCTGTCTGAGGGGCTCTCGCACCAAATGGAGGAATGCAATTGGTACGGACGATGGAGCAGGGTTGCCCACTATCTTTGCCTGAATCTCATGCTTAAAAATCTTAATTGTTTATCTCTTAATCATTTTTATTTATTATTTGTTGGTTTCATTTGTGTGTGTATTTAAAAAAATAACCTAATATAAAAAATTTAAAAAAATTGATTTCCTATATAATATTTGGTTCTCCGACCCTTCTGAATACACATATACATACACCTGTACACACAGAACCGCGCTGGCACATCAACCGTTTAAACCAACCAACCCCTCTTTCTCCTCTCCCCCCCCCCTCCCCCTTGTTGTTAGCGCCCCCCCTCCAAATCACGTTAATGAAATTCATGAATTAATGCGGGCGCGTGGGTATTATTGAGCCCAGGGTTGTGTTTCTTTTTGGGGCGCGTAACGTGCACATTAGGGGGCGCTGAAATATAATTCATTGTTGACTACATGGCCCGCTCCCTGGTGAAAAGTTTTGCTACACACGGCGTTCCATAGTATGGGACCTGAAGCAGACTGCACCCCCCCCCCCCCCCCCCCGGTTTTCGTATCGGGCCTAAAACGGACACCCCCCCCCCCCCCCCCCCCCCCGCTTTTGGATCGGGCCTAAAACGGACAGCCCCCCCCCCCCCCCCCCGCTTTTCGTATCCACCCCTGGCTTCGCATGCATTCATTGCCAATGTGCCGCCCCTCCAGTAAAACCGCCCCCCCCCTTAGCCAAATCCTGGATCCGGGGCTGTACACCATACAGTACATGTATGTTTTTATCAAGTGGAATTCGGATCGAAGGTGCCTCTGAACCTTTTCTCAGTATCTAATACACCGTTGGTAACAAGCCGCCACAGCGCATTGAAAACACTTGAAACCTCGCAATGTACATCAAAATATCTGCTTGGTCAGTCCTTAAACGGTATCTATGATCGATTGTGATGTGCTCAAGGCTTCCTAAACTGTACGGCAATCTCCATAATCGATCATTCATGGTGTCAATTAAGCACAACTCTCTCTCTCTCTGCATAAATGTGGTTTGGGTTCGATCCCTCGATTCCTCTTCCATCATGCTAGTGCAGTAACTATTGCACTTTACATGTATCTGGATGTTGAGGACGTGCAACTGAATCGTACTGCGCATCTCTTACGTTACTGAGCATGTCTTAATAAATCACTCGTTTGGAGCTCTCTGGGTCAGGATGAAAGCCCAGCCTAGCCATATGGAAGAGCCGTGATATGCAGTATGCTAATCTGAAAGAAGAGGTAGATGGACTGAGACCGAAAGTAGATGGCTCTGTCAGCTAGGAAGGGCTTGTCAATAGGTTGCTGGAATTGAAGGTAAAGATAACACCTGATCATGAAGTCACTGTGTTGGCTTAGGTTAGACATTGCATATTAATTTAGTCCCAATGTGTTCCATGCCCTGGTAGCTCATTGGATCACTCAGACCACCATGTAAGAGGGGATAATGTATTTTTGAAATATAATTATCTTAGAGAACCCTACATTTGTCTGTTCATGAGGATACAGGTGCTGTACTCAGCATAAACAAAACCATCAAATATTCTTGCACCGGGTCCAGTGGTCAGGTTGGTCCACTGGTCAGCAATGGAAGAAGGGGGATTTATGACAACGACAGTCCTTGTGAAAATTTTAAACAATTGAAACAGAAAACACACAATATGATGGTGCCTGCCAGCACTCCAAATGAGTTTGATATATGCCAACAGTGTCATCTAGTGCTATGCTAGTGAGGGGAGAAAAAAATACATGCAATCATTGATGGAAGCAATGATACAATTCTTACAACCGGGCTGCATCTTAGCTTCAGAGCTATTGGAGCATGTATGTATAGTCCCTGTATTTACATAAAAGTTTGAAACTAAACAAATGGCACAGTAACTATGAAGTGCTTAGAACTGAACTCTTTCCTCGTGGGAATGGACTTTGACTGATCAATTAGTGCCATGGCGTTATGTGGTGGATTTGATATTAAACCTTTAATTTGTTATGTATACACTGCATGGGAAAGTAACTATTCTCCTGCAATCTGCATCAGTAAACCATCCTTACAAGTGCAAAAGAAATAAACATACATACTCCTTCAGAATACGTCATGAAAGCAAACCTTATAATTAAGTTGTGCGGCATGCAGCTCAAGTGCAAGGGTTAATTTAGTATGCAGATGTGATAAATTGATAACACCTGTGAGAAGGCAATAAACCTGCCATCATATAAGCTGGGTTCTTACTTATGTCTAGTTTGTTTTCATATGTAAGTGCATAGTAGTTGTACACAAACAGCTCAGCTGTTTATTTGACCAGCACAGTAGATGGCCACCTGCACGATATGTGTGGGTGTACAGTTATGATCCATTACCAGATATGATACATTGTAGCTGGTAAGAACACCACCAGTAGGGGGTTCTTCTCATTCTTAGATGATCCTGGAAAAGAGAAAAATACTTTTACTTGATGTGCATGTATCCTTCACGTAGAAAAAGATTATAAGAAGGTAATAAAATTAGTGGGAGATCAATGTCATGGGGGTGGGAGATGGTGCAATAATGGGAGGCACCAAGGAGACTTTGGTTTTGAATTTTTCAAAGCATTCCGAAAAGTCACATTTTAGATCTTTACTCAGAGCAAATTGATCCGCCTGTAGCATTGAGTTACTTCCTACGCACGTGTTTAACTTATATGTGGAATAAAGCTGTTCACAGAGTTTGTTTGCTTCATTATTGCCTTCGTCCACAACAATGAGTCCTACTAATTCTCTCAGATTCTGGTGCTGTCGTGTAACCAATGTTGTAGTAAAAGGCCAATTTATATAAACTTACTGCAGATGCGTGACGATGCACATGTGGTGGTAGCTGAGTACAGAACTGTAGGTGTCCTTCAACACTTATTTGTCAAAATAAATATGAAACTGGTAGGTTTGAAAAAGAGCTAGGAGATTATTACATAATTAACCCATTAGAATAATGAGGTCAGTACATACATGTACAGCCTGCGGCAGTTATGCAAATACATATAATTATATATACAAATTCAATATAAAGGTAGGGTACAGCTCTAAATGTAGTCTTAAACCCAGCGTCAAATGGCTGTGAAACAATCTCCTTAGCAGCAAACTTCTAGTAGGGGGCCGTTCATTTATATTACATATGGATCCCCCTCTCCCACGCTTTAATTTTGAACAGCCACTATTAGGAGTTGCTCTGCTCCAGACTAATTAATATTCATAGACACCCCCCCCCCCCCCCTCCCCCCCAAAACCGGAAATAAATGAGCGGACCTGTCACATTCGTTTGCAGCTGCACTACAAGCTTAGTGGCCGTGGCGTCGGAAGGTATTTAATAGCTATATAAGTAACATCTCAGCTTGAAGCGTGGGCGTATACGAATTATAATAGTGCTGCATACAGACTCGGTAGCCAGCGAACGTTACGACTTAGTCGTGCCAAATACGTTGACATGACATGCGCAGTAATGAGGACCTTTAACTAAGAGAGATTTGTGCCGTTGTTTAACTATAATTTCCTCCCTGCAGATGAATTCGGTAATTTATATCTTAGCGGTCTTCACTCACAGCGCTTTCCTTTCATATCAAGGTATGCCGGGTGTGTCCACTAGGTGTGATTGTTTAACATAGCCGTAGACAACTTTCAAAGTTTGGCGGAGGGGGGGGGGGGGGGGCTTATTGACCAATGGGGAGGGGCGCTCCCCTCCCACAGGAGGGGTTTTGGGGGAGCATCGTAAGCTCCAGAGTCATTTTAACTTTTCCGTATTAGTTGCTAAAATGTGGGAATATTCGGCCATACAAAATGAATGTACAGCAACGTGCATGCATATGCTATACAATGATACAAATAAGTGCTGATATAAATGTGGAATCATTTATGGATTTTTCCTTAAACGCATATGTTGATGTGAATTTTCCGTGTAACGGAAATATCTATTAATTTCATCATGCATATATACGCATGTAAACTGACTCAGTACTGGGGGGGGGGGGGGGGTTGGGGGTCTATAAGATCCCCCACCCTCCCCCTCCTCCCAGCCCTTCGATGATATTATTCAAAGCAGGAAATTACGCAATTTGCATTGATAGTAATGAATAAATCATTTTAAAAACCCCTCTTTACCTGCCATGCCCCCTTCGTACGTTCGCCCCTGTGCACTGGTATACATGTCTGCAGTAAATAATTTGTATCACGCAGATTTCATGTCGAGGGATCAATGCGTATACGTAAGCAGTTCAATCACCAATTGCATAGATGCGTGCATGCAAATCTTCATACAAATGAAAACTCCAAACATATTCATGTGACGACTGGCACTACGGTTCATAAATTCGTTGGCTACACTTTGAATAACCACGCCGGGTTCAGCCAGATTCACAGAGGCAGTGTGGCTGCTCTACTGATGAACATAGTACGTACGCGATTACCGCTATCAGTGGTTAATTCTAATTACACACAAAAAAATTTAGTATTATTCTCATAGAAAAATTTTGGGGGGCTCGAGCCCCCCGCCCCCCCCCCCTTTGTCTTCGGCCTTGCATTGTTATATTGTTTGCTTACTGCGTTTTAATAAATAGTGAAAATTATGTCTTGCAGTTATTATTTACATTGTGGGGATAAGGCGAGAGTTACTGATCCTATATACCCAAATTCCCATCAACATTGAAAGGTAAGAGCTACATACTTCTGCTCTCATCTCTACATTAACACCACTTGTCCCTTCTCTAGTAATCCTCCCTTGAGAGGGCCATTTAGCCCTTAGCATATGTAGATATCCACAATTCAATTCGGGATATTTATATTCATTATCCTGATTCGTTTAATGCTAATTATGGGTTGATGCGGCCACAGACAGAACCAGCTGGCCCTATGCATGTAACCGTATCTGGTGTGTGAGCTAGTACTGAAGCATTATTCAGCATTGAGCTTTGTTCCACATTTTAATTCATGAACATAAAATAAGTATATCCTCCCCCCCTATAGGCTTGCAAACATTATAGCAGATATGTTAAGCAACAAAATGATAGTGATCAGATAATTTGGAGATGAGTTTTAAGACCATTAATGAGAAACTTGATCCCAAACTGGTGACTTACTTTGGGGTAGGGGCATGACCTTTGTGGCTGCTTATATCAAAAATGTCCTGCAGCATTGAAAAATAAGTCCAACTAAAAAAGTTCAATCAACAGAAAGAGTAAAGCTGCCAACATATGTATGGATAAAAATGCATTTTTGAATGGGTGTGCAATCAATTGGGTCAATAGAACCAATGTTGAATGTTTGGCACCTTTTATTGTTGGTGCCAACATGCCATGGTTAGAACGTTCCACACAACTTTTATTAGCCCAGGGCTATTTTGTAGGATTATGTGTTACTTGGGATCTAGCAGTAAAGGTAAGGTTTTTGAACAATCCTATTGCTTCCATCGGCCTTCATTCCCTTATAGCCAACTATGAAATAAATTCAAAGTGAGAAGGAATAAAAACACAACTCTCACATGTAATCAGACAATGTGGAGCATGCATGTCTGTATTACATATACATCCACGTACAATGGATGAGGTAGTTGGATATAAAAGGAACAACACCCATGTATGTTGCAAAATGGCTGGGAACTGTATAGGCACTGTTGGCATCTTTGCTGTACATGAAGGGGACCTTATAGCTCAATCTCACCACATCAATAACATCCTGATGTATTGATGAATAAGCAAATATTGACATGTATAAATTCGACCATGCAAGCCCAGTGAACTCATTCAATGACTCATTGTTCTACTAGAACCTATGCTGTATTATGGATATCATTGAGACCCGCATTTATGAACATGTACATATATTTTGTCATGCACATCATGCATACCACTAACTTGTGTTTTGCATGTTTCTTTATTGTTCCTTTGTAAGACAAAAAATGTATACTATTTTCAAAAATCATAAGATACATTATGAGTTGCCTGCACTGTCTGTATTATAACTGTGTGCTGCAGTTAATAAAAACCTTATAAATTGAACTTAATAGTAATTTATAAGGCTTTTATTAACTGCAGCACACTACTAATACCTAAAGCACTCCCCCTTAATGCTTGCACACAAATTCCACTGTCCACTTATCTGCCATCATCGCTCTGGTCCTCTTCCTTGCATAGAACACACCTACTATCAATCCAATAATTCAATGCAAGTCTATATCTAAAGTTATGTAAATGGAAAATCCAAATGCATATAAAAAGGTCATAGTGACAAAGAAAGCATTATATATGAGAAACATACTGATCCATCTTGGTAATGCTGATCGAGGTCTCCATCTTCAGCCAGGTTAAGGAGAAAGGGAAGTTCCTTCTTATGTTGATTCTGCATACTTGGCAGCATTGCATAAGTATATGGGTTTGGTATAATGTAATCAATGAACTAATATTGTACCTAAAGTTGTCTTCTCTTCAAAGCTACTGAGAGACACTGCTCAACCTCATATTTCATTCAGCATAAATGATTACAAAATGCCGGCTGAATTTTATAAGTGGGTCAAATTGAATGGGATTGCTTAATATTCAATCAGAGCCATTATATATTTTGGATTGCTCCCACCTTCTTAATTGCTAGTTGTATTTATCATTGAGTGGCAACATTTCTCTCCTCTCTGATCCCAGGTACATGCCAACAGTTCACCCTCAGTTACCCACCTAAGGGTACCTACTCATGTCCAGGAAACAACATTACATACACCTGTGTGCTTTGCTCAAGCTTTGCTGGTGTGACCACAGTGTGGAAGGGATCAGCCTTTAACTGTCCCTCCACTGAAATCCAAGTAGCTAACAGACTAGCACTCTACCAGAAGTCAGATGGAGTAATTAACCCAAATGCTAGTGGATCATGTGGCAGTCTCTCTGCCATAACAACAAATGTCTCCACTGATGGATATTGCTACACATCTGTCCTCACCATTCCTGCTGTGCAGGGTCTAAATGGGACCACAGTTATGTGTGTTGACGGTGTTAATGGAAATGTTACAGGAAATGATACTGTGATAGTGAAGATGACAGGTGATTTGGGTCATAGAGTTATATGAGAGCATACGTACATTATGCCCATATGATATGGCTGTATACAAATGTTTTCATTGGGCTACATGTACATGCAGGTCTATCATGGTCTTAGCGTGGCACTATACGCTCAACTAATGTATGGAATAAATTTTGTGGTAGCCAATCACATTGATACTACTATTCACCTCCCTCCCCCAGCATCTCCCGGTCCTGTTGGGAACACGAGAGTAAGCAGTGCATCTGTGGACCAGCTAACAGTGACCTGGTCCCCTTCCACTACTGGTGGTGTTCCTACCAGCTACAATGTCAGCATCAATGACAGCAGTAGTCCTGTGGTCATACCTGATAATGGATCATCACTGTACACCCACACCTTCACTGGACTGAACAGTGACACACTCTACACTATATCAGTGGTGACCATCAACTGTGCTGGGACCAGCAATGTGGTGACACAGACCAAAAGTATACGTACATGTATGTCCTGCAACTTCCCTGGTTATTGCATTGAAGATCATTTCTTTAACAGCTATTACTTCTTCTATATTGTTAGCATACACTTACTAAAGATTAATTTCGTCATAACATTGCTATTGTAAGTAGATTCATTTAACGTTTTCTACTGTATATTGCACATCATCTCATGTGCATTTTTCTGTATGCCGACACCTTGTTGAAATAAATGGTATTCTTCTTCAAAAAGTTCCCTCTCTATGGTCCACGCTGGTGCTTAACCTTAACAATACACTTCACCATATTGAGATTTCATGGATACTTTTGGTATGAATAAGTATTGGTAGTCATTAATATTAATCCAGTTAGCTTATATACTTCTCCAGGGAGCTAGTGTGACCATGTATAAAGTGAGGGTAGATGGTGATGGTACCTACATTGGTGAAGGCACTACTAACTGTACCACACCAACATGCTTCTATATCCATCCCGTTCAAGTATCTACAACTGCTACCAGTTACACCATCTGTGTTGCATCCATCTATGAGGACAGAGGTGTCTGTTCTGAGAGCTGCGTTACCACAAGTGGTAAGTGGATATTTTTATGGCATCAAACCTTACTTTTACTGTTTACATTTTTGCACAAATCAACATGAGATGATATGCATCTACATGTATGCCCTTACATGAGGTACAATCCACATGCTCACAACATGGCTTGGAAGTAAATAAGTGTACAGTGTTATACATGTAGAATTCCATTGAGAAATTCATATTTGACCTCAATGCATTATCAATCTTATAATGTCTGATGAGCACACAGAGTTTGTACCTGTGCATGTATAATTTGCATGTAATACATATTTTTCTGTGGCATTTTTTTCATTTAATTCCTTCCCTTTTTTGCATTTAAGAAGGATGTTACATTTGATATGTCTGCAGTTTTGGCTGATATAGCAAGTATCAAGAAAACTGTATTGATCCAAACAATTGCCCTGAAATAATTTGCTGTAATACTTAGCAAAATATAATACTGTAAACGTAATGTAATATATTTATGAGACAATTTTTCCATAATAGCCAGCAACACTGTCATGAATCCAGCAAAATACAATGCTTCCATGTCAACCATTGACTGCTCATTTATGAACAACCAGTCCTTCTACTGTATGGTGTGCTGCAGTACTGATCCCTCTGTTCCTCCTAACTCAAGTGTGTACAACATCTCCTCTACCAGAGGCACAGAGGTGACTGTGGACCTTGATGGCCTCACCAGTGGTCAGACTTACTACTGCAAGGCAGCAGCTACCAACACTAACTCTGATAGCTGTGGTGGTCCAGTGGATGGAGGTGTGAAGATGTACTTCAACTTCTTAGCAGGTACTGTATTGGTATAGTGTTCTATGTTGTGGTACATCAGCTTAGCTATGTGTGCGAGTGTGTGTGCATGTGTGTGTGCATGTACAAGTGTCGATGCAGGTATGTGTATGTATCTACGCGTGTGAGGGCCACTTGTATGTGTTTTATAACTACATGTATGTTTAAACAAATATGCCTCACCAGGTGAAGATAGTTTGATCAGTGAGAGTGGCTCTTTCACCTATACCATCATCATCCTCATCATTATGATACTTATTGCTACTATATGTACCATGATCTGCTTCATCATCATCAGTGTGGTCCATTACAGAAGTAAAGGCAAGCTAAATTATTCAAAATGATACCATTTATTCTTCTGTAATCTCATCAATGTGTGCACATGCATGCTCAACTGTCTATAATGCACAGCTGGAACTAACTCTATGGAAGATGGAAGGTGAATCAAAGCATTTTTAAAATGTGTATTGATGCTCATTAGAGAACTTGCTTGTGTGAACAGAAATGGATGCGACCCTGGATGTAGTGGAGGAGGTTATGAGGGCATAGACCTGGTGAGGAGAGGTGCAGGTATCCCTGATGGTAGGTTGGAATGTCCAATAGAAGTCATACCTTGCACAAACGGATTAGTAAATGCCAGTGCCTGTAGAAATATGGCCACTATAGTAGGAACAATGGAGATGTCAGACATGTACTCTGTCCTGGACAGAACTATATGCAAGAAGGTTAGTTTAATACCATATTTCAGTGCTTAGTTTCAATTTTTGGAAAGATGCCTTTGAATGAGAATGTGCCCTATTTATTGTAGCACTTTTAACCTTGCTACATATGTAATCATTAGTGCACTTGCCGCAGTGTTTGTTGGCTTACCTTTTCAGGCAAGGGACATGTGCATGTATACAATAATGAATTTAGGTTCACACATACATTGTAAATAGCACTTTGTATGATAATTAAATACTGGCTGCTCTCTAACAGATGTGCTATCAGTATCATGTATCTATATTTCCAGACTGTAAACACGCTCCTCTTACCATCAACACTGTTAACAAAAGAGAGCAACCAAGTGTCATCTACTGCTATGTATGCCCTTCTAGGACCTGAAGCTATCCCACATACTGAGACGTGCACATGTGCTTTGACTAGAGAGCTTGGACATACGCAAGAAAAAGCTCATGGATTAAAGGTCAGATTACCCAGTATGTGTGGATTTTAATCAGGTTAAGGTGTTGTAAGTGCTAACATCCATAAAGATTAAATTTCAATGTTATATAATCATAAATATCATTGCCATGTTAATTCTGGCTAGGGTCATGCAAAAAATTCTCTTACATGCTTCCATAGATCATGTCGATTCACCTCAATGGCAAGACAGGGTTGGGAAATTGTATAAGTAAATTTATATCGTGTCCAAAGTCTTGGCAAGCATGGCATTGGTACAGTAGAGGATTCTGCCAAAGTTGTAAAAGGTTACAAGCCCCTCTTCTGGGGAACATGATATTGCAAATTTTGTGTTACAAAAGGTGACATCCCCTTGAAGTAGACACCATATGGTCATTTGCCATCAGACTTTTATAATTCTGCAGGCACCAAATTTGAGCCTTCAATATACTCATAGTGAAATATACGCCTTTGCTGGAACCAAGTCAGGGCTAGTTGTATTGGGATACAAAAGCTGTCCAGCATGCACCATCTGCTTTTTTGGTTTCATTTGCTGGCACCTGTGCCCTTATATTACAAGGAAGAATGGCTACTATATGTATTTCATATCCAGCAGTAGAGAAAGCAAGTCTATACGTGATGGAAACCAAAACCTCCATACCCTGTTGCTCTATTAGAGGTTCTTCGTATTTTGGAGTAAGATTTTGTTGAAAAAAATGCATGTACCAGTGATGCATTTGATGATGCTGGCTATGTTGCAATAAAGGAAAGTGGAAGAGATCTGTGCAGTCAGGAGTTAGATGGGTTATGGATTAAGTCAAATGTATCTGACCCAATCCATTCACATCATCTTTAGACTCAAGCAAGTTAATAAAAGAGATTTTCCACACTAAATTTTAAATGGATCTGGGTATACTAACTTCAAGTCACTGTTTTGTGACATCGGACAAAGTTGAAATTGCTAAAGTTTTGTTGTTGTGTTCAATAATCATGAAGCAATAAAAATTGCCCAGTATCCTGCTAGTTAACAACCTGCATGAGCTATGGTTCACCAGCTATATATCTAGTGCTGTGCGAGATGGGTCTTCCAACACTTTATAGCAGTGTACTTACAAGGGTGAAAGCCTTCTCAAAGCGCGACTTATGTATGGAACAAGTAAACTTAGTATCAGGAGAATGCCAGCTAGTTCAGAGATTTAGACATCTGATAAGTTTAGTTTCAGATTGTTACCGTGGGTCTGATTGTACAACAGATCGAATCCATTTGTACTATAAATTAAACAGATCAGATTAGAACAGATTTTAAGAACAAATGAATCTGATCTTTTCTACTAGACACTACCTGCATCTGATCTGATGTAGCAATCAGATCCATGGTAACATTCTGAAACTGAACTTTACAATAATTAATTAACAATCACAGTAGTTCATACATGTGCATTTAACTACAAGTACTAAGTAGCATAACTACCTACAGATATTCCTGTATTTACATATCAGTATTTATTTAAATATTTATTTAATAAGGTGTGACAGGGTACTTGCAGCAGCATGTCCATGTGCTAACATTCTCTTACTTAGCACTTTCAACTCTTTAGTAGTGCAATTACAAGGGAGGAAACGTTCTCCAATTTTGAAGCACAGTATATGGATAAACAAATATTCTTAGTATCAGGAGAATGCCAGCTAGTTCAGAGATTCATGTTTTGTATGCACATTTATCATGCACACACTAGCCAATGAACAATAATGATGATTACAGCATCATACTGAAAGGAAAGACCAATGAAGGGGCAATTTCTGAATGTGAGTCAGTGTCAAGAGAAGTACAAGATCTGTTGGTTCAAGCAGATGCAACAGAACTATGAAATTATGTGCCACATGTACATTACAATGGGCTTGTTAAACTGGCACAAATGATTCAAGTTTTATTCACTGGATGATTAGATGGGGAAAAATAGTTGAGGCAAATAACAATGCCTCCTCAAAGATAGCATCTGTAAAGTGTTACAAATGTTTGAATATTTGTCTATTAAAAAAGCACCATTAACCACACGTGTAGCGTTTAATAATCTAGCCTGTCTGGGGGGGTGGGGGTGGGGGTGGGGGGGGTTGTATACATGTACAGATACTGGTAAGATGGGTGGGGGGGAGAGTGAGGTGAAGAGCATGAAAAGCACTGCATATATAGCATAACTACATTTCTGCATATACGTTCTTGCTTCTTACTATTGACTGTACATGACTACATGCATGCATCTAATTGTCAGTGGGGTAACCTGGTATGTACATGCTGCTATTAAGGGATAACAAGTGACACAACCCATCATCGAGAAAAAACATTAGTGAGGGGGGGGGGGGGGGGGGGAAGAGGGGGAAGAGACAAATGTTAAGTTGAAACTTTTAGGAGCACTTTATACCAAGTGAGCCAATTCTGTGCATGGGTTGTGTAACTTGTTATCCCTTCATTGCCAAAGAGGGCATAAATGTGGGAGGGGTGGGGCACTCCCACCCCATCAATGAAACTATGCTGAACATTGTGTAGGGTCATTGGGAATGTACACACTGTTGCTAGTGTGTACTGGTGTGTGGCTGGTGGAGAGTATGAGTTGGGTGTGTGCGTCACATGCTGGGAGTGTACACTCATGTTGGGGGTGAAAAATGTTGTGTGTTGGACAAGTAATATAGAATTGTGACTGTGTGTTTTGTGAACTTGGAGTGCACACTTGTTAGTATCTGTGGGTTATGTGTGTGATGATGAGTTAAACGTGCAGGACTACATTAACTCACCTATATGCTTGATCACATGATGGCCATCAGTGTTGCCCAAAGTTTACTGAAGTCATACTAACTGATGTTTCCCAGGTGTGATGAAGCTAGTATACTAAAACCCAAGCACCATACAATGATAGATGTACAGAGTATAGCGGCATACATGTAAATACACACCACAAGTTAAGACAGAAGCAAAAAGGATTCTCAAGCATTAAATAATTTGAGCCTCACCGTTTCTTTCATAGTACGGACTCAGTGGCGGATCCAGGGGTGGGGGGGGGGGGGGGGGGGGGGGGGGGGAGTGGCACCGGGGGCACGTGCCCCCCCTCCCCCCCCTTTCGTTCGTCTAATTATATATTCATAGTCGCGCAATACATTGCATTTTGAACGTACAGCTACCAAAAGCGTCCTCGCTTCGCGCGGGAGGGGGCATATCCCCCTCCCGCACCCACCCCCTTTCGGTGAACCGCGCCCATTTCTCACTTAATTCTAACTTTTCATTATTGGTGCCCCCACCCCTTTCAAAACTCCAGGATCCGCCCCTGCCGGGACCACCCCTATTTGGCGTATACGTCAGAAAATATGCGCTCCTAATTTTTATACAGCTATATATGTGCAGTACTTTCAGACAGTACGAACAGGTTGATCAAAGGATGATGTCATGATTCTGACGGTTTCTGAATTGGGACGATGATAAACAATATAATAGTCTAGTACTATATTTATGCATGTATAATCATAGATATTAATATCTATGGTATAATAAAGGCGTAGCTAGGCCTCTTGCGTGGCCGCCGCTTTTTTGGAGTTTTTTAAAACGCAGAAATTGTTGACTTCTGGGGAGCTTACAGCGCTCCCCAATGTCCCCATATCCCCTAGCTGCAGCTGGGCGGGAAGAGTGTCCCCCTCCCACACCCTTCCCGGGACAGTACCATATGCCTCCCCCCCCCCCCCCCTTCCGACGCCATTTTGAAGGGGGGAAGGGGGCACTGCGCGAGACCATATCGTATACAGGTATGCATATGATTCCCCGCTTATTCTTCGGTACGTATCACCATATGAACCATATGGAGTTTTCTATATGATTCATATGCAGACTCAGCATAATTACCGATTCGGACTGATCACTGATACCAATGGTATCATGGTCTGCATACTATATCTTTGCATATTAATTGTTATGCATCTGCATGCGCCGTGCAGACTCGCTATATGGCACTTCAGTCATACGAAGCGTATGCTGCGGCATTGTATATACATCCTTTACAGGTCTGCATAAGGAATCGTATAACCAATACCCAAAACCATCCAATAATAAGGCATAGCCGTATCGGATAACTGTTTTTAATAACAAGTTTCAGCTTGCACATTATAGGAACGGCAAAGTTCTTTTATGCACTCTATGGCACACACTGGTGATGGCATTACGATTGAGGCATCCATCAGGGGTACAGCCGATTCTCTTTCCTCCCTCAATCCAGCACAACGCTGAGCTGCTCTCGTGCTGCTTATCCAAAGTGTCTGCACTGTAACAACAGAATTAAGATAAAAGTCAAAGCTTTCAAAACTGACTTACCCTGCACGTGAAACTCTTTGGCGAGATTCAGTCTGCTATTTCAAAACACCTAGCTGTGCATACAGCAGAGACATCTAAAATACACTGTCATGTGTACACCGAGAACGTATACTGCGGTGTATGGCATTTCCTTTACGAGTGAGTTCTTCAGTGGCGGATCCAGAATTTTTTTGCGAGGGGGGGCAAAGGGGAGGGGCTTTAATAATCATGGTATGGGCGTGGCTACGAAATATTGCGCGTTAGAGAGGAAGATGTACCCGGGGTCTGGGGCTTCGCCCCAGCCGCTTTTTACTGTTATCATGTTACTTCGGCGCGTTTTCGTTGTATTTGTATCATCAGGGCGACGTAAGACACCGCCCCTTGTAGCTATGAATATTTAATTTCTAACTTGGCGGGGGGGGGCAAAACCCAGTTCCCCCCCCCCCTGTATCCGCCACTGTTCTTTCCTTATAGCCAGCGTTGAACCGTTTTTCTGACTGCGATGTAACTCTGCAAATAATAATTAGCGATACGATTAGATTACTTACCTTCTAGTTCAGTGATCGTATAGAATTGTCTCTATGGGAAACATTAGGACGTATATATGAACAGCCCCTAGTCTGGTCCTTTCGACAGACCGCAGATCTTCGATTACCTTACTAGCTTATCAGTACGTGACATTCTGGTTCTCCATTATAATCGGCAAGGCTTGAACCTCCGTTTCGTGCGCACGAACGAGGCGTATTAAGGCTTCCTGAAGTGAACCGCTTTGGTCTGCTGCATGGATTCGGCGCTTCGACTGGAACAGTTTTGGCAGAGTACTTACAAGATTTCGGCATTCCTTACTGATGTATGTTGCCGCGGATCTTTCTGTATTAGTTTCACATGTCTGTACCGGTCCCGTATTTATAACAGCTGCTGCTTGCTTTAATATGACACGCGCATGCGTAATGGTGTTTTTAATTATTACAAGTAAATAAAAACATTCTCTAACAATCGTACGAGAGAGTTGTTGGCATATAGGATTGACCAATGGTGGTGTAGAAAGCACGGAAACAAGAGTGACAGAAATTTGACTGGAAAATTGAAATAGGCCTATATTTAGCACACTTACAATACAACAGCGCATGCCTGAGTAATGGGCTAAAATTGACATGTAAGGATAACGTGCCGGTAAATTTCGAAGCGATTGGTACTATTCCTGTCCTCCAAAACCGTTCCTAGCTCGAGTTATACCTTCCTAAGAAGAAGACGACGACGATGATGTAGAATTATTTTTCGACTGGGCACGATAAACAGGAAATTGTTTGTTTCACACCGTTTTATGACACGGAACCAACGTAGAATTGTAGATCGTTGTGCTCTCATTCCATCGCCATAAAGAGATAAGCGATCCGTTTCTCCGTTGTCCCTCCAGACGCTGGTGAATGTTTTTAATGACATTCATCAACCCTCAATCAATCCTATATTGAACCTGCTGCCGCAGGTTTAGATTTAAAAATATAGTATTCTCGGAAGGAATTACTCTTACATATATTCAGCCATTTAGTTGATGCCAGATTTCAACTAAAATGTCCTATTTTGGTCTGATTGTACAGTCTTTTGATATAGTGTACAGCAATTATAGTTCATTTGCACTAATAAACACATCGACCATTGTCTATCGTTACAAGCTAGGTCCTAGGGTAGGACTATTTAAGATCTCACTTCTGACAAAAATTAAAAAGCAAAGTGTGATATATATATAACAGTAAAGGTAGCGAGCCATCAGACATCAGACCAGTTGCACGATCTGGACCTGCAATTGTTTATGTTATTGTTCTTAACAGTGGGTCTAAGCAGGCCCTGATCATGAGACACATACAATTTACGTGCCCCACCCCTCTGCACATCAACTATCCTACGCATTAGCTTATATATGCATGGGTTTACACTGCCTTTAGATCGGCCCGCGGAAATATTAAAAGTCAATTATGTCATGTAAGATGTGAAGGCCACTAACAGATGTCACCCTGGATCTGCACATTACATGGGTTGTCAAGATCTCATCAAAGAACTCCTGAATAAGATTCTTTTAGAACACCCGAGCTCGAGCACACCCTAGATTTTGTTGTAATATTGTTCACTAGCTTATCACATGGTTATGAACCGATGGCCATATACAAATCGCTCCGATCGCTCAGATATAATATTTAATACATATAGTTAGGTTCGCGCAGATCATATGACTTGAAGACGCTTTGCATATCAATGTGCTAGAAGTTTGATAAGATGTACATGTATTGTGCCCGCCCCTTATGCCACATACATACATACTGTACCTCAGTACATGCAGCCTAAATGCAACAGGATGGTATGCACTGTAATATAAGCTAGTGTACCTTTAGGACGAGCTAGCTTATGATTTTGTGTCATTGCTTACATGTTGCATAGACTCTAGAGGCAAACTCGACGTAACTGCGCCAGCACATACATGTACATACACAACGATTGACTAATAAAGATTACTCTGCACGAGTTAATTTATGTTATGCTTCAAACGTATAAACTCAATAATGCATACTATACAAGTACATGTACATGTTTATAATTATATAAAGTATAGTTTTGTGGAGGCGTGGCATGTATATGCATTGTCCTGTCCTGGTAAGCTACATGTACTTGCTCTGATGGAATGCATTTCGATATCGAATCGTTTGCCTCGTCGATCGCGATCATATGCATGCATATTGACATGATATTGTCATATAGACATATATATTTATTATAGGCAGTCTATGCGATCTACAATGACTACATGTACATGTGCCTATATGCTATACTACTAGTATTGATTTTACTTCATGAATGATATAAATAGGGAGATAAAATGTCCTCGTATGCATGTATTGAATCCAGAAGCTCACATTGAGTTCAGAAGCCTTCCATGCAGAATTGATGAGTCACACATACTCAATGAATCTGTTTTAGAGTGTGTACACTATTGCTTTAAATGGCTTGTTTGTACCCAATATTGCAGCTGTCAAGCTTGTGATAGTATCTTATCATGAGATCATGGTGTGTGTATGTGTGTGTGTGTGTGCATGTGTGTGTGATGTTTCATAATCTACATGTATTGATCAAGCAAGTTACTGTTTGGTGGTGTAGATAATTAAAATAAATTTCAAAGGACAGTATTGATCACAATATGCACAAAACATGTCAAACAAGTTCTAAGTAAGAAACAGTTAATTGTAGGTCCCACGTCAGACAGCAAGTTTCAGTTGCTTGTTGGGTCAAAGTGACAGTTGAATACACAAAATCACATTTTGAGCAGACAGCAAATAAGGTCTGCTGGCCTATGTGGAAGAGGAATATTAGAAATAGTGAGTGAGAAGGGGAGGGTGGAGGAAGGAGACGAAGGGAGAGGAGATGGCAAGGGGGGGGGGACCAGGGAAGATGGGTGGAGGGAAGGAAAGAAGGAGGGAAGAAGGGAGGGAACAAGTGAGGAGAGGGAACAAGGGAGGAGGGAGGAGGTTGGAGGAAAATGAGGGAGAGGGGGAGAAGGGCAAGCAGGAGGGAAGGTGGGAAAGTGGGAAGAAGTAGGGAGGAGTGGGAGTGGAAGAGGAGTGGGGAGAGGGATGGAGGAGAGTGGGAAGAGGGAGGGAGGGGTGGGGTGAGGGAGGTAGGAGAGTGGGGGGAGAACATACAATGCAGGATCATTATTGCATTGCTGGCACTTTAGGGACACCATTCTCATTGCAAGAGAAACCCTCTGAAACAGAGTACCTGTACCAGTGTACAATTATTGGTACAATACAGACACACACAAGTCAAATACAAATGCAAGCCATCTTACTGCTTAAAATTCATGGGCGTACGCAGCCTTTGGGGGAAAAGGGGGGCTCGTACGCATATGTTGTAAATACGAGTGAATTAATAGTACATGACCTCGTTTTGAGGAGGAGAGCCCATCAACCACAAAATTCACATTGGGAACTCAATCTGGCCCTCTCACATGTGCCCAATCTACCACTGGTAATTGCACACTCCTCTACCTTCCATGTGCTCTAGGCTGGGAGGGAGGAGAGAGGGCACATGGGAGGGGAGTAGCATATGGGAAAGAAGGGAGGGAAGAGAACACATGGAAGAAGAGAGGGCATAGAGGAGGAGAGAGGGCATATGGGAGGAGAGAGGCATATGGGAGGGGAGAAGCACATGGGAGGGGAGGGGACATATGGGAGGAACTAAAGGGCACATGAGAGGAGAGAGGACATATGGAGGGAAGAGGCATATGGGAGGGGGAGGGCTCCTCCATCTCCTCTTCTTCCTCATCACTGCCAAGTCCTCATAGCCACATTGAGAACAATCTACCCCTAGACATAGATCTGTCACCTCCCCCCCCCCCCCCCCCCCCCCCCCCCCCCCCCCCCCCGGACCACCCATCATTCTATCATATCCCTCTCCCCTAACTCTCATAAGGCATTGCATTCTATCATATCCCTCTTCCCTAACTCTCATAAGACATTGCATACCCCTACACCTCCCATGTGCCCTCACCTTCATGCACTCACTCGTAACATCTCACATTCTCCCTCTGCACAATTACAACTCTTTTCTCCTCTGTACACAACTAGAAATCAAGGACAGTTAAGGATGAATTGAGTGTATAGGGAAAAATTTTCCCACTTTTAATTCATTTCAGAAGCTGCATTATATTTCCCGCCTCTCAGTCTACAATGATTGTCTTTCCAAGGTTCTCTCCATGCCTAAACTTTGTTAACCCATGAATTCCAACAACTATATAGGTTTTCTCTTTCCTAAGTGCACCCATTGGATCACAAATTGGTGGAAGCCAGATGCGCTCTAAATGAAGGTCACCATTTATAGAATAGAGTACATGTACATAGAAAAATATATGTGGCAAGCGAACTAGTATGCAAGATACGCACTGGCAAAAATAAAACACGCACCAGCACATGTACATGTGCTGGTATACTATCTGAGCAACGTGCAATAATAACCGGCTTACCGTTTCTACACACAGTTAGTCACCATCGTTGGGAAAATCGGTTAGCCCGCTTCATAAGATTGCAGAACCGCTCCACTTAATAGGCCCAATAGTTCAGACAACAATTATCGCAAGATGATATTAAAGATCTAATATTTCGATCGTCTGCAAACGCCCCCTTATACTCTGTTACATAATATACAACCATTAGGAAGAGAAGGCATATGAATTATCACAATGAATAATGACAACGTGGGCGTGTGTGTTTGTGCTTGCTACTTACCAACCTATAAACCTTCCCTTACCCTAAACCTATCCCTAGACCCCAGCGGCTTCGCTTGAAACGTACGCTAATTAACCAACACGAGTTACCAATTGCAAGGCAGTGAAAAGGGGGGGGGGGGGGGGGGGGGGGGAAGAAAGAGGGGGAAAAAAAGGTAGTGAGGAGAAAAATAATAATCGGATTCGAACCTCGAGCTCTGACCTCGTTCAGAGCAGCCAGCCACACTACGTACAAGTCACAGTAACAATCGAAAACGATGGGATACTTGGGCGTAATTATTCATTGCAGGTCAAGGTTAAATTAGAAACCTTCTCTCCCTAACGGCAGAGATCATATATAGAGGGATTGGCAACGTGTCACGTGAGCCATAGATATTTTCTGTGCCACCCGATATGTTGTTAATCGCACGTGTATAGACCTTTTTCATCACGTGAAAAATCTCGGATATTATCGTAAAAGTTGTGCACCAAGATGGCGTATCGTGTGTTAATTTATATTGTGTGGTAATGACGTATTTAGATTACGGAGCAGTCACATGACATATGAAAAAGGTCTATAAAAGTGTGAAAGACTCTAAATTTGCTTGCTTGTTGTAACCAAGCTACAACGAAGTTTTCTATAGCTGCGATCGAGTGCGCTATAACGAAAGGTATTTTTAATCATTTAAAGGGACATTTAAAGTTTTACGCGTGATTTTATACTGCTGTAAGTTCGAAGAAATTTTTCAAAATCGAATGTGGTTTTTTTGTGGGACAGTATCTTGGGCATCCGCTGATTTTTTAAGTATACGATCGTTTTTCTACCATACAAACACGTTATATTTTATCGAGACGTAGTTTTTTTGTCCTACGCGCCCTCGTAGCGATCCCTATATATAGGTATAGCATACTGGATATGTAAAACTTGTGGGACAGTTTTGCCATAGCAGGGCAGATAAGTGTGGTAAAAAAGGCATTAGCTTGTAGCTCTTTCATTATATTTTATTGTTGAGGTGTTGTTATGTGCACCACGCGTTTGGTTCACGGCAAGTATTTTTTTGAAGGGGGATGGGAAAAAGAATATTTAGATTGGGGCAGCATCAGAAGAATGAAGAGCGCGTCGGACGATGTCTAATCGTGTCTGTTCCTCGCGAGTGTCAGTGTTTCTGTTACTCCGTTTCTGAATATCTTTGCACCGCCCCAACATTGACTCCCGCTCTACCTCTACCGCCACCGCTGGCCTTCCCTGTTTCTATACCGTTAGCAGTGACATCGGAGTGCATTGTACCATTTCTATGGATTCAGGTGCGGATGGCACGCGTTAATTAGTGTTAAGTGGGCCTGTTGCCAATCCCTCTATATATGATCTCACGAAAATTTCGGTCCGGGAAAAAATTGGTCCGGCCGGACCAATTTAGGTCGCCAAAATTAGTCCGGCCGCACTAATTTTGGTGCCAATAATTGTCCGGTATGACTAAAACCAGTCCGCGCGTGCGTATTGGTACTGACGAGGATGAAGTGAAGGAAAACTTGGTTGAAGAGGCTTACCAGTACCTGAGGAGGAGAAGTTACCCAGAAGTTACCCAAAAGTTACCCAGCTGGCGCAAGTGAAGGGCGAAAGCGATGCATCAGAAGAAAAGCAGCGAAATTTGTCTTAAATAACGGAGAACTATTTTTCAAAAAGATGAGCAAAGGAAAGGTGAGGCTAGGACAAAGTGCTTTGAATTGCTGCTTTCTTTGTTGATCGACATGGTTTTTGTTTTTAATTTGGCTCTAGGGTCTTCAGAACCCTCTTCTTGCATTAAATTTGAGCATGGAGCCATGTCAGAAAGAATTTATCCAAATTTTGAATTTGAACAACAATCACTGGATAACAGTGTCAACTATAGGATGTTCAACATCAAGTATAAATGTGTCTGATTCTATGCATTTGAAGCTGAGCAATGAGTTGAAGAAAGTAGTGGCATACGTTATGAAATCATCAAGTGATGAAATATTCGTGAAATACTGTGATGTGCAATGGCAAAAAGAAGGCAGTGACTGTGGACTCTTTGCAATTGCTTTTGCATTAAGCCTTTGCTGTGGGATTGACCCAACCACTGTTCGTTTCGAGCAAGAAAAAATGAGACCCTACCTGATAAAGTGTCTTGAAACCAAAATATGTTCTATGTTTCCAAGCAATCCCATACGGAAAAGGGCAAAGTATGTAGGAAAGTGTGAAAGTATATCTATTTACTGTTCTTGTCGCTTGCCTAATGATGGCAAGCCAATGGTGCAGTGCTGTCAATGCTTAAATTGGTATCACAGTGCATGCTTACAATGCAAAGTTTCAGATTTGCCTATAGAGTGGAACTGTAGTGACTGTCAATGAAGTTTGCATCATTGAATCACTTTGAATTATAAGTGACTGGAATTTTGCTATTAATATTAATGCACTTGAAATAAGCGTATAACGATTGGTCGTGACGGTGGATCACTTTTGGCAAGGTCGGACCACTTTTGGCAGCCCATTTCAGTCCAGGCGGACCTTTTTCGGCAACCAAAAGTGGTCCGGACGGTGGACCACTTTTGGCAAGGTCGGACCACTTTTGGCAGCCCATTTCAGTCCGGGCGGACCGTTTTTGGCAACCAAAAGTGGTCCGCCCGGACCACTTTTAGGTAGGACTGGTTTTGCCGGGACAGTTCTCAAAATTTGCTTTGCATTTATTTAGAGAGGGCATGACATCATTTCCCGCCTTAAATTCGAATTTGAATGCTAGTATCCAGCGGTGTTCATACGAAGGTGAACGATTCACATTTTTGTTTTAAAGCGCGGTGTGCATTTCTATATAGTGTATATTTCTGTATAGTACGCCAGCCTATACTGACTATTTCCAGAGATAATATTATCTCTGTTCAGGCTGAGGTTGAAGCAGAGATCATGGGCGTCCCCAGCTTTTCTGGAAGGGCAGGGGCCAGGATAGGGCAAGGGGGCGCCATTTGACAGCCGCGAATACGTTGTCCGCTTTCGGCCGATTCAACCAGTGGGGGGGGGGGGGGGGGGTGCTGTCCGCTTTCGGCCGATTCGACCAGTGGGGGGGGGGGGGGGTGGTGCTGTCCGCTTTCGGCTGATTCGACCAGTGGGGGGAGGGTGCTGTCGCTTTCGGTCTGTTCAACCAATCAGGTGTCCGCGCTTTCGGCACATTCAACCAGTGGGCGATGGAGGCTCAGCTACAGGGGGGGGGGGTGCGCATGTATATAAACAAGGGGGGGGGGGGGGGCGCCATTCAGTCCCGAAGGGACGCGCTTGGAGATAGTCTCTATACTAGCTATCTCTGGTTGAAGTGCTTCTCCCATGCATAAGAGACAGTGTCAGTGAGAATGTGTCTATCCCTCGTATTCATCGAGCTGTGAGCGTTTGTAAGCTTGTCGTTAGCTTTTATAACGACACTCCGCAGTAGATATATATCGTGCATCTATACCTATGACATACTCTCATGTAGTTATGAATAGAATCTGCTCACCCTTTAATCTCACACCTACGCCTTCTTTGCAGATGTATGCGGTAAGAACTGTTCCCCTGTTTGCAGTGCTTATTTATGGAGCGTTCCTCCCTTTTCCAGGTATGTGTGTTTATGATGACTGTTTAAGCTTGCAAATGCAATTGCTGCTTACTACAACATGTAATAATAGCAATATCAGCTTGTAGGTTTGGGAAGGCTTTTAAATCCTTCATGTAAGATGTGTTTAGCATCTGCTCGATGCACATAAATGTGTACTTCCTTCTACAACCACAAATCAATAAGTGCCATCTGGGTTCACATGGACATATTTAATTGATGTGGGTGCGCAGGTGGCAGTACCCATCTGTGCTCCATAATTGCACATGTATTACTGGTTTTCACACAAAGTGCCCCTGCATGAGGAATATTTTAGGTACTAAGTGTGCACATTAGTAATGGGGTTAGGGTACATGTGCATGAATGTATAGTGCATAGTAATGGATGACGTATATAATCTGTGCTAAGATGGTGTTGAACACCAACACACCACAGGATGGTGTGCACCAGAAATGTATATCTCCATGTAACCACAAGTACATTAGCTTGTACAGGCTATTTCATTAGCAAATCTTATTAGCCTAGCCGTAAGCAGTATGGTCCAGGTATTAAATAACACTGCCAATACAGCAGGTGCTACCACAACCATATCCAGTACTGGTGTGATTTGACTTTTTGTATACATATGACTTAGTATACCCTCATGTAGTCATCAATAGAATCTGCTTCACCTTCACTCTCTGTTTACCCTTTATATCTCACACCTAGTGTGCCCTTTACTACCTGCAGAGGCAGACCCAGAGGGGGTAAATTAGGCCCCCCGCTGGGCTGACTTTAATAATTTCATTCATAACAGAGTCCTATTCGTAGACTCGATTAATGCACATATGTGTCAATTTTGTGACTTAAAAAGTGCAAAGTTGCAAAGCAGCGGAGCCCCAGACCTCTATGGGGGAGCTTACAGCGCTCCCCCATAGAGTGGAGGTGTGTCCCTTGCCTATCACATCCCCTACCCCCCCCCCCCCCCTCGCTCTGAAATCCTAGATCTTCCCCTGACCATGGTTAACATAAGCATGATGTATAATTTAAAGATTATGCCATTAATGGAATCAATCGATTTAAAATTAGAGCATTACCTCCGTCAGCTAAGCAGCAGATAGGGGGCTGTCAGGAGAGATGTTGAATGTGTACTACATTAGTTATCAAGGGATTTAGGGAATGGGGTGGCAGGGCAAGAGAGATCTGGCCTTGAAGCTATAATTATAACTCATGCTGCTAACCCTATGAGGTGTCATCTTCCCTCTAAAGCAGCCTGTTGAGCCTGATATTAATGAGGCTAAATGCCAGAGCTTTGCCAGGTAGGCTATACAACACTGACCTGTTAAATGATGAGTACATGTAGATATGTACATAGAAATGTGTTTACAATTATTTAGTATGACATTACAGATATAAAACTGAAAGCAAAATGTATGCACATATATAACACACAGGCATGAGAAGGACAATTGAATAGCACTATCTAACATCTAAGTGCAGCTGGCATGCACTTTCCTAGGTGGAAAGTTGGATAGATTCCCATTGAAGGGCTAGTCAGTAGGGCCTTGCTCTTCTCCGGCATGCATCAAAGAGATTACTATTCTATCTGTATGTATAGGACTTTTCTTTTTTTAAATGGAAAGCAGGTCGAATACCAAACCCTTGTATTGTACTTGTTTAGCTGCAATTTCAATTGCCACCTAAAATTGAGAATGCTATATATATGGGTGTAAAAAAAAAACCAACAGGTTCTTTGGTCATATGGTTGTTGGTTTATAATTTTATACTAATTGTAAATTGAGTGCAATGATATGATTTAGTGTGAAGCTCTGACATCAAAACATCTTTGAACTCAACCTGTGGGACAGATTGATGGCCATAGTCAATGCTGAAAGCATGACAAATCCAGCTTACATTGTATCTCAATTTAACCTTATTTGTATCTGCATATGTGAGCATCAATTTTTTGATTAACATACAAACATGAATGCATGTCCAAACCTGCATGTATTTAGTGTATGTATGTATTTGGAACATGTTTAAATGTGTTGATAATGTATTTGTATTGTACTTATAATTTCATATTCTTTTCAAATTTCACACCTTTTTCTCTCTGTGTTCCTTTGTTCAGGGTGGGCCCCAGGGGGACATGGCTCCCTTTATGTTATTATACCCTCCCCCAACCCCTATAAGTAACTTTAACTGTAGCATTGCAATACTGCATATAGCTATGTGTTTCTAAAGTAAAATAGCCACTAATACTCATAATAGCAATTAACAAGAGACTAATATTGTTAAATCAATAATGCCCCTCCCCCTTTTGATATCCTTCGTGGGGTTAACCCCTCCCCTCGGTAAGCACTGGGGCTGCCTATGGTGTTCCTCTCTTGAGCGTTTGACTAGGCCATTTTTGAAAAGTGGGCACTTTCCAGATGTGAAACTTTTGAGATGTGCAGACAGTGACAGGCGTTCTTTTTTTCTCACAGCTATGTGCGTGTAAACCAAAATGTACCACTTTCGGTGTATGTAGATTAGAGGCATTGCTCAATCTCTATATGGAAAATGCATGCAGAGCTGCTCTAGTTATTTAAGTGTGGCTGGCATCAGACCTTTGGATACATTGAAGGACAAGGCAGTGGCTCTCCTCAGGTACAAGCTTGTGGACCTAAGCCAAGAATGTCAAGGAATCTAAGACATTACTGTTCTGTATATTCGTTCTAAAATAGTTAGCAGTACAATTCCAATTCCAAATTTATTTATGTGTATTATTGACCTGTAATTTCAATTGCCACCTGAACTGTTGGGTATGTTTTGGCAGCTCAGATTCTTTGTTTGTAGGCTCAGTGTTCTTGATTTTCATGTTGATAATGCAATGATGCCATTCCTTGTTGGAAAGCTCTGTCATCGTAGAAAGCTCTCTTGTAATGGCCCCACAGAATCCTTATTTAGAGATGTCTAGTTGAGCACCATCTTCAATGTTAGCTGTTGCATAATGCAGGCTTCTCCAGCAAGAAGCAGCAGAGGAGAAAATATTTTAACATGTGGTCTATGAAACTGACTCTAAAAAAAAGTTGTGACTAGTGCAGTTTGCACCGATATTTGCATTGTGTACGATTAAATGTTCCTTTGGATGAAGATATACACATGCTTCTACATTTGCAGGCCTTTTGGTTGAGGCCCTCTATGTTATCATTATCAAAGACAGCAGGTCAATCTCGTAAAATTTACACTTTTTCTGGACATGATTTCCTCGACCTCTGAACATGTCTGTAGCCATAGAAACAAGAAGAGAAAGCAGATACTTGTTTCCAGACCATGGAATTGGGCACCACCACCATTTTTAATTATATTACCATCTATTTTTGTAAACATAAACTGGTATAGACCCCCTCCAACTTTTTCGTATTGAGCCAGAAGGGAACAGCACCCCCTCCCACACACACACACACACACACACACACACACACACACACACACACACACACACACATACACACAACACTCATCCGCCCCTGCCAAGGTACTGGCTATACAATCATGCATCTGCTCACCCTTAGAGATGCCACCTCCCTCTATAGCAGGTTAGGCCTGATATTGATGAGGCTAAACATACAGCACTGACCCATTAACTGATGAGTAGATATGCGCATAATAATGTGTTGGTGATGCAATTATTTAGTCCATGTATAGAATTTATGACAATACAACTATGAAACTGAATGCAATAAACATGCATGTTTAACACACATTATAAATAGACCAGTATTTGAATTGTATTTACAAGTAAGGAAAAACATTCTCTAACGAGAAAATTGGTGGGATATAGGAATTGGATGCAAAGGTGGTGTAAAAAGGAAGAGAACAAGGGTTTGGGAAAAGAAAATGAGACAAAAATCCTATGTTTAGCACATGTAAATGTAACAGAACCAAAAGAAGTGCTAAATATAGGGTTTTTGTTTCAGCAACATGTTAAAAGTAGGGGGTAGTAAGACAGGTCTTTTGCACTAAGCATATTAATAAGTACATTGTAAATTTGGAAATTGCTAGCTCCACAAGCTTTTGAACGATAGGTATTTGTCAGACGCATGTTGCGGGATAGCCCAGTGAATGGACAAAATCTTGAAAACGTACAGTGGGTTTTCGGTAAAAATGGCAAAACCAATTAGACTAAAAACACTGCCATAGAATGTATATAGTAGCACACACATCATGCTTCAAAAACCATTCAGAAAAATTATACTTGTCGTACTTTTTTCTGTGACAATTAAATTCTCTACATAATCAATGCATTTTTAAGAACGGTATCTGTTTATTAGCATCGTGTAACCAAGAGTGTGATTAAAAAATCGACTGACAATTAGTAAATTTAGCACGATAAACGCATCAACAGCAGTAGAGAAATGGATGCCAAATAAATTTATAATGAATTTTCAAATATTGGTCCTACACGTAGGACTTGGACCTGGGGAATTAAGGTTAAGATCCCTACCATGGATGTTATTGTATGGTACCAGGAGACAACCTTTTAGCCTTAACACCACGTTCATACATCAAGGTCTAGAAATGCCCTGCATAACTCTCAATTTGCTACCCTTAGCATGAGGTTTTAGTAAATAGATGCTGTCTAGTGAATATAAGTCTCTATTGATCAATGTCTACTATATGTATAGTACATGGATGTTGTGCCCATCTCTTCCTTCACTTTCATGGTCTATATGGCAACATTTCTATCCTCCCTGATATCTCAGGTTCATGCCAACAGTTCACCCTCAGTTACCCACCTAAGGGTACCTACTCATGTCCTGGAAGCAACATTACATACACCTGTAAGCTTTGCTCACACTTCGCTGGTGTGACCACAGTATGGAGGGGATCAGCCTTTAACTGTCCCTCCACTGGAAGCCAAGTAGCTAACCGACTAGCACTATACCAGAAGTCAGATGGAGTAGTTAACCCACATGCTAGAGGATCATGTGGCAGTCTCTCTGCTGTGACAACAAATGTCTCCACTGATGGATATTGCTACACATCTGTCCTTACCATTCCTGCTGTTCAGGGTCTGAATGGGACCACAGTTATGTGTGTAGATGGTGTCACTGGAGCTGTTGTGGGAAATGATACTGTGAATGTGAAAGTAGCAGGTGAGATGGACTGTGTAAATTTAATGTTATGGATTTACTTGCAAGATGATAAGGACATAATACATGATGCCTAAAGGCTTGTGGCTATATATGTACATTAGTACAAATGAAAACTAACTTTGGCAACTATTTCTGTACCACCCCTTACTGGTGTGCTTAGCATGGCCTACTTGGTATAATTGCTCACCTAATATATGGTATACATTTTGCATGATGATATGGTGGCCAATCACATTGATACCACTCCCTCCTCTCTCCTCCAGCATCTCCTGGTCGTGTTGGGAACATGAGAGTAAACATTACATCTGTGAACCAGCTAACAGTGACCTGGACCCCTCCCACTACTGGTGGTGTTCCTACCAGCTACAATGTCAGTATCAATGACAGCAGTAGTCCTGTGGTCATACCTGATAATGGATCATCACAGTACACCCACACCTTCACTGGACTGATCAGTGACACACTCTACACTATATCAGTGGTGACCATCAACTGTGCTGGGACCAGCAATGTGACGACACAGACCAAAGGTATATAATGTGTATTATAATTTTAACTCCATGTCCACCAGAATCACTCTTGTTATAATCGTTTAAATTTGCCAGGACAAGTAAAAGTAAAGTAATGCTCACTTGAAATTAAATATGTTGTTAATTATATATTCAGTGCCTTATAACTTTATGATGGTAGTAGATTTTAGTTGTGTAAAGATCATTTGATGGAGGCTCTTTTTTATTTAAAAAAATCCTAACATACGCTGTATGTATCTGGTAGAGTGATTTTGCTGGACATTGTCCCATATTATTTCTATATGTGCATGGGTAAATATGCTTTTTGCTGTCATATTTCTTTTTTACATACTCCTCCTTATTATTAGGACCTATGATAGTAGGTCCTATGTAGGATTGGCTCCGTAGGCGTGGTTTTTGATCGAGCGTTAGAAAACAGAATATATCATAAGCAGGATTATGTACTATGGCATGTCAACATGCACTTGCATTTTAGTTGGTAGAATAAATTTGTGCATACTAAGTATTCATTATTCTGTATTTTTCTGCACAAGATGCAAAGATATGGACCACGTTGGTGCTTTATCCCAATGACACTCTTCATCAACTTGAGATTTCCTGGATACCTTTAGTAAGGAGGTTATTAATGCATTTTTACGCATTTATAATTTTTTTCTATCCCTCTCCAGAGACCCAGTGAGACCATTTACAAAGTGATGGTAGATGGTGAAAGCTCAGCCAACTCTACATGTACAAATTCATCGTGTTTCCATGTCAACACATTTGATGTCCATACAATGGCTTCAACTTACACCATCTGTGTAGCACCCATTGATGATGCTGCAGGTGTGTATTTAGAAAGCTGTGGAACCACAAATGGTAAGGGAGTACCATTCAACATTGCATGCAGGCTGTGTGCTACCTTATGATCGAGGAGTTTACGTATTTATTTATATTGTAACATTATACGTCTTGTTACATACTATTACAGTGTACCCAGGGTCATTGGTTAATTGCTGTTTTGTACAGGTGACGTGCAGACCCTGAGTATTAATGATGCGTTTATTAGGCTGCAGTCTCTGATGAACATATGATGTTGTAATTGCATGTGGTAGCCACATTTTATAATATGTCAAGTGTATATAACTTGTATGTGTGCAATGTAAGTACACCACCTCCACCTGCTTTGGGTACACCATTGTGCATTAACTTTCACTGTATCTATGTGACAATTGTTCCATAATAGCCAGCAACACTGTCATGAATCCAGCAAAGTACAATGCTTCCATGTCAACCATTGACTGCTCATTTATGAACAACCAGTCCTTCTACTGTATGGTGTGCTGCAATACTGATCCCTCTGTTCCTCCTAACTCAAGTGTCTACAACATCTCCTCTGCCAGAGGCACAGAGGTGACTGTGGACCTTGATGGCCTCACCAGTGGTCAGACTTACTACTGCAAGGCAGCAGCTACCAATACTAACTCTGATAGCTTTGGTGGTCCTGTAGTTGGAGGTGTGAAGGTGTACTTCAACTTCTTAGCAGGTATAGTGTTCTGTATTGTGGTAAATTAGCTTCAGTGTGTGTGCGTGTACGTGTGTGTGTGTGGCAGCAACACAAGTTTACAAAGTATATAACATGAGATGTAATTGATGGATAATTGGCAGTCGTTTGAGTGTGTTATGTGTGTGTGTGGTGTTTGTGTTTGGTGTGTGGTGTTACATTGTATGCACTTGCATGTATGTATCTGCATGTGCATAGGATCTTGTTTTGGATGTTGCAATATATATGTGCATGTTAATCCAACAACAGGTCAAGGGGGTGTATCTGCTGGAAGTATGATAGTCAAAGGAGGTGACTCTACCACCATTATAATCATCATCATCGTCGTTGTTGCTGCCATTGCACTTATCTGCTTCACTGCTTCCATCATCGCGAGAGCTTCATACAGACACAAATGTAAGTGAAAGGTGTCACAGTGTTGCAACTTCAATTGATGCTATTTATATCATATGCACTCATCAACATATGTACACAACAGGCCATGCAGCTGTAGATATCTCTGTGGAAAATGGAAGGTGAATGAAATGTTTTAATGCTTCTGCCTTCTTCATGCATTGAAGTTTTGTTACTATCCATATGTCAGGGGTCAACGATAATGGTTGCCTGTTGGTATGATTCAAGTACTAATCCCCAATGGGCCAGTTATATTGACTATTAGTAACCTGTATGAGCAAGTTTAGACTATGGTTAAAAACTTATATCAAACAAGTAAATAAAAACATTCTCTAACGAGAAAGTTGGTGGGCATATAGGATTGACAATGTTGGTGTAAAAAGCACGGAAACAAGTGTGACAGAAATGTTACTGGAAAATTGAAATAGGCCTATATTTAGCCCGTTTTCTCAGGCGTGCGCTGCCTAAATGTGACTGGGCTAAATATAGGCCTATTTCAATTTTCCAGTAACATTTCTGTCACACTTGTTTCCGTGCTTTTTACACCAACATTGTCAATCCTATATGCCCACCAACTTTCTCGTTAGAGAATGTTTTTATTTACTTGTTTCATAAGTTTTTTTTTCTTTTTTTTTATTAAGAACTTGCTAGAACTTGCTAGATGGCCATAGAACTTGCAACAAAATAGGGTATTTCTCGCTGTAGTTTCTTTCTAGATGTGATATGTGTCCAAATGACATGCTAGGATAACGTGCCGGTAAATTCTGAAGAGATTGGTACTATTGTCGTTCTTTAAAACCGTTCGTAGCTCGAGTTATACCTTCCTAAGGAAGACGACGACGACGACGACGACGACGAACAATTTTTTTGGGAGTGGGCACGAGAAGCAGGTTCTTTGTTTGTCTGGAAGCGCATAGTTTAATGACATGAAACTAGCATGAAAACGTAGATCTAGGTGTTGTCGTTCGATTGCTGCAACGAGATAAGTGATCCGTTTCTCCGTTGTCCCTCCCGACGCGATTTAAAAATTTTAATGACATTCATCATTCCTCAATCAATCCTATATTGAACCTGCTGACGCAGGTTCAGATACTGCCTGGTATGATCTATAATTACATATCGTTTTTCAGATAACTATTCAATATCAGACATTGATTGTGACAAGTACAATTAATGACATTGTATATTAAATTGCTAATAATATGAGCTGTGCAATACATGAATTTATACATGTACCTGGGCCAGTGGGGATGTAAATTACTTGCCATGTGGTCAAGGCACGTTCCATCAACTACTGACTCCACAGGGGCAAGTAGCCTATACTGCTTAAAAACTGTCCGTACACGTATATATATATATATATACAGTATCAGAAACCTACAGCATTTTTTATTGGAATACTGTTCTATATAGCTTTGCTGCCTTTTGTAATTTGACATTTTCTATATAGGGAATTCGAGAAGGTTGAAGGTGATATAACTGTAGACAAAGTCACAAAAGGCAGAGAAAATGATTTCTCTCCAGGAGTATGTGTACCTGTTAGCTCTGCTGGTGGGAACAGAAATGGATGCGATCCTAAGTGTAGTGGAGGAGATTGTGAGGACCTAGACCTGGTGAAAGGAGGTGCAGGTATCTCTGTTAGTAGGTTGGAAGGTTGCTTGAATGTATTAGAAGATACCAGTACATGTTCCAATGCTGCCATAAGTACGGGAACCATGGAGGCACCACATCCGTACTCTGCCCTTGACCAAACTTCATGTAAAAAGGTCAATTATTATTTTTCCTTTTTCAAAGATTATTTATTAATTTCTGTACATGTACACAAAGTATGCACAATTATACAGCAGTAAGATAAAAGATTAATTAATGTAAATGTATTTATGTATCCATCTTACTGTCTATTTGGGGTTGAGCTTTAAATTGTAATCTTGTTTACAGACAATAAACACACTCCTCCTACCATCATCACTATTAGTGGAAGATGTGTCACCTACTGCTATATATGCTCTCCTTGGACCTGAAGGTACTCCACGTAAGGGGACATGTACATCTGCCTCTGCTCAGGAGGTTGAGCATAGGTCTGCAGAAGTTGACGAATTAAAGGTCAGCATTGCATAAAAATTAGTGCCATTCCTAAGGCCTTATTAAGACTTACTAATGTTTAGACACCCTCACATGTTGTAAATTTAACTTCTCATCGCTCAGATACATGTATAATTTTGGATGAAACCTTTTATATTATTTGTATTGGTAAGGTCTTGTCAATTTTGATAACATCTGTAATTATCATGGCAACCAAACCTGTTTTTTACCATATGTCATGGAATGCACCACTTCAAATTTTGATGTATAATCTTGGTGGTACTTTACATTTTATTTTTTGTTCATGCTACTACAAGGTACATAGTATGAACAAAATTAAACTCTCCTTCACCCCATACAATCTAGACAATCACTGCTGATGATTGCAACTCTGTATTAAAAGGTCATATCACACTTGCTGCAATTCCTGAAATTGGCTCTGAAGGACAAGAAGAGTTTGTGCAAACTCATGTATTTGATGTGTGTGATTGCTACGCGCAAGTTGTACTGACAACACAAATATAAATGTTCTCTTGATCATATGTACATGTACATTTGAGCAGTACATGTAGCTATAGCATACAGACAAAAGAAATAGCATTAGATCATCATCATCTTAATTGGATTGTCAGTTTAGCAGATCAGCTATGCAATGCAGCTATCCGGCTTGTGACAAGATCATTTCAAGTGTGTATATTAATAGGATAGTAGAGTACGGCGCCGAATCGAAGGCGCCCTCGTTCACCAAAGATGGCGTTCATTAAGGAAGAGGGGAGTTAGTAAGTTTCAATGAAGAGTGTCGGGAGGGAGGGACGGGTGCAATTTCGGAGAGGGGGTGAAAAGTTGGGTCGGCGTAGCGGGCCCTCGGCCCCCCCCCCCCCCCTACCCTGCCCTAGGCCTTAATTTTTCCTCCTCAAGCTCACAGTCCTTTGGACTGTTTATAATAGGGCACTGGTGTTTGCGGCCCAATGTTTTGTGGACACTAGATCCGAAAAATTGAAATGATTATGTCATGCCCTTAACAACGACCTTGACAACCGAAGACCTTTGGAACGTGAGATCACTCAAAAACACCGATGGACTAATCGCCATTTTAACACGGTACAAGGAAAGGAACACCTTTTTTCTATTTGTGTCGCAAACCACGAGGCGTAGTCAACTTACTACAGCAAGCTACGTACCCTGAAAGCGGGTTAGTCTTTGCGTACCTATTCGATACCGAAGCGATTCTCCACGCCTGCGACAATAGGAAATCTGAAATAAAGGTTGCTTCGTAAAGGGAACTAAAGGTACTAATAGATATTTGCAATGGTTTGTAGCCACAGTTTTTTTCTGACAGCGAACAAATGTACTAAAAGTTAGCAAGAAATACCGGGAGCATCGTTAATATGTTTGGTTCCTAGTAGGTTCTAATGTGGGATTGGCGGCAGGGCAATGAACAGCTGTTGCTCTTTCATAGATCAGAGCAACTGTTGGATCTTACTTATGCCTTACTACCATCTCATCTCAGCCACCAGTACCAGCCTCATCTCAGCCACCAGTACCAGTCTCATCTCTGCCACCAGTACCAGTCTCATCTCAGCCACCAGTACTAGTCTTATCTCAGCCAGCAGTATCAGCCTCATCTCAGCCACCTGTACCAGTCTCATCTTGGCCACCAGTACCAGCCTCATCTCAGGCACCCTGTACCCATGGGCCCCCTCCCCCCTTCGGGACTGAATGACCGCCCCCCCCCCCCCCCCCCCCCCCCCCCCCTTCCCCACTGGTTGAATCGGCCAAAAGCGGACAGCAACACCCCCCCTCCTCGCTGGTTGAATCAGCCAAAAGCAGACAAACAGCACCCCCCCCCCCCCTCTCTCTGGGTGCTGGTTGAATCAGACAGCAACACCCCCCCCCCCTTCCCCCCCTTGCTCGTTGAATCAGCCAAAAGCAGACAGACAGCACCCCCCCTCCCCCTCCCTCGCTGGTTGAATCAGCCGAAAGCGGACAGCAACACCCCCCCCCCCCTCCCCCCCCGTGCTCGTTGAATCAGCCAAAAGCAGACAGACAGCACCCCCCCCCCCTCCCCCTCCCTCGCTGGTTGAATCAGCCGAATATGGGAGGTGATCACTGCCATAATTGTCCCACCCACATTCGGGTATTTAGGGGGGGGGGGGGGGGGGGGGGGGGTATTGTGTGATGTTGCGTAACACGTGAGCGCATTTCGGAGCAGAACCAGCTATCGCACAGATGTTTCACGGGCCTTTCCAGATGTTATCTTTTTAAAGTCACCAGAAATTCAGAGGCGCAGAAGACGCTTTAATTTGCGACCAATATCGCTGTCCCCCGCGATCGGAGGCAACTGAGAGCGTAGGACGCCCGAGGTTTGTTGTTCCGCAAGATTACCTCGAGTTTCTTGTGGAGAATAGATTCACCGTGCCTCAGATGGCTGACCTTGTTGGCATCTCCCCTCGAACCATACACCGACGCATGACTGAATATGGGTTATCGATATCTTCTCAGTATACCGACGTCACTGATGAGTACCTGGAACAAGTTTTAATAAGCATCCAGAAAGAGTATCCTTGGTGTGGCAATCGACAGATGTGTGGTCATCGACTGGCCCGAGGCCTCCGAGTGCAACAGCATCGTATTCGAGAACTTCAGAGGAAAATTGATCCAAACGGAGCTATAATGCGGCGCCTGTCAACTGTAAACAGGCGCAAATACCAAGTGCCAGCCCCAAAATTGGTCAGGCCAGCATTTCAAATCAGCAGGATTGCTCACACTCTTTGCCTGCTTACAAACCTTTATCGTTATTATTATTTTTGTATATTTTTGTATTATTTTGTATACAAATTTTACTTACATGTATTGAAATATGATACAGTGCGCACAAATCAAACTCTGCCTACAACATCAACATGCACAGTTACAGGGAGCGGGATAGGATGACTCGAAAGTTTGCTCTCACAAGGGCTAAACTTAGTCTATACCAAATAGTTCATTACACACTAGAGACTTGGGGAGATCCTGCCTGGTGGACAAACGTGTGACAAGTCTTGATAATGCCTGAATAGCCTCAGTACCCCCCAACATCCATATGTCTCCACGACAAGAGGAGTACAAACCCAACCTAGTTCACTGCTTCTTCCATTGTTAACCGTGTGCTTGCGGATCTGGGCAGCCATAGCAGCTGAATCTGCTGTCACACCACTCGCTTCTTGAAAAACATGTGCATTTAGCGTTGATGTGACAGACAGGTCAAATGCTGCTGACCTACCCAGGACCCAGTTTGGAACGAGAACATCAGCTGGACGAGTATGTTCCCTAGACCTACCCTCCCATCTCTAGCTGTGGAGCAAGACAAGCACAGTGACAGATATCATTTAAGATGTATTCATATTCATATAATTAGTGTAACACTATTATCTTTTTAATTCAAACAACAAAACAAAACGCAAACAATTAACATAACTCTTCTTCATCATCATCCATCTTCATTGTCCCCAACACGAAAGCTGAATTGCCCCGTTGGACGGCAACAGATAGTCTCTGCGTTATGTATATGAGAAGGAGTTTGCTTTGCCGACACTTGCCTCAATCGATGGCCTAGCTCTTAAATAAAATCAGTTGTAACTCTTAATTAAATGTAATGATCAAATGGGCCGACGGTGTCAGGCAAAATCACCCTGGCTAGTTTTTTTTTGGTTTTCCATGAACTCCAAAGGGCTTCTATCAAATGGCCCTACGCATCTTAAAATGGACAATCCCTCATGAAGTTACTAGGCGCTGAATGTTTAATTAGCCTCTTTTGATTGTCCACAAGGGTGATTCTGCTGGAAACTGTCCCAAATGTTTGATTATTAAAATTCCACAACAATAACATTAAATCATTTTGTTTTATTGAGATAGGCTTTGAAGCTGTGTAAGCAATAAGATGTAAAGAATGATAATTATAAATTCTAACCCATGCAATTGAAATAATGCATATGCATTGATGTCATATACATGTAGACACCGATAAAAAAGTGCGCCTATTTGATAAGTTAATCAATTACCCCATTTCTGTGAGATGCTGATAACAGCAATCTCTTGAAGTGCCAAAGCCACAGTATGAGACCAAATAGTCATTTTCCAGAACACTAGCTGCATCCATGCAACACAATAAAATGTGGTCCATCAGTTTTGCAGATAAACTGTGGGTAGTTTCACTTCATTAAATTTTCCTTGTGCTTAGTAAGGATTGCAGTGCTGCACTCAATCCTACAATGTAAGTGAATCCAAAAATAGTGTGTTGTGTAGTTATAATGTACCTCTACATGTGCCATAGTGACAGTTGCATGCACTTCATCACTGCGCCTTCGGATGTTGTGGATAAGCTGATGTGCCAGCAGATCCATTCTTTGTCTGATATCATACCTGTAAACTAAGGAAGCATCAACAACAACACATATACAAAAATGGTCTGTCACGGAGGAAACTGTCCGCGGAGTAAAGTGTCCGCCTAGACCAATAACTCCGGAGTATATATGTTGTCCTAGGACACTTTACTCCGGAGCAACCTGTCCCTCTAGGACAAGTTACTTCGGAGTAAGCTGTCCCAATCTGGAGTAAACTGCATGTCCCTACCCCAACTCTCTTCCCGCGGACAATTTACTCCGCGAAGTATGATGTCATAGGACAACTTACTCCGGAATAAAATGTCCTAGGACAATTTACTCCGTAGTAAAATGTCGTAGGACAGTTTGCTTTTCGCTGGATTTCAACTGACATCAGCAAACCCTCCTTCCTCGTTTTCATCTGTCCTCACATGAGTTTCATCCATTTACATCAGCTATATAATGTATTTAGAAGTCACATACAACGTCTGAAAGCCAGCTGGCAGCTACGCTCCTTATCGGCATGATTAACAACTTAAACCCCGTGGCTACGTATACGCACTAGTTTGGATTGCAATTTACACGATTATATGACAGACCACTTACTCCGTCGGGGGACTATTTACTCCGGAGTAAAATGTCCGGTAGGATTGTTTACTCCGACGGAAACTTTCCTCCGTGACAAGTCCCCACACATTCTGTGCCACCATCTGCATGTATGAGGCAGCCACTTTCATTCGATGGCAAGTGAGCCTTGTCTGTAATGATCATGAAAATAAATTGATTAAATAATCGTATCATTTTTGTGTACTATGTCAGTCTGTGTGTATACCGTAGTTGCCATCGACTACGTCAATTACTGATGCATGCATGTGGCGTAAATGCTCTGATGGTATTCCAGGATGTCCAGTGCATCGTTTTTGTATAATAGTCTTGGCTTTTGATCAAACACAGGCAATTGTTCTGCTACCATCTGGGGCAATTGGTTGACGTAACTGTGACGGTATACATGCAGGACCAGTTCCATTGTCTGAAGCCAATTGTAGGAGCTACTATATAGCCTGCTTCTCTTACTTTGATTAGTCTGGGGACCCTAGCATGAAGTAAGGTCTGGAACCACGTGTATACCAAAAATACCAAATTAGATAAGAATGTGTAGATGAAAGCCGAAGCCTAAATATCCAACAATTCGGATGGCACAGTTATACTAGTGATTTTTGTGATATAGAAAAGAAACTAATGTTAAGATTCAGGATGAGATACAAATTAAAACTAAACACAAAGTCCGTGACTGTAAACAAATTCTAGGGTGGACCTATACAAGTCCATGCCACGATTAATGCTGGAACCAAGTGGATTAATGGTGTTCTTCAGTTCACTGTAGACACTTTCTGGGAGTGGAACACAAACTGGTGGAACTGTTATGGCTCCCTCATCTGCTGCAACAGGAAGAGGACCAGTCCATTCAATTCCATATGAATCTGCACCATCCTGTAGAAATAGGGAAAAGAATGAATAACTTAAATTGGTTTGTATAATTTCATAACCAAGCATGCATCCATAAAACACATACTACTATACTTTAGCAGTATAGAGTGCACAAAACGATGCCAACCAGCTTGATGCAAACTACCTCTGACAGTTCAACTGAACAGCTAGTTGTCTCTCGCACACCCGGTAATCCACAATTGAGAAAGGTGACAGATTTCCTTCTGAACTCAATGGGTGCAGATTCCATGCTTCAGTGAATATATCCAATGCTCTATTGATGCGACCCATGAAGATGTAGTAAAGGCAGAACAGTTGGATGTCATCATCACAATCTAGAAGTCCTTCATCTTTTAGGGCATAGAACACGTTGTAATATACAACAGTGTACTGAGTAAATACATCAAGCCACAACCGCTCAATGTGCTGGTTGTGAACACTACGTCCAGCAATGAAACTTCCTCTTCCAGGCCCCCTTGCTCTATCATGAATCTAGCAACTTCAACATTCTCTCCTCTGTCTCCGCGAACTCGACTAGGAGCCCATATTCTCTCATAGCATCCACAAAGTAGTGAAGCACTGTTTCTGCCCGGTTATTATCAGAGCAGTGAAGATAAATAATTCTACGACTATAGCCATCAATGCAGCCATGGATTTGTTAACAAATCTCCACCTGGATGCATACAATACATACATGAAGATACAAAATAGTAATAAAGATGGGCATTCATGCACTGTAACAAGTATGTTTTCTTTTTAGGTTAAGGTTTTTGTACATGCGATTGTGAACGTTATAAAGGGTACAATATACTATTTAAATTCTCATTCTATGAGTACCTTATCAACTTGTGATTCCCATCAATATGATAAAGAGATTTTGGGGCTGGCACTTGGTATTTACGCCTGTTTACAGTTGACAGGCGCCGTATTATAGCTCCGTTTGGATCAATTTTCCTCTGAAGTTCTCGAATACGATGCTGTTGCACTCGGAGGCCTCGGGCCAGTCGATGACCACACATCTGTCGATTGCCACACCAAGGATACTCTTTCTGGATGCTTATTAAAACTTGTTCCAGGTACTCATCAGTGACGTCGGTATACTGAGAAGAAATCGATAACCCATATTCAGTCATGCGTCGGTGTATGGTTCGAGGGGAGACGCCCACAAGGTCAGCCATCTGAGGCACGGTGAATCTATTCTCCACAAGAAACTCGAGGTAATCTTGCGGAACAACAAACCTCGGGCGTCCTACGCTCCCAGTTGCCTCCGATCGCGGGAGACAGCGATATTGGTCGCAAACTAAAGCGTCTTCTGCGTCTCTGAATTTCTGGTGACTTTAAAAAGATAACATCTGGAACGGCCCGTGAAACATCTGTGCGATAGCTGGTTCTGCTCCGAAATGCGCGCACATGTTACGCAACATCACACAATACCCCCCCCCCCCCCCCCCTAAATACCCGAATGTGGGTGGGACAATTATGGCAGTGATCACCTCCCACCTGGATCCACCTCTGTTGTTCCCCTCCTTTTTACACCATCTTTGCATCCAATTCCTATATCCCACCAACTTTCTCGTTAGAGAACGTTTTTCTTTACTAGTTTCCTCTATTTTTATTTATTTATCGTCGATGACATCTGCGAATACTGATAAGCCTGACAAGTTATTCTTATAACGTAGCGTCTTTAATTGAAGATCTAGCGCTTATGCAGTCTCCCCCCACCCCCCACACTTCAACTACCGTCACGAGCAGACGCCCGCTTTTGTTCAGGGTCAGCATTGTACCGAACGCGGGAGGACTCTAACTCGTGACGTCGTCTCGATTTTGGGATTTTGGTATTCCTCTCATCGTTTAGCTCTCCTCTTTTGTTGACATGAAGGTACTTTGACAAAAACAACTTTGCTAGCAGTGAACAAAACCGCGCTTAAATGAAATCCCACCTTTTATAACGAATAGTGATCTCGCCATGGGAACGCTTAATATAGCACTCCATATTAAGTATGATTATGTATATCAGTATCACGCTTTTTTACCTGAAGATGTCCTTCCAAGCGATTCTAAAGCGATTGGTATAACTTTGCGCTCTTTTAAAAGACATTCCTATCGTGATACGACGACGGAGAAGAATTGGCCTGGGGACGAGAAACAACTTTTTTTGTTCTCTTAAAGCAAACAGTTTGAAGACTGAAAAAAATAATTAAAATGACTGTCTTTGCCTTCTGGTTCGATGCAACAAAGCAGGGCCGCCAAGAGCCAGCCCGGGCCCGGGGCAAATTTTTTCTCGGGCCCCTAGCCTAATGAATCTCATCAATCTCATTAAATCTTTAAACGCTATCACTTCAAACCAGAAGCGGATCCGGGGGGGGGGGGTTTGGGGGTTTGGGGGTTGCAACCCCCCCTTTCATATAAGGTACCGCCCCCTCTTCTGCTAAACAGCCCCCCCTCCTCGCTTTTTGTATCGGGCCTGAAGCGCCGGACAGCTCCCCCCCCTCGCCCCCCACGCTTTTCGTATCGGGCCTTAATAAGTGGACAGCACCCCCCTCCGCCCCCCCGCTTGTTGTATCGGGCCTGAAGCGGGCAGCACCCCTCCCCCCCCCTCCCCGCTTTTCGTGTCGGGCCTAAAGTGGACAGCAACCCCCCCCCCCTCCCCCCCCCACGCTTTTCGTATCGGACCTGAAGCGGACCCCCCCCCCCCCCCCCCCCGCATTTCGTATCGCGGGTCCAACCCCCCCTTTTGGAGAATCCTGTATCCGCCCCTGCAAACCCATGTTGTTTTAGCGTATTCTGCCCTTTGACCCCTTCAGCACGCATTGCCTTTTCTGGGCGCCTGATTTGTGATGGTAGCTCATTCTTGCCCTCGTTAAACAGAAGTGTAAACCAAGACGCTGATTGGTTACAACGATCTGGGCCCCAAAACTAATTAGCAACTAAGCCATTCATTATTGACCAGGCCTGTGGGGGCGTGCCTAGTGACTAATAAAGGGCGTGACTCTAAAGGCCCGGGCCCCATTGAGGCCCGGGCCCGGGGATTTTGCCCCCCCTGCCCCCCCCCCCCCCCCCTCTCATTGGGGCTGCAACAAAGAGCTAAACTATCCGTTTTTTGGTACGCGAGTTACTAGTATACGCGGGTCGCGTTTTTAAAAAATGATTTCACGTGACCCGGTCAATTAAAAATATTGTAGTTGAATCACGTGAGTTTAAATTCAAATCTCCCAGCAGGGATAGTATTTGATTTTGCATTGTAATTCTCCGCAAGCTGTATTCAAGGAAGGTGAGCCATTCACGTTTTTTTAAAAGTGCGGTGTGAGTACGCTAGCCTGTATACTGCAAATGTCTCTCCCATGCATGAAGAGACAGTGAGAATGATACTATTCCTCGAGTTCCCAGCTGTATACAGTAGCTTGTCGCTAGTTTTTACAACGACACTCATCACTCATAGACAGTAAATGACCACTAGGCCCTTAGCTGAATTTCAACTGGCCACTTGAAAATTTTTTAGCACCTTCTTCATGTTCACCTTCCTTGCAGATGTATTCGGTAAGAACTGTTCTTCTGTTTGCGGTGTTTATTCATGGAGTGATCCTCCCTTTTCCAGGTATGTGTATACTGGAATAAATTTACATATGCAAATGCTTACTACTGCATGTAATAGTTTAGCAATATCATCTAAATCCTCAATGTCAGGTCTATTTAGCATCCTCTCCATACATGTGCTACTCCGCCATATGACCCTTTTGTAACATAGTTGTTCTGTGCTGCGTGTTCTTTGCTGCTGGCAGATAAGTAATTTCATTGTAGGCCTTTTGTGATGCTGCAAATATTGAGTCTAGTGGTGTAGAAGCATAAATGTTCCCCTCTCTATTTGCTCAATGTTCTCTTCGATATTTTTGTGGCATCCATAACCACAAATCAATAAGTGTGGCTCTTCGCCACCTGGGTTCACATCAATCTTAATTGATGTGGGTGCAGGTGGCGGTACCATCTGTGTGATTATTGCACATGTATTACAAGTGCCCTTCAGGTATATACAAAGTGTGCATATTAGTAATGGGATTTAAGGTACATGTGCATGAATGTATAGTGCATAGTAATGGCATATTTCATCTGTGCTAAGATGGTGATGAACTGTGCTGATGAACACCTACACTCCACAGGGTCATGGAGGTGGAGTGTTGGTGTTTCAATTTGGCTATTGCATGTACTAGATCATATCCCTGTTAATGCATCAGATATTGTATGAATACATCCCACTTCATAAAAACTCCCAACAGATCTTTATGAAACAGATAAATTTGAAGACGGTGCTCATCTAGGCATCTTTAAATTAAGGTATACATCTAAGTAAAGTGTAGGAAGACACACGCCAGCACTGATGAACCGTAGCACAGTTCATTTACGCTGGCGTGTCTCTTCCTACACTTTACAGGTCTGGGGCCAGGGTAGGCATGGTGTGGTGTGTGGTGATATGGCACCACCCACTCATATGTGCCATATCCCTGATATCCCTGCCCACATCCTTGATGATGGAGAATCAGACTAAAGGATAAAGATACATGTATGGGCAGCACTGCTTTGCCACCACATGGCACTTCTGACTTGCACATGCATGCCACCCGTCACGTGATCATAGATGGGCGTGGTAGTCAGTTAAGTACCTTAAACCCTATTGTATGTCCATATGCATAGGTTGAAGAATATATTTTCTCATACACTGTAGCCAGGGTGTCGCCTTTGTCAAAAGAATAGATCTTTTTTGTCTCCTAGAGCCCTACTGAGTTGGTTGAGCTTATTTCCCTTCCCACACCCACATGGTTTATGGGATTGACAGGTGCACTGAGACACACTAGATGTACCAGACAATTGGAGCCTGTGGCTGTGTATATCCACCTAATTCACCCTAACCACAATGCACTTCTACAAGTGATCTCATGTAGCCAAGACAGCAGCTGCTATACCACAACCATAAGTGTTGGTTTAGGTACTAAACTTGGTTTAATGTTTTGGGGAATGCTAGCAATATGCAAAATCCCCAGCCTAAAGCCTGGGGTTGTACCCCAGGGAAAGCCTCACTTCCATTCAACCCTGAGCCTAGGGAAAGCCTTGCTCCCATTCAAGCCTAAAGCCCTTAAAGTCTGGGAAAAGCCTCACATACATTCAACTAATCCCATCATCCTACATGTATCTAACACACTGTTCCCAAAGATATTGACATCTGATATGATTCCAGGTCACACATGTATATAACGGATGGCAGGGTGGGCAGCAATCACTCAGTCCAAAGCTAAGGCTGCCAGCTGCATTGTTTACCCACCCACCACTCACCTGTGCATTGACTGTACTTGTACAACTTGTACACATGTTCTTATTTGCACATCAATGGTAGGTGGCACCCTTCGGGCTTCTGCACCCTGACCTAACCACCTTACCTTGACCAGCGTCTAGGGGTGGGGCTGACCTAATGAGGACCAGCGTTTCCCTTGGTTCCAGTCAGGCTCAGGGTAGGGGGTCAGCACCCTTACGCACACTGGACTGGCCTAACCCCCTTTTGGGAATTATGCCAATCACGATTAGAGTGCATATAGTATACCAAGCACAAGGGAGCATTCAGACAGCATTAATACATGTATTGTTACATCCTAGGCCATTAGAGACTTTTTGTGCATATATACATTTGACTAGCATTAGTTATCAATAGAATCTGCTTCATCTTCAATTCACCTGTTTACCCTTTATATCTCACACATCAATTAGTGTGCCCCTTTATCAATGGCACTGATTTGACTTCTTGTGCATGTATACATATCACTAACCATCAGTTATCAATAGAATCTGCTTCAACTTCAATTCCTGTTTACCCTTTATATCACACACCTTAATTAGTGTGCCCCTTTATCACTGACTGTACAATCATGCTGCTGAATGTGATTGAGGTCAAAATAATCAATATTTGCATGCACACATAATTGTCTATTTGCCTCTGAACTGTGAAGAGGTGTGCACACTTTAACCCAAGGAAGACCAGGTCAGGTTGTGGTTCATATATAACATACTCAAAGGTGACCTTGATTTGTGGCTTTAACCTTATTTGAAACAGCTAAGTCCTTATTATGATTTCATAGCTTCGTGTAAGAAGAATTTCGACAAGGAAATGAGGACCAAACTGTCATAGTATGTACCGGCCTGATAGAAAATGACTTTTTAAAAATTCAAAAGTACATTTATATTACACCATCACTACATAACATGTGTTATGTGTGGTTTAAATTAACATGTTATTTGTGACTAACCTAATAAGGTTTAAGTAAAGTGTGAACATGTGCTCACACTTTACTTCTTTTTGCACATTAAATGAATTTTCCATCAGGTGAACATGATATAAATAAATAGTGAATCACAATGGTGAGAGTTGGCATCAAGGCCTATCTACCTCATCTTGGCTTTTCTTAATTATATGCTTTTGCATGGAGCACAGCTGCTTAATTAGTACAGTGTGCACAGATAGTGTGCACATCTGTGCACACTGTACTGATATATATGTTGAATGCTATTATTAACTATGTCATCAATGTTGATCTAGATAAAATGGACATGTGCATCAGGGCTATGTTCCCTTCCCTGAGTCCTTGGTGCCCATATGATATCATCTACATGGCTGTAGAGAAAGCATGCATGCATAACAAATTCAATGCTTACAACTGCATGGATTAAGAAGGTGAAGATGTGATCGTTGGGGAGTAGCCACAAGCACAACCAATGTGTTGTGCAGTATCCTTTATTTTTACATTGTGAACAAACTCATACTTTTTCATGCATCCTCCATTTGTGGTTAATGCACCTCTTCAAAACCATCATCCTCATCAGATGGCTTCTATAAACAATGTGCCAACTTTGCTAAGCTGCCCGGCTATCTTTTTTCATTCTCACTGGCTTGAAATATCATCACTAACAAGACTTAATAACTATATTTTACCATTTTGCACCCAACTACAAGTCATTTCATGCATAATATATAAAATTGAGGACCATTGTTCATTAGGATTTAATAATACATGGCTGCAAGTAAAATGTGAACACCTATGCACCAGTGGGGTGTTCACACGGATACAAATAGACAATTAACACACAGGCATGAGAACAGGCATGAGAAGGACAATTGAATAGCACTGTCTAAACTTCTAAGTGTAGCTGGCATGCACCTTCCTACATGTAGGTCAAAAGTTGGTTAGATTCCCATTGGAGGGCATGTCAGTATTAGGTTCTTTGGTCTTAGGGTTGCCTTTGTTTGATTTTCATGGAATAGAATGTAATGATATGACTGGTTGTTGGAATGAAAAGCGCTGTCATTGACAAAGAAGGCTTTTCTTGTGATGGTCTCCATAGAATCCTTATTTAGAGATGCCTAGATGAGCACCATCCTCAGCATTAGCTGTTCCATAATGCAGCCTTCACCAGTAAGAAGTTAGAGGAGGTTGATTAGAAGTGTTAGGGCAGACCTCGCTCAGGACCTTTGCAGCAGCTCGTTGTGGGTGTGAAGATGGAAAGCCATGTTGATAGTAAATAGAATGCAATGATACGATTTGGTGTTGGGATGAAAACCTCTGTCATTGAAGAATGCTTCTGCCATTTTGATGGTCTCCACAGAATCCTTGTTTACGGATGTCTAGACAAGATCATCTTGGGAGTTGGCTACTGCATAATGCAAGCTTTGCCAGTAAGAAGCCTCAGAGGCAGTTCAATAGAAGTGTTAGGGCAAACCTCACTCACTAGCTTTGCAGTAAGATTTCTCAGCTCATTGCGGAAAGCCACCTGTTGGACAATTAAGATGGGCATAATCAATGACAAACCGAGCTGACCTCAATGTAACTTTATCCGTGGGAAAACCAATTGTTCAAAAACATGAATATTAAATGGGTGCATTGAATTATAGAGCCATGTTATATGTAAGCGTATGGGATTGTGGTAGTGAAAAGGGACCTAGCCAGGAAAAAGCGTCTAAGTTGACGTGTGCAATTAAAATGTATGTATAATTAAAATTTCAGGCCACTGTAACCCATGATGGATAGGGTAATTTCCAGTTCGTAAGAAAGAAGTTGTAGAGGTCATATGAGTCTCTTGGATTTTGAAATAATTTGAAAACTTGAAAAAATGTGTTAGTTCCCTCATGTTAAACATGACCCAATGTGGCATAGAAATAGGAAGTGACATTATCAATAAGCACCTGGGATGAATCCCCTAAGAGGGAAATTGCTGTGAAGTGTTGGGGATTCTCTCTTGAGCATATATATACAGACCTTATGTAAGATCACATCGATGTGCATGCATTAGGTATAAAAATGTATCACACTACTTAAGATCCTTACCATGCTATTGTATGGTACCAGGAAGCAACCTTTTAGCCTTTACACCACATACATGTGCATGTACACATATGTATGATCTAAAAAAAGCCATCCATGCTAAAATTGAAGTGGTCTCCAGTTCTGAGGGTAAAGATGATTTTGTGCTTTTGACCCTTTTCAAAACAACAAGATACATGCATCATGATATCACTAGGAACACTGTTCTTCCATTATTATCACCGCAGTATTATAAATACTCTCCCATACAGATACAATTTGCTAAACCTTAGCATGAGGTTTTAGTAAATGGATGCTGTGTAGTGAATATGTCTCTATTGCACAATGTCTACTAGTCCCATCTCTTCCTTCCCTTTCATGGTCTACAGTGTATATGGCAACATTTCTCTCCTCCCTGATCTCAGGTTCATGCCAACAGTTCACCCTCAGTAATTCACCTAACGGTACCTACTCATGTCCTGGAAGCAACATTACATACACCTGTGTGCTTTGCTCAAGCTTTGCTGGTGTGACCACAGTGTGGAGGGGATCAGCCTTTAACTGTTCCTCCACTGAAAACCATGCAGCAAACCAACTATCACTTTCCCAGAAGTCAGGTGGAGTAGTCAATCCAACTGCTGGTGGATCATGTGGCAATCTCTCTGCTGTGACAACAAATATTTCCACTGATGGATATTGCTACACATCTGTCCTCACCATTCCTGCTGTTCAGGCTCTGAATGGGACCACAGTTATGTGTGTAGATGGTGTCACTGGAGTTGTTGTGGGAAATGATACTGTGAATGTGAAAATGACAGGTGGGTTGGACTGAGTAAGTTGAATGTTTGGATTTACTTGTGCATCTGCAAGATGATAAGGACATAATACATGTATGCTTAAAAGCTTGTGGCTATATACGTAGGTTAGTGCAAATGAAAACTAACTTTGGCAACTGTTTCTGTACCACCCCTTACTGACGTGCTTTCCACGGCCTACGGTATATGTGCTCACCTAATGTATGGGATGCATTCTGTATGATGATGTGGGGTGACCAGTTACATTGATACCACTCCCTCCTCCCTCCCCCAGCATCTCCTGGTCCTGTTGGGAACATGAGAGTAAGCATTACATCTGTGAACCAGCTAACAGTGACCTGGACCCCTCCCACTACTGGTGGTGTTCCTACCAGCTACAATGTCAGCATCAATGACAGCAGTAGTCTTGTGGTCATACCTGACAATGGATCATCACTGTACACCCACACCTTCACTGGACTGATCACTGACATACACTACACTATATCAGTGGTGGCCATCAACTGTGCTGGAACCAGCAATGTGACGACACAGACAAAAAGTATGATATATAAATTATATACTTATGACATTGTACTAATTAAAATTATCTTTGGGACAATGTCATGTCCCCCTTGTGATTATTTTAGGACAAGTAAAAGAAATGTTGAAATATATCACTAATTATAAATTCCGTGCCTTAAAACTTTATAATGGATAGTAAATTTTGGATGCGTAAGGATCATTTGATAGAGGCTCTTGCAGTTCCCTCCCCCTATGATTATTCAAATAGGACCCTCAAACACTTGAAATTTTAAAAAACTATTCAATAGCATAATTTTGCTAGTCACTGTCCCCCTAGCCTCGTCCCCAGGCCGTCAATTAAAGTTTGGGAAAAAAGACGGCCTGGTCTCCATTGCAACTCCGTTAGTGCGCATGCGCTGGCCATTACCAGAAAAAGTGGTAATCGTATATTTCGCTTGTAAACCTTTCCGTAAACTAACTTGTTACTGGTCTGCCTCGTTCTAAGTGCCAGGCTTTTTCAATTAAAAACACATCGCGCACATGCATAAAATACATAGCTACGCGTAGTATGTGCAATACAATGTGTAGGAGACACAACACTGCCACTAATCCTGCAAGACTTTGACGTCGTTGCCATACTACGCGTAGCTATGTATTTTGTGCATGTGCGCGATGTGTTTTTAATTGAAAAAGCCTGGCACTTTGAACGAGGCAGACCGGTAACGAGTTAGTTTACGGAAAGGTTTACAAGCGAAATATACGATTACCACTTTTTCTGGTAATGGCCAGCGCATGCGCACTAACGGAGTTGCAATGGAGACCAGGCCGTCTTTTTTCCCAAACTTTAATTGACGGCCTGGGGACGAGGCTACTGTCCCCCATACAATAATAATGTGTATATATATATTTTTTGCTGTCAGGATGATTTTTACATAAGGGGTGAATGATTAATTTATACCTGTGCATTGGGTTCATAAAGAAAAATCACCATACAAGTGGTATTGATACTTATTATATTATAAGCAGGATTATTTTACTATGGCACATGAACATGCATAACAGTGAACATTGTGGATTTTCTACGTATTCATAATTTTGTATTTTTCTGCACAAGACGCAAACATATGGACCACGTTGGTGCTTTATCCCAACATCACTCTTCATCAACTTGAGATATCCTGGATACCTTTAGTAAGGATAGAAACTGTTGGTTATTAATGCATTGTTACATATTCTATCCCTCTCCAGAGAGCCAGTGAGACCATGTACAACGTGATGATAGATGGTGAAAGCTCAGCCAACTGCACATGTACAACTTCATCGTGTTTCCATATCAACACATTTGATGTCCCTACAATGGCTTCAACTTACACCATCTGTGTAGCACCCATAAATGAAAATGTAGATGCTCATTCGGAAAGCTGTGTAACCACAAATGGTAAGGGAATACTTATCAACACTGCTTGGCTTTATGATCGAGTTATATTGCACCATAATACGTCTTGTTTGTGTAATGCACATACTGTTACAGTGCATGGACCTGAGCCATTGCAATGAAAAGTGATCACTTGCGGTTTCGCATGTAATATGATACTGATCAGATAGGATTGTTTTTGCTTCTAGCAACTGCATTTTATATGTCAAGTGCATACCTTGTATGTGTGCAATGTACATACACCTCTTCCTGCTTTCACTGTATCTACGTGACAATTTTTCCATAATAGCCAGCAACACTGTCATGAATCCAGCAAAATACAATGCGTCCACTACAACCATTGACTGCTCATTTATGAACAACCAGTCCTTCTACTGTATGGTGTGCTGCAGTACTGATCCCTCTGTTCCTCCTAACTCAAGTGTCTACAACATCTCCTCTACCAGAGGCACAGAGGTGACTGTTGACCTTGATGGCCTCACCAGTGGTCAGACTTACTACTGCAAGGCAGCAGCTACCAACACTATCTCTGCTAGCTGTGGTGGTCCAGTGGTTGGAGGTGTGAAGATGTACTTCAACTTCTTAGCAGGTATAGTGTTCTGTATTGTGGTACATCAGCTTAGCTGTGTGTGGTGTGTGTGTGTGTGTGTGCGTGTGTGTGCTCATAATAAAATAAGAATATCAACAGATGTAATTGATGGATGACTGGCAGTCGTGTGTGTGTATTGTGTATGTGTTGTGTGTGGTGTGTTGTGTACATGTTCATGTATGTATATGCATGTGCATATGATGTTGTTTGGGATGCTGCAATAGAGATGGACATGCTCACTCAACAACAGGTCAAGGGGGTGTATCTGCTGGAGGTATGATAGTCAGTGGAGGTGACTCTACCACCATTATAATCATCATTGTCATTGTTGCTGCCATTGCACTTATTACCATCCCTGCTTCCATCATCGCGATAGTTTCATACAGACGCAAAGGTACATGTAAGTGAAAGGTTTCATAGTGTTGCAACTTCATTTGATGCTATTTATATCATACATGTATGCACTCATCAACATATGTACACAACAGGCCATGCAGCCGTAGGTACCTCTGTGGAAAATGGAAGGTGAATGAAATGTTTTAATGCTTCTGCCTTCTTTATGCATTGACATATGTCAGGGTCAATGATAATGGTTGCCTGTTGGTATGATGCAAGTACAAATCCCCATTGGGCCAGTTATGTTGTCTATTAGTAGCCTGTATGAGCAAGTTTAATCATTTTACAACTATGGTTAAACTTACATCATAGTGTGATACCACTTTACAAATACTGCCTGGTGTGATCTTTTAATTCCTATACGTTGACTGTGACAATGTATATTTTGCTAATAATATGAGTTGTGTAATGCATTTATACCTTGGGCTAGTGAGTCCATGTAAATTTATACCTTGAGTTCACTTGCACCCTGGGCCAGTGGGGATGTAAATTAGCTGCCACATGTGTGGTCCAGGCATGTACCATCATCTACAGACCTAGCCTTGTCCCCAGGCCATCAATTAAAGTTTGGGAAAAAAGACGGCCTGGTCTACATTGCAACTCTGTTAGTACGCATGCACTAGCCATTACCAAGAAAAGTGGTAATCGTATACTTTTGTAATTTTTGTTTGTACACCTTCCCGTACACCATCCCGTTTTCAACGTAAACTCTTTCTCGTCCCAGACCGTCGTGTATGCAGAGTTTCGTACGTTGACTTACTATCCCTTGCTCCTTGGACCAATTTCTTACCTCTACGATTGGTATGGCCACCTCACGCTACTTGCCATCTTTAGCCGAAGCCACAATGCTGACAACCTACTTGTACTCTCATGGTGCGCACTCATTGGCAAAGGCCTTGTCCGTCGATACTAGACTCCTTCTCACCACCAAAGTTTTCCAAGTGTGTAGGGTAGTTTCAATGAGTGCGCACCACGAGAGTTTTCAGCATTGTGGCTTCGGCTAAAGATGGCAAGTAGCCTGAGGTGGCCAGCCTACACATACCAATCGTAAAGGTAAGAACTTGGTCCAAGGAGCAAGGGATAGTAAGTCAACGTACGAAACTCTACATGCACGACGGTCTGGGACGAGAAAGAGTTTACGCTGAAAACGGGATGGTGTATGGAAAGGTGTACAAACAAAATTACAAATGTATACAATTACCACTTTTCTTGATAATGGCTAGAGCATGTGTACTTACTGAGTTGCAATGGAGATCAGACCATCTTTTTGCCCAAACTTTAATTGATGGCCTGGGGACGGGGCGACTACAGACCCCCACAGTGCAAGTAGCCCAAACTGCTCAGTGTTGTTCCCACATGTATGTACTATATATACCATTCAAAAGCCTATGACTGCATTTTTTATTGGAGTACTATTGTACTTAGCAATGCTTATTTTTGTAATTTGACATCTTCTATATAGGGAATCCAAGGTGATAGCTGTAGAGACTGGATTTGACAAAGTCACAAAAAGCAGACAAAATGATGGCTCTCCAGGGGTGTGTGGTCTACTTTTACCTTCTAGCTCTGCTGGTGTGAACAGAAATGGATGGGACCCTAAGTGTAGTGGAGGAGATTATGAGGACCTAGGCCTGGTGAAAGGAGGTGCAGGCATCTCTGTCAGCAGGTTGGAAGGACCTCCAGAAGTTAACATTCGGTTGAATGTATTAGAAGATACCAGTACATGTTCCAATGCTGCCATAAGTACGGGAACCATGGAGGCACCACATCCGTACTCTGCCCTTGACCAAACTTCATGTATAAAGGTCAGTTTTAGTTGTCCTTTTCAAAGATTAACTGATGTAGATGAATACGAATTTACCGTATTATGTGTCCAATTTCTTACTGCACGTAATTTTATGTGTGTACTTAGCATTTGCTGCCTTGCGACTTATAGTATTTTTTGTACATGTATTAGTATACGTATGTCTATTTTATATACGGGTTGAGCTTTTTTGTAATCTTGTTTACATTTCCTTTACAGACAACAAACACACTCCTCCTACCATCATCACCATTAGTAGAAGATGTGTCACCTACTGCTATATATGCTCTCCTTGGACCTGAAGGTACTCCACGTAAGGGGACATGTACATCTGCATCAGCTCAGGAGGTTGAGCATAGGTCTGAAGAAGTTGACGAATTAAAGGTCAGCACTGCATAAAGATTAGAGCCATTCTTAAGGTCTTATAAGACTTACTAAAGTAAAAAATAAATGATATTATTACTGTCCTGTTTCCTGCTGAATACATCAGGAGTAATGATATGTGGAGCTCGTACATGTAAATAGTTTTTTTAGGTTACACTAATCAGTATGAAGGTTTAGTCATCCACGTATGTTGTCAAGAATATCTCATCCCTCAGATAATAATGGATGAAATCTTCTAATGTTCGTATTGATAAGGTCTTGGATGAAATTTTTAAGCAATAATCATAGTGTCTATATTATCATGGCAACCAAACATGTTTGTACCATACATTGCATGAGAGTATTTACCATATGCCTTCACTTCAAATTATGACACCTTGGAGGTACTTCACTTTTGTTCATGCTTCTACAAGGTACATAGTATGAACAAAATTAAAATCTCCTTCACTCTATACAATCTAGACAATCACTGCTGCTGATTGCAACTCTGTATTAAAAGGTCATATCACACTTGGTGCAATTCCTGAAATTGGTTCTGTATCAAGTGAAGGACAAGAAGAGTTGGTGCAAACGCATGAACCATGATATGGGATGTGTGTTTGATGTGTGTGATTTTTATGTACAAGTTGAACTGACAACACAAATATATATGTTCTCTTGATCAGATGTACATGTACACCAGCGGTGCCTGAACGCTCCAACATAGTTCTTATCTTTCTTCAGAACAGACCATGGTTCATGCAATAAAGCTTGCTAACATGGTTAAATTTTATATGGTGGCAGACCGATCTGAGCTAGGATGGGTAGTACCAGGTCAATGAGCTGTCAGATAATTTGAATGATGAGCAGCAATTGGAGTGGGCAGAGCAGGCTGTGAAAAGGATGGCAGTAAAGAAGTGGAAGATGGATGCAGGCAAAGGATGTATGCTGCTCCCAAGAAGGGATCTGTTGTCCACACCATCAAGTGCTGAGGCACCGGCTACCTGAAAAACCAGTAGTGCCTCAACGGTTGCTACGTTTGTCAGTTGTGGTGATGTGGGGCACATGCGTCGGGAGATCACTGGCAGTGGCTACAGGCGTGTATCCTTTATTGTATGGCGGGGGTAAAGGAGAATGAGGGGATGGAGTGCAGGATATTGTGGATTACAAGTACAGATCACGATTTGGAAGGCAGTTTGGGCAGATGTGGGAATTCCAACTGGACGTCCGATCAGCCTGAATCAGTTGATACTCTGGGCACCCCAAAATAGATTGTAAAGTTAACAAGTAAATAAAAAAAACATTGGCATATAGGATTTGAAGGCAATGGTGATGTAAAAAGGAAGAAACAAGGGTCTAATAATAAGGGAAAATGGAATAGTCCTATATTTAGCACACGAACAACATACTATATCCTGCATATAGAAATGTGCTAAATATAGGACTATTCCATTTCCCCTTATTATTAGACCCTTGTTTCCTTCCTTTTTACATCACCATTGCCTTCAATCCTATTAAAAAGGAAGGAAACAAGGGTCTAATAAGGGAAAATGGAATAGTCCTATATTTAGCACATGTCTATATGTAGGATATAGTATGTTGTTCGTGTGCTATATATAGGACTATTCCATTTTCCCTTATTATTAGACCCTTGTTTCTTCCTTTTTACATCACCATTACCTTTAAATCCTATATGCCACCAGAGATAATATATAGAGGGATTGGAAACGAGACTAATCAACACTAATTAACGCGGCCGATCCTAAGCACGAAGCCATGCATATGACAGTAGCTTAGCCAGATAGAGAAGATACATGAATAGACTACAGAACAAAACATAACATGATTACGACAGTTGCTTTCTGAGGCCCTTAAACTTCTGCAAAGTCTTTTTGTTGTGAGCTTTGTTAGGTCACTGTTAGGTCAGAGACTGCGTCACTGTCACAATGAAATTGGGATCTCATTGGTTGGGGAGAACATTGTACCAAACTAAGACCAGTAGATACTTGCATAGCCAGGTTGCAACGTGGGATGGAAACCATGAGACTTAAGGGTTTTCTCTTTTTTTTTGGTCCGTATGCTTATGCCGTCTTCCAATTCTTCTACCCATCCTAAGAAAAGCGCATGCATATGTAGTATGAAGGGATGAAAGTAATAAAACAGCTACGAAAGCATATGTCATCATAATGGATAGTTTTTAATAGAATCGGCTATGGTTATACACAGCTGCACTTTTTCCACCAACTGACACCGGAAGCGCTATTTAATTTATTGTTACAACTTACTACTGGTATACTGCCATAATAGCACGCTTTAAAGCCTTGCAGTTGCAACCATTACACTGTGCAACCTTCCACGTTTATAGTTCTTTAAACAGAGTACAGTTACATCGCCGTGTATTTTCAATATCCCGTGGGCAAATTAGGAGGTCAAGGCGCACGTATCTCTATAACCAATCAACCTATGAATTTTATGTCTAGAACATTACACAATATCTCCCGAAAGAAGCATTTTAAGCACAGACGCAAGTATATAGTCAGCGTAGTTCAAAACCAGTCGCGTGGGGAAAAGAAAACCGGCCATTCTTTATGGTTAATCACATTCTTCTGACACCCACGCAACAAATAAAAAAATTGGACTAATACAAATGACATCTGCATACATCAACTAATTTTTTGATAAGGTCTATTGAACTAATAGACTTACCTTCAGATACTTGTAAGTAAAATCCTCCCGATACCTCTGCAGATTTCCTCCCCTTTTCACAAGTTTTGAGGTGTGATTATCACTACCTCGCATGAGCCGCGCAACTGAATGGCGCACGTGATCCGTTTCCAATCCCTCTATATATTATCTCTGATGCCACCAACTTTCTCATAGAGAATGTTTTTTATTTACTTGTTTCATTGATTTTTATTCATACCCGATTATGAGCCGTAGCATGTTAAGTAATCCATCTTGATATGAGAGGGAGGTTGTAAAGGTACGACATACCTTTGAGTGACCTTAACTCTTTTCGACGAGCGAGATGCACGTTCAGGACTATATATGGCAATATCGCTGTATTTTAGCAGCCCGTTCCTTTTCAGGATCTGCTCGATACCTTGCACGTCGAGAGGTCCGTTCCTTTTCAGGATAGTTTTCACGTTGAGAGGCCCGTTTCTTTTCAGGCTCTGCTTTGTAGTTCCGCTCGCGCTGAATCTAATACGTCGTCTCGAGTTTTGAGGTACTTTGGTCGTCGTTTGGCTTTCTACCTTTCCTGACGTGAAGGCATTTTGACTACATCATAGATTAGACAAATAATCTACATGTACTGTAATTATTTTTTAAAGTAAGGGGGCGTCTCCAAACTATTTTGGAAAAGTTAACGCCATTTTGACGTTAGGGGGGGGGGGGGGGGGGGGTTCAGGCTCGTGACGTTATCCATAGATAGTATAGGAGAATACTATCTATGCGTTATCCGATGTGCTGACCAAAAAAAATGGCAGCCGGCCTCCCACACGGCTGTTTGCGGCTGGACATTTAGTTTGATAATTAGAACGTTACGGTATATGGTGTAGAAATCATGGCGGTTAGCCTCATTATCGACACCATATGTTCAACGATGTGCCTTGCAAGATGCTTACATCTGGTGTTATTATAAACATATGCAGTAGTACCAGCAATCATCTGGCTTCAAGACACTCACCTGAAACGATAAATCACGCTTTCCAATTAATACACGCGCCACGTTTTCATTGGCATATGAGGTACGGCACGATCGAATAGGTAAGAAAGATGCGCGAATTGCACGTAGCTGCCAATTTTCCCACATATAAGTTAGACATACAGGCAATGTGAAAGCTTCAAGTAGTTGGTTTATGTCATCCACTAAGCGCGGCCGGCTGTTTTCGGCCTGAAACGGCTGCCTGTTTTCTATGAATAATCATGACTCGTACAATGGAGTACCATTGCCAACACGTTCAGCTGCATTGCAGAGTGTGAAAAACGCATGTCTTATAAGAGAGCAAGCAAAAAGGACACCATATGCAAGTATTCAGGCCTTGCATGGTGTGGCATTTCATTCTAAGGAGGATGCAGCCATGTATCCCCAAAGCCTAGCTAATAATGTAGCTCCTGCAAGCAATGACTTCAAATGCTAGTATCAAATAGTTGTTAATACCTAAAACATAAGAGTAAGATGTTAATGTATATTGACCAGTAAATATGATGCTATGCTTATATACACTGGTATTGTAACACTTCATGCCCTCAATTGAAGCATGCCAGTGGAAAGGAGTGGTTCACCAGGCCAGCTAATTAATTAAGGGTGTGCTATTAAGCCTTAAAAGTACAATAGCAATATTTCACACCCCCACCATTTAATGCTCAATCTGCATGATGCACTCACATACATCGTGCAGGTGACAAACTTTCATGTCAATTCTACAGTATTTTTTGTGCCCTCTCTTTGCTTATGTTTATAGAAAGGTATAGGCAGCCTCTGGAGCTGCATCAAGCAAATGTATTATATATCCCTATTGTTATGACACAGTACTATAACCTAGCTTGGTATTAAATATCGTAGCAGAGTGAATGTTCCAGGGACATCAGGGCTTAAGTCAAAAATCAGCTATAGCTGGATGTTCTGATATGTACATGACATCTGAGACCCTAGATTTTTTGCAATATTGACAATGGCACAAACCTAGTCAAAGAATAGCTTGACTCTTCATTACATGCATGTCTGTTAGGGAATATCCACCAGCCTTAGCAACCATATCAGTCAGCATGACAACACTGTAATGAAGGTCTCCAGAGTGAACCTTGTGCATAGCTTAGTGAAGTACTAACTACCTGAGAATAAAAATCTATTAAGTGATCAGTGATCAAAATGGGAAGCATTCATTGGTGGAGTCAGGGATTACAGTGAGTGCAGAACAAGAATCACAGCTGGCCTAGCAATCATTAAAATGGCATTAGCTGCACAACAACCATAAAAATCAACTACAAAAAAATCTAAAACAACTTCGCTTATACATACATGCATGTAAATGGCACGTAAGGCTTCTACTACAAAAACTATATCTCCAGGAAGAGGTCAGAGGCAAGAAATCTCAAAGGGGGTTGAGATAGCTCTCCATTTTTACTGCCATTCTTCTGGCAGAAAGAAGATACAAGAAGACACCTTTATATGTTCCACATTGATGGAAAAGTTACTGGGTGCATGGATAGCTTAAATAAGATGATATTTATACAATACAAAGTTAGGCTCACCCTGCATGACATCTAAATCCCCAGTGATGAAGTATGGTATGGATCAAGCTTGGACCTCTGCAAGGATGGAGAGGCACAATAATGTGTACTATACATTGCAAGTGTAAAGGTTTCTACTTGATCTTTATCAGGTGAATCAGGCACTATGTACCCCACAGCATTGGAATATCAAAACACCATGCATTTCCATTTCCATCACTATAGTTGTCAACGACCTACCAGGTTTCACACCTGACACCTTGAAACGTTTATGCACTCACTGTAAAAGTTAGTTATTGATTAATACATCTGATTCAGTCTTGCTGAACAATGAATACCAGTATAAATGCTGCATGACTTTATAACCTTTAGCTCTTAATGCCATTCACATCATCTTCATTACATGCACTAGGCTTGTATAATCGTGGCAGGATTCAGTCAGTCTCCTTCAGGCTTGCAGAATAAGGAGTCAAATCCACGTATGCATTCATGCACAATTGCATGCACAGAATAACATATGCCTACGTATAAGACATGCAGTTGCAGAGCTACAATGCAGTGTGTGATGGAGCACCTTATCAAGATCGTGTCACAAGATGTGGCAGCAATACCACAATCAACGAAGATTGAACTTTCAGGACGTTGTGCTTGACTCGCCATTAAAACTCTTGTAAAATCAGCGATATTTGACGATCTGTAGCGCCATCATTTCAGCCGGCCGCACTTAGTCTATACGCTATCTAAGTAGTCTTAACCCTCCGCTACCTAATCACGCTTAGCTTTTTTCTAGGAAAATTGGCAGTGGTCCACTGTTCACTACTTTGTGGAGGATATCCAACTGAGGTACTCGGCTTGCGAGCGCTATAGCTAGCGGGCGCTACAGAGTTGTGGCACAAAATTTATACGATGGATAGATAAATGGTATGTCTATACTAAAATGGCTGTTACATGTCGGTGCAACAAGTACAGTCCTTATATAGCTCGAAAATACAAAGTGCTTGGTTAGGTCATGATGCATGATGTCATCGTTTCAATATTTCGGGGCGTAGGTCTTATTGTCCAACATTGAATGGGCCGCAAACAGCCGTGCCCACAACCTTCGATATCAATGACGTTATCAGGGCACGGCTGTTTGCGGCCCATTCAATGTTGGACAATAGGACCTACGCCCCGAAATATTGAAACGATGACATCATGCATCATGACCTAACGTTAGGGGGGGTTATAAAGAAACGTTAACTTTTCTTGGGACGCCCCCTAAACTGTCCAATGGATAAAAAATTGCGTCCGATTGCGCATGCGCATTTGTCCGTTCCTGACAAGAATAAGGAAAAAGAAACAGGTACGACTACTACCAGTACGTATGTGTAATCGATTGCCGTACACACAAAGCACACACACACGAGCTCTCACACGCACGCACGAGTGTAACACATTGTTTCATGCTACGTTTTCGTGCGCACAACGACGTTGCTCGCAACTTGTTCCCCCCACCGGTCCATACTCCAGAACAAGCGCGTTTATTACCTGTCCCGTGAAATGGTTAGCTGCTTCATGTAACAAGTTTGGTAGTGTAAATTTGCAAGCGTGCGACCAGAGAATGTCTGTAGTGTGTTCTTTTAATGATGCGTGGCTAACAGAAGATGGTCTAAAGGATTGGGTTTGCAGGGATGGTAAATAGGCCTATCAGCATGTAGCATTATGGCCATAACTCGTTTTCAATCAAATCGATGGGTAAGGCAGCTCTTCTTAGTCATGCTGAGGGAGCAAGACTCAAGGGCCTCCTTTCTTTAGCCTTAAAGGAGCACAACCAGGTATAGTTGACTTCCTTAGTACTAGTGCTGAGGAACCCACTATATCAGGCAGTTTTGTTGCTTCAGTTTCTGTACCCAAGTTGATTTCAAGTTTCGTGTCAGGGAACGTCGATCTTTGTGCTGAGATATTATGGGTATGGTCTTGGAAACCTGTTGCCATTACTTGTGAATAGTTTTGGAAAAGTTTTGAATTAATCACTAAAGTATCTGTACGAACCCTGAGTGTCAACTATTATTTCTTTCTGGCTCACTAAGAAGAGGGTAAGACACATTTAAGCAACATAAAAAGTCTTATCCATGCTTCCAATGACTGTGGGAGTCTAAAATGGTTCCGATTGCTTCTGCCAACTCCCTGCGCCAATGCAGGACAATCACGATGGGGGATATGTTTGAGTGTTGGTTGTTGCAAATTCATCTATAGATGACCAAGCAAGGTCTGTTTCTGTATGAATTTCTTCAAGGCTAGAAGGCAGTGAACAAAATGCAGGGTGCGTATGCGCTGTGTACTTGTGATTCTTCAATCTATTAGCTGCTAACAGCTTGTGGCATTTAGTACAAATTGATTTCTTGTGAACCTATAATCATGAGGAATCTTGATTCCCTCGAAGATGTGATGATTCAATTGTAAGTTAACGGATAACTAATGATGGGGCAGAAGAAAGGTGATGGTAAACTGATACATGTACTGGGTGTTAAGGCAATGAGTCTCTGTATTCATAATGAGCAATGAAAATTATTGTAACTGTGATGACTGAGATGGCAGCTGCTGTGGTGGGCGAGGTTGCTCAGACCGTGGGTAAGAAGATGGTACAGTGGCAGTGCTTATATGATCTTGAGATGTACAACTGCAGTGTTATTGAGTGCATTTGTTTTGATTTGAAGAGCTGGAGCTGGCAGGTTTACACACTTCCATGGTGGCCGGGTGTGCAGCTGGAACAGGGCATATTCTTTTTTGCGCATTCACGGCATTTACAGCACCAATTGCAGTTGCACCGACAACACTGTGGCATGAATGCGGTTTTGAGTAGAGATTCACAACTATGGAGTGAGGATATTCACCGCTTGAATTTAAGTGTCGTAACTAAGATACCATTTTGGATAATGCCATGTTGGGAAATGCGTGACGTCACATTCTGTTACATGCTTTGCATCGAATCTTCTAGTGGGTATGTGAACCGTACATCATCTTTCTGTACAGAGCTTCTTTGGTGTTGTTTAGCCTATAACTGTGTGAGGACAGCCTCTTTGACACCAAAAAATCGTATAGTTATTCTTTTTACTGAAGCCAGCAAGTGATCGTAGCTGCAAGTTACGTGATTTTTCTGGACACAGGTAACATAATAGAAGATCCCATATATGGTATGCGTTTTGGAGTCTCTATGAAAGGCTTTGGCATTGTATATAGTAGATATCCAAATAGTGTACTGTTCATGTAAAGCTCTCAAATTGTTGATATGCCCTGGCCAGGGTACATAATGTATGGTATCGCGAAATGTGGATGAATCCCATAATCTTTACCGTTTCCAATCCTTTATTCTCTAATCTACATGTTTATGGTGTAATCTATGGTGTAATCATATTCTTTATTAAACCTGTATTCACTTATCTATGGTGTAATCCTGAAAAGGCTGGGGGGTTATGCTATGGCTGCGGTCAACATAGGCTGTGTCCGCAAGAATGTTTTGCTCGTATATATACAGTGTACCGTTGCGTTTTATAATAAAATACTGATGCCAATTATTTCACAATGTCTGACCAGAATCCTTGTAGTGGCTGTGAATAACGATGGGGACCTGTATTGGTTATGTCGGCTTTAAGCTGAGGTTGAAGCTTATAAATACTTCCCCCATGCATGAAGAGACAGGGAGAATGTGTCTATTCCTCGAGTTCCCATGTTCCCAGCTGTAGTAGCTTAGCTTGTCGCTAGTTTTTACAACAGTCATGGACAGTAAATGACTCCTAGGTCCTTAGCTGAATTCTAACCTGCACCTGACTTTTTTTTTGCATCTTCTGCATTACATGTATGATCAGTTATATCTTCCTTGCAGATGTATGCCTTAAGAACTGTTCTCCTGTTTGGGGTGTTTATTCATGGAGCATTCCTCCTTTTTCCAGGTGGGTCATTTCGTGGTAAATTGTACCACCCTAAATACCTTACCTTCTTACTTTACATGTATATTCTCCCAACTCTAATACACAAAATTGTGTACCCTATGTTGTTCCACTTGCATAATTATTTATTTTGATCACTTTTGTGAGTTTGAAAGAGCAGTACTTGTATGTGGTTATGCATGGATCTGTCGTTATTGTACCAGACAATGAGTATTAGATGGCTGTAACCATCGGATATGATATTTATTGAAGTGCGTGTGTAAGGGGATAAAGTATATCATGAATTTTAATGAGATTGTAAGGTAGCAAAAAATAACCATAGTCCAAATCACACCAATATTTTTTTGAAGGACAGCTCTAATAACCTTTTTCAGTTAAAATCATTTGGGTAAATGATTCGAATGCATGTACCACTTGAAGGCTGGCAACCTTTTTGGTTGTCTCCCTAAAATGTTGATTTGCTAAAGGTGTCATCAGGGAACCCACAAGGTTTACAAATGCAATTCACCTACATGGATATGATAGCTGCTGTAAACATTATGGGTTCCCTGTTCATTAACACCTTACAAGGACATTATGCTGGTGGAGTTGATGTTTCAAATTGGCTATTGGATTCTTGCTATGCTATGCTACACGGCTGTTTCGCATAGGCATTAAGTACATAATTAGAATACAATATCACATGTACGGTTCATCCAACATGGCTATCCTAGCAAAACTAATTAAAATTTTGATGAAAACATTTCAACAGTCACAGTATAGCATGTACCATTAGGCTAAATACTACTATAACTATCTTTCTCTCTAACTCCAGCTTTTCACGCATGTTGTAGCTTTTACTAGTGAGCTGTACTTTATTACGCGCATACGAAGGTCCCAAATTGCCGCGAAATAATCCTTTCAGTCAGACCTTTGTAACTTTTTTTCGCCCTTATAAGTATCCCATTAAACAAAACAACCAAGTGTTATCATCCTTTACTGGTGAGTATATGCCTTCATCCTGTGGTGCCGCATATCCTATACGCTGCTATGATGAAAATAACACACCACCCTTACTCATGAATAATGTGCACCACGTTGTATTACGATACATGTCCAGGCTATGGAATCCAACCACAAATGCCTATGTGGTTACAAGTTGCATAAAAAGGTCAAGGCAAAGGCAAGTCTGTTAGCTAGTCAGCTGCTGCTTGTACGCTGACAACACTTGGAATCAGTGTCCAGTGATGCTAATGAGATCCACCCACAACAGTTTTGCACGTTATGCTAAAAGCCATGGTAAGGATTCTAATGGCAAAGGACCACCAGAATCAATACAAGTGCTATGTACAGCCATACACACATAGTGCTAACACTTGCAAGGTATGTGTGAACATTAATAACTCTGCAAGGGTCATGTATGATGTATATTTCTAGGTGTGCCAGCCATTTTACTCATATAGATGGCAGGCTCTGCCTCAAACGCTGAAGTAACAACTACCACCATCATATGCAAAATACAAGAAATAGCTCCATCTGAATTCTTTACTAAAAAGCCAGTACCAGCATTATCTGCCACACAAGTGTTCTCTGTTGCTGGTATGCTTACCTGACCTATTTGCATTGATTTGTTACAACAGCCGATAGACTCCCATACCAAATGTATGTATGTAGCAGATGCCAGATTGATTGAATATAGATAACTTTGACTGTAACTTTAAGGGATGCCGGAGGACTTTAAAGCTTTAAAGATGTATATCATATGTTGGAGTGGATAGGCCAGCATCATATGGGATGTGGTCTAATGGGTGAGTGAGGAGCTGAGTTAGTCCATTCACAATTCAACAACCTTGTATCGACCTATAAGACCATTTCTCTCTTCCGCTAAGCAGGCCACCCCCCCCCTCCCCCCCCAACTTTTCGTATCGGGCCTGAAACGTACAGTACACACTCACACTGACACACACACACACATTTTGTATCTAAACCACCCAATCCTGTACTGCCCCTGCCTAGGCTGGAATAAACGCAGCACACACACAACCACACACACACAACCACACACACTTTTTGTATCTAAGCCCTCCCCCCCCCCCCCCCCCCCCTTTTTTTTTTGGAAAATCCTGTATCCGCCCCTGCTTAGGCTGGAATAAACACATCCACACACACACACACACATGCACACTTTTCATATCTAAACTCTCCCCCCACCCCCCCCCCCCCCCACCTTTTGGAAAATCCTGTATCCGCCCCTGTCTAGGTTGGAATATAGTGTTCTAAATGCGAAAATAAACAATATTCTAAACCAAGGGGGGGGGGGCACAAAAAAAAGTTATAGACACCATCCCAAAAATTCTTAAAATCAAGGTCCAGGCAACCCCCCCCCCCCCCCCTTTCCGCCTACGAACACGCCCATTTAAGACCACGCCCCTTAAAATCATTACGCTATCGACAATTGATCGTACCTCTATTAAAAATAAGAATGAAATCGCGCACAAACTTGCATAGATACACCATAGGCGGCGGCCCCAAGGAGGGGGGGGGGGGGGGGGGCTAGGGGGCCATGGCACCCCCCCCCCCCCCTCCCCTGGTTTTGGCACCCCTCCAACCCCTGTAAGTAATTTTTACTATAGCGTTGCAATATGATTACTACGTGTAGCTATGTGTAAAATAGAGCTACGAACACTCATCTGAGCGTACAAATAGCGATTAACAAATGACTAAGATTGCTAAATCGATAATGCCCCTCCCCCTTTGGCACCCTTTGTAGGATTGGCCCCTCCCCCTTTGGCACATTTTGTGGGGTTGGCCCCTTCGCAGGGGCCGCCTATGTACACTCTACTACCCATTGCCGCATTGCGCTTATAAATAGTTGTAGTAATTCCCATTCCTCTCGCATTAACTTGCTCCAAAACGTGTCGTAACAACGTAGTTATTTTTGGCTGACTAGCGCCAGCTTTTATCTTAGCGGCAATCGTTTTGCAACTCTTGGATTGTTGATGCTGTCATAGATTGATCTCGTCTATCAGTGGTATTTGAAGCTGTACGTTGCAAATAGTTATTTCATGATGAAAGCGTGTGGTTTTGCAAATTAGCCTCAATCACGTGATAAGTACAGTTGGCCCCTCACTAATTTCCGTACAAATAATAAAATAGAATCGTGCTGATAGGCAGATAGTTGAGTTAAACCATATCATCGCGCATAGAAAACCTATATGACCATTGTGTTGCAAAAAAAAAATCATAAATTTCGAACCAAACCAATACAATGTAGCCCTTAAATGGTGGCTAGGTTTAGACACATGTGGCTCTAGTTGTGCATTCTGCCCAGATTCTATCCTGGATCCTCTAGGCCACCATGCGTCCACGTGCAAACGAGGGGGAGACGCAGTTCATCGCCATAACCTGCTGCGAGATGTGTTTGCAGATTCCTGCCGCCTGGTTCACCTTCCTGTCAAGCTCGAAGTAGGTAATAATTTTACTCCAGACTATGACCACAGTAGACCCGCAGATGTCCTTGTCCACAATTGGTCACTGGGCAAGCCTGCAACCTTTGACTTCTGTGTGACCTCTCCGCTAAATTCACTTATCCTTTCGGAAGCTTGAGTGTCTTCAGGAGTGGCGGCTCAGGCCTCAGAAATAAGAAAACACAACAGTAATGATGCTAAATGTGGGGAATTAGGTTGGGTGTGCATCCCTTTGGTTGTCGAGACGTACGGAGCATGGAGTCAAGAGGCAGTTAAAACTTTTGCGCAGTTGGCATCCAGGCTGGCAATTGCATGCTCCAAGCCTAAATCAGTCGTCATAAATGAGATTTACGGAAGGCTTAACACCTGCCTCATGAGATCCATTTCTTCGGCTATCCTCACCAGGATTGTGCCCTCATGAATTGTTATGTGTATGTAATTGTGCGTCAGTGTATTTTGTATCGCAGGTAATTATAATATTCAACATTTTAAATGAAAAAAATATATATATTTTTTCATTTAGAGCAAAGACCCCCCTCCCCCTCAAACTTTGATACCTTATAACTTTTTCCCCCATACTCAAAGTTGGGGGATGGTGTCTTGCGCTTTGTTTTTTGCCCTCCCCCCCCCCCCCCCCCTCCCTCTTCGTTCCAAACTCAAAAATATTCCAGTAGAAAACGCGGCACCACGAGTTCTAAGCAAAAACCTTACTGGAAAACCGTCCACTGTCATACTATAAAAAATTCAGCAGACTTTATAAGGGCGGAAACTTTAGTACGGCACAGTTTACCCCCCCCCCCCCCCCCCCTCTACTCCAAGAACACCCATCGCACTCACGAGTATATATCGGGTTTCAGTAGAATGGAGCTGCCCATACTATGAGTATTTAAGTGCGCAAAGTTTAGAAGAAACCAACACTCAATACATAGCCTCTGTAAAAAAGAGCTCTTTGCAAAAAAGACTTAGTTTTCAGGACAGGTTGTTGCTAAGGGCGTAATTAACCCCATTACTATGGAAAAAATTTCGTTAGGGGGTGTAGGGCTTTTTGCCCACTTTTCAATGCAATGTAACAACGGTGGCTAGATCATATCACTGTTAATGCATCAGATATTCGATGAATGCACATCCCACTTCATCCAACAGATTTTTGAAATAAGGTACTGTCATACGAATACATTGATTCTACAGTGTCTATTTGGATGTGAATGAGGTCAAAAGGAATCAATGTTCTAATGTTTTGTGGTGTATTATACATGGTTAAATGTACTGTACATGTATGTCCATATGCATAGTTTATTTTTTCCTCATACAGTGTACATGTATAGCTAGGCTATCGCCTTTGTCAAAAGGATAGATCTTTTTTGTCCACAAGAGCCCTACTGATGAGTTGGTTGAGCTTATTACCCTTCCCATACCCACATGGTTTATAGAGGATGGGCAGGGGTGTACATCATGTATCACTTCGCTCTTAGTGGCAATCGAGTGATATCAAAAAAGAGAACAGTTCTGCATTGTATCTGTGTCACAAGACGGTGTACTTTTAGAGAACAAAAATACTCGTCCCCATCATCCGTACCCAGTCCCACCTAAAATTTCTCCGACGTCATCTTCTTCTTCTACTTCTTCTTTCAGGATAGCATAACTCGCGACAGGAACGCTTGTAAAGCACACCATTTGTACCAATCGCTTCAGGATGCATCCTCGGGTTATCTTCAAGGGTCTGTTAGAAGCCTAACCGATCATGCAATTAACTAAAGCGAGTCGTTCCTTATTTGATGTTGATCTACGAATAGCACATTACATCAGCTATCACAATGTTCATGACAATGCACTGATATAAAATAACTAGTGTTATCAAATTTGATGGTTTTACCATGGACAATTCTGATTCCATTCGAGCATCTAAAAGTGGAAGATCCAGATTCTCCCAGATCTGCCAAACGAGTGCATGTCAAGTGTGATACTGAAAAGACCAACAAACGACCACCCAGAGGTGTACGTTACAGCATCGATGAATGTTGGATCCATAAATTATGAGCATGCATGGTATATTTATAGCGTTAAAATGGAAGGAATAGTTTCTGTAATAGTTACAATGGTAGATACTGCGTCTCGATCTCTCCTGTTTGATATGTGTGTAAAACACCAAAGTTGCTTACGTCAATTTGGTAATGTATTGCGGTGCATGGTTTATCTGATAATAGCGTGAGATCAGTTTACATGTACATTTTATATGGCTTCGCTTTTGCCACTGCTTTTAACCTTTATCATCCTTTGATCCTCAATGGAGGTAGTCTGGGGACTAGTATAATGGTACAACAAAATTGCGGATTCTAAAAAATAAATCTGTCATGATCGCACAAGTTGACGTTTTTGCTATCTGGGTCTATATGTTTCAATACCAAATCCAACATGCAGAAAAATTTAGGAAACAAGTAATAAAAACATTCTCTATGCAAGAAGGTTGGTGGTATATAGGAATCAAAGGTGATGGTGGTGTAAAAAGGAATAAGGCTTCTGATTGAAAAGGAAAAATGAAATTAATAGACCTATATTAGCAACATGCTGTCATATTTAATTGTGCGTGCTAATATAGGTCTATTTCATTTTTCATTTTTGCTAGGCTTGGTATTGATGAGGCCAAATGCCACAGCTCAGCTGGCTAGGTCATACAGCTTAAATTTGTGCATAATAATGTGTTAGTGATGCAGTTATTTAGTCAGTGTATATAATTTTATGTATGACATTACAGATATAAAAACATATCTAACACACAGGCATTAGAAGGGCAATTGAATAGCACTATCTAAACATCTAAGTGCAGCTGGCATGCACCTTCCTAAGTGGAAAGTTGGTTAGATTCCCATTGAAGGGCTAGTCAGTAGGACCTTGCTCTGCTCTGGCATGCAAGCCAAAAACCAAAGAGATTACTGTTCTATATGTATGTTTATAGGACTTTTCTTTTTAATTGCAATTTCAAATGCCACCTAAAATTGAAAGGGGTGTACAAAAAACACCAGCAGGTTCTTTGGTCATATGCTCAGTGGTTTATAATTTTATGCTGATGGTAAATTCAGTGGAAATGACTTGGTGTTGCGATGACAAGCTTTGAAATAAAAGCATCTTTCAACTGAACCTGTGGGATAGATTAGGCTGATGGATATATATAGTCAATGCTGAAAGCAGTTTACATTGTATCTCAATTTAACTGTATCTGTATCTGCATATGTGAGCATCAATTTTTTGATTAACATGCAAACATGAATGCATGTCCAAACCTGCATGTACATGTATTGGTCATGGTACTACAGATTTAGTGTATGTATGTTTGGAACATGGTTAAACTGGTTGGTCATATGAGTAGAATAATGTGTTTGTGTTGTATTTGTAATTTTGTACTCTTATCATGTATGACATAAATATAACATGAAAGCAATTAAAATGCATGGGCAACACACAGGATGAGTAGGCCGGTATTTCAATAGCGTTATTTAAATATCTATGTGTGGCTGACATCAGACCTTCAAGACAAATAGGATAGATTCCAATTGAAGAACAAGTCAGTCACTCTCCTCAGACACATGCTTGTGGACCTAAGCATATGTCAAAGAATCCGAGAGTTACATATTGTACATGTATATAAAGATATAGGAGTCTTCTTATTTTAAAATGGAAGCAGGTCGTATTAAAAAAAAATTTATGTGTGTTAATTTCAATTGCTGCCTGAACTACATATATAGGGATCACTTTTGACTTTAATCGTAGACTCACTGTTTTTGATTGCTATGTTGATAGTAAATAAACTGCAAGATTTTACCATTTTTAGTTGGGATGGAAAGCTCTGTCATTGAAGAACACTCTTTTTATTGCCTTCACAGAATCCTTGTTTAGAGATGCTAAGATGAGCACCATCCTCAGCATTAGCTGTTGCATAATGCAGGCTTCACCAGTAAGAAGGTGTAGAGGAGGTTCAATAGAAGTTTTAGGGCTTAGGACCAATTGTTTGAATACTTTAACGCGTGGTCAATTAAATTATGATACCAAAATCAACAAAAAGTGCAAAGTTGTAATACATGTAGTGAGTTTTACACAGGTATTTGCATTGTTAAAAGGATCCTTTGGATGAAGATATACATATTGTTTCCACATTTGCAGGCCTTATGTATTGTACGCCATCAAAGACAACAGGTTTATTCCTGTCAAGGCATAATAACCTATACGCTAGTTACATCCAGTTGTTAACTGCTTGAGGCACAGCGATCTTCAACACCTTTTCAGATTTAAAATGTTCACTGTATAACGTGCTCTAAGGTCCACAATCTATCAGGACAAAACTAAGTGACTTAACAGCGTAGCAAAAAAAAGTACAGTTTGTGTCATTTTTCAGGGAGGTCATTGTGTTATCAGCATCTGTAGGGCGTGCTGATCATTTCCGAGGTATGTATAGCATAGTTAACATGACCAAATGTGGCATAGGAAATTAAGCACTTTCCTTAAATGGCGATGAATTGCTTGTTGTTGAGTGTTGTGGATTCCTCTTGGGCATACAGTCCTTTTGTGTTTCTTATGTAAGATCACATTGATGTGCATGCATCCATGCTATGGTATGGTGCCAGAAGATAACCTTTTAGTCTTTAAACCATGTCATACATGTATTTAGAAATGGCTTTGCATAGCGACAGTTGCCTAGTAAATGCATTTGCATTTACTCAGTTTAGCTACATATATGTATGTGCATATGACCTAAACAAAAACATCCATGCTGTAATTGAAGTGGTTTCCACTTCTATGGGTTACATAATGATGTATTTTGATAGTTGTTGTGAACAATGTCATAGAGCCTTTTCATCAAAACTAGATAGCATTGATTATGATATCACCAGGAACACTGCTCCTCCATCTCTTAAATTAATATAAGTTTCATTTACACTGCATATTATGTATACTTTCATATAAATGCATGTTGGTAAATAGCTACAAGATACATGTGCATGCATGTATGCATATGATCTAAACACTACCATGCTGAAATTGAAGTGGTCTCCAGTTTTGAGGGTAAAGATGGTTTTGTGAATAATGTCATTGACCCTTGTCATCTAAACAAGATAGCATCATGATATCACAAAAAACATTACTGTTGCTCCATTATCTCTTTATCTTTTCATGGTAGTATTATATATGCTCTCCCATACATATACAATTTGCTAACCCTTAGCATGAGGTTTTAGTAAATGGATGCTGTGTAGTGAATATTCATTTTATGTCTCTATTGAGCAATGTTTACTAGTCCCACCTCTTCTTTCATGGTCTATATCTCTCCTCCCTGATCTCAGGTTCATGCCAACAGTTCACCCTCAGTTACCCACCTCAGGGTACCTACTCATGTCCTGGAAGCAACATTACATACACCTGTGTTATTTGCTCAAGCATTGCTGGTGGGATCACAGTGTGGAGGGTATCAGACTTTTACTGTCCCTTTACTGGAAGCCAAGCAGCTAACCAACTAGCACTATACCATAAGATAGATGGAGTAGTTAACCCAAATGCTAGTGGATCATGTGGCAATCTCTCTGCTGTGACAACAAATGTCTCCACTGATGGATATTGCTACACATCTGTCCTCACCATTCCTGCTGTTCAGGGTCTGAATGGGACCACAGTTATGTGTGTAGATGGTGTCACTCGAGCTGTTGTGGGAAATGATACTGTGAATGTGAAGATGACAGGTGGGTTGGACTGAGTAATGTTATGGACTTACTTATGCATCTGAATGACATACATGTATGCAGGACTGGTGTGGCTAGGTTAGTGCAAATGAAATCGAACCTTGTCAACTACTCCTGTACCACCCCTTACTGGTGTGCTTAGCATGGCAGTGCTTGGTGTATGTGCTCACCTTACGTATGTATGGTAGTGACCAATTACATTCATATCACTCCCTCCTCCCTCTCCCAGTGTCTCCTGGACCTGTTGGGAACATGAAAGTAAGCAGTACATCTGTGAACCAGCTAACAGTGACCTGGACCTCTCCCACTACTGGTGGTGTTCCTACCAGCTACAATGTCAATATCAATGACAGCAGTAGTCCTGTGGTCATACCTGATAATGGATCATCACTGTACACCCACACCTTCACTGGACTGAACAGTGACACACTCTACACTGTATTAGTGGTGGCCACTAACTGTGCTGGGACCAGCAATGTGACGACACAGACAAAAAGTATGATATATAAATTATATGCTTATGACATTGTACTAATTTTAAATTATGTTTGCGACACTGTCATGTCCTCCTTGTGATAATTTTTGTATAAGTAAAAGAAATTTTGAATTATATCACTAATTATAAATTCCGTGCCTTAAAACTTTATAATGGATAGTAAATTTTGGGTAAGGATATAATTTGATAGAGGCTCTTGCAGTTCACCCAATACTTGAAATTTTGAAAAACTATTCAATTGGATGATTTTGCTACCCCATACAGTCATATAATAATTGTTGTAGATATATATTTTTTGCTGTCAGGATGATTTTTACATAAGGGGTGAATGATTAATTTATATACCTGTACATTGGGTTCATAAAGAAAAATCACCATACAAGTGGTATTGACACATTGTATTATAAGCAGGATTATTTTACTATGGCACATAAACATGCATAACGGTGTTGTGGATTTTCTATGTATTCATAATTTTGTATTTTTCTGCACAAGACGCAAACATATGGACCACGTTGGTGCTTTATCCCAACATCACTCTTCATCAACTTGAGATATCCTGGATACCTTTAGTAAGGATAGAAACTGTTGGTTATTAATGCATTGTTACATATTCTATCCCTCTCCAGAGAGCCAGTGAGACCATGTACAACGTGATGGTAGATGGTGAAAGCTCAGCCAACTGCACATGTACAACTTCATCATGTTTCCATGTCAACAGATTTGATGTCATTACAATGGCTTCAACTTACATTATCTGTGTAGCACCCATAAATGAAAATGCAAATGTGTATGCAGAAAGCTGTGTAACCACAAATGGTAAGGGAATACTTATCATATAGCATTCAACACTGCTTGGCTTTAGAATTTTGAGTGATATGCATTTATTTATATTGCACCATAATACGTCTTGTTTGCGTAATGCACATACTGTTACAGTGCATGGACCCTGAGCCATTGCAATGAAAAGTGATCACTTGCAGTTTTGCATGTAATACAGTAGTGGTCAAAATAAACTTGACGTTTTTTGTAATGCCGTTACAGTTGCACGGTCGTTTTAAAAGACCGCACGCTAGTCGAACTGTACTGTACGCGGACGCCTGTAGTTTACACCTAATTAACAAGTTCTTTGATCGCCGTTCGCGAACACCGTTTGCTGGAACGTTGTCACCGTTCGCGAGAACGTTTCTACACGCGCATTGAGAAGCTTAACGCTTCGCTGATGTTTGCCCTCGCCCACTCTAATTGCTTCCTTTTATTAGCTTCTCGGTTCATTTGACAATAGGCGCTACCGTGGAACTGTCGGTGAAAAGATGTTTCTGGTCATTCTAGCGGTGGTTTGTGGTTGAGACGCGGTGGTTGTTATCCGACCATTATCGCAACATGAATGTTTTCTTCGCGAGCTAGAAGAAAACATTCATGTTGCGATAATGGCAGATAACAACCACTGCGTCTCTAACACAAACCACCGCCAAAAACATCTTTTCGCTGAACAGCAGCTTATCTGCAGCTTCATATATCACAATAAACCCATTTCTGATTGCTTTGGACCGCTGTACCAATATTTTTTATGTGAGGAATGTCGAAGCGTTCGTAGTTGCGTTGACACATAAACAAAACATTTTTTTTAAACGGCACGGTGATGCAACATAGATTTCGTTGACACATAAAGTGTCAATAAGAATTTCTATGTTCTATAAAACGGCGCGGAACGGTACGCTCCGTGCGAATTTCTATGTTCTATAAAACGGCGCAGAACGGTACGCTCCGTGCGGTACACATCGTGCGACTGCAACGGCGTTATAAAAAACGTCAAGTTTATTTTGACCACTACTGTATGATACTGATAGGATTGTTTTTGCTTCTTGCAACCTCACCACATTGCATTTTATAATATGTCAAGTGCATACCTTGTATGTGTGCAATGTAAGTACACCACCTCCACCTGCTTTGTGGACACCATTGTACATTAACTTTCACTGTATCTACATGACAATTTTTCCATAATAGCCAGCAACACTGTCATGAATCCAAAAAACTACAATGCTACCATGTCAACCATTGACTGCTCATTTATGAACAACCAGTCCTTCTACTGTATGGTGTGCTGCAGTACTGATCCCTCTGTTCCTCCTAACTCAAGTGTGTACAACATCTCCTCTACCAATGGCACAGAGGTGACTGTTGACCTTGATGGCCTCACCAGTGGTCAGATGTACTACTGCAAGGCAGCAGCTACCAATACTAACTCTGATAGCTGTGGTGGTCCAGTGGTTGGAGGTGTGAAGATGTACTTTAACTTCTTAGCAGGTATAGTGTTCTGTATTGTGGTAAATCAGCTTAGCTGTGTGTGTGTTTGTGCGTGCTATAATAAAAACACAAATCATGAGATGTAATTGATGGATGACTGGCAGTTGTGTGTGTATTGTGTATGTGGTGTGTGTTTGGTGTGGTGTTACATTGTGTGCACTTGCATGTATGTATCTGCATGTCCACTGGATGTCGTTTTGGATGTTGCGATATAGATATACCAGTTAACCCAACAACAGGTCAAGGGGGGGTATCTGCTGGAGGTATGATAGTCAATGGAGGTGACTCTACCACCATTACAATCATCATCGTCGTTGCTGCCATTGTGTTTTTCTGCTTCATCACCATAGCTGCTTTTATCATCACATACAGACACAAAGGTAAGTGAAAGGTGTCATAGTGTTGCAACTTCAATTGATGCTATTTATATCATATGCACTCATCAACATATGTACACAACAGGTCTTGCAGCTGTAAATCCAACTTAACTATCCTGATTTGGAAGAACTATATCATTGAAAAGCTTGAATCTATTTATTTTTTGCAGTGTTTATTGTTTACATCATTTTTATGTGGAAGAACTATATCATTGAAAAGCTTGAATCTATTTATTTTTTGCAGTGTTTATTTTTTACATCATTTTTATGTGGAAGAACTATATCATTGAAAAGCTTGAATCTATTTTTTTTTTGCACTGTGTTTATTTTTTACATCATTTTTATGTGGAAGAACTATATCATTGAAAAGCTTGAATCTATTTTTTGCAGTGTTTATTTTTTGCATCATTTTTATGTGGAAGAACTATATCATTGAAAAGCTTGAATCTATTTTTTGCACAGTGTTTATTTTTTACATCATTTTTATGTGGAAGAACTATATCATTGAAAAGCTTTTTTTTTCATGACACAATTTTTTTGTAAAAGATTAAGGTATATGAATTGTACTTGCAGTGGAAATCGTGATACTTGTCATTAAAATTTTTTGGGTCTGTTTTAATGTTAACTTGATTTTTTAACATTAACTGTATGCAGTATTGAAAATCTGACAACACAGTGTTGTTGACCAAACATTTGTAAACAAGTACCGGAAATTAGTAAGTGTCACGTGACTAACACGTCTTTTTTTGTTTTTAAGTGTCCCAGTCCAAAAAACGGATTTGTAGCATATTTCTCAGCTCTGAGGCAGCAGATCAACACAAAATTTGGTATATAAGAGAAAAACAAACCTGCCCAACGTTTGGCTGAGTCATATTTCAAACCCGGGAAATACTTTGTGTTTTTTCACGGGAGACACGTTTGTTTAGGTCGAAAAGTGTTTAGCATGCCGTTATGCACTGTGGGCGTTATATGCGACAGTACATCGATTTGTATACCGAGGGATGGTTATTGCACCATAGACAGCTATGTTTACAGTTAATTTTACCGTCAAAATTCTGCTTGCAAGCTTAGAAAATACGCCATTTTCGAACGAATCTCATTACAATTGTTACGTTATTGAAACAATTTCATATTAAAGTTTCGATTTTATGGCTGAAGACGGGAACGGTTTCAATTGCGAAAATGGTTCTTCTAAGAACCAAACATCAACCAGCGAAAAAAAGCGGCGAGCAAGTAAGGAGGCAAATCCTTTGAAGCGAAGGAAGGCTCCGAGGGGTAATCCCGAAGCTTCCGCTTTGAAGCGGTGGTCGGTCAGCGAAGCAAGTCCTCAAAGAGCAGAAGGACGAACGCTACTATCGCAGAGAGTGCAGCCAAGGAATTGGAGTCCCTCGCTGTACCATGCCAAATGTGTCCGATAGTGAGGCAAGAGCATTTGCATTACGAATGTTCTACATAGAGGTGTCCAACGGAATGTCTCCCACTGATGCCCAAACAAATGTGAGTCAAATGTTTTTGGTATGCTCAAGAACGGTACAAAGATGGGTCGAGCTGTGGGAAAGTATTGGAGAAGAGGCCTTGGAGGATGGTCACAGGGAGCACTAGTCTCGTACCCAGACCCAAATTCCCAACAGCTGCGGGTGGATTACATCACCGCTACGTGGAAAGTGGGTCTGGCTCATAGGTCGAACTTTTTTGTTCTGTGGATCCTGAGTGTTACGCAATCTTTGTGTCGTCACAAAAGTGGGGTGTCGTTTTTTGTCGTCATATACTAATTATCGTGTCGTCATAACTAATTACCCGGCTCAAAACACAGAAAGAACGTGCATTCCACCGCGCGCCTAGTAAGAATTAGGAAGCACCCACGGGCACATGTCCTTTTATGACTGTGGCGTGAGAAACAGTATACCTTAAACAATTTAGTTCCAGAAAGCACGCAGGAAGCAGCTGCTCCGAAAAATAGAAAGGAACGTTGAGGTTGAGGTTTTTCGGGATGATAGGGGCAGGCGGCCTGGCATCCACTTGCCTCTCCCGTTCTCATCGAGTTTATAGCCGTGCGCAGTCGCCGGCGCGTCCTTGTCTTTGTAACGCTCCTGCCCACCATGGAGGCTTGTTTGCTCAGACCCGAGCGGGTATTAAAGCATTAAAAACAGTCACCCTCGAGGAGAAGGCTCCAATTAGAATACTACTATAGCTAGCTACGCACGGCTGTTTGCGGCTGGACATTTAGTTTGATAATTAGAGCGTTACGGTATATGGTGTAGAAATCATGGCGGTTAACCTCATTATCGACACCATATGTTCAACGATGTGCCTTGCAAGATGCTTACATCTGGTGTTATTATAAACATATGCAGTAGTACCAGCAATCATCTGGCTTAAAGACACCTGAAACGATAAATTACGCTTTCCAATTAATACACGCGCCACGTTTTCATAGGCATATGAGGTACGGCACGATCGAATAGGTATGAAAGATGCGCGAATTGCACGTAGCTGCCAATTTTCCCACATATAAGTTTGACATACAGGCAATGTGAAAGCTTCAAGTAGTTAGTTTATGTCGTCCACTTAGCGCGGCCGGCTGTTTTCGGCCTGAAAGGGCTGCCTGTTTTCTATGAATAATCATGACTCGTACAATGGAGTACCATTGCCAACACGTTCAGCTGCATTGCAGAGTGTGAAAAACGCATGTATTATAAGAGAGCAAGCAAAAAGGACACCATATGCAAGTATTCAGGCCTTGCATGGTGTGGCATTTCACTCTGAGGAGGATGCTGCCATGTATCCCCAAAGCCCAGCTAATAGTTTAGCTCCTGCAAGCAATGACTTCAAATGCTAGTATCAAATGGCATTAATAGCTAAAACATAAGAGTAAGATGTTAATGCATATTGACCAGTAAATATGATGCTATGCTTATACACGGGTTTTGTAACACTTCATGCCCTCAATTGAAGCAAGCTAGTGGAAAGGAGTGGTTCACCAGGCCAGCTAATTAATTAAGGGTGTGCTATTAAGCCTTAAAAGTACAATAGCAATATTTCACACCCCCACCATTTAATGCTCTTGTTAATCTGTACGATGCACTCACATACATCATGCAGGTGACAAACTTCCATGTCAATTCTACAGTATTTTTTTGTGCCCTCTCTTTGCTTATGTTTATAGAGAGGTAGGCAGCCTCTGGAGCTGCATCAAGCAAATGTATTTGTATTATATATCCCTATTGTTATGACACAGCACTATTACCCCCTAGATACCTATTTGGTATTAAACATTGTAGCAGCTGGGACATCAGGGCTTGAAGTCAAAACTCAGCTATAGCTGGATGTTCTGATATGTATATGGCATCTGAGACCCTAGATTTTTTGCAATATTGACAATGGCACAAACCTAGTCAAAGAATAGCTTGACTCTTCATTACATGCATGTCTTTTAGGGAATATCCACCAGCCTTAGCAACCACATCAGTCAGCATGACAACACTGTAATGATGGTCTCCAGAGTGAACCGCCTTGTGCATGACTTAGGGACTAACTACCTGAGAATTAAAATCTATCAAGTGATCAGTGATCAAAATAGGAAGCATTCATTGGTGGAGTCAGGGATTACAGTGAGTGCAGAACAAGAATCACAGCTGGCCTAGCAATCACTTAAATGGCATTAGCTGCACAACACCCATAAAAATCTACTACAAAAAAATCTAAAACAACTTTGCTTATATATACATGCATGTAAATGGCGCGTAAGGCTTCTACTACAAAAACTATATCTCCAGGACGAGGTCAGAGGCAAGAAACCTCAAAGGGGGTTGAGATAGCTCTCCATTTTTACTGCCATTCATCTGGCAGAAGAAGATACAAGAAGACACCTATATATGTTCCACATTGATGGAAAAGCTACTGGGTGCATGGATAGCGTAAATAAGATGATATTTATAAATCAACTCGCTATACATAGTTAGGCTCACCCTGCATGACAACTAAATCCCCAGTAATGAAGTATGGTATGGATCAAGCTTGGACCTCTGCAAGGGTGGAGAGGCACAATGATGTGTACTATACATTGCAGGTGTAAAGGTTTCTAATTGATCTTTATCAGGTGAATCAGGCACTACTATGTACCCCACAGCATTGGAATACCAAAACACCATACATTACCATTTCCATCACTATAGTTGTCAACGACGTACCAGGTTTCACACCTGACACCTTGAAACGTTTATGCACTCACTGTAAACATTAGTTATCGATTAATACATCTGATTCAATCTTGCTGCCTTAACAACATCAGCTGAACATTGAATGCCAGTATAAATGCTGCATGACTTTATAACCTTTAGCTCTTAATGCCATTCACCTAGTTAACACCATCTTCATCACATGCACTAGGCTTGTATAAACGTGGCAGGATTCAGTCAGTCTCCTTCCGGCTTGCAGAATAAGGAGTCAAATCCACGTATGCATCCATGTATAATTGCACGCATAGAATAACATGTGCCTACGTATAAGAGACTCATGCAGTTGCAGAGCTACAATGCAGTGTGTGATGGAGCACCTTATCAACATCGTGTCACAAGATGTGGCAGCAATACCACAATCAACGAAGATTGAACTTTCAGGACTATACCTATCGTTGTGCTTGACACGGCATTAAAACCCTTGTAAAATCAGCGATATTTAACGATCTGTAGCGCCATCATTTCAGCCGGCCGCACTTAGTCTATACGCTATCTAGGTAGTCTTAACCTTCCGCTACCTAATCACGCTTAGCTTTTTCCTAGGAAAATTGGCAGTGGTCCACTGTTCACTTCTTTGTGGAGGATATCCAACTGAGGTACTCGGCTTGCGAGCGCTATAGCTAGCGGGCACTACAGAGTTGTGGCACAAAATTTATACGATGGATAGATAAATGGTATGTCTATATTAAAATGGCTATTACATGTCGGTGCAACAAGTACAGTCCTTATATAGTTCGAAAATACAAAGTGCTTGGTTAGGTCATGATGCATGATGTCATCGTTTCAATATTTCGGGGCGTAGGTCTTATTGTCCAACATTGAATGGGCCGCAAACAGCCGTGTACGGAATGCAATTAAGTAGCACCGTGACGTCACTACGGGCTGCAATTTGATTGGTTCTCCAAAATCTAGGATCCACAGAACAAAAAAGTTCGACCTATGAGCCAGACCCACTTTCACGTAGCGGTGATGTAATCCACCCGCAGCTGTTGGGAATCTGGGTCTGGGTACGAGACTAAAGGAACACCATGCTTAACTGTACTCCCATCCAATTATTATTCTATTTTGTATCTCATGCTTTACAGCGAGGGACTCCAATTCTTTGGCTGCACTCTCTGCGATAGTAGCATTCGTCCTTCTGCTCTTTGAGGAATTTGCTTCGCTGACCGACCACCGCTTCAAAGCGGCAGCTTCGGGATTACCCCTGGGAGCCTTTCTTCGCTTCAAAGGTGCCCACACATGATTTGCCTCCTTACTTGCTCGCCGCTTTTTTTCGCTGGTTGATGTTTGGTTCTTAGAAGATCCGTTTTCGCAATTGAAACCGTTTCCGTCTTCAGCCATTAAATCGAACCTTTAATTAATATTATGAAATTGTTTCCATAACGTAACAATTGTAATGAATTCATTCGAAAATGGCGTGTTTTCTTAGCTTCAACGTTTGCAAGCAGAATTTTGACGGTAAAATTAACTGTTAAGTTGTATAAACATAGGTGTCTATGGTGCAATAACCATCCCTCGGTAAACAAATCGATGTACTGTCGCATATAACGCCCACAGTGCATAACGGCATGCTAAACACTTTTCGACCTAAACAAACGTGTCTCCCGTGAAAAAACACAAAGTATTTCCCGGGTTTGAATTCTGACTCGGCCAAACGTTGGGCAGGTTTGTTTTTCTCTTATATACCAAGTTTTGTGTTAATCTGCTGCCTCAGAGCTGAGAACTATGCTACAAATCCGTTTTTTGGACTGGGACACTTAAAAACAAAAACAAACAGACGTGTTAGTCACGTGACACTTACTAATTTCCGGTACTTGTTTACAAATGTTTGGTCAACAACACTGTGTTGTCAGATTTTCAATACTGCATACAGTTAATGTTAAAAAATCAAGTTAACATTAAAACACACGCAAAAAATTTTAACGACAAGTATCACGATTTCCACTGTAAACTCCTTCATTTACTTGTGACTTTATGATACTATGCTTTTTTAAAAATGCGGTTCAACAGTGGCTTTTCTAAGTTGGCCTATAGAAAATCGTAAAGAATGATTGATGATTTGGGGACTATATCTGTCCAACCAACATGTTATCTTTGGTGTTGTGGATCTTTCCTCTTTGGTCCACAGTGTATACCTATGTGTTATGTATTGCTGAGCACATTTAATTTGTAAGAGTTTATCATGATGTACAGAGCACATTTTGCACTCCCAGATTAAGGAGTACATTTTTGCACTCCCAGGTTAAAGGAGGAGATTGAGAGTAAATACTAGCGCAGGCCTCAACACACGCCTGCCGATCGATGCGAAAATTCGCGTATAAAAGGCGCTTGGATCCAACCGGAAATCACGTGAGCTCAACATCCTCAGAATGGCGTAGTTTTGTAAGCTGTTAGGATTCTCACCCAGACTTGCTGGCTACATCGTTTTTACGTTGTTAAGACGGGCAGATCAAGTACTTCTTAGTACTCTATCGCGCGCGTTCATTTGTTCTCGAAACAGACAGGTCCAGCAAAGTATTCAACACGCTGATAGTAGCGTTCCGCTTGCAACCAGGTGCAAGTAGTTGCTTCGCTTCCTCAAATCTACTCAGAAACGTTTCCTTTTCCTCTTGAGAGGAAAAGGACCCTTGCAGATGCAGTCTAAACCTAGATTACGTATCTTCTGGTGAAGAGGTCGCCATTATACGAACATGTGATCCAGTTTGATATAGTGTTACGAACTTCAAAAATGGTATTGTTGCATGAAATGGCATTCAAAACATGCATGCGTGCTTGAACTTGTACGCTGTAACTATTGTTGCCAAGCCTCTAGCTCTATGCCACCATTTTTAATCAAAAACATTCGCACGGCCGGTTGAAATTTTTGGATCCATTCTCCTTTTATACGCCAACTCCTCCTTTAAGGAGTACATTTTTGCACTCCCAGGTTCAGGAGTACATTTTTGCACTCCCAGCTAGGTTAGGATTAATTACACTCATCATAAACTCACATGAGGCTGAGACTCTTCTGCTTCAAACATTTCAAAAAGTGAAAGATTTGCTTCAGTATGTTCAGTTTGGACCATATTCGGATCCAGTGGTCTTAGGAATAACGACATTTTTGAATTTCTTAGCCCATGTTGCGTAGAAGTGTAGCAAAGATATCGTCGGGATTTTTTGGTTTTCCATTTGGAGTTTCATGATGTTGTAAACGTCTCTTTTGGATAAAAAACGCTAACTGACTGTTGTGTGGCATTCTATCCGATATTGATTGCCATCCACGCGTCCGCGTCCACTGTTTTCGAATTCGTCGTGATCGTTCTGGATGTTTGCATGAGGAGAGCCTTAATACTGCCGCGCAAATATTCTTTCAACACCTACTGGTATCTTATCGATGAATGCATTTCGGCAAACCTTTTCTCCGTTTACCAAATGCGTCGAGCCTCCTTTAGTGACAAAAACTGAGTCTGGTCACATTCCTTCGTTGAAAACTTCAGTTTATGTCAGCTGCTTGTAACTGCAGTAGCGGATCCAGAGGGGGGGCTAAAATCATATTCACAATTCATTTTCACCATATATGGTACTGACAATGCCTTATATGGTGAAAATTAATTGTGATTATTATTTCAGCCCCCCCCCCGCTACTGTCAATGTTCCAAGTGTTGTTGCAACTGCTGTGGGCAGCACGTTTTCGGCGTTGAATAGACAATAGGCCGGGCGTCGTTCACGCAGTGGATGGGACTTGGCGGCGTGGCATCCATGCAGGAAAATGAAGAGACTGGTACGTTTTGTTTTTCACCACCGCCGCGACTGCTGCTGTTAAGAAATAAGATATCAGATGATGACGACGGTTCATACGTCGAAGAGTTCTCACGAATGCCTTTTGAACACCCAGCTCCTTAATTATACACAGCAAAAAAAGACCGCGAATCAAGCATTGATTCATCAATTGATTTGTTATTCGGAATCACATGTACACGCGAAATCAATGACTGATTTAACAGTTAAATCAATTGAAAATCTATTGAAAAATCACGTAGAAATCACGCAGTGTATTTTTCAATTGATTTTCTTACGAATCAATTGTAGTATCCATTGTAAAATCCACAAAAAATCAATGTGATTTTGCACACGATTTTTGTATAGTGAATCCCGTGTAGAATCAAGCGCATGATTTCATAAGTGATTTCTCAAATGATTATTATATGATCACAAGTTAAACATTACAATGAGACAAAGAGAAAGATGGTGTCAGTCCGCATCAGAGCTAAGGTTGCTTGAAGGATCCGATGAGCAGGTTCTGGTGAGTGGTGAGGAATCGCATGGCTTGTCCCTCCAACTCCACAAGATGCTCTTGCCCTTTTAATGCTCAGCAGCCGTTTCGTTTGGTACATTGTCCGGATCCATTCTTCTTGCGCATGCTCATGCATGGCCTTCACTTGATTCATCCAAGCCGGCGCCCAAAGAGCTCGAGGTCTCTGGTAGTGGTAGTGGCACTGTTGGTACTGAAGCATGGAGCTTTTGAATGGACTCAACATCAACATCCTCTAGGTAGCTGGCACAAAATGACTTACCTCTGGGTAGCTGACACACAATAGCTTACCTCTGGGTAACTGACATACACTCTGGCTTGCTGACACAATGGCTTACCTCTGGGTAGCTGACACACAATGGCTTACCTCTGGCTTGCTGACACAATTGCTTACCTCTGGGTAGCTGACACACAATGGCTTACCTCTGGCTTGCTGACACAATGGCTTACCTCTGGGTAGCTGACACACAATGGCTTACCTCTGGCTTGCTGACACAATGGCTTACCTCCAGGTAGCTGACACAAAATGGCTTACCTCTAGCAGACAAAAATGGCCTACCTTTACCCAGCAAAAAGTTCTTGTCCAAGTGTCTTGGGCAAGATGTTCAAGATCTTGCCCATAAGGCCACGATCTTGCTGGGAGGACAAGATCTTGCCCAGAAGCCCAAGATCTTGGCAAATTTTGCCCGTGCAAGATCTTCTCTAAGTGTCTTGGCCAGGAAGTTGAACATTTTGCTGGGTTTTGGTTGAGGACAGATTGGTTTAGCTATGGGTATAACAGACATGCAATCATGCACCACACGCGCGCGCGCACACACCCATACACACTTACACCTACACTCACACACACAGATACATGCGACTTACAAGGTGCGGTTGCAAAATTTGATCAGCCATGTTTGGTGTGCATCAATAGGAATAAAATTGCAGCGATATGCTTGCCAGCAATACAATTAAGTCCAATTGCTTACACTACAATACATATGAAATGCCTTTTGTGAATATGATCCTTCTTTCTTCGGGTGCTTAAATTTGCTACCTCAGCGCCCATGGAACACAATGCCAAATTAAATTAAATATAAATAACTTTGACTGACTAAATATAAGGGGCGCCATTTATGGTTCTTGCCGCCTATCCCCCCGGTAAAAGATAGCCAGGACGCCACTGAGTTCGAAATGTATGGGTGGATTCGCTCGCGCTCAAACCTCGGTCCGTATAACCGTAAAACCGCCCGTAATGCCGCCTACATGTACATTACTGCTAGTCTCGTCCCCAGACCCAGATTCCCAACAGCTGCGGGTGAATTACATCACCGCTACGTGGAAAGTGGGTCTGGGAAATAAGAACGACGCACTTGTTCCGAGCGTCTGTCAATGTTTATGTCCAAAAATAGTACGGCAATTTAGAACTAATCTCGCAAAATTAGATATCATTAAGCGCTATCATTTCCGCATGATATTACTACGCGTGTTATGTACAATTATCTGAGTGTATATTTATCACTCATGCAGAGTCATGTACAATTCTTTCTAATAAGAGGTTGCTCCTAATCTCAATTACCATGGGTAGGGGAAATAGGCAGCCATGAATGATATGGCTCATGGAGCCCCCAGTGTCTGCATACTCTATGCATAAGCAGCTGCAGCTGGTTGGCGCAATGTATATGATCTACAGATGCCCCAGTGACTACGTATATAATGCAGCTGCATCTGTAGATTGTCTATAAATAAGGCCTGTGAACCACAAGGCAAACTACATGCACCTATACTATTATGCTTCCTCTACAGCCAAGCAATTCGTCGTACGCGTATGACAGCATGCACTGAATATTTTAGCGATTTGGCGTATCCAGTTGGCAAACTGACTTTTCCTTGCATGAAGGTCTTAATTGCCTCCATTTTTTGCGGACGTGGGTCAGCAAATCCTAGCCTTTGAACCGCGCGCAAAATCACCTCCTGAATATGCGTATCTTGCTCGCACATTCCCACTTAGATGTCTAATTGAGCCACACCTTCCACTTGAAATCAGGTAATCAGCAACTTGCATGTGTTATTAACGGTTACGTCAGCGTCATTACGTATATACACATCCGTCCCAATGTTTTGGGACGCTCGGAACAAGTGCGTCGTTCTTATTTCCCAGACCCACTTTCCACGTAGCGGTGATGTAATCCACCCGCAGCTGTTGGGAATCTGGGTCTGGGGACGAGACTACATTACTGCGGCCATTTTGTGTACCACCCACCCACAGACTTTAGGATACGGTACATGTACAGCTTAAGAGGGATGCATTTAAACAATCACGCTTTGAGCATATGGCGCTCTCCTATCAGCTGCAAAACCTGCTAACCCATTTCATTTTCTACTCGTGGGCCTACTTCCTTCAAAATACATGTATTAAAAAAATCATTTGAAAAATCACCTATAAAATCACCTATAAAGTATCACCTATAAAATCAAAACAGGATTCATCAATTGCTTCAGTTTCACTTGGAAAATCAACGCTTGATTTGTATATCATCGCAAAATCATTACGTGATTTTTAATCAGTTAAGAATTATATATAGCGTGATTTCCCAATGTGAGAATCAATTGCAAATCACAAGCGACAACTGCGAAATCACTTATGAAATCAAAAATTGATTCGTGGTCTTTTTTTGCTGTGCTTCCAGCGGCTTATGGATAAGGTCATGGAGGGTTGCCGTTGTGTCAACATACATCGACGATGTCCTCATACACTCAACAGATGATGAAATGCACGCAAAGCACCTGAATGAGGTGTTTATGCGACTGAGAAAAGCCGGGCTGACGTTGCGAGGCAAGAAATGTGTGATAGGTACACCACAGATCACATATCTGGGTCATCTTTTTACAGGTTCAGGTGTAACTCCAGACAGGGAGAAAGTCAAAGCTGTGGAAGAGTGGCCAATCCCCCAAAATTCAACAAAAGCACGCGCCAGTTCCTGGGGCTGGCATTGTACTATCGCCGATTCATTCAAAAATTTGCGGATGTGGCAGCGCCACTCCATAATCTCACCCAAAAAGATGTTGTGTTCAGTTGGAGCAATGATTGCAGCAGGGCTTTAAAAATATTCAAGTGCAAGCTAATTGGAGTACCTATATTGGTGTATCCTAGCTCGAGTGGACAAGGAAGCAAGCCAAATTCAGCTTCAAACGATGCAAGTGCGCTTGGGCTAGGGGCAATATTGGAACGGGGGGGGGGGGGGGGGGGGGGGGGGCATGTTATTGCCTATGCTAGCCGAATCCTGACTAAAGCTGTGGCTAACTATAGTGTAATACAGCGAGAGTGTTTGGCTGTATAGTCTACGGAATAAGGCAGTTCAGACACCAACTGTGGACTGACCGCAAACCACTGCAATGGCTAGCAGAACAGAGAATGGAAGGAATTTTGTGTCGTTGGGCTCTAGCATTACAGGCACTGCGCAAAGGCATACCGTATGCGGTGTTGTATATTGCATTGATATTACACAAAACTGGTCTGCAATCGTCGCGTATGCAGTTTTAGGTACGACTGGAATGCAGACTCCCGATAACTCCGGATACGGATACATTGTATATACGTATGATATCAGGTCTGCATACGACCTCTGTATATCAATCAGTATACGTTTCATGACCGTATACTGACCCTTGTAACGTTTCAGCATACGTTTGATGTCTGTATGCAGAGTTTCGGTATACGAGTGGTTATCGTAGCATATCCCGATCTGCATTCGGCTACTATATCCATTCCCAATAACCAACAATAACATGAGTTGCAAACTTTATATAATGAAATCACAACGACATGAATAAGCAGTACGAAATTCTGCTTTCTATACTTCTTTCCTCCATCATCAATGCAGCTTAGCATCCATTCGGTCCTGAAGTTGAGATAAAGTGCGCGTCAAGTCAGTAGCCGCGGTATAAACATCCATGACTTACTGGGAGCAAATGAAGCGCTGTGAACATAGAGTGCGCATAGCAAGTTCTTCAGCGGGTAGTACTTGCCATTACTAGGGCAGGTTTGATCCTTTGTTTAGTAGTGGACCAGTGGTTTTATGCTGTGCTTGCTGTCTGCTTTCTGTATTAAAGAACACGCTACGGTAAATGTCAAAACGGTACACATTTTCCAATGTACTTGAGTTTACTTGCCAAGCGTACGCTCGATTTCTGTCTTCAGCGGTGTATCTATTGTATTGTAAAGAACACGGCATTTTAAAGACTCTACCTTTTTATGTTTTCTTTGTAAATCGATTTGCCTGGTTTGAGTTTAAAAGAACATTCACACACGTTCAACACTTACTACGATCCCTGCACAAGTGATTAGTGAATTCCACCGTAGAATTACCACGCAGCAGCGTGTTCTTTTTTTTTGACACGCGAATAACTACGGAAGATGAAACGCATGGCCAAATTGAGCATCATTACACAACCATAAAGACCGCTTACCTTCGTTGATCTCTCTGCCTACCTATAAGAGAGACATAATACTTACCTACTTTTCATACAGCCATTTTTAAGCGCCAAGAAACACGTGACCACGCGACTAAAGATTATTTGTCAATAACCTCCAATCGAAGCCCAGCGCAGCTGAGGTACTATAAAGCCCTGTGGATATGAAATTGTTTCTGCCTAATGCATGATCAGATCATTGCTGTATGTGTGTATGTGCTTTGTTTAGCGGCCTACAAACAATTTCAATAGGCTTAGAACTTTGTTTTACACCAGGGCATCAATACAACTGGCTGTCACGGTCATGCAGTATTAAGCTGTGATTGGTTTTACTCCGTCGATGAACGCACCACGTATGTCACACCCACGTTGAGAGCTGTGCTGATGATGTGCATGGTCGGAGAGCATCAGTGTACAGGGGCTGATATCGAAAAGGAGGATTGCACTGCAGCAGGTCAGACCCGCGATATGGAAAGCAGGGGGGAGGGTGCTGTACGCTTCAGGCCAGATACTCTAAGAGGGGTAGGGGGGGGGGGGGGGGGGGGGGGGTGCTGCCTAGCGGAAGGGGGGGAGGAAACGTATATGAAGTGGGGAGGGTGGGAGGGGGGGTTGCAACTCCACCCCGCTGTATCTGCCCATGGTGTACTGTACTCCCCACAATAATGTATGTCACTGTTTTGTGACTGCAGCTGCTTCTTCTAACATAGCACATGCTGTCCATTCTTTAACTAAATTGTCACCGTTTGTCTCCTGGCCTAGCCGGCCTCAGTTAAACCGTTTAACGTAATGCCCCCCCCTGCCCCAAACCTGCACTCCATTTTCTATTGTATGTGTGTGTGTGTGCCCTTAGGTATAATACATGTTTCTGTTGGTTGAGCACAACAAATTTGACAGAAATTTAGCTCCCTCCCTAATGCAAGGGTGTAGACTAGTTTTTAAGGGTGGGGGGGTTATTTGTGGTTACTTTTGCGTGCACATGGGTTTTGTTTGTGAATACGATGTCGTTGCTCTCCTGGCTTGCTACACAGAAACCAAAGATAGCATGTACACTTCCAACTCAATCAGCAATTACAAGTGTGTGACGCAATTGTAATACGTGCGTGTGGCATGTCACATACAACTCTATTGAATAGCGTGCACTTTACAATTGATTATTAACAACTTCAGAAATTTTTATAACTCAACTGCAAAAATCTGGGGGGGGGCTAAAGTCCCCCCTCTCCCCCCCCCCCCCACCCTTGTCTATGCCTTTGCAATGTGATTGGCTGCACAGAATGTGACGCTGCCACATGCTTGATGGGGTTTAATGTGCGCATAGTGATTGTCAGCCTAAACTTTTCTGTGTTGGTGTTTGTATTTTTTAGGCAGATTCCAGTTGAGTGTTCATTGACAGCGAGACAGGACAACATAACAAGATGTTGAACTGGAGAGTTCAAGGCACAAAATGGAACTGTGTGTCTTTTGTAATGTGATGTGGGAGTGGTTTTTCTGTAGGTTTTTTCCAAGAGCCGTGTGAGGGACCACCCCTCCAAATGTATACACATGGCTCCTTGTGTGTTGTGTTGTAATGCTATGTCTATGTGGTTATGTGAGCTTGCACAATGAATTTGAACCAAATTGATGATTGACAGGGAGCTGGGGGCATCACGTGGTGCAGCACATGGGGAGGGAGGTACCATGAGTGTCATGCACCATTGTTCGTTGTTTAGTGTTCATGCATGTGTAATACACACCTTTGTATCCCACCCTTAGGACTCATCGACATCTGGTTTGGATTTTCAAGCCCATCGTGTCATCAAGGAACACCATTAAATATATATTAGTACACCATTGCGGATTCAATTTGTTAAACTCGCACTGTCATGGATTATGTTTAAGACCACATGTCACATGGTGCATGGGAACCAGAGGCCTCAAACCAATGCTTTCAGTCTTTATTAAACCCTGCCACTGGATAGTCCAAACTATGCAACACTAATGTCATCCACTTTGACCTGACTTGTGTAGTGCATGATGAAATCATTCTGGAACGTAGTTTTAATTTGGAAGAATCGGTGTTGTAAGGATTGTTTTTGTGCTCCGCCCACATTATAGTACACTTGTTTTAACGCTTATAGTCGACTTATGTGCAACAGAATTCGACTCAACGGGGTACATTTCACTGTATTCGGAACAAGATAAAGTTTGGTCATGCTAAAATATCGCTGAGATTGGAATTAGGGTACATATATAAACTGCAATTGAGCGCTACATTCAGAATAGCAATAACTAAAGCTGCAGTACACAGAAATTAATTCCGTTATTGCTTTCCAATGTATTCTGTACTTCAAACTTGCATTTATAATTATTTACTGCCGATTACCCGGCCCAAGACTGATCTGTCAATGACCTCGGTCATTATAATATTAAAATCAGTCATTGAGCACTTGGTTGAAAGTATGCAACACTGCCAGCGTTGTACCGCGTCATTTCAACTTTGGCCTTGTGCAACAGATGTGTTCAGCAGGTGACTTACTGACATCTATTCGATGATATCTTTGGACATCAATTTCAGTGTTATTGTGCCCCGCCTACACTGATATAGCCAACTTAATATATAATATTTACGTGCAATAGAAGCTATAGTGACCCAGGGGCATATTCCATTGTGTAACGAATGTTTTAAAGGCACAGAATAACTTTGGTCGTTCTTTTTTATGATACAAATCAGATTATAATTGTTACAATATACACATATTCATATTACAATTCATGGGCATATATCATAATATAGATCTATAATTAAAAGATTGAGTTAGTGTGAGATCCTTTAATAGTACCTATTGATAATCCTATGTCCCCTAAATATTTGGTTTACTTTAGTAATGATACATCGATATTTATGTACACAAATTTTTTGCAGTTCACTATAAGTATTTGCTGTGAGAAGTTTGAGGTATTATTGTGTGTGTATACAAACTGAGCATAGCCAGGTGTAAAGATGGAGTGGGCGGGGGTGGGCACATACAGTTTTTTCTTATTATATTGAAGTGGTAAGAGAATCATAGCATTGGCTTCTGTACGTTCGATTCTCCGAGCATCCATTGTGAAAGAAAAATGTAAAGGATTTTGAGCCACAGTCTCATTCCAGATCAGAACAGAAACCTGTTCTAATGAATGTGCTTATATGCTTCCAGATTGTTCCATATATGGCTTGTTGACATGTAGTTGCAGCTGTTTCTAAGGTTTGAGGTAAGTATGAATATGATTAGGTGTGCATATGTGTGTGTGTGTGTGGGTGTGTGTAGTTTGTGAGTGATTGAGACAGCCATAGAATTCTTCAAAAAACAGTTTGGAACAGGAATATACAAAGCAATTCAGCATTCAAATAAAATGTAGTCAACAAAAGTCCATTGGTTGCAGCTGATTGAGGTGCATGTCCTTATCAGCAGCTCAATTGTTCCAGGGTCTGCATAAACTGATCATATGACTCAAATTACATAGCAATCCCTTCCAAAAAGAAGCATCCATAAAGACTAGAGTTAAAACCATCCCATCCCAGTGGCACATTCCCCCCCCCCCCCCCCTCCCCCCCTGTCTCCTGCCACCAAGCAGGATTAAGAAGTATTAGTTTTACCTGAAAAGCAAAACTTCTAGCTTCGCCCCCAGACCAGATTGCAATGGGTAAGCTTAGAGCACTTCTTCATAGACCCTAACTGGCAGAGTTATGCCCATCCCACACCATTTGCACTTCTGTCAACAATACCTTGTTTGCCGATGTTTTAAATTCAACTCACCTTTGAATATGCCCGGCGTGTATGTTTTCTAGGATAGAGAAAATACACACAAGTAACATGTGCACATGCAACTGAGCAACTGACTGTCAGTGTTGTGTCCATCATGATTTGTGTGTTGAATGAAGTGTGTATTATAACCTGAATCAATTCCATCTCTGATGTGGGGTCATCAATATCTAACGAGGCTGCCATGTGTGGAGAGAATACTCACGTAACAGACAGTACACATACCTATAGCACACAATGGTTGCACCTTAACTTTCAATGAGCAGATACGAAAGACTGTCAGTGTACACATGATCCGAGTATGTGTGCAACATGGGCGTGTGTTGTGTGTGTGCACATGTGTGTGAATGCGTGCGAGTGTATAATTTGGTTGCACCTTAAAGTTTATGCATGTCTATCTGAGCAGATACGAAAGACTGTCAGTGCATACATGATCCGAGTATGTGTGCAACAAGTGCGCGTGTGTGCACATGTGTGTGAATGCGTGCGAGTGTATGTACGTGTGTGTTCAAAAAGCTTTATATTATAATAAACATCTAACCCGCAAATCAACCATCTCCTATGTGTTAGTCCCCATTATCAAAAGATGCCGCCAACCGCGTCCAGCACCCTGTTATGAGACATCGTTTTGTTCGGGAATAGGTGCGTGCCGCGTCTATATAATATATATTATCTCTGCTATATCTGAAAGGCAAATTACCCAATCGGCATGCATGCTACGGGGAAGTACTCCATGCATGCTGTTAGATAAAATTGACTAACCCCTCCAGACTCCAAAGTGCTTCCCCCCTGCGGTCTATAAACTATTAAGTGCTAGTCACGTGATACAGATAACAAAATAATATAATTAAAAAAAAGAATATTATGAGTGATGCCTGCTGACCAAGGATTATAGCTAGCTCCATCACAGCTGTCCGCAGACAAGCGCGTTGCTTCTTTATGAATGCTGCACAAGAACCTTACAGGCATACGTATTTCCACTTGTTAAATCGATCCGCAATTCCCCTTCTTACTGCTCCGCATTCGGCCCCTCTGAATATTCCACAGCATTCTGTTCCTCATACTAGTCTTCTCACATACGAGTCCCCATATGTGTCCGGATACTAGAGTTTCTGCATATGTATCCGTATATGACTTAGTATGCAGTGTCTGCGCTACTCTGTATACGGTATACTTCCGCGCAGTGAGGAGTACAACTTCACTGTTGAATACCGAAAAGGGAGCCATAATGATAATGCTGATGCCCTGTCCAGATGTAGGGAGACTGTAGGGAGGGCCTCACATCTAGCAGCCACCAGAAGTACCACCGGAGTATTAACAGAGCAGATAAGAATAGCACAGCAAAAAGATGACATCATACAACAGATGCATCAAGCTTTGAGGTTATCTGTGAAACAGCCATTGGGGACAATCTGGTGGAAGTCACCTTTTAGCAGATACCATCAGTTATGGTCACAACTCAAACTCAGAGAAGGTGTGGTCTACAGAACATACATCCCTGGACCCACATCAGAAGCTATTACAGTACCAGTGCTACCGGCATGTCTGCGCAAAGAGTACCTGACATTGTGTCATGACAGCACTACAGGAGGTCACCAAGGTTGGCATAAGCCACTGCACATGCTGCGTATGGAAGCATATTGTGTTAACATGGCCCAAGATGCTGACCAACACTGTAGAGAGTGCAACATTTGTCAACGGACCAAACCTACTGCACCCAAACGAGCGTCTTTGATCAACAATCCAGTTGGCAGACCCGAAGTACAATTTTTTACAAGTGTATAGGTCCCGAGCATATACTGATGTATGTGGTGTATGTATGTATGTATGCATGTGTGTAAAGGTGTTATAATAAAATTGCACAGAGGTCCAGAAATCTATCTTAGCAACCGTACTCCATTACCTATGTAAACCCACAAATGTAATAGAGCTGACAATTCCACAAGCATATGCATGGTTTCTACGTTCGCTTCTACATGTTACACTTTATCCACAGGTTGTCAGTTTGAATTAATGCTGGTCTCATGAAGTAGTGGAGGCTTACATCTGGCAATCAACCATAGCCTATTGCTATTGACATTGCCCACATTTGAGTCTTGATACATGTAGGTTCATAATCAGGAACTACGATAATAGTAATTGACCCGGTCGTGAATATCATTTTAAAACAGCGACCCGCGTATAACTCGCGTACCGAGAAACGGATAGTGTTGTTCTTTGTTGCTATCGAACCAGAAGGCAAAGACGGTCATATTAATGTTTTATTTTAGTCTTTAAACTGTTAAAAAAGCTCGTGTTTTACTTCGTCCCTAGCCAAATCTTCTCCGTCGTCAACGTCGTCTTCTTCTCGGGTAACTCCGGATAGGAAAAGTTTAAAAGAGCTCGATCTCCCCTTCTCCGCTTCTTTCTCCGCCATTGCCGACTACGCCAATGTACACAACCAATTCTTGAAACGCCGTGACGTGAGCGGTACCCAACTTTGGCGTAACGTTAGCGTATACGGGCCCGTAACAGTGCAAGTAAATGAATAATGATACGTTATTCATTTAACAGGGCTATTACGGTCCCGTATACGCTAACGTTACGCCAAAGTTGGGTACCGCTCACGTTACGGGCGGGATAAGAATTGGTTGTGTAATCGCCCGCGGCCAGCACAGGTATGTGAGTCAACCAAAATCTCTCCATATACACATTACACTAATGGTTAAATACTTCTAAGGAAAGCTAAGAGTTAGGGTACGGACATGAATACACTTAAGTCAACAGACAATATGGTTCCATTACATTACTCCCCTCTCAGAGTGAGTCCGCCTCGGACTCTAATGTGTGAAGAAATCTCCATATCAAACGGTAGGTCTTCGGTCGCGTAGGGGGTATCTTCTTACTGGGACTGTGGCAGCGTCTTGATCTGTATTGTGTTGTAACTCAGCAGCCGCATGCTGGGGTAAAGGATGCACATCCATTCTGTGTTGATCAGGAGCCGGTACTGGAGGAGGCCGAGCCTGGTCTTCCTCGTGATCAGATTCCTCGACCAATTCAAAGTGATAGTGATCAGCATTCTGTTTGGTTGCAGCAGTGGCAGGGCGACGAGGTTGCTCAGGACCCATCTTGGCTTCTGTGCCAGGAGCACAGGGTTTAAGCCTATCAAAATGCACCACCAATTGCCGGTGCTTTCGATTACAATCCCGTATGCGATATGTAACCTCTGACAACCGCTCTGTGATTCTCCAAGGCCCTGTCCATGGGTGGTGGAATTTCCTGGACTTGCCTCTTGGTACCACTGGGGAGTGTAGCCACACCAAATCTCCAGGCTCCAATGGATCACCATGGCACTTCTGATCATAAAACTGTTTCTGGCATTTGTGCCTTTTGGATACATTCTCTCTAACTCTAATGTAAGCATCCTCAATACTTTTCTTCAACCTGGTTGCATACTCACCATAGGTCACCACATCTGGTTTGCCAATCCCATACATTAAATCCACTGGCAGACGAACATTACGCCCAAACATTAAGAAAAATGGTGTATATCCACTGGTGGACTGAATGCTGGAATTATAAGCAAGGCAGACTTTCCGCAGATGATCCTCCCAGTCTGTAGGTTGCTCCTTCAGGGTGGTGGCCAACATGTCCAGCAATGTGCGGTTGAACCTTTCCACCAATCCGTCACCCTGAGGGTGATAAGGGGTTGTTCTTGTTTTGCAAATTTTCAGAAGCTTACACACCTCAGCAACCAGTTCAGATTCAAATTGGCGCCCCTGATCAGTGTGGAGCTGCTCTGGTGGCGAGAACCTACAGAACAGCTCGTTCACCAATTTCTGAGCAACAGTGCTAGCTCCCTGGTCTGGGATGGCATACGCTTCCACCCATCTGGTATAGTAATCAGTAGCTACGAGCACGTAACAATTTCCATTTCCTGTCTTTGGAAGTGGGCCCAGAATGTCAACTGCTATATCTGCATTGGGTAGCCTGCTGAGACAGTTCCTAAAGGAGCACGTCTTTTAGGGACAGGTGTTTTTCTAGTTGTACAAGATGGACATGACTGACACCAATTTCTCACATCCAAAAACTGTCCAGGCCAATAGAACCGTTCCTGTAGTTTGGCCCGCGTTTTCTCCTCACCAAGATGACCACCTCCAATACCTCCATGTAGATGATCAAGGACTTGGTTACGCAAAACTTGCGGCACTATGAGTTGGTGTCTGATGCTCTGATCACCTGCCAAGAACTGTCTCCATAGGACACCATCCTTCAATTCAAGCTGCTCCCACTGTTGCACAAGGCGTCGTATTCCAGGGGGCTGACTCCTCGTGGTGTTGTGGTCCGGCTTCATGTCTTGTTCCACGTAACCAAGGACAGGTCCAATTATCGAATCTTCGAATTGTAGTTTCCGAATATCTTGAGGACACAATCCAAAGAAAGACTGGTCTTCCTGTCCCACTACTCCAACAGTATGGGTAGTCCTGCCACACTGGATACATGGCAATCGGAAGAGGGCATCTGCATTGCTATGGCTCCGTCCTGGGCGATGCACAATAGAAAAGCTATATTCCTCCAGCTTTTCTAACCAACGTGCCAACTGCCCCTCAGGCTCTTTGAAGTTTTTTAGCCAAGTTAGTGAGCCATGGTCGGAGCGTAAAGTGAAGTGCCTTCCCAATAAATAGGGACGGAACTGCTCGATGAAAAAAACAGCTGCTAAGAGTTCACGCCTCGTAACACAGTAGTTTCTTTCAGTTTTGGACAATACTCTGCTCCCATAAGCAATCACTCTTTCTAGCCCGTCGTCTTGCTCTTGCGATAACACACCGCCGATACCACCATCACTTGCATCAGAGTCCAAAATATACGGTTTTGAATGGTCTGGAAAAGCCAGGACAGGGGGTGAGATAAGCATCTGCTTCAATGAAAGGAAAGCTGCATGGCACTGCTCAGTCCACTTGAATACAACTGTCTTTTCCATAAGGTGATGGAGGGGTTTTGCAATGGTAGCAAAATCCTTGATGAAACGGCGATAGTAGTTGGCTAAACCCAAGAACTGTTGAACGTCACGTTGACACTGAGGTTCTGGCCAAGTAGCAATCTTGTCAGTCTTTGTGGGGTCAACAGCTACTCCATTTGCTGATATAAGATGACCCAGGAAGGTAACTTCCTTTTTTCCAAATTTACACTTTTTTAGATGGAGTTTAAGCCCTGCTTCTCTGAACCTGTCAAAAACTAATTTCAAATTCTGTAAGTGGTCCTTGAATTTCCTTCCTGGCACCACTACATCATCAATGTAAACCAAACAGTTGCTCCAGTGTAGGCCCATCAGAACAGAATCCATTAGTCGTTGGAAGGTAGAAGGAGCATTGCAAAGACCAAATGGCATTACTTTAAATTCGTACAGTCCCTCTGGGGTAGCAAAAGCAGTCTTTTCTCTATCTGTCGGTGACATCTCAACTTGCCAATACCCACTAAGCAGATCAAGAGTGGAGAACCATTGAGAACCCGAAAGTGTATCCAAGGTCTCATCTACTCTCGGAAGGGGATAAGCATCTTTCTTTGTCACTGCATTCACTTTTCTGTAATCCACGCAGAACCTCAATGAACCATCCTTCTTACGCACAAGTACAATGGGAGAGGACCAGGGGCTGCTAGATGGCTGAATAATATCCCTCTTCAGCATCTCCTGAACCAGTTTCCTAGCCTCTTCTCTCAGTCCTGATGGGATCCTACGTGCATGTTGACGAATTGGCGTTGAATTACCAGTGTGAATTTGATGTTGCACTCGACAAGTATGTCCAAGCTCCTCCTGGCTGATGGAAAAAATGTCGTGGTATGCCATTAGAAGCTGGTAGAGCTGCTCCTGTTCTATCCTATCCAATTCCATGTTCCCTGATACTGCATCCCAGAGAGCACCTTTCTTATTGTCAGCCATATTGTGACTTTCTACTGCATTGTGTTGGCTTACGTCTGCAGTACAAATCACCACATCATCCATCTCCTCTAGTGTGCCTATCGTAGATCCTTTATAGGCTATAGAAGGAGTTAGACTCAGGTTGACCAACCGAACAGGTATGCATCCATTCTGTGGGGTAGTCAGAGCTCTTGCTGCAAAGATGGAGCTTTTATTGCCTAAGGAATTCTCCACCAGCCAGCTCCCTCCTGATATGCTTGTCTGACAGTATGCCATGACCTCCATTTCACTCAAGGCTGGAATACTCACAGTCTGTGACAGATGTATCACCATAGTGGTGATCTGCTTTTGTTTCTTGTTGTGACTGTCCAGTGGCACTGAGACTTTACCATCTCCTAGTGTGAACAGCTTGTGGCCAGCAGCAATAGTACATTTGTGCTCCTCCAGAAAATCCAATCCCAGTATCACCTCTGCAGTCAGGCCATCTGAGACAACTGCTTCCATTGAAAAACTGCAGCTACCAATTTTGAACACTACAGATACTGTGCCACACACAGTGATGGAAGTTCCATTGGCTCCTACCAAATCCGGGCCCTTCCAAGACATCAAGTTGGTGTTCGTTTTCAGCCACAAATCCTTTCGTAGAAGAGTTACTGCTGCACCTATGTCTACCACCATTGATACTGGTACATTATTGACAAAACCTTCCACATGGTATGCTGGTGTAGGGGTTACGGAGTAAAGGGAAAAGGGTTGTTTCAATGTTTGATCATGAGCCATCGTTTGTGATTGGCCCTCAATTGCTTGGCTCTTGGCAATGAGGGCTAACCTTTTCCCGGAGCCTGATTTTTGGTTCTGCTCTCTGCACAACCGCGGGCATAATGTCCTTGCTTCCCACATTTGTAGCAGATGACCGGTTGATCACTCCTGTCTCCTCTCTTCACTTGTGCTTTTGTGGTCCGGACGTCAGCACCTTCAGTACCCCGACAATGATCTGATGCACTGTTTGTTTTCTCCAACTTATCAAGGCGTGTAAGTATAGTCTGTAACATACTGCTGACTGAAGGCAGTTCGTTACCTCCCCCAACACCACCCACCATCGCACCAGGTTGTGTGCTGGAGCGTTCGTCGGAAGCTACTTGAGTCACCTTCAAGGAAGTAGGATGCTGATATGATTCTAACTGCAGTGTAGTAGCAACTGCTTCATCCAAGTTTGCTGGGCGACTCTGTTTCACACCAAAACTGAGCTGTGTGTCCTCAATTTGGTCCAAATAACGGTTTAACGATAACCGATCACGTGCTTCCTCTGGAAGATCAGGATAAGCTTTGTCCGCTAGAGTGCTTAGATCCTCAGCGAAGTCTGCCCAGCTCTCTTTCTTGTCTTTCCGGCGGGTTTGAAACTCCACATTGTGTAGCTCTCGTTTACTCTCAGGTTCAAAACGTCCCCTGAGAGCCTCCACCGCACCTGAGTAGGTCGTGACTGTAAAACGCTTAAATGCCGTATGCGCCCGACCAGCAAGCCGTGCTTTCAGCCATAAAAGCTTCGCTTCGTCGTTCCAGTCATTCACAGCCGCCACATTTTCAAAATGGTCGATCCACTGCGAGTAGTCACCTACACCTGTATAAAGTTCGGGCATGGTCTGCCGTTAGATTTTGTACTCACTTGTCCGCTCGATCTCCCCTTCTCCGCTTCTTTCTCCGCCATTGCCGACTACGCCAATGTAATCGCCCGCGGCCAGCACAGGTATGTGAGTCAACCAAAATCTCTCCATATACACATTACACTAATGGTTAAATACTTCTAAGGAAAGCTAAGAGTTAGGGTACGGACATGAATACACTTAAGTCAACAGACAATATGGTTCCATTACAATACCAATCGCTTTAGAATTACCTGGAAGGACATCTTCAGGTTTCAGATTCATGAATAAAGCATGAAATGCACATACGTAATCATGACGTAATGCCTAGTGTTAAATAGAAGCGTTCCCATGGCGACATTTATGTATACAAGTAATGAAAAACATTCTCTAACGAGAAAGTTGGTGGGATATAGGAATTGGAGGCAAAGGTGATGCAAAAAGGAAGGGAACAAGGTTTTGGGAAAAGAAAAATCAGTGAGACAAAATCCTATATTTAGCACATGTAAATGTAACAGAACCAAAAGATCAAAGTGCTAAGTATAGGATTTTGTCTTTTCCCAAAACCTTGTTCCCTTCCTTTTTGCACCACCATTGCCTCCAATTCCTATATCCCACCAACTTTCTCGTTAGAGAATGTTTTTCTTTACTTGTTAACAAAACACACAGGAAGCTGTGTGTGTTTGTGTGTGTTTAATTTGTGTGTGTATGTGTGTGTATGAGTGTGCACGTGTGTACAGATGCACAAGGATGTAAGGCATTTGCCCATTGCTATGGAGTCAGTAAGTGTGAAGAGCAATTAGGTGCTCATAAGCTTAATAGAAGATTGCACGAACAAAAACTATGTTGAAGTAATGAATAAAAACGTTCGACAAACCCAGGATGGATTAACATTTTTGGCTAATCCCACCATGGACACCAAATCCCAGGATGGTTTTTACAATATTCCCATGCTTCCCCCCCTCCCCCCTTCGGGACTCAATGGCGCCCCCCTCCCGTATTGGCGCCCCCCCCCCACCCCCCATCCCCTTGTTTACATACATGCACCCCCCGGTAGCTGAGCCTCCACCGCGCACTGCTTGAATCTGCCGAAAGCGCGGACACCTGATCGATTGAGTTGGCCGAAAGCGACAGCACCCCCCCCCCCCCCCCCCCCCCCCCCCACTGGTTGAATCGGCCGAAAGCGGACAGCAACCTCGGCCGAAAGCGGACAGCAACCTCGGCCGAAAGCAGACAACGTATTCGCGGCTGTCAAATGGCGCCCCCTTGCCCTATCCTGGCCCCCCCTTCCAGAAAAGCTGGTGACGCCCATGAGATGCTTAATGCCAGGATGGCTTTTTGTTAAAAACCAACTAAAGACTCAAGACCGGGTCTTTGAAACCTTTCCTGTGCATGTGGGAGAGAGTAGCCGGGCAAGTATATGTATGTGAAAACTTTTAAATAAATAACACAATACACACATATTAAAGTTGAGGAACCAGTAGTCCAGTATCCATGTACCCGAGGGCTCACAATGTCTATGGCGATGAGACTGGCTCCTGTAATGTTTAAACTAAACACTAGCTCCTCCCATCAAGGACAGCATGTATGGCCACTCATGAAAGATGTATATAGTAACACAATTGAGTATCCGAAGGAATATGTTCAAGTTCAACTGGGATTGAGCATGTGTGGTGACTGAACTACATACAATGGCTATTAAATTCGCTATGGCGGACTCACAGGAGTGTGTGTGTGTGTGTGTCACTGTCACTGACTGTGTGTGTGTGTGTGTGTGTGTGTGTGTGTGTGTGTGTGTGTGTGTGTGTGTGTGTGTGTGTGTGTGTGTGTGTGTGAGTGTGTGTGTGAGTGTGCGCTACGTACATGCGTGCGTGCGCGCGCGCACACACACACGCACACACATGCACACAACACACGCACTCAGTTTTGGCATAGCCCGACCTTGATGAACGATGAACTCATTGTAATGGATTAACGGTATTCCTCCAACTACTTCAATGAATACCACAAGTACTGGAGGAATACCGTTAATCCTATTCCAATTAAAAGTAAATAAATGAATTCATAGTTCATCGAATAAGGTCTGACTCACGCGCACACACACAAAGGAGGTGGACGAATGCACTTAAACTCTTACTAACTTACTACACTAAACTCAGAGCGAAGGGGCGCCAGCGAATGTGAATGGACAAAAATGTGTGTTGTTCCAAAAGTAGATAAAAAGTTACCTGTAACTAGCAACAAAGTCTACTATTAAGCCACCCATTTAATAAGCCAATATATGGTTAAGTTGCATGTAACCAACCACGATCTCTTAGTCTTTATGACCCAAACAATTTTAAAATCAGAAGGCAAAACCTGTAGTAGATGATTTTTATTTATAATATCACTAAAAATAATAGAACTGGGGGGCCCATAAAGTCTGGATCTAAACCGGCTGAATGGTGTGGAAAATTAAAGTTGATTTCTATGGAAATTGCTGTTTTCCCACCGAGCTCGAAAACTTTCAATACAAAGCAGTTGTTTTTTGTCAAGATGTATATCTGAAGCAAAATCTGTAGCATAAATGTTGTACCCTATTAGGTTGGTTAAGAATAAACAAGTTAATAAACAGCCGTTCAAGTTATTCTGATGTATGTCGTAAATGTACAAACTACCCTATTGACCGCTCATTTCAGGGTATATGAAGTAACTCTTATGCATGTTTCTAGGAAGAATATTTGGAAATAGATTTCACCTCGTCTAATGTGAATTTCAGACTTCTACAACAATTGTCTCCATGCACCAACCCTTCCTATGCTACGGCTCATATGCATACTAGTAAATTTGGCTACATGCATGTAGGCATTTTTTTTCATGATGCCTGTAAATGATTGGCCTTTTATATATCTTCGTGATCGATTCGATACCGGCATGTTAGCGTACATAGACTCAAGCACTGATATACATAATACATGTACAAAAATGCAGAACGGAACGGAACCTTTCCTTTGCGGTCTTTCCATTCCTAAATTTAGGAACACGCGCAGGGAAGTTGCGAACTCTAGCTATAATGCTACCTGTAGTATTAATCATTCTCTTATGCAAAACTAACGATGGTAAGTCTACATTGCTGTGCCTAATCAACATGTTGCTTGCTTATTTGTTCTGCAAAACATATAATTATGCAAACATGAATTGCATGGCGCTGATATTTACACATACATTCGCATAAACGTAACGTGGCGACTAGAGCATTCGTAATAGGATGGAAGCAAATGGCGACATGCAGAGGAGAGGGTGTGTGTTTGAGGGGGGGGGGGGGGGGGGGAAGTCTATAGACACCACCCCCGGGCCAAGTCATGAAAATAATGTTGCAGATTTTACGAAAGATTGTTCTTTATGAAAGTAAAGCAGTCGAACGTTATGGGAATGGGTCAGGCATGAGGATTCTACGCCGAAAACGCAACGGCCGCAGCCTTTTTATATGGAAAACTATGGATAAAGTGTGTATCATCTAGTTGGACATTCTTCCGACGTTTCTTTAGTAAAGTCTCTAAAATACTCGCTAGGAAACGCTCTATAGTTCACAGCCGTAACAAGTTGTACGTTTTTCGGAGACCTCCATAGTGAGTTTGTAGCCCGCAAAGCTACATTTGAATTATTCTGCATTTTGTGAGCTGCATACTTTTGCTACGAAATATGAATACTATAATTCAAGGCATCACGGTTCTTCGTTTGCATTCATTTATGATCATACTGCCATCTCAGTTACTTGCTTGAAGCATTGTCTTTGTCTTGGAAGGGCTATTCCATGAGTCCTAATCCAAATCACGTCTAGTAATCCTGATGGATTTGAATTTACTCATTTGTAGCAGATTTGGGTATACATAAAAACGCGCTGTGCAAAAAAATTTAACATCACTAAAAATGACCACTTGCAAATGATGATCTTTGTGGAATGAATGGTGTATACATCCATGGACAAATGGCGAGATAATACAATACAATAAGATGTAACACGCAATATGAAGTGGAACAGAAATGGAGAAATGAAACAACTGAAAGTGACCCATTTAGGATTTTAAAAATGCAAGATAGGAAACATTTTGCAGTGGGGGTTAATGAATATAAGTGATCCTTATCAAGGCAAGCATATTTTCAATGTAATATTTGTAAACCTAACAGCAAGCTATTTCATTTCTCCCCCCATAAAAGTGCCCACTTACCTCTTATGGTGCATACAAGCTCTTTAACAACCATAGAACTGACCTCAATGCCTGCATGAATCAGATATAACTATCGATTATTGAAACGGAATGCAGTATATCCCAGAGGTATAATGAACGTAAAGACGTGAAGATTATGAATGTTTATAACATCCAGTTTGTTATGGACACATTATGAGTGTACTTCGTATCAAAGGGGAGGAAGCCATCTCATCGATCATTGCTTATCAACATTCACGAATTGTGTTTAATTTAATCAGGAACATAATATGCAGATTGCTAAAATGCAACAAGGTTACATAAAACCAGTCTATATCACAGTACATTGTTTCCTTGATGATTGTGTACTTCGTTCATTACTATCCCATGTGCAGCAGACTCAATTCATAAGGTGTTATGGCCCCTATCATTGCACTTTTGTGTAGAAATTTACGAGTTACATGTATTGCAAGTGCTTGTGTGTGAGAGTGTGTTGTGTGTGCATTTCCTGAATAAGAGAGCAATTGGAGAGGTCATACATGTAATAGAAGGGTGGTGGCCAATCTGATGCCAATCAGTTTTCAGTGGCCGCTAATTGGACTAACTAGTTTGATTATGCTCGCTTGTGTTTTTATATCTATTGGTTGATGACCTTGGTCGGCATTCATAATCTTCATGTCTTTACGTTAGTAATGTGACTAGATATTTTACTACCTGATCCCATAAAATAATCTACTAAACCCACAAAGGGTGTGTTACTCTAGCTATGTACTGTTCTCTCATCTGGCTCAGAGTGGCGCCTGTTGTGCACTTGAAAACTGCATTGTGCACATTTCAATTTTGATTGTTACATGTTTACAAGATGCAAAATGTGTTGCCATAGGTATCTACCAATTGACATGTTAATTGCAAGTGCACTAATGCATAAACATTCTATCACTGGAGAGAGCTTTAGCATACCATTGAACATGGAGAGCATCTAAAGTGTTTTGTTGAATAATTATGTGAGACAGAATAATGCGGGTGTTAAGGGAATGCCGTAAAAAGAAGCAGTCAATTTGAAATGCTGCTATCTCCATTCATGGTTCTACATACATTAGCCATTGACTGCAATGAGTTAACTGTTTATATCATTAATCTGTTAGATTTATTGTAATGTGATAGTTCAATTAAAATCATGCAACATGTATTCATTGAATTTACTATGGCTTGATGTTTACTATTAATTACATGGTGTCATTTCTCTCATCCATGATTTCAGGTACATCTACCTTCAGTTACCCACCTGAGGGTACCAACTCATGTCCTGGAAGCAACATTACATACACCTGTGTTCATTGCTCAAGCTTTGCTGGTGTGATCACAGTGTGGAGGGGATCAGCCTTTACCTGTCCCTCTATTGGAAGCCAAGTAGCTAACCGACTATCATTATACCAGAAGTCAGGTGGAGCAATTAACCCAAATGCTAGTGGATCATGTGGCAGTCTCTCTGCTGTGACAACAAATGTCTCCACTGATGGATATTGCTACACATCTGTCCTCACCATTCCTGATGTTCAGAGTCTGAATGGGACCACAGTTATGTGTGTAGATGGTGTTACTAGCGCTGTTGTGGGAAATGATACTGTGAATGTGGAGATAACAGGTGAGTTGGGTCGCATGCACATGCAGGTCTACTGTGTGACTAATTATAGTACAAATGGTTGGTTTGTGCAGTGTTACTCTTATCTATGCATGAGATATTCCATACACAGAATGCATATAGGCATGTGCTAGTTAGTATCACTTTGGTATCACTCCTTTCTGGTGTTTGTAGCATGGCAGTTCATTACATTCTCTTAGAATGACCAAAATTGATGTAACTCTCCACCTCCTACCCCCAGCATCTCCTAGTCCTGTTGGGAGTATGAGAGTAAGCAGTATATCTATGAACCAGCTAACAGTGACCTGGACCCCTCCCACTACTGCTGGTGTTCCTACCAGCTACAATGTCAGTATCAATGACAGCAGTAGTCCTGTGGTCATACCTGATAATGGATCATCACTGTACACCCACACCTTCACTGGACTGATCAGTGACACACTCTACACTGTATCAGTGGTGGCCACTAACTGTGCTGGGACCAGCAATGTGACATCTCTACTAAGAAGAACATGTAAGTGTAGTCTGCATAGGTGGGACTTAGGATACTAATTGGGAGTGTACCGTTTAGAAGAGGCTATAGGTTACACATGTGCCTGTGTACCAGTATATGTCACTGTAACCGCAGTGTTATGATCAGGGTTAGCCCACAATAGAGAGCGGTCTGAGGTCAAAGTTCATAAAGCACCATCTACATGGTCATATTCCTCTATTGGCTGTATAGATCCATTTGCCTATCATCAAACATATTACAGTACATTCCTTAATGTCTAAAATCAAATGGCATTAGGTATCTAGCTACATTGGGCTGGCCCATGGGTCTAGTTATCATATCTATGAGTAGTGTGTGTACACACAGCATATTGATAGTGGGATGATATTAAACAGCACACCTCATTATGTTGCATCTCCAAGCATTGCCCTGAATTTGCATATACATATTTCTCCACAGTGGCCTTTCCTCCTCTTGGTATACAGGTGATGTCTCTTTTTAATCCCAACAATACTCTTTGCTTTCTTGAGATATCCTGGATAGCTATGGTAAGAAGAGTTACTTATGATCTTAGTGACACACATTATTGTATGCTTAATGGTTGCATTTTATGCCTGGATATGAATAAAGTACCATTGCCTTCTCATCAGAGAGGTAGTGTGACTATCTACACAGTGAGGATATTTGGGGATGGTACCTTTGTTGGTCAAGGATCCCCTATCTGTACTACCTCACCATGTCTCTACATCTATCAAGTCTCTGCCTTTGCTGCTAGTTACACAATCTATGTGGCCTCCATAAATGGAGATGGAGCTATGAGTCCCGAGAAAAGCACTACCATAAATGGTGAGACCACATGCTGGGAGATAAGGGAACCAATGGGTTCAGTTATTTGACATTTCAGTCAACATTGAACAGTTCATAATTGTTAGATGTACTATAACTACACATAGACCTGTGCATCTCCATGATATAGATGGCCCAGGACAACACTACTCACAATAATGTAGAAGTCATATTGCCAGCCTGTTAGCAGAGACTATATGGAAGCACTATGGATATCACATGTGTACTGTACCTGATGTGACCCTGACCACTGTGTTAGCCCCACACAAAAAGCAGGGTCACGTATCTATTGTGTGGCCCAATTATACATGCATGAACACTTGAACATGTAACTGCCATCCATGATAGCTACTTGGGATGGTAAAATCTTTTATATGAATGGAGTGATGAGGTGTATTTACACCTCTGGGTATATATGTATATTGGCGTAAGTATACATATTGTATTAAACAGTGGAGCTATCATTAAGGATGTGTTCTGCATGAAATGATAGAATTTCATACAATTTACACTGCTTACATGGCTTATTAAAATTAGGCAGTAAAGGGAGTTCCATATAGGACAGGACAGCTGTTGGTACGATGTGATGTCTGCATGAACTCATCCAATCTGCCTTTATGTAGGCACAACAACAATATACCAAGTCCTGAACTGCAGCACTACACAGCTACAAACTAATCATGCATCCATTGACTGCTCTTTCAACCAGTTCTTCTACTGTATGGTGTGCTGCAGTACTGATCCCTCTGTTCCTCCTAACTCAAGTGTGTACAACATCTCCTCTACCAGAGGCACAGAGGTGACTGTGGACCTTGATGGTCTCACCAGTGGTCAGACTTACTACTGCAAGGCAGCAGCTTCCAACACTAACTCTACTAGTTGTGTTGGCTCAGTGATTGGAGATGTGAAGATGTTCTTCAGTTTCATTACAGCCCTGGGGATAACAACATGGCCATCACCACCCAGCTCAGGTACATGTATACATAATGGAAATGTATAGAGGGTATATTCAGTCATTCATACACGAGCATATAATGTCCGAACATCCTATCAGTCATATTTTGATCTTGCTATTTGTAAAAGACAGCCAAATACCATGCATTTTTGTAAATGGAATATATCAGATGACATGCTGTAGATAAGCGCATTCTACATGCATGGATTAATTTCCACTCTGTGTGTATGCACGCATTAAAGATTGTGCATCCAAACACCTGTTCTACATAACCACTTGGATGTGGGTTAGTTTTAAGCTAGAGATGTCACTCATACCCATAATTGCGTGATAATTTTCCATAGTTAGACCCAAATGCTTTCTTTTTTCACAAATAATATGCCTATGCAAAGAACTGTGCACATATTCTTTCAGCCTGCTAAATTTCAATATCTTACCCCTTCCCTCCAACATTCTCCCCATCTTCATTTTGGCACCCAACTATGCGGTCTCACTTGTCTGGCCGGGTGCATAATATTGTTTGATGAATTTAATTTTAAGTATGTTACATTTTGTTTTTGGTAAACCCACCATTATTGCAAATTCATTAAATTGTTCTAATATTTTGTTGGTACACTTTTGATCATGTCAAAAATTTAACCTACCTGCTCACATGTATGACAGACTATCAATGGGGATGATATAAGTAGCACATTTTAATGAAGACATCAATCATGCTCCCTGGCATGTCATGGTGCCATTATCCTGGTTCACATTGCACATTCATTTTTTTGGTTATCATTCACATTTGTGCATTTTAGATTCAAGCATCAACGCAGCCAGTGCAGTTGGAATAACATTTGCAGTAACATTTGTCACATCCTTCTCTCTTGGGCTGTTGGTGGCCACCATCATCATGCGTGTTTGCTTCATCCCAAGAGTATCCTCTGTGGCTACTGAAACTCCTCCTACTTCCATCCCAGCAGCTATCATATACGAGTCAGTTGGCAATAATCAGAAGCCAGTCAACACAATTGAGCTACAAAGCAATGCTTCATATTGTACAGCAAGATAAAAGGGACAAATGATCTTAGGTTTAAATGAATAAGCAAATTTATTCAAATATAACTAACAACAGTTACCAAGTGTAAGTAATTAGACAATTAATCCCTGAGCTATTTTATATTTCTCTGAGTACCGGTCATTGTAGGATGTGATCAATGTTAGAACGGACTGTATGCTACCTTATAGATCTGACCAAACTAACCCAAATGAAAGGCTGTGGGGGGTGATCTTGGTGATGTACCCCTCCTGTGTGGGGTACAGAAAATAGTATGCAGCTACTTGGTTTATGAACCTGCATAATATAGCGGTAGGCAGTCATGGCTAATTAAAGGGAGTACTCACTCTCCATACTTGTACTATATTCACCTGCTGGACACACCTGGTTGTTGGTGGGCAGTGGTGCTTCCAGCAATATGTAAGGGGGGGTGCTGTGGTTGTACAGGGGGATCATGAGGATTTCTGCACATAGATTGTGCTACTTTCATCCCAACAGTGAGAGTGGTGGTGACGTGACTTAGGTATGATTCGAGCATACCTGGATATATGCATGGTTCTGGATCAATAAAAAAGAAATTAATATAAACATGCATACACGTAGTTTCACTTTCAGAAAGTCACATTTATATCAGACTTATCATTAATCAGTGTATGCATTATTTTGCATTGTGATGTTATTTATGTTGTTTTTCCTTCTTCCATGATCGAGATGTAGTCTGCTTATAATTGCACCATAAGTAATGCATGTAAAACATACCAGCAGATAATCATAACAATAAATCACATTCTGTCTATCAGAAATGCTCTCACCCTCAGCATTCTGAGAATAGTAATTATGACCAAACTAGTTGTTATGTCATGAAAGACTAGTCTGAGCTGTGGATCTTTAAAATGTGACTCTGTCAGAGTAAAATAAAGCGGTGGGCTTAAAAACTATTAGATTTCAGAGAGTTTTTTGATAGCAGTACAAAGTAAGTGGGAAAAATCAAACCATGAAGTATTGGGATGGTTAAACCATGACTTTCATTTGCAATTCTCGGAGCGATAAACCTCCTGTCTGAGAGGCTTCACACCATGGAGGACTGCAGGACAATGGAGCATGGTTGTCCAGTGTCTCTTTCTGAACTTCAGTCCTAATTGTTGTATGTTTATCATTTTATTTATTCATTTTATTAATTTAAATGAAAGGTATTGTTCAAACTTCAAAAGCAAACAGGGGGGGGGGGGGGGGGGGGGAGTATATGAGACAAACCATAAGCCATGGTAACATATCCTGGGAGGGTGATTTTTAATTCTCAGTCAAAGATAGAGTAACGACCCAAGTAAAAAGATGTTGGCATTTATATAGCCGGTGAATCATTGTACTATTGCTAAATGTTTCAAACCCATTCAGTATGGTTGTTGTCTCAGGTAACACGTAACCTTTGTCTGAGGCTAAATTCTGGTTCAGAAATTACGGAGGTGCGCTCTGTTAAAGCAATAGTAATCTTGCTTACATTTCCTTTGCAGACAACAAATACGCTCCTCCTACCCTCATTACTATACATATTAGTGGAAGATATGTCACCTACTGCTATATATGCTCTCCTTGGACCTGAAGGTACTCCACATAAGGAGACATTTACATCTGCATCAGCTCAGAAAGTTGTGCATACATGTATGTCTGATGAAGTAGGTGAACATTGCAGGGAGGGGTTTCTGTAATTAGAGCCATGTTTAAGGTCTCATCAACACTTATTTCCTTAGATATTGTCAAGTTAGTGGTAGTTTCCCACCACTCTGATAATGATGTATGAAATTATATCTTTTATGTTTTATTTTGCTGAGATCTTTGATGAAATTTGCCAGTAATAATCACACTTGCTTTTACTATGCTTTCTCTGAGAAAATTTAGAGCATTTACCATGTCCATTGAATCTACCACTGCAAATTATGATTTATAATGTATCAAACACAGATATGAACTTTTTTTTTACAATTCGTGCTTATACTAGATATGAACAAAATTGAAATCTCCTTCACTCCTTACAATCTAGACAATCACTGCTGATGATTGCAACTCTGTATCATATCACACTTGGTGCAATTCCTGAAATTAGTTCTGTATCAAGTGAAGGACAAGAAGAGTTTGTGCAAACTCATGAGCCATAAAGGTAGAGATGTATTTGATGTGTGTGATTGCTTGCATGTAGAATAGGAAACACATGTTCTTAAGCTGTACATGTGGATTGAGACCTAGACAGAAATACCATGGAGCGGCTGAAAGATATTCATTGCTAAGTTTACTGCATTGTTGGTGTAGCTAGTGTTGCTGGATTGAAAAATCTTTAGTCATTGTATGTATATGTAATGTAATACCTCAAAACTATAACAGAAATATATGAACTAATACGCCCAGCGTGACTTTTGCATATCAACTTCATTTTCATGTTCAAATTTCTTATTGGCACAAGTGAATAAAAATACATTCTCTATGATAAAATTGGTGGCACATAGGATTGAAAGACACTGGTAGTGTAAAAAAGCACGGGAACAAGCTTAAAGTTGGCTGATGTGTAGAATCAAATACATCTGTATATGGCACAGCTGTGAAGTGTGCTAAATATAGATGTATTTCATTTTTAACCAAACCTTGTACCATGCTTTTTAGACCACCAATTAAATTTCCAACATTTTCTTGAGTATGTTTTTATTTGAAACTATTCGATCGCGATATGCGTTGTTGCTATGTGTAGTTTTCTATACTAATTACTAATTTTCTGTAATAAATTTCTATCCTAACTACGTGTGCCGCGATCGAATAACTTCAGTTTGACTTCAGACTAGGGTGTGTAACCGATTTTCAGGTTTTTTAGGTTAATCGGTTATTCGCGATTACCTATTCGGTCGATTATGCACTTAGCAGAATAGCAGGTTACCGATTGCAGAATCGAAATAACCGATTCTGTTTTTCTTAGTCGCGATTAGTCGATATTCGTTTCCTTCATATCAAAAAATCGGTAGCAAATCGGTTACCCTTTTATTAAGGGAGCGTTCACAGATGATGTCACGCTGACCATATGTATGTATGGTTCCCCCTAACGTGACTGGATTGGACATGATATATAGGGTATGTATGTATGGTAAGGATAGCGTGACTTGTTCATTTAGTTAATATTTATTTAGGGGGCTTGTCCAAACTATATTTGGAAAAATTAGCGTCATTGTGACGTTAGGGGGGGGGGGGGGGGGGGCTGTGACGTTAAGAAAAATTTTATTGTCCGCAAGTATTAATTGTTTTATAATACGGAACATCTAGTTAGCTGCAGCGTTGACTCCAGTTGCAGCAGTTACGTCTATTCAGACTACACTGCACATTGAGTAATGTTTCATGCTACTAATCTAACAAAAACGCTATGACGCTAAGAGGGGGGGGGGGGGGGGTTAATATGTTAACGTCACAATGACGCTAATTTTTCCAAACATAGTTTGGACAAGCCCCCTTAATATGATGGCGGCATCCGTTGACAACATTGTATTTCCGTGTGCGCGAAGCCTACAAGTCGAAGAAGGCACACACACATACACACACACACACACACACACACACACACACACACATCAAAAAGATCAAACAAAATTCCATCAAGATCTGGAATGGCGGACAATTTGTAAAGACGTTTTAGGAGGAGCAAGCAATGGTGTCCCTTAAGAAGAAAGGACAACTTATAAGGTTTTGGAGTAGTCTTCCTTACAAGTCAGCGGAGGAAAACATTACTCAATGCCAAGGCCAAGCTGAAGTGGGATTGATCTCTACAGCGGACGGACATGTCTTTCACAGGTACCATATTATTATATGACCTCTACGATATACTGTCCATCAATTTAGGATGATTTACAAGGTCGGACTTATCAGTCATGTGGCCTGTATTTTGCAAGTAAAAAGATGTTTCAGCAGCACAGACAAATACATAGGAAGAATAAAAGTGACAACTACAGGAGCCTCAATCATTGACCAACTTGTAGTTCCTCATCGTATTGTAAAAAGATTGGGAAAGAAGTGTTAGTAATAACTGGTGACCGCCCTGATGAAGAAGCAGCAGATTGGGTGAATATTGAAGACATTGCTACTGAGCAACACAAAATCATTCCACAAAGTTGTTCCCATATATAGGTGATCAACTCCCAGTATTTTCTTTGAATGAACACTTCCAAGACCATGGGAAGAAGATACACTGTAGCTCGAATTAAACAACTGTGCCAATAGTCATTTAATGTGATTAAAAAACTCCGCTTGCATTGTGAACAAAGCCAATATATCACAAAAAGTAATTACTTGATAAATGGGGCAGTGCAAGAGAAAATTGGGCTTTTGCAATTTTTTCAAGTTTTCAAATTTAACAGTTTTTGGATACAGAATAGCACTCTCTAAAAAATAGTTCTTACACATCCAAAATTGGACAGTGTATCAGAGAGCTACAAAGCGTTGAATTTTTAATTAGCCATACATTTCAATGGCAAGCATTACTTTCTTTTAGTTGTCTTGGAATTTTCCCAAAATCCTACATAAGCCCGAATTTCTCTTGCACTGCCCCAAATACAAAAACACTATACTAGTACATCAGTATATGTGAATCAATAGTTGATTGATAGAAATCAGCCTGCTGTGGAAATGAGAATAAAGAAATTTCATACTTGTGCGTGCCAGGTAAGGGGGGGGGGGGGGGGGGGGGTATAGTGTACTGAAATGTGACATCATTTAAAGGTGGGGTATGGGGGTATGGTTCGCACATTTGTGACAAATGTGGACAACATATGTATGTATGGTCCAATATTCATCAAAAAAGCGTGACATCATTTATGGATGCTCCCTAATATGCCTTCCGCCTGTACAAAGGCATAGTAACGGGTTAAAAAAGAAACATTGTGATGTATAGTCGCACGTCTGAGGACCCGGCTGAAGGTAACCATCAGTGCCCTCCTTCAATCATATGCTTCAATATACGCGGTGGGGCCCTGGGCACGGCTATTTAAATATGTATGTTCGCACGTATTGTACATGTGCATTAATCTAACGCGCTACGTGCTCTTTTGCACGGTACACTGGCTTGTTTCCAGACGTTCGGCCATGACGTTGTAAGTGTCGTACATGTCTCGATTCGCGGCTTTGTCATATGCGGCAGGCCCGTAGCCATAGAGGGTGCTTTGGGTGCTGAAGCACCCCCCCGCTGGTCATTAGGTCCGGCACTTTGAATAAGTTATTAAAGTTAAATTATGCTAATTGAAAGTCGCGATACTATACTCGACTTTCGCCACTAATCATTACAACCGTTGCTAGGTGAGGTAATTGCCATTTCAAAATTATGGGGCGTAGGACTTTTTGTCCATCAATTCAATGGATCGTAACACCCGTGTACTCGACTTTCGCCACTAGTGGCGAAAGTCGAGTACACGGGTACACGGGTGTTACGATCCATTGAATTGATGGACAAAAAGTCCTACGCCCCAAAATTTTGAAATGGCAATTACCTCAGCAACGGTTGTAATGATTTGTACCCGTTGGAATTCGTTGTGCAGTTACTGAATGGAACACGTGATGACCCTTTAGACGAAGTATTGTTAAAGATGACCCTGTGCTCTACTGAACAAGGTATGTTTGAGCATCAGTGATTGTTTCGGTATGGAGAGGCGTCGTTCAAAAGCGGCCTACTTACGCGGAGATAGGTTTTCAAAACTAGTTAGTCCACAACGTGCGAACTTCGAGTTGAGAAACAACTTTTACAAAGGTATTGTACATAGATCGAGCTTTCGTTTTATGTAACGCTTTTTGTGAGACGCGATTTGTATGCTTCAAAACTGACGTACAAACATTGTTAGTGAACAAGATATAAAAATTTAATTAAAATAAAATTGGTGATGTAGGATTTGTAGACAGCAATTAAGTAAAAAGTAAGGAAACAAGGAATTACGGATATTAGGCATTCATTCATTTAATTATAAATATTACAGACCTACATTAAGCACAGAATTTCAAGGAGGTAGATTTGCTAAATAATGTAGGTCTGTAATATTTATAATTAATTGAATGAATGCCTAATATCCGTAATTCCTTGTTTCCTTACTTTTTACTTAATTGCTGTCTACAAATCCTACATCACCAATTTTATTTTAATTAAATTTTATATCTTGTTTCACACATTTTTATGCTAGGCGCTGTACATGTAAGCCGGGATCCGCCTGTGGTTATAAGCTAAAATTATTAACATGTATTATATCAGAGATACATGTATTGAATAATCGTGCCGTGTAATGCAAGATTACTTCGCATGGCGAGGAAGCATTCATCCCTGTGCAATCACATGCATGCTCTTAACTAAACTGTCTTAACTTGGTCGGAAGATCGATACGGCGCAAACGGTAGCCCTGCTATATAGCATTCAAAGAACATTAGTTGTAATTATAAATATATAATAAATATACGTATTTTTCGACACAAGGTGAAGTCCACCCCTCCCCCTTCCTCGCCGCCTTCTATACGGCCGAGCTCCGGGAGGCCCCCAGTACGGATGGGGCCATATTCCCCATGGGCTGGGGCCAGCGGTGGCGCAGGTGGGAGCAGCGGAGCAGGGGCCACCAGTGGGGCAGGTGGGAGCAGCGGAGCTGGGGGCAGTGGCGGAGCTGGGGCCAGCGGCGGATCTGGGGCAAGCAGAGCAGGGGCCAGCAGTGGTACAGGTGGGAGCAGCGGAGCTGGGGCCAGAGCTGGGGCAAGCAGGAATGGAGCAGGGACCAGGACCGGTATCGGAGAGTAGGGAGGGCCCTCCTCACCCGAGTCAACAGCAAACAGATTCTCAGCTTCTTCTGCTGTGACCTACAAGGGTAATAATATATACTATATAGATATAATGCCATGCATGCAAATCCTATGTACACATGCATACCTCTTCCATATCTTAAAGTAAAGAGTGAGTGAGAAAAGTTGCTTTATATAAACCAAAACTGATCTAATACGAGGGAAGGATTAAATTATTGGAACGGCCTCCCATAATAAATGTGTTGAACAAACCATATGCGGTGGTGGGAGGTGGGGCTGAATTAAGATGGCCTGCATTTCAAATGGCTAGTATTTGCTGATATATGTGAAACTGCACACAATCATGTGTAGAGAGAGGCCTAGGGTTGCTGCCACTTTAACTTTTGCATGGGTAAAAATATATAAATTACAATGATGTACTTGAGAACACAGGAATGTTCAGGTTTGCAGCCATAGAGATTTTAAGTCCACATGCTGGGACACCATACATGGAATCATGCAGGAAGTTAGTTAGTCCTGCAAAGCATAAATCGCTTATCCAAATTGAAACTGTTAGTAAAGAGCTGCATGTAATAGGTAACTGGTTCCAGCTGAAAACAGGAGAGCATCATGGAGGACGATTGGTGGTCCATGTGCATGTTTTAGCAGCCATAGAAGCTAGGTTTAAGACCACACACTGTGCCACCATATATGGAGGAAGAGGCAGTGTCGTGTTTTCTCGGAAATCAGGATTTCAAATGAATATGATTACAGAGAATCAAAGGGCACAGTGCAGGCACAACTATAAATCAGCTAACAACTACAGCTAGTGTACGCTAAAACCAGAGAAAAAGAAGTGACTCAGAACACATGGTGTAAGTGTTAAATACTCCAAATTGCGCATGTGCAAGAAGACATAATGGCTTCAGGTTACATGGTCAGAACAGGCAGGCTTGTGGTTATATGAATGCAAAGTTTCAAGATAAATGTTGATACAGAGAAACATGTTAGACTCCTTGACATATGAACACATACATGGGAGGGAGGCAAGCCTATTTTTAAGAGTTTTGTATAGAGAACGTACAGCAACTGATATAAGGATTGGATTGTGAGTTAAGTACAACATATAATTGTGTGAACTCATATTCCGGGGTTAGGGCCTATAGAGACAGATCCATTAATTTACATGCAGTCAAGGTCACAGATGCAACCCCATTTGCCATTTGATAATCCTGCAAAGCATAAATCTCTTAGTCAGAGTGACAGCTCGTAAAAGAGTTCCAGATGATGTACTGGAGAACCCAGGGAAGGATTGCTCCATGTTCAGGTTTGCAGCCACAGTATATGTGTCAAAGTTTAAGACCACATGCTGGGACACCACACATGGAATCATGCAGGAAGTTAGTTAGTCCTGCAAAGCAAGGCAGATAGATAGCTCTTAAGAGAGGTGCATGTAATAGGTTCCAGCTGAAAATTAGAGATCATCATAGCTCTTAAGAGAGGTGCATGTAATAGGTTCCAGCTGAAAATTAGAGATCATCATGGTCCTGCATGTTTTAGCAGCCATAGAAGCTATGACACATACTGAGCTACCAAATATGGTATCCATACAGGAAGGAGGCAGGCATGTGGTTTTATAGACAGTACAGCTGTAAGATAAAATATTGTTTACACAGAGAACCTAGGGAACATGTTTTAGCAGCCATAGATGCTACATCCTGTATGGCAAGGTTTAAAAGACAAATGCTGGGCCACCATATATGGTATCCATTGACAGGCATGTGGTTTTATCCTTGTAAAAATATAATAGTCAACATTCATAGACATGTAGTGTGAATGTGGTATAAAAACCCCCCTCAGAGGGTATCAAAGCTGGCAAGCATATACTCCAATGCAAATTGATCTGGCGTTATTCGTTTTCCTATCTCACAGACGAACACACGCACACGATACAACACATCGGTCCCATGCGTGTAGGACATATTGCATCCAAACATTGCAAACACTCCTACCTCATAGAATTTCTTTTTCTGCAGTATTGGGCCTTAGCGGTCTCCTTCTTACTTTCCGGATCAAGGCAGTATTGGGCCTTCGCGCTATCCTTCTTACTTTCCGGATCAAGCCAGTATTGGGCCTTAGCGCTCTCCTTCTTACTTTCCGGATCAAACCAGTATTGGGCCTTAATTCATGCTATTTTTCTTACTCTCAGGATCGGCTTTGTAGCGCTTCCTGTCGCAAGTCTTCTTTTTTTCATGCGCTTCTTGAAAACTGTCACGCTCCTCAATATCTTGCGACTCGCCAACACAACATTCATCATTCAATTAACTTTGCGATCTTCTTTGCACGATTCTTTTCTCTTCGCGATCGACGTGACGGCATTTTGAAGAAAACAAACCAGACACGTCAAGCTTTTGGTATACAACCGTGACAACAATTGAATAGATAACTGTATAGCGCATGCACTATATGAAATATAGAACGTGTTCAACCACACGTTCCCGTCCACTTTTATGTCTTCCAAAGGCCGATAAAATCTGTTGTGGGCTATACTAACAAAACTAAGTTTGCTAGAGATTGAAATTTGTGTCAAGCATAACTCTCGTTACTAACATAATAAAACAAATCCAACTCGACAATAAGTTTCTAACTTGTTGGTTCTAGTGCTTCCGCATAACGGCTAACATTATACTTCAATCGTGACAAAGATGCAATGCAATAAACCTCTTATCCGAGCAAATCTTATCTTATCAGATCCGGAAGAAGAAGATGGAGAAACTTTTTTTCAGGTTCGAGTGTGGGAACGAGAGAGCGTTATCTCTGTTGTCTGAGCTTTCTAAGCGTCGGCAGTTTTATTACATTGTAGGCAATTGTTGGCTGTATCCAAATACGCTCGCTAAAGGCCAACTGATTCTACGGTGCAACGGCAATAGTGGAATCTGGTGTTTTGCTAATCGTATTCATCACACTTCAAATCCTACATAGGACCTACTAACGTAGGTCCTGATATAGACCTTTTTCATGTGTCACAAGATAATTAACTAGATCACGTGAAACACCGGTGGCGGCCATCTTGGTGCACAGGTACTAATGTATTGTGTGCAGTAATTTGGTGTTTCAAGTGTTCTGAGGTTGATAAAGAATAAAGATCTCTCGTTCCATCGAATATCTGCTGTTATTAACCACATTGGAGGAGAACGTGAACGCGAACTCAGCCAAAGACGAAGAGACGCTGCCTCGATGCTCTTTCAAGACAAGGCATAATAAAGACGACGCTAGCGAATATTGAGTGCCTTTCAATCCGGAGAGCCAGCTGGCTACACTTTATAAAAAAATTCAACCAAGATTGGTTATACCGACTCTACAACTTGGTCACTGTAAAAGGATGCGAACGGCTTCAAAGCAGACGTACGTAGTTATGACACCTGATATCAGCTATGAGCGTATATTGGATATGGCGTCGCTTTGTTGTGCACACACACACACACACACACACGCACACGCACACACACGCACACACACGCACACACACACACACACACACACACACACACACACACACACACACACACACACACACACCACGCGGCTCTCTACTTGAAATGCTCCCATTTGATGCTTGTATATGTTTATGTGCCAATACTGACTGCCGAAAGCGGAGCGAGAACACATGCATGTACGAAAGGCTACCCAGAAGTTGGCCAGAACCCATTATGCACCGATCTTGTAGCTTATAGACACGTACATGTTCGCTAGGAACACTTTCGTTGGTCTCTTCTATACATGCACATACATGCATGCAAGTGATCTCCCCATTCATATGTATCTTACTCTTTGCCACGTTTCTGACTCCGGTTCGGATCGACGCTGGAACCAAAACTCAAGTATAACAAATAGTACTCAATTTCAGCCCGGCCGGAATATTTCTGGCGCTCGTTTTTCATTTGGTCCGGCCGGATCAAAATTAAAGCGACCGAAATATTTGTGCATGCATGACAGACCCAGATTTAGTCTCTCTGACAGGCCATGCAGCCGCTAACGACTGGTTGTATAGGCTTAATTTTTAAACTGCATGTATAAATTACTTCGAAATTTGTTTGCAGAACAAAATAAGATACCGAATTGCTCGCAGCCGGCCTACATTACAAGATCAACGCAAAACGGATTATCCAAGCCTTGATACGTACGCGTTAAAACGATAGCAGTCTTGCTGATGTATCTTGAGAGGAAGTATATGTTCCGTACGAATGCCCAACATTGCCTGTTACGTAACCGGATGCCGGTTGTGTAACCGGCTGTCCGGTTATGTAACCGGCTGTCCCGTTTCAATGCATTTTATAATAGCTGTCCGGTTACACAACGGCTGTCCCGTTGCGTAACCGGCTGTCCCGTTGTGCAACCGGCTGTCCCGTTGCGTAACCGGCTGTCCGGTTGTGCAACCGGCTGTCCGGTTGTGTAACCGGCTGTCCGGTTGTGTAACCGGCTGTCCGGTTGTGTAACCGGCTGTCCCGTTGTGTAACCGGCTGTCCGTTATTTAATATCTTTATGAATATATGAATATATGGGACAGTGTCCAGCTAAATCACCCTTATGGTACTTTTTCAAAATTTCCAGAACAAGCAAAAGAAAAGTAACGCTCGCATTGAAATGTATGGCTAATTATAAATTCAGTGCCTAATAACTTTGTGATGGATAGTCCGATTTAGGATGCGTAAGAACCATTTGACAGAAGCTCATGGGTGTTCAAGGAAAATCAAAAAATTTGAAAACTTGAAAAACTAGCCAGAAGGGTGATTCTGCTGGACACTGTCCCATATCTTTATGAATATTTATCTATGCACAACTCAGGTTGTTTTGGTTGGTAAGGCCTGATACAACCGGCCATCTGTATGGATGAGACTATTTGCACATTTATGGGAAGATGTTTTGTCATACTGAGAAGATGATAATGTATGTTTATGGACACTAGTACAAAAAATAACTGATGATGTTGTATAATGCTGACATGAGGCTTACAACTGACCAGTACACAGCATAATGCAGCAGAAATATTAATATACATGTACTAAGACTGTTTTCCACATAGAATTGCGATCTTTGTGTACACTTTTGTCGATCTTCATGCAGGCTACATGGAACCACTGCTGGCAAACATCACATTGAATCATTTTTGAGCCATCATTAATATGCCGGCAAATACAGTATACTGGTATGTTCTTCCTGATAGATGCCTTAGGAAGTCTACTTGCAGAAGTTGGGAAGGCAGTCATCATTCCGTCCTCAATACTTTTCAAAACATGCTTCCTCATTGCATTCTGTTTATACAATAGAACTGCTGGATCTTGTCCATTACAAATGGACGTGATATACGCCAGAGCAAATAATCCACAGTCATGTGATCCTTCCTGCAGTTGAACATCTACAAACTCAACAGAAAATTGGTTTTCTTGTGTTTGAAGTAGGCCACTCATAAGCTTCAGGGTAGGCTTGGGAAGCTCTTTACCTCCATTGCAGTCAAAGATTTTGATGCTGGCTTTTTGGCAACCAACAGTGGATAGAGCAATCCAATGATTTTTATTCACATTTATGATCTGCACAAACTGCTCCTGTGGTGGAATCATGGAAAAATTCTGGCTAAGTGCAGGTGGTTGAAAGCCATCTATGGATGGGTGCTGCTGTTTCAGCATATATTGTGCAGCGCGCGGTGATTATAAGATCACCTAGCCAGCTTTTTGGAGATGTAAGTATTGCCTTGTGGTACATTGTCAGTTGAACAGTACAGATAGTAACCCAGGTGTCTTCATCATCTCCACTCAATTCTGCTGTTAAATCCATCTTGCACAAGGGTTTTGTGTGATCACCATTAGTGCAAGAATGTCCTGGGTGACAACAAGCAGAGCAGGACGATTTGCTCTTTTTGCAGCAGCAATACTTTGCACTATTGCATCTCGTTTTGCATGCACATGACAATGATGCTTGGGTATCCAAGAAAGGAGTTTTGTTGCTAGAAGATGGTGGTGATAATTTCATAGCTGATGCAGGTGTACAATTCTTGTTTTTGCAGTTATCCCCTTTATGGCAGTGTGAGGTGCATTCAATTTTATTCTTCTTGCAAGGGCACCGTTGTGTGCTGCACCCTGCTGTGCACTTGCACCTATTCTTTGAAAATGCACTCCACGGTGTACTTTCTTTTGAAGCTGCTCGAAGTGACACACGAGTAGAATTTTCCCATCCTTTCACAGATAGACAGAAAGTCCCTTCAAAAAATTCCAGGTCACAAGCAGAGTAGCATTTATTCAACACCCCTGACTTGCACCACAAGTGGTACATTGCACATGCCGTTCCAATCACCTGTACAATTATGCATGGCAGTCTATTTGGGTCAGTGGAAGCCCGATCAATGCGAGGAATTCTCACAGTAACACAATCTCCTACATGAAATTCTTTAACTTTGTGCTTAAGGTTGTATTTTACCATCATCCTATTAGCATTTTTCAAATATTCTTTGTCTGCAATCTGGCGAACAGGCAAGTACTTCTCAGTAGTAGCCAAAACCCTTGAATTGGACTTCATAAAAGCCACCTATACATCGAAAGGAACCAGAAAGATTAATCAGGATCCAAACATTTATTGAGGCACTTACTTGTACTTTGTTGTTACCATTTTCATCACGATCACTGTCATGACCATCACATTTTTCTGAATCAACAGAGTACTGGTAGACAGAAAGAACGCTTGCAGCAGTGGTTTTGTTTCTCTCCTCAAAATTGCTTTCTAACTCCCTTGCAACAGTGCCCACATAAGTACATTCCATTTCCTTTTCCACTAAATTGTCCTCATCTTCATCCTCTCCATCATCCTTGTCTACATCCTGCTGTCCTTTGCTATTTTCTCATCATCCTCTTCTTTTTTCTCATCCTCTTCTTTTACCTCATCCTCATCTTCTTTTTCCTCATCTTCTTTATCCTCAACTTTCTTTTCCTCATCTTCTTTTTCCTCATCTTCTTCACCCTCATCCTCATCTTTTTTCCCTCATCCTCATCTTTTTTTTCCTCATTTTCTTTTTCCTCATCCTCATCTTCTTTCTCCTCCTCATGCACTCCGTTTTCATCATGCTCCTCTTCGTTTTCAACATCCTCCTTTTCTTTCTCCTCTTCATCCTTTTCTGTTTCCTCATCCTCCTCTTCATTTCCTTCATAATCCTGTTCTTTGTCTTTTGTCCCTTCCTCTGATTTATCTCTGTCACAAGGCTTCAAAATATCTTCATCAAGCTGTCCCCTAAAGTTGACATCTGGAACAAAAATTGCCCTCGGAGGTTGGCCAAATACTAACTCGTATGGGGTTTGCTTGGTGGTGTCATGAACCTGAGTGTCCATTGTATCTGCAATGACATAAAACATAATAACATTTGCAACATAGAAAAACATTGGATCACTTACACACAATATGTGGAAGCCATTGAGACCATGGTGGGGATTGATTGCCACATTCAACAACTTTGGCACTGATCATTCTCTCAAGTGTGTAGTGTGCTTGTTCAACTAATCCTTGGGATTGGGGATGTCGCGGACGACCACTGATTAACTGCACATGACCTGGCCATGTAGAAACTACATCTTCAATGAGTTTGTTTACAAATTCTTTGCCATTATCACTGTGAATGATAGCAGGCAAGCCAAACACTTGGAAAACATAGTTGTGCAATGCTTTAACCACATGGTTTGCCTTCTTTTTTGCAAGAGGGAATGCAAAATTAAATTTTGACCAATGATCCACGATGTGTAATATCCAGTTGCATCCATTATGTGGCATATGCCTCATATCAATCAGATCGATCTACAGATATGTATAAATATTTTGTACGTGTTAGTAAGCATGAATAGTGATTAAACCTACCTGGATACGAGAGAATAGCCCATCAGCTATGATTGGCCTTAAAGGAGCTTTAGTATGCTGTGGTTTCCTTAAGCTGCATGTTGAACACAAGCTTACATACTTTTCAACCACAACTCTTGGTATGTATGAGTACAATGACTGGACCTAAAGTGTATAAGGAGTGACATATACATGACTCAATTTAGCCTGTACATGTGCCGTAACGTACTTCAATTGCTACTTACCCTAGCATAGGTTTTTCTTGAACCAGCATGCAGACAATCTTTATCATGGATCTGTTTCAAAATTTGGTAGAATTCCTCCACTATAGCGACCCTTCTATAGCCTTTCATGATCGTGCGGTCATTAACGTTCTATATACCAACAAACCGGCCAGTAATCAACTACAGAAAAATGAATACTAACACAGAACGAATTACCTCCTTTTCCTCCTTGACTTGGACAACCAATGCATCCCTTATTCCAGCTTCAGGCAAATCCAGCAGTTGAAATCCACTTCTTTTAATAAGATGACGAAAGTTTCTATCCTCAATCGATAGAGGATTCTTTAAAAAGTGGGTTCTCTTAGCGTCTTTTGGAAAAGCAGCAAAAAGGTATTCTTCGAACGCATCCATCGGGCGTGTAACACGTGGATAAGAGAATGTGACACCTTGTTAGTGTATGAGCATGCGCAAGTCACCATCCGGTTACATAACCGGTCGTCCGGTTGTTGTCCGGTTGCATAACCGGTCAATTGCTGGGCATCCGTACAGAACATATATATCTATCGGTATAATATCTTTGACATCAGTTTTCTGAAGCGGAATTAGTCGTTGCGTAGATAAATCTATGGTCGTGTCTATGCCAGCTGTGCACCAAGATGGCGGCTTACGTAAATGACGTCACGTTTAATGTAACTTGGTCATGTGATGAAAAAGGTCTATAGGGAACGCGTGTGTTTGTGAAGGTGAATATAAATCCATTCATTGTACTATGAAGCAGCAGCGTGTTTTGGCGTACGTTTTGCTCTCTTTGTGGGTGGCTGAGCATGAATTGAGTCAGGAGCAATACTTATTAAGTGCTCTTTGACGATGCACCGTAGTCTCTTCTCTTTGTTTCTTATTGAACTGTAGGTGGTGTTCAGTGCGTTGAAACGCCGGTGAATCGATTCAGCACCTTGTTCACCCAGCATGCCAAATCCAAAGTTGTATCTTCTCACCCACTCAACTGTGTGCTCCTCTAATAGATGCATTTTGGGTGAGATACTTTCATTGGGAAAATTGGCTCGAAAGTAGTTCATAAAGAAAACAATAGCCTCATCTGTGAAAAATATCACATATAGTTAATACTCATCGACTGTGACATCATGTTGCTATTACCTAATACTCCGCATTCCTCATCTGTAACAAAACATTGGTCATAGATGGAGTGGCATGCTCCAAGCCTAGCAAATGCCTCTTCAAATTTGTCTGCAACCTGCTGAGCATCCATGAGGAGAACAGGATACTGTTGGGCCACATTTATTATAGACGAGCACAAGACTTTCAGGTTAGTGGGCTATATAATGATAACCATTACTTTGATTTTAATGCAGTATATGTACAATTGTCTTACCTTCAAAGTCTTGTGGATGTGGTTACCTACAAACGTGCCCCCAAAGTATTGCTGGCGCTCCACTCCAATGTTCTGAAGTGCTACATCAAGACTTTTCACAAACGGACCATCATGTATCTTAAAGCCTTCTTGATATCTTTTCAATGGCATGTACCCTCTTTACCTGATGTGCATTTACAGCATTTTTTACTAGTTTACAACTTACTGCTTGCCGTACTTCAACTATGGTTTGTTTTGACAGTTCCTGAAGACTTTGAACTATTGGGTTGGATTGTCCTACCACAATGAAGAAGTAAGTTGCGTTTTGTTGTAGCTGGGTGAGCATTTCTGTAGCTTTTTCATAATCATCCTTTGCTTTATTCAAATCATGACTTGCTTTAGTGTATTCTACAAAATTGGACGACATGTTGTCACAGTTACCTTGGTAACCCAATGCAAGCTTAGCATCCAATTGGTGGCATGCATTCTCAAACAGTAAATAAAGCTTTGTAAATAAGCCTTGTGTAATATGTAGCCCGGGCAACATATCTGCATGGGAATTAAAATCATGCAACAAGTATGAGCGCACCTTGAAAACTTACTTGTGTTAATGGTATGTTAAAAAATGGTTTTGATATGCAGTTCATGAAATTCTTGACATTGTTTGCATCTCCACCTGCATGTAGAAATTTCTGGTTCCAACTGATGATGGATTCTACAGATCTGTTTGGGCATTTAGATCGCTTGAATGGAGGTTTCTGAATATCATTGTTTGTTATTGTGCAGTACATGCACGGTTGGTGACCTATGGTTGTCATTGGTTGAACAACATGGCAACATTAATGGTGCAGCATATTAGCTTACCACTTGCTCCTGATATTCCATACAGACCGCTCAGATATTCATAATCTCCATGCATAAATACTCGCAATGTATAGTGCCTGTAATGGAGTACCAATTTTCCAATATTTGTGCAAACACATTTACCTCCATTTCATGCCTTGGAGAGCATCAATTTGAGGTTTGTATCGATCAAGAGCTATGTGAAGATTTGTGATGCTATCTGGAGCTTCAAAACATGAAAACACACATGTGCTATAAATGGAATTAGGTGCTCATGTGTTGACGATTTGAAAATTGGATTTGAAGGATCCTCCACCTTTGTCACCACCTATTTTCACCCAGATTTCTGTAGATGGTATAGCATCATTGTGCCATGTCAGCATTCCATTCCTGTTAAGCGTATTCATTAATAACTTATTGTTATGTATTTGCTCACTAACCTGTCATTTTCTTCCAAGAGTTGGATTAATTTTTGTTGAAGGTTAGGAATTTAGACATGTGCAGCACTGCGCAACTCTTCTCCACCAGAATCAAGTGAGAAAGCGAATGGAGCTACTTCAGATTCCAGATTTCACCTATTTGCTTTGCTGCTATGCTGCGCATCTTTTTCTCACTTGGAAGAGATAATCCAGATCCTTTCAACCACCTGCAATACGCATGGTGTTTTAGACATTAAGGTAATGATGGAGTCGATACACATAACATGACAAAATTGTTTGTAACTCAGTTATTTTTAATCTACCATTAGTAACCTTCTAATGATGCGGAGTTTTCTCCATGGTATGGACAGATCAGCTTTCATAGCCAGTCCTTTTTCAGGTAGCATGTTCATTTTGATCCCAGCCTCTCTTAGTAACTTATTTTTTGTTCTTTTGTCAAGGTGCTTCACCTTCAGAAAGCAAAGCACCCCAATCATCATTCAGTAGGTGCCTCACTTGTTGAAGGTCTTTGCGATGATGACTCAAAGTTCGTTTTGATGCTTCAATTCGGCCTTGCCCTTTTGTAACCCTTACAAGGGTTATTGGCTGAAAATGATGGTGAATTGTTAATGTAATTATTATTGCTGTGCAAATTTACTTACTCTCCCACCCCTAGTTGGAATCTGCAAATCATTTGGTTCTGGGCTTTCAGACAGCATTCTTTCAATTACAGATACCACGTGTACCTCGGTATCCATTTCACATGGAGGAGATAAAGTGTTGCAAACATGTGAGATGTATGCTCCTGCTGAAATGACTGTTTTACTTGAGTTTCATTGAAGCAATACATCACTTAGGAGGGACAAGAAGACGTCAGGGGATGCATTTATGCTGGAAGCAATTAAAGGTGAGTTGTCATAACAACAAGGACATGTGTTGTTTGCCGAAAATGTCAGACATGTTATGATACATCCTGCACAGACATGACTTTGGCATGGTAGCTCTACTGGTCTGTGCAGAATACAAAGGCAGAGTGGACACTTTAAATAGTTGATGGCAGAAAGTGATTGTGTAGCAGCCAGCTGGACACACTGGTTGAAATTGAAACTGTTTGGTGCAATGTACCCAATATGTGCAACTAATGACAGTAGTGATTCACTTGATGTTTGGCCATGTTTTTTTCTTCATACCACCTTTCACCAGCATCTCAAAATGCTGGCAAACCTAAATGTGATCATGCAATTAAATTCTGCTATAATTTGCTCTTCACTCACTTCACACTTGTCTGCAGTATGGGCTTTCCACTTGTAGGGCACGACCAAACTTCTGAATGGTACTAGCTTTTTCTGCCTCGAAGCGTTTAACACCCTCTCCATACTTAGTTTACATGGTTTGCAGAACGATGGTGGGTGGATCTCGACATGATCAATGATCACATCAATACCAAATGCTAGTTTAAGCTCCTTTTTGTAAAGTTGGGAGTTGTAGACACTTCTTTTTGTTTTTTTTTTTGCCACCATCAACCTCGCACCACACACCCTGCAATGTTTTGAAAGCTGACTGCAATGGAACTCCATCGCAAAGCATCTATACAAACCAAGATGTTGGTGATTATTCATAAATTTCAACCGCGACTTTATATGTCTTAGATGTCACGTCTCGAGACGTGACCCAGCTTGGATTGTTACGTTTTACAATGCCCCTACATTGTGTATTTTATCGTCACAACTCACCGGGAAGTTCGAAAGCCTCACAAACAGTCCGCCAAAAGATGCACTCGTAACGAATTACGGAGCACGTGATTACTAGAAACGTTGCGCCGTATGTGAAAATATGATAAACATGTGAGCAGTTGATTTGTGTTTGTGCTTAGACTATTACTATGCATGGAAGTATCAGTAGAGAGGCGTAGTGATACTGGGTCATAGCAGAAACCGGCCTTGAATATGTTAGTGCGTTAATGAGCGAGAAAAATCAAATGTGCAATTGGGCATCTAAATATCCGTAAATGTCCACTCCGAAACACGCGTGACCATAATGAATTTTATTTATTATCAAAGAGTGGCATGTAATTTTGCAAAATCGCGGAAATGTCACGTAATTAGTGGGCGGGACAAAACTACTGCAGTAGTTCAGTTAACTCTTTTCTTCGCCCTGATCGCTGTAAATGTGAATTAAGCAACGCACCTTTGTTTTTAAGGCAAGTCAATGTATACGCTATATCTTTCAGAACACGAGATCTACCTTAGCCGGGGTAATTGCACGTTTATAGGGTATATGTTAGCTAGCGTTTGCATAATATTACTTTTTAGCGGCTGATCAACCACGGCCTGAATCTTACAAATAAATGAATGAACCAGAGTAACGTTGGGATAGCTGGTTCTTTTAGCGAGGAGACTGTTTAAAATTTTTAATTCGCTCGAGTATTCAACATGTAAGTTATACTGGGCAACTGGTGTAGATAGACAGACGATTTCTAAGCGTGATTTCAACAAATTCATATTAAAGCTAGGCGGTTCTCATGGTTTGTTACACCAGGTGGAGGAGGAATACCACAAGTTGTTTCACGCGGTTCATGGTTATACCAGGCGGGCGGGGGTAATACCATGTGGGGATATACGTGTGCAGTTCCTAAAATCAAATACGTTTTTGAAACAACTTATATTGATGAGAATACTGTTTATATAAACTACACTACCACCCACAATGGATACCTCAACAAGCTGGACAATAGATTTCTTCACGTGTACGTACCTTAACGAATGCAAATTTTACTTCAATTGCAGCCTTGCGACACACATAATGATGAGCTGGTGGGGAAACAATTCATGCGGCCGTAAGTAATGCATGAGTCCATTCATTATGTCGCTGACGTGCATGCGATGTTTACAGAGGCACTTGACACATTTCTGTTTGCTCGATTTTAGTGGACCTATGGCATGGTCAGCCGTTGATAGGATGCGGGGTTGCAACAGGGGGTGGAGGTGCACTTCTGCTGCTTCTGATGATAGTCACATTTATTTCAATTCCATTGTGTTGGAGAAAGTTCAAGCGAAGACGTGGCGCGGAACTCCCTAATTTAAACGGTGCGTAAATGTTCAAGTGCACGGGTCTTTCCTGAATCATGACTTCAACATTCAGGTGATGGGCTTCTAGAATGCAGGAGGTGTTATTTCGACACCAACATTCCTGGGGAAAATACGGTTTGTGAAAGTACATCAAGCTACCCTGACCTACGTAAGCTAGTAACATAGTTAAGGAATATTCAAAACCCTAGCTACATTACATGTATAAAGGAAGTAAACGTCATGTAATTCAGGCTATAGTATCACTTATTGCATGAGGTCAAAGTCCCTCAGGTGGTTGCGGATTGTCACACCCATTTCTTAAATGCATGTAGGAAAGTGACATGCACAATGACGATAATGAATATATTGTAATCAACCACAATAACATAAACATGTCCATTTGTTTACAAGTTGTGAGTTTGGCAATGGAGGAAAACATTCAGCTTTCAGAAAAACATCTGGATAAGTTAGTAACTTTATTGGAACTTGTTATGACACATTGGTGGACTATTGGGAAGCAGCTGGGCCTATCGTCTATTGAACTACTGGAAGTGAAAGCATCAACAGACTCTGAGAATGAACAATTCAGACAGATGCTTAAGATTTGGTTAACAGGGACTGAAACTGTACCAACCCTCCGAGCTCTATGTGTCGCATTAGAGGGGATGAGGTTACATGGCATGGCTACTGAGTTGATGTACCAATGTGCTCACCTGAACAGTTACACAACTCCTGACTAAATCATTCTAGATTAAGTTTCACATCCATTTCACCCATTTTGGACAGCATTATTCATTGCTTTTGGCTTGCATTTGGTGTAAATTTGCATTAATCCATGTCAGTTCCGAGTTATCGTAGTAACTTCCTGCATCTACTGACACTTTATTAATATCAACTCACACTTATTATGATGAAGAAAGTAGTTATACCCAACAGGTATGAAAGGCAGAAATGACACAAGATTGGGATTGTATTAATGAGGATTGAATTAATCTAGGTGCACAAAACTGATGTAGGCAGAATGCATCAAAAGAATAAAATCCACCTCTTCTTCCCAACCTCCGCTGTCATGCCACCTCAACCTCTAACTTCAACCAACCTCCTCCTCTAACCCCTAAATCTAACTCCACCCCATCAAGATTTGCATATAAAATCACAAACAGCTGAATTTCCTCATATTTGAATCATTAAAATAAATTGCAGATGTCCACTTTGGACATTCCTTGAAAACAAATGTGTACTTTTTTGCATGCATGGATTACTAGGCTATACCCAGACTCAATTCATCTGCATACCTCTTTAGATGGAGACTTCAACTAACCCCTTCCCCAGAGACTTAAAAAATCAGCCTGCTCCATTACCTTCCCCCTTTTACACCCACTGCAGGACCAAAACTTACCCTCCACTAGCTAGCTACACTATGTTTCACATTCCTCCAGGAGCCATAATTTTAAATCCACGGGATCTTAATTTATTGAAGGTTGTAAATCCATGTTGTTATTGTAAGCCAATAGTCCTAAAAGAACACATATCCCAGACAGCTAAAATCATTAGTTAAATATTATCTTATGTGGTGGGGGATGGGGGGGGGGGCTGATCCTGTCTTTCCAGTATGCTGCTGGTGGATGAAGGACAGAATGATAAACTGACTCCAACAATTTTTACCAAGAGTATATGTCTTATGCTATTATATGCATCCCTAGCCCTACTCGTCCCCATTATTTATAGTCTACTTGATTACATAGACATATAAAATTAATAGGTCACAGTTTCTATTTGGTCAGCATATATATGCTAATTCTATTTTCTGACGGCATTTGGCCACCCTTTAGGGATATTGTCAACCTTCTTGCTGCAGTTAAGGCCTCAGTATCTGTTGCGAAGTTCTTGGCTGGTGACAGTCTCACAGTTTTATGCAAACTAAAACAAGGCTCTCTCCCTGATGTTAGGCCCATTGCTGTTGGGGAGACCTTAGGAAGGCTCATGCAATGGGAAATGCCTTGGCATCTGTTTTTCTTCCAGCCACTTCAGTATGGTGTAGCTTGTGCATATGGCTCTGAGAACGTTGTCCATGGCCTCAGAAATTGTATTGAGCTGGGAGCATTTGGGAGATGATGAATAATCCCTTTAATCTAGTGTCAAGACAGGCTCTACTCTCGGAATGTGCCATGTTCTGTCCTGAGCTCCTTCCCTGGGCAAAATGATGCTATGGCATCCCATCCCATATTGTGGCACCCCCTAGGGCATCTAACATCTGAAACAGGTATACAGCAGGGAGATCCATTGGGCCCACTGTTCTTTACCTTGGTTCTAATAAGGCTCTCACTGCCATTATATTGATGCTGACGATGATTGCCTTCAGCTCATACTACAGGCTTGGTACTTATATATTGGGGTGCTGGCAGGTCCCAAGGCAGTATCATTAATGTACCCAAGTGGGAGTCATTCAGCTGCAATGATGTATCCTTGTTTCCACCCACTATGAAATGTTGCCACACACTATGAAGGCTACCCACCGTCCTTATTTGGATATTATACTGGTGCTCCAATTATTGTCTACTTACATTGGGCTTTTTTCTTTGCAAATAAGTGGGCTGAAGTTCTGAAACAACTGTCTAGGCTCAAGGAAGTTTCATCTATTGACCCACAGGTTGGGTTCAATTTTTTATGTGTCTGTAGCAGCTATTGTAGGATGGTGCACTTAGCCAGGTTAACACCCCCCAAAGTCTTGCATATGATCATATCCCCTGAAAATGCTGGGCAATGGTGTAAGTTTTTTTACTGTGTGCCTTTCTTTGGTCCTATCGGAATGAGCCTGGCATCAGACTAAACTGGGATTGAGGTTTAGTAGTCTTGGCTTATGCTCCCTCTTTTACCGTGCATGTGCAGCTTTTATTGTTTGTTCATCTGACTTTACCACTGCAGACAATCTCCATCTTCTTCATGCAGTAAATACCTTTAATGGCTTAGTCAATGCCATCTTTCCAGACTCAGCCATTGAGTCCCACCCTTCCTAATGGGATCTTTCCGTTAAGCTGGATAGACTAGCAGTTAACAGCCTGCTTGTTACATTACATCCTCTCAAAATCAGCATCTTACGCTTCCTCTTGGATTACTGCCAGGCGGTGACATCGTAATTCCCCATAATCAGCCGCAAGACACATTTTTAGACCTCTGTCGCAGTACATATTTTTAGGGGCGAAGATAGAAGCACCCTCCTTTGTCTCATCCTGCCAGTGTTTTTGATCAGGATGGTCTCCAGCTGCTTTTGAGTTGACAGTGACATTTCCACTTCCAGTAGAGCAGCCTAGTGGCTGAGCAAAAAAAAGCATCTTGTCAATGACCACAAATTCGACACTAAGTCTTAAATCTTGATAGATCTATATGAGGGAAGATGATCACAACCCTTGTTACATGTAACACATTTAGGGCACTACTAGCTAGGCCTATAGATAGTTGGACACATGTTGGAAGGAGAGGTGGACAGGATGAAGTCACTCCATATGCTGAGGAGTGAAGCATTGTTCCAGTGACATCACTCCGATATAGTGAGACAATTCTGGTGTGAAATTGTGAGAGGAGAGAAACATTTTGGCTCATTCCCCATACAGACATCCCTCTTAGCATGTTACCTGTCACACAGGATATAGGGTGACTGAATCTCACCAAGCAGCTGTCAATCAGATATATGATTTAATGCACCTCTGTTCAGAGGCGGATACAGGAAGGGGGAGAGGGGGAGGTGAAATTAAATTCACAATTTAGTATTACATATTATATACAAATACACAAGGATGTTAAGTTAACACAAGAGAACCTGAGTCCACAATTGTGGCAGGCTGACTGGGCCATATATTTGCAGAGAGTCCTTGCACAATGAACCTGAAGTGCCCCAGTGATGAGTTAATTGCTTGCACATATGCATGAATAATTAATGAACTGCATCAGTTGCCCCTGTGTGTGTGCATGTGTGTGTGTGTGTGTGTGTGTGTGTGTGTGTGTGTGTGTGTGTGCATGTGTGTGCGCGTGTGTGGCACTATAATGTGATTGATTCATGCAATTTGCATCCACATGATGTGAGGGCTAAAAAACGATGCAGGTCAACCTGTACTGCAGTTGTAAATATACAAACGAAAAGGAGTACCCTGCACTCTGTTACTTGGGGTGACAAAGATATATTGGGCACTTCAGTTATGTATGTAAGGATTGAGAGTGAAGCCTATAAGCTTGGCTCAGCGAAATTTATTGATAAGCTGCATGATTTTAAAACTGAATTAATAATGTACGCAACTGAAGACCTAGTAGCAGTTCTAAAATTCAATTACACCTCCGCAAGGATGGCGGAGGAGTGGAAGTTGTGTGGAACAACTCCTGCTTTGACAGACAGTTTAAACCACACCCAGCTAGTACTATTGGCTTTTTTATTATTTTTATTTTTAATATCTGGAAGTCATGTCCAAACTATCACGAAGGAACTTGGCCACTACGACTATAAGAAGAGAAGTAGACGGTCTGTTGACTGAAGGTACTCAATTTTGGAGATGGGAGCAAGTGAGTTGATCAGTCGGACAGACTCACGTGGTTTTTCTCAGCCTTTGGGACATGATTTGCATAGCGTCCAGCGTACATTGTACGTACTGGGTTAGAAATAATATAGGCCTAGTGCATTCGTGTCTCCTCCCCCTTCGTCTGTTTATTAACACCTCCCAAATCATCTCCCTGTGAAGCTAGGCGTCTTTGACTGCTAATACCAGCATCGCTGAGCGATACGTCGTATTAATATCATGCGTGGTTGCTGGAATATTATAGATGCATGCACGCGTATTAACGATCAGTAGTTGTTCTGCCCATATAGCCAGAGATTGATTCTGTTCTGTTTCAGAACATCCGCAGACTAGAGCAGCGGAGAACTGCGACAGTTCGTTTCAGGACCCACACATTTTGTGGAAGCGCCACCTGAGTAGACGCTTAAGAGCTTTGTTCTGTAGACGCTTAAGAGCACATTTTGTTCTAATTATACAAAATTTTTGCAAGCACTGGAACCTTTTGCAGACAAGCAGACAAACAGCCCATTACACCATGAAATGCTCCACCTGCCATGAAGCATCACTGCATGTCCATGTGGCTGTGTGTATTTGGAAGCCATTAACTACCACCAAATGTCAGTCACATTGTGTGTCTGTGTGAGTACATATGCATACAGAGGTGTGACTGGCTGCCTCTCATTTACATGATGATTTAATGTAGCACATCTGTGTTTTAGCATGTGGATGCCTGCATGTATAGGAGGTTTTCCACAATACGCCTGATAGAATACGCCTGATAGAATGATGGTATGACCACCTGATGGTATGACCCACTTGATTGTATGTCCACCTGATGGCATGACCCACCTGATGGTAGGAGCACCACAGTATGGCCACCTGATGGTATGACCCACCTGATTGTATGACCGCCTGATTGTGACCACCTGATGGTATGACCCACCTGATTGTATGACCGCCTGATTGTGACCACCTGATGGTATGACCCACCTGATTGCATGACCGCCTGATTGTGACCACCTGATGGTATGCCTACCTGATGGTATAACTCCCCAGGAATTGTAACTTTCAATTAGGCCAGTTGTGTTGCCATAATATCCTTTCAGGAAACTACAAATGTAATTTGTTTGAATCATCAGAAGCCTGATTTTGAGGTTGCTGATATAACATGTTGTTATGATTTCCGTGCTTATTTGCATTAAGCAGTGTCATTTTATAGTAGTAGCAAAGCTTTGTTACAAGAGTGGGTATATAGCTTTGTTACAAGGGTGGGTATATAGCTTTGTTACAAGGGTGGGTATATAGTTTTGTTACAAGGGTGGGTATATAGCTTTGTTACAAGGGTGGGTATATAGTTTTGTTACAATGGTGGGTATATAGTTTTGTTACAAGGTGGGTATATAGTAGCTTTGTTACAAGGGTGGGTATATGGCTTTGTTACAAGGGTGGGTAGTGATTAGAGTGCACCTGGAAATCGTGTCATTGGTATACGACAGTACAGGATGTAGCCTTGTATGCAGAACGGCACAGAAACAAGGTTTCTGTGCAACCACAGTCTGAGGTCTTTGGTTCTTTTGTTGCAATACCTTGTTAATAACAGAATCTAGTGTTTTACCCATTCGTTGCTGTTTAGGCAATATATCAGTACAGATGTTTAGGTCAAACAGTTGCTTGCTGTGCACAAATCTAACGTGTGTGTTTAGCCTACTGCACAGCTCTGCGTACTGAGGGGCAGGAGTTCATCAAAGCCCTAGCTTGTGTTTCATCACACTGAACCTTGCTGAACCCATACATTACTACCATGGGGTCTAGGGTCAAGTGTAACCAAGTACAACCAGTCATGCCTTTGTGCCTCATAATTGCATGTCTTGAGTAGTAAGTAGCTCAGCTAGCAGCTAAGCCATGTTGCTGTGATACTGCATGGTCTCTTGTACTCCACAGAAATTCCTGCTGTAGTAGAAAATGCTTGTAGGAAGAAGCAACCATGTTTGGCTTCCCACACCTCTCTTCGTTCTGCTCTGTGGACAATTACATAGAGTTTTGCAAAATGTATCGAAAACACTAGTACTGAAAAAGAATAAAAAGGTCTTTTGCCTGTGGTAGCTCCAGAGTTCTCTGCCAATTGTGTCAAAATGAGCATCCCAGGAAGTGTTTCCCTTCAGTAAGACTATTGTAGACAGCACCTCACTTGATGTGGGAAGCCTTGGATATGGTGTTGTGGCTATGTGTTTTGGAAAATAGTTTGCACACCTTGTATGTCCATTACATGGACAACGAAGCACATAAAGCAGCAGGAGTAATAATAAGAAAGCACATTTTAGCCTTGTCCATTGCCTTGGGTCCAGCTGTTAGTGTACATGAGAGAGAGAGAGAGTGTGTGTGTGTGTGTGTGTGTGTGTGTGTGTGTGTGTGCATGTGTTCGCTTTTGTTTGTATGTGTATGCGCGTGTATGGTTTGTAGATCCTTGTTGATACCCTTGTCTATCGCTTTGCTGTGCTGCTGTAATAAAAAACAAATGCTGAAGCAACCCCTAAGGTTATTAACGAATGGTCTTGTATGATGGATTTGGATTGCTACGATCATGGATTGAGTACATGTATCGCTGTGTCTAAGATATGTCAATGTATTAGTGAACTAATACATTGATGTGGATGGCAGTTCTTTGGAATGAGCATTTTATGAACTTCACACAGTTGAAGGGTGGGGCCTGGAGCTGGGGAGGACCACTTCTAAAGCTCATCATTAAGTTTCTGTACCTCATTGTGTTTTCGGCAATTGAAATTTTGGACATTATTAGGCCTCCTCCCCAAGAATAATGTACTGACTCAGCAACACTTTAGCAACCATGACCACTGTGAAACTTGAGGCTTCAATCGCTATTTAAAAGCCATACAATGGTAGCAGCACAATTGTTCTATTTAAGGCCTAAAGCACATGGCTTAAGTGTTGTCTCTACTACATGTATTATACATAGCGTTCGAAAGTGGCCACCTTTCAAAGCATATCTTCACCAATGAGGGCTCTTTCTTTTCAGACCAAAATGAAAGCGTAAAACTGAAGGCGACAAGTGGTACTTCTTACTTCAATTGTTGTACTAGCATTTTGGCGCTGGTAGGCTTAAATGAAGTTGAGTATAGAATATGCGTACATACATGTACATGAGGTGGAATACGCATATTGGTTAAGGGAAACATGTACCTTGCTCTGTTCTATATCAAGATGGGGGAAGACTGAAACCATTTGCAATACAAAATTGATATATTCTTTATCCTAGCTATTATATAGTAGTCTCTGTGTATAGGCAGTGTAGCTGATTATTCTATAGGTAATTAAACTTATCCAGAGGCTCACTCCCTATTTCTCCAAGTAGCCTGGGCCATGGGACAGTTGCCCCCCATAACTCCGCTGGAGGGCATTGCTAATTATTCTGTACATAAAGAGAGGGGAAGGGGCCAAAAAAGTGTTATGCACCATCCTAAATGTTAGCTCAGGTCTCCCCCCCCCCCCCCTCCCCTTTGCCTAGAGACACGCCCATTCTATTGCCCCCCCCCCCCCACACACACACACACACATCTTTAATTAATTGCCTTCCTACACGTCCGGCCTGAATTCTAGTTCAGTTCATAGAGCAATATGTATTCTAACAGCTATACCTTAATTGATTAGAGTCTTATTATTTATAATGTAGACAAATCAAGTTCAAGTCTTAACTCTGTCGAAACCTCTGTCTAAACCTTCGCATGCTCCAAGCTTAAAGCTTTTCTCCACAACTTCCATCCTATGCAGACACATTAGAAGGTATTTAAAGGCGTTGGGGGGGGGGGGGGGGGGGGTGAATAAAAGTGGAGGGGGGGGGCTGTGATCTACAATTTAGGTTGGTATGTAGCACTTCCCCCCCCCCCCCCCCCTCTAAATAATAAAGGTCGGGGGAAGTGTGGGGGCAATTCCTCCATGGCCCCCTGTGCTTGTACACCACTGTCATGAGTATTGTTGTAGTCTAGGTTTTACAATGGAAATGGCTTTCTTTCTGATAGGCTTAGAGTTAAATAATAAGCATAACTAATGTCGTCACAATTTCGCAGTGCACACCAGTGCTCTCCATGGGATAAGATATCCAGGCCAAGTGCACAAGTGCTGAAGATGATCCACCAGTACTGGATAAGCAGTTTGTGGAGCTATGTGTGCTCGTTGTAGCCTATATGGAATGGCCTCAGGGATGTGTACATTGACAGATCTGAGTGGTGACGGAAAGTATCCACACATGGTACATGTTTAGGTGCAAGCCATACTTTGTCATTGGCCTCCCACGGAGATGATGGTTGAGGTGTTCTGAACATGTACGTAACTGTCAATTACATGTACAAGTTTGCACCATCTGGGACATTGGATAGAAGGCTTGCCATCATGGGGCAATCCCATTGACACTGTATACATGTGTCCTTGGCCACTAACACACTACAATCGTGAACAAAACTATCAATTGCTTTAGATGGTGACATTCCTTTCCTCCATGAATATGTGTGCTTCGACCTCTCTGAAAAATTGCTGGGTATCTGTGAAACCAGCTCAAAGTACATCCTTTTAAAGTTACTGCTTAATGATGGTGCAAAAAGAGGATATGCACTATTAAGAAATGTAATGTAGCATACATGGAATAAATGGATAATAGAAACGAAGGATCAAATCTCAACGCAAATTATACTTAGAGAGTAGTTTAGCTTGTTAGGTATAAGTTTCATAATGAGGTACTGCATAGCTTCTATTTCCATTTACGGTGCTATTCTGATTTCTATACCTCGCAAACAGCAGTGACCTGAGTGCAACTAATTTCCTTAACCATTGATAGTAACTGGTTTTTACAATGAAACAGTCTATTGTTATTCTTTTAAAAATGTAAGTGCTTCGTACGGGTACATGTAATTGTAGCTTTGCATCCCTGCAATCACCCACAATGCAGCGAGCATGTCCTCATTCGGGTTGCTCATAATGTGCCATGCAGTATGTTTGAGGTCATTCCCATTCACATATGATCCTAAAGCATCAGGCATAGCTAGGTGCCATTGCCATGGTAATAGCTTCATCCCTATTTATCTGTCTGCAGGGAGAAAACCAGGCACCACAGAAACTTATGGTGTATGTGGACAGATATGGCTTCTTTCTGTATGCCAAGCCTGACGACAAATCCAAGGTTAGTGCGCATACTTCATTATCATATATAGTAACAATCTTCTGTACATAGACCTGAATAGCTACATAATGTATGTATGTCAGGGTCAATATGAAGTGCAGCCATACTATGAATAGATGTATGAAATTCTCACACATGCATTGTACAGATGATGGGTACTAGTGTAGAAAGCAATGTTAGTAACTTTGCGTGCTGCCCATCCCTGTTGTATAAAAAATTCAAAGGTATTAAAATACATATATCTTGGGTTTATAATGGAAGTGTCCTTCAGAAATGTTAAGTGCCACAAGGATAATATATTCAAGCAGCAATGTTCCACTGTTCCTCTTTGTCATTCTCTTCCTTCCTTCTCTCTTTGCCTCACAGCCCAATCTGCTTTGGGACTTGTTCCTAATCAGTGATGTCAGAAGTGGATTGCCAACAAAGGTACATGCAAACCACATTAGTAATGGGTTTGTATTGTCTTTGTGATGTGTTTGAACTAGAATAATATTATGACATGCATGTACATGTACTACAGGGAGATATGCCACTAATAATACTGTGTGTAAAGGCATTGTGCATCGTATTCAGCAGTAGGAATTGCATTCATTTTATACAAAAATGTCAATTTTATGTCACTCAAGTATATACATCATCATAATAATAGCTGACAATGTACATGTAAATTAATTGCAAGTATACACAATTACTTGTAGGTTCAAAAGTTTCTATGGCATTAAGCGGTGCCCAGGGAATGCCTTGCACAACGTTCTACCTTTACCTCTTCCCTTTGCTAGGATGTGAAGCTGCATGGCAATTTACGTTTGGTGAAATCTACAGACATTAAGGACTATTTTTTAACAATTGTATATCGGCGAGATGGAATTGTAAACGTCGAGTACATTGAGCTAATGTGTGAGGCCCCCAATGTGGCGGAGAAATGGAAGAATGCTGTGAACATGTTGCTGTTGTGCTGCAACCCTCATCGTAACGCTAGCATGGCTACCTTCTTGTCCAAACGGTATTTTTTGGGGGTTGTTTTTACATTGCCATATGACATTGCAGTCATGATATGTGTCACGGAATGTATCATTCAACCTATATAGGCGTGAGTAATGGCAATTCAGTTTAATAGATGTGTTCTTTTCTGGTTGTATGTACATGTACAATGTAGTACCCCACCCCAGCCATACATACCTTTGCTCTGCACACAACCAATTTCAATGTTTATCCTTGTTATTGTGTACTTCATAACAGTGGTTTTCTCCCAACGTGCAAATGATTTAATTAACCCCTTGTGACGATGTTATGTACTCTAATTTACAGCCACACACAGATTTTGCTGTCCTGCAATGGATATGGCCAAATATCAATTCAGAGCATCCATGATGCCTTTCTTCAGCACTATCACCCCAACAGTGAGCTGTCAGGGGTACTATCATTTTATTCCATCCTGAAGACAAACGTAAGTATGCCCACCTCACTGCCCTAATTAATGGTTCAAACAGCCTGCAAGACAATATTTATATTGTCACCGCATGAAAGAATGGTTATTGCTTGCTCAGCAGCACACGGTTTTCATATTGCTGATTTGCTAGTGTGTGAGGGATTAAATCCAAATATGCAATCGCTCACATGAAATCATCTTAATCTAATAAAGTATGCACTTGAGGTCCTTAAACCATCATCCATGCTATCTCATGATTTTCCATCAGTGAATGTGGTTCACCGCATGTACATGTATGTTGTGGTCGGTTGTGTTCCACACATGGTCATCACTGAGCACTGTGGTGCATGCATGGGATTCTAATGTTTTGACCTAATTGTCAATAGCTTCTATAATAATGCATATTCCATTTGTCATAAACAACAGGTGAGAAAGTGAATTATCCTAGCTTTCCAATATAAGAAAATTAACAAGTTATTAAAGCTTAATGAGGGAATGCAATCATGCATACGGTATTATCATGTACACTGTATAGGTTCCCTTTTCCCTCAGACAGGGACTGTTTGTGACTTTTATGATGAGGGGAGGGGGACTGCCATGAATGGGTGGGGGGATGATTCCTCTGGGAATAACTACCAGGCTCAATGAGAGGTCTCAACATTAGATTCCCCAAATGGATTAGTTCAGAGCACTTCATGCACGACTAGATATTAATGTTCAGATAGATTTCTTAATAACCATTATGCACCCAGTGAAGTCTCACTATATAATTATTGTTTAATTAGTAAATAGGCTCTTATGCACATCACACCTTCAGGAAGACGGTTCACCATATGTCCAAGATAGTGACTTCACAGAAGAGGTCTTCAAGTTGATACTGAACCAACTGACCAATATGAGGAACAATGTGGACTGTGTTCTCATGAGTGTGTATGTTATATCCATCTATACACCCATACAGTATATCTAGCGTTGCTTGTGATAATTGGTGGGAGGGAGGGGGGTGGTGGAGGTGGAGGCAGTGGTGGTGGTAGTCATGGTGGGTGGTAGTCCTGGGGATGGTGGGGGTTGGTAGTGGTGGTTGTGGTAATGGTAATGGTTGGTGGTTGTGGGGTTAATAATGATGATGATTGTAACGGGGGTAATAAATTTGAGTTGAGGATTATGATGATAGTTACAACGATGATGGTGGTGATAAAGGTGGGGTGTGTTACATTGATGAGGATGGTGTAGTGGTGATCCACAACAAGATAGAGTCATCAATTAAAATTTTATACAGAACACCTTGTTAGCCTATTGTGTAAATTATAATAGATAGTTGACATCTTTTCTTGTGTAGAGGAGAAAAAGTAGTCAAAAAACAGCAAATGACATTGCAAGAATTTCAGGGCTTCGTATCAAAAGTAAGCCTGAATGTGTCTTGTGGTCATTTGGGCAGTGTTTAAATTGAGGTCTTGCACACATCAGCATCAGAGAAACCCATTTCTTAAAGATGCAGTTGTTTGCCCCGTTACAAAGAGCCAAGCTCAGGCATTGGTGGAAAGATATGAGGAGAAAGCAGCTGAAGGCAAGCTGCTGCATTTTATGCATATTGTAATAATAAACATGTACATGTAAGGGATCTCTGCAGTATAAAGCGACCTAATGCTTGTTTTAATTTGAATATTCCAAGAGTTGCCAGGCCCTCTGCAGCTTCTTTCTTACTCATTATGGAATTACAATAGCTAATATTGGTTTAGTTCTCATACATATCAATCGCTTGCATCAACTTTCCTGAATGTCATATTAGCAGTGCAACAATCATAAATACTGTATATTAGGAGACGATACATACATGTATGAACAATTTCATTTGGTTACCCAGGTACAGTAACAGGAAAGACTATCTTCAACTACTTATTGAGTGAGGACTGCAATGTTCTAAATATGGAGCTCTTGGAACAAACAATGGACATGTCCCACCCACTGCCTCATTACTTCATTAATTCTTCCCACAACACATATCTCGCAGGTACATGTATTAATAATGCATATTTGTGTTGTTTGTGTGCATGGGGCCATTGATTTCATACAAATATAAGCAAACTGATGACTGTTACAGTAGGGCTTTTTACAGGTTTCTCATCCAGTCAAAAGGGGGTGTGTGGGACACTTCGCTCCATCATTTACATGTACTGTAGGAAAGCTAAGTGCGAGCTCAAAGAAAAGTTTTCCCAAAACAGTCATTTAAACCTCTTCCATTTGTTTTCTATACACCCCCTGAAAAATGAATAGTAGTTTTATGAAGCTCAGTGAACTCTACAAACATTGGCGGATGATGTTTTCCACTTTGTATTTTGCCCCACCCTTACTCAGGTATAGGAATTGATCAATGATTTTCAATATTTTGATTATTTTCAATCTAAAATTAATTTAATTGAAAGAGATAATTTAATACGTCAATTAATATTTCACCCAAGATAAACATATCCAATGCATGTAAAGTACTAGGGCTTTAACTCTCTATTTACACTATTTTTAACTCTCTATTTACACTATTTGTGCATATAATGAGTGGGATTTTCATTACACGAGCGAATTGATCTGCAAACTGTTACATCTTGAACATCAAAAACACAACAGCAATGATATTAATTTTCTACAGCAACTGAAATTCCAACTTAGAAGGTGATGGTTGACAAGTTAAAGGCAAATGCTACTCTCTGAGCCTCTTTATAAAATACTTAATGGCAATTGATATGTATACTGTAATACTGCAATCTGTTATTGGTTGTATAGTGGTGTAAGCTCGCACTCTATTAACATTGGATATTGTAAATAATTATAAATTGAATCACGTTGAGCTTGTCCACCCATTTAGGTTCATGTTTTTTAATGTATAAAACTTGTAGAGTTGTTAGTGATTGGAATCTTAATTTTTTTCACAAGGTTACCAATATAATTCAATATCATCAGTGGAAATGTACCGACAATGTCTTCTATTGGGTTGCAGGTAAGGCTATGAGCCGAAAGGTTGAAGCTTCACTAACTGCATCATTTCTACCATACACATCAGATGCATTGAACTGGACTGCTGGCCTGAGGGAGAGGAAATAGTCGTCACACACGGTGGTGCACTGTGTAGCAAGATTCAGTTTGAGGCAAGTGTGGAGACAGGAAAAAAAGGGGGAGGGAAGGGGAGAGAAGGGGAGTGATGAAAGGGCACAAAGGGGTTATGCTGATTGCATTTTATGTACTTGAGTAAATCCATAATAGCATACTGACACATTAAATTTTTTTTGGCCTTAACTGATGCATTCATTTTATACTATAGGATGTTGTTGAAGCCATCAATGCCTATGCCTTTGTCACCAGCAACTACCCTGTTATTTTGAGCATTGAGAATCACTGCAGGAGTGCTTTTCTTCTACAAAAGATGGCCAGGGTGTTCATTGAAACATTTGGAGACAAGTTACTTGCATCACCAATGGAAGACATTCCTGTAAGTAAAATGTTGTGTCAGCCATACACTTGTGAAATAAGCAACAAAAAGATGGAGTTAGATGCTTGATCACTACAAACCCCAAGTTATTGACAACCTGCCTGCGTGTGATAATTTTATCTCCATAAATAACTAGCTACTCAGTTAATCCACATCTGATTAGAGCAATCACTTGCTATTCCATGTGCCAGTGAACCCTAACAGCGTGTGCATGATAAGTCATCAGATTTATTGATATTGCAGCTGGAAGCTGGACAACTCCTCCCATCTCCTGAAAGACTTAAGCAAAAAATTTTACTCAAGTGCAAAGTGAAGCGACTAAGAGGTATTGTTGGCATGAATGGATGCTGAGAATGTATGCTTCTACACTGCATATGCTGTATGCACATAAAGTACTTATCATATTGAAAATTAAATGCTGGTTGGGTTAGCACATGTGACATGCTATAGATTCACTACAGTGCAACATCTCAATGGCCAGTTCTGTTGCTCCCAGGCATTATATATGGGCTAAAATTTTGTATCGTTTATACATAAACTATAACAATGTTCTCCATTTGAATCGCTATATCTTCAGAACGATTGACGCTATTGGCTGTCCTTTGGTTCCTCTCTCTATTAGTACATACAAATAATGTTACCCCCTTTAAGGTTCATTAAGTAATATCTGGAGTATGCAAATTGCTTTAAAATTGGTCTCATAGAACGCGTGATGGTCTTTATAAGAAAATGTACAATCTCAATTATCAAGAAGCCTTGATATGTCCTCAGTGCAGGGCATATAAACAAGTTGCTCCCACATACAAGTACTGTACATGTACATACATGTAGGCAGTGTAATGATGGCATTTTATCTTTCATTGCATTGGTCAATTATGCACATATATTGATCAGCATCAGAGGAAAAATTTTGCAACATTAAATTAATAATTACGTTAAGAAATGGCGGTGCAGTGCAGTTGGATGGCGTTGCAGGGCTGTTTGATCAATTGGCTATTTGTGGTTGAATTTTTAGATGTCAATTTCTAACAAAGACCCACCCATTCATAATCCTTTGTGTACTGGTAAGTCACGCTGTTGCGATTGCAATGGCACCCCTGCGTGCTGTACACGTTGCATGTGCATAATTGGGAAATTCTCGTACAACATGCTATCCCGTCACACATATCTGCTGTACCAACCGGGACAATCAGCAACATTCATTTTCCCAGTCTACACCTCTACAACAGCCATACCAATATTCACTGTCTTCACATGTGCAATAGCTGCAGCAACACACTCAACCGCTTCACCCACCAGCTGTTGAAACAGTCATTAGAAAAGAATAACAGTCATTAGAAAAGAATATTTCTCCTGATGCATACACAATAATTGATCAGGAGACAACTAACAACTCTGATAATCAATTCCATTGACAACAGAACAACAGTCTTCAGTGCCTGCTGCACATTTAATCCCTATTCCTTTATTTGAGTCTACTGAGGCTGTTATCTGCAGCAATAGTTTGTGTGTTGCCATATGCTGTGGATTAATCACTTACGGAGCTGAGATCTGAGTCTGACAGTACGCATTTACGTGCTGCGTGTTCTGTTTGCATGCCTGTTAAGTTTGACACTACCAACCGCACTCACGGCCCAATCCACACCGCTGTCCAGGTTTGGGTATTTTTCTATTTGGCGCTTGTCCAACATACTGCAAGTTGGGTCGTACAACGTCCTCAATTAATGTTCTGCCCACTACTGACTCATTAACATCATTGACTGAGGCCCTGGGCCTCTGGCATGTACAACTAAAATACTATGCTTTGTTAGTTCTTGTGCTTTACCTCAAGAGGGCGTGCTGTTGCTCCTGTCACTAGCTACACCTTTGCATCTTATAAGGAGGGGGTGGAAAGGGGAGTCTATAACCTGGTCTACTTCACTCCGGAATTGCTGTTGGACAATCACAAGTGGAGAGGTTTAATACTAAAAAAATCACTACATAGAGAAAGTTAAAGCTTTTGTTGTTGATGAGGCTCACTATGTGAAGTAGTGGTAAGAACAGTTTTTATTATCATGATATTATTAAATCACTTTTTTTATTATGAAGGGGTGAAACATTCCGTGGTACATTGCTTTGAATAGATGAAAGGGGGTGAACATGATGGTTTTAACCGTAACAGCAACTCATGACCTTAGACTTACAATTGCAAGGATTCTTGGGATGCACAATCCTATTGTTATTGCTGTATGTCCTTGCATAGCAAACTGAATGTTTGCTGTTTCAACTTTCAAATCAATAAAACCCTCATTTGGAAAGATTGAGAAATGAGTGAACTAACATGTCTCCTATGTTTATTTTTATGCACACATATGAACTACAGCATGTGCTGATGTATATGTACATTTCAGAGACAAACTTGATAAACATATCACAGAACCTACTGATTCACCCGACCAATCAAAGTATCATTTAGTTGATATGTTTACTGCTTGCACAGACGAAGAACTGAAGTTACAGATAATCGATTCATTTACATGTACATCTAAAAACCCACCATTGTGAATTGTGTGTGCAACTGCTGCCTTTGGAATGGGCATAGACTGTCAAGATGTAAGACAAGTTATTCACTTGGGTGCACTGGAAGATATAGATTTATATGTGCCGGAAGAGATGGACATCCAAATTTAGCACTTCTTCTCTGAGTAAAAAGTAGGCATTAGGTTGACAAGAACATGATGGAATATCAAAACAATGATCCTGTTTGCCAAAGAGATGTTTTGTTTAATAAAATGGAAAACTGTAAACATGATAATACCATACCCAAATGCCAGTGTTGTGATGTGTGTGCTGTAACTTGCACTTGTCATTCATGTGGTCACAATCATTTTCAGTTTTCTTTTCTATAAGTCTGGCTACAGTTACTTTGTTCTGATAAAGTGCACTATTGTGATGTTCTGGGATACCCGTGCGCGTAATCCCCACGGTAGCTGGTTCTATGGATCAAAAGCAATATGAATATACAACAGCGATAAGAATCACAAGACACAGCAACACACAAATAACATCAGTTCCGCGCCCACGTCTTACGCCGGGTATGCCAGCCTCCAAATACTGTCGACTGCTGTACAGTGCCGAGCGGGAGCTTGAGTACTCCAGCAGAAACTTCTAGATCTGTTAACATAGAAAATTACAGTTACCAATAACAATAGTTCAGATGCTGCATTTCTCCCCCTTTAGAATCGATCAGGGGGATGATGAGGGCGTGTCGAACGTTGAAGCCCTGGTGCCAATGGAGGTGGTTCCACTGGTGCCGGTGGAGGTGGTTCCACTGGTGCCAGTGGAGGTGGTTCCACTGGTGCTGGTGGAGGTGGTTCCACTGGTGCCGGTGGAGGTGGTTCCACTGGTGCCGGTGGAGGTGGTTCCACTGCATCAATGGGGATCATTTGTTTGTGATCCACTTCCTCTGGAGGTAGTGCTGGCACTGGTGGAGTAACTAACATGGGTGGTACGAGGTCATCATCATCATCTGTCACTATTAGCATTATCAATTTCCTCCCCTCCTGTTCTGGCGCGTACATGATCAACATGATAGCGTGCTTCCTGTCAACCCTTCAACTTCACTACTAAGTTTAAAGGTCCTAATAACTTGACCACTACCCTAGGAAGCCACTTAGGGCCGGCTCCCTCTACGGTTTAGCACATAAACCTTATCTCCAACTTGAAAGGTTCTAGGCTGGACATGTTGATCATGGGATGTCTTCTGCCGCTCCTGACTCTGCTGTACCCACTTTGTTACACTAGGAAATAGCAAATCCAAATGAGATCTTGGACAACGTCCCATTAACAACTCTGCTGGCGGCTGCCAAGTAGACGAGTGTGGTGTCAGCCTGTATTGGAAAAGGAATCGAGCTAATCGAGTTTCCAAATCCCCTGTGGTCGTTTTTAGTGCTTCTTTTACAGTTTGCACAGCACGCTCAGCCAGCCCATTACTGGCTGGATGATTGGGGGTACTTTTCTCATGCCTAAACCCATTAAGATTGACAAAGGTCTGGAATTGTGCACTTGTGAATGCTGACCCGTTGTCCGAGAACAATATCTCAGGCAGCCCATGGGTTGAAAAGACATGTCGTAAGACCTTTATAGCTTGTTCTGCCGTGGGTGAGCTGACAAAGACATTTTGAGTGTGCATCAACAATGACCATCAGGGTGTTACCTAACCATGGCCCCGCAAAGTCCACATGCAACGGTACCCAAGGCTTAGTTGGCCTCTCCCATGAGTGTAGGCTTTCTGAGGAATTTTCCGACTACTCTGACAAGCTATATATTCCTTCACTTTACTCTCCAGTTGAGAGTCTAACTCTGGCCACCACACCACACCACACCCTGGCCAATGCTTTTATCCTGCATACCCCAGGATGTCCTTCATGTAGCAACCTAACCACAGCATCTCTACCAACACGTGGTACCACCGCCCGGGAATCCTCAAAGGACACATCCATCTTCTACGCTTAGCTCATGTTTCCGCTGTTCAAATGGTTGGAATTCCACTCCCGCCTGAGGTTGCCATCCCTGAAGAACCTTCTAACATGGAAAAGAATGGGATCCCTATCAGTCCATGACTTTATGGTAGTGGCAGATACTGCCGAGCCTATGTCTGAAAGTACCTCCATCATCAGGACTGTCACCCCTGGCACCGGAATGCTGCTTGGACTTTCCCTCAGCAGTATCTGCTTAGACCATCAGCATTAGAGTGATCCTTCCCTACCCAAAACTCTATATGATAGTCGTAAGCACTCAAGGTCAGTGCCCATCTCTGTATCCTAGCTGATGCCATTGTTGGTATTGGTTTATTTTCCTTAAAGAGAAACTGCAATGGTTTATGATCAGAATTCACCACAAACTTCTACCCATACAAGTACTGGTAAAATTTCTTGACCCCAAAGACTATTGCTAATCCCTCATTTTCTAGCAGAGAATACATTTTCTCTGCCGGGAGAAGCATATGCTATGGGTTTATCAGACCCATCCTCATATACATGGGACAGAACAGCTCCTAGTCCATAAGGTGAAGCATCACATGAAAGCACAAGCGGTAGTGTAGGATCATACTGCACCAGCAATGTTTCAGCTGTCAGCTGTTATGTGGAAAGCCTTTTCCTGCTCTCTACCCTAATGCCATACCTGTCCCTTACTTAGCAGCTTGTACAAGGGAGTCCAAAGTGGGGTAAAAACTTGTTCACAACCCCAGAAATGATTTCAATTGGCTTAGGTCTTGAGGAATTGGAGCATCTCTGATAGCTCTCAGTTTCTCCTTCGTTGGTTGAATGCCTTCTCCACAGATACGATACCCCAGGTACTCCACACTATTCACATCTACCAATTACCATTCCTAGGGAATACATTCGTTGCATGCAGGTTACCAGACTGATAGTCTCTAACAATCAGACAGGTCCCCAGACTAGATTTGGAGGGAGTTCTATCTGTAAACGAATTTGACATCATACAGCTATCATTCCTTCCCCCAAAGCTTTGCTGGTGGTCCAGCAAAGCTATCAGAAAAACATCCTTGATGCTGTGACCCACAAAAGACGGATAATAATGGGTATAATGAAAATAAATGTACCTAGCTAACTTATCTTCACATTAAAGCAACTTATGAACTCATGACTTGGAGAATAGGGACTGGGAGAATAGGGACTGGCGACTTAGAACACAGGGAGAATTTTAAACCCACTTCCAAACTAATCAGAAAATAGGGACAATTTTAAATCCACCTCCAAACTAATCTGAGTGTTGTAAAGAGTGTCAAAGGTATAAAATTGTGCATACCATGCTGACACAGAGCAGTTACAGGATGATTTTTCCACGTTCGGTGTGTTAAGTTCCTACAAAATCAGCCTTTAGCCATTTTGACAGAGATGAGCTGAGAGCGTGTATTGGTTATGGTGAGTTCAGCTTGTGTGGTTTTAATGTCTGTTCCATGGTTTGTGTGCTCCCATTAAGGTCTGGTACTATGTAATTAGAATATCAGGCCAACTGTTATTGTCCATTGGGTGTGTACAGCTGAGAATTGGATGTAAACAAGAATATCCTTAGGAGTGGAAGGCAACCCCGACCAATCATCCACATGGCTGGTCTTGAACCATCAATAGTTGTCTTGTGCTGTTATTAAAAGAATTTAAGCAGAGCTTAAAATAACATGTCATAGTCTTTTAATAATGCATTGCCTGCATTCTCCACAATTATGATGTCAATTAACCTATGGGTTAAATTATATTTTTTTAAATGTTTATATTTTAAATCAATAACAGACACAACACACAAATTTAAAAAAAAAAGAGATACACTGGGATGCACTATATAAATTTAGCATGTCTTAGCCAATTAATAGAAGGCCAATTTTGATGCAGATACTAGTTATGAAAATCCATATGAATATAGAAGCTGTTGTTCAAAGCCATATGCTTTGTGGTACGTGAGTAAATGTACAATGTAGTCTGTACAAAATAACAGCATGGCAGTGGCATTTGGTTATTATAATTATTACTTGCATGCATAGTATCAGCCCAGCTGCAGGGAATGTACTTGTGGAACATCAGGAATGTGCTCTGTACAGTATTAGATAGTAGTGTCTATACACTGCACTCGCATCACTATTATACCAATGATGTCTCCTTGACCTAACTCCCTCAACACATCAACTCATCACTCCACAACTAAACATCACTTCCACTAGATCTTGCTTACACAATTCCTCCATCTGTTCGTTACGCATAGGTAAAGAGGATTTATAGATTCATTTAAGTGATCATAATACCATCACCATCGTACTAATTATCTCAATGTTTTAACTATTTGCATTATTTCTACCTACAGTAGTATGATTGTAGCCTCATCCCCTCATCCAGAAAATAAATATACCTTTTTTCCCCTGTGAATTGTATTTTCAGGTGACCTCTCAAGTGACAGCTCTCGGTTTTCACCAGAGTATGATACAGGTTGGTATGGACAATGTGGCTTGATTGCGTGCAGGTGTTTGTACTTCATTTGCATATATCTGTTTAAACCATCGTTTATACTGGTGTGTTGTTATTAATGAGAACTACAGCATCAATTTCTAAATGATTTGTGCCAGGGCCATGTTAATATAAGTTGCATTAAGGAAGTAAAGGTATTCACTGTGAAGTGGTTAACCAATAAACGACGGAATATTTTTGTTTAACTAACGTAGAGTTTAACGTAGAGTTGTCCAAAAACAGCTAAATGAGGCAGCAGAGGAATCATAGGTAGCTGGAAGGGGTTTCAACAACACAATCTGTAGCCGTGAACATGAGTAACTTCAAATTGGTATAATTTTTCACAGTGTCTGGAAGAACTCATTAGTAACGATAAACACATGTTTGACGCAGATATGCATATCTCGGCAATAATTGGTTAATCAGCTATAAATATGATTTGTTAAAAATTTCTAGTGAATTTGGCTACTTTTATATTTATTTATTGATTCCAACATTTGCTTCACGTACAAAAAATATACTTCTACATGTAAAATTGGCAGTAAATTATTGTATATTTATGTATGCCATTTCATACACCTATTGTTATAACGTGTTGATTGACAACTCCATAGTCTCCAAATTTTTATTACATAGAAATGTGTAATATATATATATTAGTAAATAATTATCATGTAATATTGGAAGTCGGATTATTAGAACTAACCTATGTATTACTATACTACCATGTATAATGAATACAATATTATAAGTCCAATGCTACAATCAACCTAGAGTAACTCTGCTTAGCAAGGCCCTTGCATTTACTCTGACCAGCGTCATATTCAGCCTCACATATATGCCTGACAGTGCTTCTGGTCCGGGTACTGGAGACTTCACAGAAAGTCTGGTGGCCAATCGAGAAAACGTACGCTGTGCCTCCTCACCCCATGCTCCATATACCTCCACAGCCATTGGGACACATACCCAGTTGAGCTCGGTGCACTTCTGGTCATTGTTGGCATGCTTCCTTTCTTCTGCTGAGAGCGCAGCTGCCCTGCTGTGGCACCCGCTTCAACAATATGGGTTGAACCAAGCAGTGAGACCACAGTAAAGTCTAGGGCTGCAGGTTTGGAGCAAACCCAATTGGTCTAGTATGCAGGTGTTCATGTCCTAGCCCAATTCCTAGCCATCATTTGATAGCCACCTGGATTTCTTCAGGATCTAGATGAAGTCCTAGACCAGGAGATGGGGTTGCCAACAACCATGAAGATGCGTGCGCAGAGGACACAGACATAAGTCTTGCTTTGTCAGCTGCAGAACTGTTGTCGATGAGCTGGTTGAATATTGCAGCTTCCAATTTAGAGGAGAGAAGTTGCTGTCGATGTGGGACCTCCTCAATGGACAAGGCATCATTAGATATTACTTTAGCATTAAAGGCTGTCAGTGCATGCAATAGGTTAGTATTGGTGACTAAGGAAGAGCCAGTACTGCTGATAGAGGCAATGTATGCTGCAGAGCAGTGATGGGCAAGTGATCTGAAGCCTAGTCCACCATGCCGAAGGCACAGCTGAGCTTGTTCTCTGGCTTTGGGTGGCATCCCGGGTGAAAAAATACACGTAGTAACGCGTTATTACGCGTGAAAATGGGACATATATAACGCCAAAACACGCGATTTTCAAGATGATTATCTCCTTGATTGTGCAATACAATAGAGTTGAATTTTGCCTATACACAAAGCGGTCCAGTGTGTATAAAGTTCCACAGACTGGTTGGTTTGGCATGCATCGTTCCGAAGATATTCACATTCAAGTACGAACTTGATTTCGCGGGAAAGTATACAAAAGCCCGCGAAATTAAGCTAGTACATTGAATGTGAATATCATCGGAGCGATGCATGCCAAACCAACCAGTCTTTGGAACTTTATACACACTGGACCGCTTTGTGTATAGGCAAAATTCAACTCTTTTGTATTGCACAATCAAGGAGATAATCATCGTGAAAATCGCATGTTTTGGCGTTATTTATGTCCCATTTTCACGCGTTATAACGCATTACTACGTGTATTTTTTCACCCGGGATCTCAATTGCCTATTGATTATTATTAATTAAATTTATAGAAATAATCATTCATACATTCATTCAAACAATCAATATGGAATACATATATCATTGTACTTCCTTGATGCTGTGACCTGCTATAATTTGATTACTCAGGTATTCTGGATACTTCTGCAAATGATGGTGATAGTTTAGGCAAAGATCATTGTGGAGATGAAACATTCCTTCAACCACTTAGTAATAGCACTACAAGTGAAATTGACACTAAAAGTGAATTGGCACAGGTATGTAGAGGTACAGTTGTTCCATGAGTACATCTATATTTCATACCTGTATTGCACATCAATTTCATCAAAAATGGTCAGGTTTCCTTACAACCTCGCACTAGCAAAGAAGATGGAATATCACTCATTGACCTTGTAAACTACTGTACTGGGATATCATTTGAAGGCTTTGAATCAGCAGAACGTATGTCTTCCCATTTTAAGCATTACAATGAAATGTTTATTTGCGTACTAAAGGACCATTGATATCATCTTGACCATGTTTTAGGGATGAACTGTTCATTCCATCAATCATCATTTCCTGATGATAAAGCATTAAGCCTTCTCAAAGCTTTTTCTATGCAATTGGTGAAATACAATATGAGGCAGCTGAGCAGAATCTACCCTCAGCCAGCGCGCATCACCTCCAGCAACTATATGCCTCAGGTGAGTCATTTACATAGTGGTACTTAGATTATCTTCATTTTTTGGCATCATGTAGATATTTTGGAATGCTGGCTGTCAACTAGCAGCTCTAAACTTCCAGCATTCAGGTAATTGCCTGCAATACTTGTGCAAATCAATGTGACATGAGTCAGATGATGCCATGTGATTCATTTGAGCTTCTTTGCACTTCACAGACACTGCTGCATGTTTGAATCATGCACGGTTTGAGTATAATGGTTCCACAGGCTACCTGTTGAAGCCATCAGCCATGATAATAGAGGGAGAAGGTTTTAACCCCTTTACACAAACTGCACTTAAGAATGTAGTTCCAGTCAACTTGACAATCAAGGTAGGAAGAAGCCTCATCAGGTGCATGTATTTGTGCCTACTTCCACAATAGGTCATTTCTGGGCTCTTCCTGACAGACAAGCAAAGCAGTTGCTATACATTGGTTGACATTTATGGTCTTCACACTGACACTACTACAAACATGTTTGTTACAGAGAAAAGAGAGGCACCAAATCCAACATGGGAGTGTGAACCATTCACATTCAAACAGGTATGATTCATGTAGTACCAGTGTTAATTTTATTGATGACATTGGGCACATCTAATCGTAATTGACTAACAATAATTTTATGACTCACTTGGGTTCCGAAGTTATTTCACACCAAATACATGTATGTTGCATTAGATCATCCTCCCGGAACTGGCGACAGTGCACTTCACTGTATACAACGAGGAAAAGGGGCTTTTGGGCCAACGGTTCATTCCACTGTTTGCCATGATGGCTGGTTACAGATATGTGCCATTGCGTAATCACCGCAATGAACCACTTCCATTAGCAGCTCTCTTTGTACACATTGCACTGGAGGACTGGGTCCATAATGACATGAAAGGTGACAGTTGTAATGACCACTATTGATTATCTATGATTTTTGTCAAGTAGATATTGCTGACCTTTTGGTAGATCCCTTGGCTCATGGATCTGAAGTAAGTACTAATTTTATAACTTTATAAGGATATTATAATCCTAATTGGCCATGTAATCAAAATAAGATGCATAAAATATTTGAATAAATTTAAATAGTTGAATCTGTGAAAGCACTAGACATTCAAATTCTTCAGACTTTAGAGTTCGGCTTTTACATTGTATTAAGCGCAACTGCTGCAACTGTATGGAAGTATGAGATAACTGCAAAGCTCACCAGTTGCATCTTTGAGTGATTGATATAATAAATGTCAGTCTAATGTATAAATGTATATATGTATTACTTGTAGTTTATTTCACGCCTATTTTAGGAAATTTCCCGATCACTTCAGAGAGAAAGAGGTTGTTAGAAAATTGAATATTGTTCACTAATTTATAACCTGTTTATCTTTCTCTGCTTTTGTGGAACAGGCCTTGCATCCAGTATTTCATCACATCATCTAATTCTTCCTGATACTTTGCCTGTAATTGAGCAGGTCAGAAAGCGAGAGACACCAAAAGCAGTGCATTACGATGATGACATAATTCTGCATGATCAGGTTAACTCTTTGAAGTGATTGCATTGGCCGTAGATTTCATGTACTAACATAATAACAGGCTCTACAAAGGATACTAAAAAAAGCATCAAGTGAAAAAAGGAGACTTATGGGCAGTCATGATAAGGCAATAAAACATTTGGAAATGAAGCAGAGGAAATTAAAAATGTCACTGGATGAAGCAGCAAAGAGTGAAACTGAGCTTGAGAGCTTTTGTATCTCGGAACTGTGCATTTTTGACAAGCAAGCATTGAAGGAGGTTTATACTTGTATTATTCCTACAGGTTTGCTTTACGAACCTTCCTCTGCAGAAACTAGCCACACACCTTGCCATTCTGAAGGAAGCACATTATAAGCAAAAGAAACAGATATTGCGGCAGCACAAACAGTAAATATTAACATTTGTATTACATTTAGTAGATGCCTGTTATGTGAGTTTAATTGGCCTTCAGTGAAGTCAAGCAGATTGGATCTGAAGTCATTTCAGAAATTGGTCTACTACAGAGCATGCCTAAATCCAGCACAATAGACGATAGAATCACAAAATTCGGGAGTAGGATGAGAAGAAAGGTTATTAGAGCATAACACAAATAGCATTGTGTTTGTCAGTATGTAGTATCTGTTAATAAGATTTGAATACATTGTCATGCTGATTTCTTATAATGTCTCAGTTAGAGGAGCTGCAGATGCAAGAATTGACATCACTGGAGGCCAGTCAAAATTCAATGCAGGAATTACTAATTGATAAATACACTTCTGTAAGGAAAAGCAGCACATGATATTTTGTCATACCTAAGTTGCAACACATCTTTCCTTCTGCAGCAAATCAGTCAGATGGACGACCCTAAACAGGTTACTTGATGTATCATTGTGCCGTGAAAACAGTATTTGTGTATGTACCATGTGTAAATGTATATGTATTTGATATGTATATTCAATCAAGAGCAATTTGAACTTAAATCTTCAGTTTAGGTTGTCGATATTAACCATTATAATCATTTGATGATTTAAATTTTTACCCCAGTGTCTACCATTGTATTCTTCTGATGATAAAATTTAAGGGACAAAAAGTTCGACTCTTCATAGTGGATATCACTCTCAGTAGTCTCAGTAGTTAGTCAGCGATGATTACAACTTTAAGAACTGATGACACATCACAGTGTTCAGTAAAGTATTATATAATTCCACACATTGTATATATGTTTCAACTTTTACCTAAATCAAAACCACTCTTTACGAGACTAATCACCATAAAATATGTATTTAGTCATGCATCCTTCAGAAATTGTGAATGGGGAATTGCAGGACAGTGAAGCAATTTGAGACAAAAATATCATTTTCATGCACAAATTACACTTCAAATCACAAATAGGTCACTAAGATTACAATAACTGTTGTATTGTCAATTCCTTATTTATGCAGATTCATCTGATGTCCAATAATTGCAATTGTTAGTTTTTTTGTTTGCTCCAATGATCAATCTTTTTTTGTGCTTTTCGTATGTCTCCTGACATCTTTTAAGGGTTTCTTCATGTTGGAATGAAGCACTTTCAGTTACTGCATGCATAAGATCACTGAATAATCAAGCTATAACCTGGGTGCACTTCTTGTGTGGCCATTTACATTTATAGGTGTGTGCACGAGCTACAACAGTTCATCAGAACCATGTATTAGCTAGGGGAAAGGCTTGGTCATGTTAAAGGCCACAGTGTGTTGCATGTACTGGACTGGTGTGTTGCATGTACGTACTGTATTGCATGTACTGTGTTGTATGCGCTGGTCTGGTGTGTTGTATGTATGGTACTGCTTATATGTCAGAAGATCCTCATATACCTCGATTTATGTCCTATCTATCCTTATTTACTTTTTTAATGATAGTTTTAGTAACAAGTGATAATTATGTTCAATTATTTATAGGCTGAGAAGGGGTTGGTTTAAGCTCTTATCTTTTAATTAATTTTTGACTAACTAGAATAAAAGCGAATAAAGCAGGAATAAAAGCTATGTTAATAAATAGAGTGGGGGATATAGGATTAGTTTTAGCTATGCTATTATGTTTAATTGAATTCGGTACATTAGATTTTTCAGCCATTTCTGGTTTATTACTGACACCTAATATTAATAGGGAGAATGTAACCATAATCTGTTTACTATTATTTTGGGGGGCAGTGATGTATGTTTGGACTGTTGTATATTGTATGTCTGATGCGTTGTATGTGATGTGGTGTGTTGTACTGGTCTAATGTTATGGAGTGATGTATATACTAAACTGATATGTTGTATAAACTGGTATTGCACGTACTGGACTTTGTATGTACTGGTCTGATGTGTTGTATGTACTGGATCGGTGTGATGTATCTATTGGATTGGTCTTGTTCTGAACTGTTATCTTGTATGTACTGGATTAATGCTTTGTATGTACTGGACTGGCATGCTTTACGTACAGAGCTGGTGTGATATATGTACCGGACTAATGTGTTATATGTACCGGACTAATGTGTTATATGTACCGGACTAATGTGTTATATGTACTGGACTGATATGTCGTATATACTGGACTGGTCTGTTGTACTGGACTGGTGCGTTGTATGTTATGGACTGGTGTTATGTATCTCACTGCCGCTACCACATGCCAATGTACCATGACCCACTATCATGTTCCATATTCCTTTACATGCAAATTTCATAATCATAATTATATATTTATAATATACTCACTGTCATCTAATCTCATGACTCTTGCTCATCATGTCTACACATAGTTATAAATCATTATCTGGTTAGAATTGAGATTTTAGAAATGTCTTGTGTACCTCCACACACACATACACATGCTCACACAAACTCTGAGGTACCACTGCACTAGTTTGTCCCATGCCATTCACTATATGATCAAATTCAGAATGCCCACCATCGAGAGGTTTTTAGTTCTTAGGACTCCTCAATTTCAGCTGATAGCAAATTTTGTGATTCAAGACAGGGTTGGATTGGATCCAGGGTGGGGGGAGTAGTTAAGCATATATTATGTCCCCATCAATGGCACTTTTTCTTATTGGCAGTAATAATGCACATGTGTGCATATAAAGATCTGCGGGAGGACCATTTTCCAATCTAGCTTTCTAATTAACACAATAACTTCAAGATAGTAAGTGGGTCAGAGGCCAAGGGGTAATGCCCTCACACTGTTCTCCTATTTTCAGAGGGAGGGGGGGGGGAGGGGCACTGCCCCATAACTTTAATTTTGAAAGGAGGGGGGGGGGGGGGGGGGGTATTATGTATACCATCCCTAGAATTTTTAAATAGGCGATGTCTAGATTCCCACCCCCTGCACTTTGCTTATAGTTACACCCATTAAGTCCCTCACTCCCAGCCGTTTCTACAGATGCTTTCATGTGTACAAATACTATTCATCACCTCATGCAGCTTGTTTGTTTATTCAAATTTCCATGGCCCAGACTTACCATGATCTTTTGGATACCTGTAGAATAATATGATATTCACAGCCACTATCAGGCTTCCTGTCCAGTAAAAAGTAAAAGGACATGTAAGTGTAAGCTTAGATCTCTCTCTCTCTCTCTCTCTCTCTCTCTCTCTCTCTCTCTCTCTCTCTCTCTCTCTCTCTCTCTCTCTCTCTCTCTCTCTCTCTCTCTCTCTCTCTCTCTCTCTCTCTCTCTCTCTCTCTCTCTCTCTCTCTCTCTCTCTCTCTCTCTCTCTCTCTCTCTCTCTCTCCCTCCCTCCCTCCCTCCCTCCCTCCCTCCCTCCCTCCCTCTGTCTCTGTCAGCTGATCCGGACTAATGTACGTTTCGGTACCTCTTGTGCACGTTTAATGCAAGCTAGAAAATATTTTGGCGCATGAACAAGTCCAGTAAACCTTAATTGCTTCCTTGCTTTTTAAAATTACTGCCTATCATTCCTATATACCATGCACCAACTTTAATTTCTCGTAGAGACAGTATTTATCACTTGTATTTATAATTCGTCATGGTACACAATGTGTGTGCACAATTTCGTCAGATTATCACGTCTCTTTGGTTGTAACCATACACGTCAAACGTCAGGTTCCTCCGGTCGTGCAAGGCATTTGAAGTACGTTTTAATAGCTGCTACCATCGTAAGTCTGAAGGATTTGTGGAGTGTGGTAAAAAGGAGCAGAATGTACAGAGGTTCAACAGCAGACAGCGGTGACATCAACAGGTATGCGTTGTGATTCCCGGTGTTAATTACCCAGATAAGCAACACTTATGACAATGCTCATAATGAGAATAGATTTAATCACGCTGTGGTCGTTGTCCATTTCGATATCGATGACACTTTTCCTTACCGTGCGGTTTGTCATATAGGACATCACCACGGTGACAATGCCCGGGACGACATATCCCAAAAAGATCCATATCACGTCAGTGGGGCCACCGCGACCGTAAGCGATTGCACAGATCGATCCACGGATTTTAGTCACACGGAAGCACCCGACCTCTGCACTTATATTCCCAGATATGGAGAACATCATTGCTAGGAACGCGAGAGCAGTGAGCACTTTCACTAAGGTTACTCACTTTTTACCGTATTTGACAACCAGAAATTGAACGGTAGCAATTAGCCCAACTGAGAATGCAAAAAAGGTCCCATTTAAATATTGATCAGATATCTCGATGAATTGCCACATGCTCCAAGTAACGGTAAGTCTGTCATAATGGATATGGCCCCACCAGTAGGTTTGTGGGAATTGATAAGGCCATTAGAAGTACTGTTACTGAAGCAATCAATGTAGAGACTGAATCTCGCGATGTCCATTTTTGCTATACGAAATAAATGATATGACCCCCGAGCAACAATTCGAAAATGGATATGGCAATATGCACAGTCGAAACGACGATCAATAAAGCATACGTGAGATTTGAACTGTTGTAGCTTTGAGCACTGATATTGTCCATGGAACAGTCATTCATTATTCCGGAGTTTTCTGCGAGTTTCTTTTTTCCGTTATCTTTTCTCCTCTGAGTCTGCATGCATTTTATATGTATAATTATGTCACAAATAGGAAGCCAAGTGACATATGAGGCGCTAGACCTGTTGTGGAACCTAACAACTGCAAGAATGCTTTGGAATTAAGGTGGGATCACCTCGTATATACCGTAAATCATGCATTATAGATGTACGTTTTATCTTTTTTGCCGGTGTAGTAGGATAGCTTGTCCCCCCTCAAAAAAACTGTCCGGCGGACAACGGGTTAGTTTTTTTGAGGGGAGACAAGCTATCCTACTACACCGGCAAAAAAGATAAAACGTACATCTGTAATGCATGATTTACGGTATATACGAGGTGATCCCACCTTAATTCCAAACAATTCTTGCAGTTGTTAGGTTCCACAACAGGTCTAGCGCCTCATATGTCACTTGGCTTCTTACTTGTGACATAATACAGCAGCAGACTCAGCGGAGAAAAGATAACGGAAAAAAGAAACTCGCAGAAAACTCCGGAATAATGAATGACTGTTCCATGGACAATATCAGTGCTCAAAGCTACAACAGTTCAAATCTCACGTACGCTATATTGATCGTCGTTTCGACTGTGCATATTGCCATATCCATTTTCGAATTGTTGCTCGGGGGTCATATCATTTATTTCGTATAGCAAAAATGGACATTGCGAGATTCAGTCTCTACATTGATTGCTTCAGTAACAGTACTTCTAATGGCCTTATCAATTCCCACAAACCTACTGGTGGCCATATCCATTATATTAGTGCATACGTTGTCCCTCTCCCCCCCCCCCCCCCCCCCCCACTGACAATTATTCCTAGGATTACCTGTCCGCTTTAGGATTTGCTGTCCCCCCACTACAACCACCATAGTGCGTGCGTAGTTAAATACCCAGAACGTTCGATCGGGAACCTGTGTAGTACTGTAAGTACGTGTGTGTCGTGAGACTCAGAGGATTAACGTAACACGCGCATTCAGATACTTAGTACTACTACGCAACAGTTCTTTATTTTCTAGCTTGACGGACTATCCTCATACAGAAGTGCCATAGTCATACACAAAAAGAATCATGCCACCACATGCAGTCACACTGTTCATTTCTTTGCACACAGCCTGCACTGCCACGAGGAGCTCAGTTCATTTCTTGTGACCCGTTCACACTTCTTGTGAAACTCTCTTTGCAGTGAGAGCACTGGATCATTCTTCCAGCTGGTGGCATTCGACAGCTACAAGAGACTGGCATTCACAAAGGGCATCCAAATCAGATGCTGTCATCAAGTAATATACCTTATCCATGAGTGTGACCTGTCTTATGGATGTAACTTTGCAGGTCTTCATCGAGTAAGATAAGAGATCAACCTCCCAACCTGAAATCCTCTTGGTAATCCACTGTTTTCTTGAATTCCACAAAGCTTTCGTACAACCCATCATCACAAATGACAAAATCACCACCGTACACCTCCATTAATGGACACTCTTTATTGTAATGACGTCTCTGTAACCATAAATCTACCATCAAATCCCTGCTTAATGCAAACTCACCTTCATTGAAATGCAAACTTGAGGGCTGTAAGAGAAAAGTTAAAAATTTAAAGGTATCTGTCTTTTGCTTACATCAAAATCATCTTCATCAGCAGAGTAGGAGAAATTAGCAGCACCTGTTCTCCAAGAACGCAGCAGGTGGGAGGAATACAGTTGGTCTTTAAGAACAAATTTGTTATATCTAACAGTTTTGCATCTTGTCTTACTTGCTTGCTATGAGCATGTTCATCATCAAATAATGTAATACTTTTCTCATTCAATATTACATTTTCATCCCTGCTGCCCAGCACCTGTTTTTCACCCAGGTTTTGACTTGAACCATTGCTATACTCTGTTTTTCTTTCATGAAAAGGTTTCAGTCTGCTTTCATTAATCTTGTTTGCAAGTTGTTTTCCATCACTCATTTTTCTGAGCCTGTACGATCCTTTCTCATGAATGTTTACAATTGCATAAGGCCCTGTCCACCGTTCATCAGTTTTACCTCCCGCCCTGCTTAAATTCCGCATGTTTTTCACAAGTACAAGATCCCCTATCTGATATTTTTCAGGTGTGCATCGCACATCATATAATTCTTTTTGCTTTTCTGTGCCTTTTTAATGTTCACATCAACTTTAGGAAATAATTCTTTCTTAACCTTCTCAAGTTGCGTAGCGTATGACTGCACTGTGTCATTCTCCACATGCAATTCATCTACTACTGATCCATCGTGATTGTGGTCAATCAGTTGAAGTTGCACAGGAAGTACTGCTTCTCTGCCATACATCAAATGAAATGGTGCAAACTTAGCTGAAGCATGGACACTGGTGCGATAGGAGAACAATATAGATTCAATGTGCTCATCCCAATCATCCTGTTCAGTATTGATATACTTTACTATAGCTTTGGTTAAGGTTTGGTTCATTCTTTCATCCAGTCCATTCGTTTGGGGGTGATAGGTACTAGATACCCAGTGTTCAACACCTGCTATTTCAAAAAGCTTTTCGTTGAGGGAATTAACAAATTCGCGGCCTTGGTCTGAAATGCAAACATGAAAGCAACCAAGCCATGTAATAAGAGACAGAAGAAAGTGTGCTACTTCTTCAGCTGATTTTGTTGGAAAGGCTTGAGCTTCTGGCCACTTGGAAAAATAGTCAGTGCATGTAGCGAGATATCTAAAAATAAAATCAGGTCATGACTTGTAATATAAATTATGCCATTTAAGTACCTGCATTTGTATATGAAGCATTATTAAAATACTATTATTAACAACAGCTTAGACTATTTCTGCAAAGGCAAAGGTATTGTCACTGATGTGCCATTGGCCTAACAGTAAAAGACACTAACTTACTGTGGTCTTTGTATCTGAAGAAGAAACATGTTTGTGTGTCTTGTGCTATTCTTGTATACTTATGAATGAACTGGTTTTACCCAGCAGGCACAGTGGCAATACTGGCTGCAAACGTGGTCTGGGTGAAGCTATCAAGCATGCATAACAGTATTTTGTTCACAAACAACCTACTAGTAGCAGAATGCGCGAAATAAATAGAATATACCTTTTTCCTCTGCGTGTAAATTTAAGAGGGCCTACAAGATCGATCCCAATTTGATGCCAGACTTCGGGAATCGGAGGTAGCACTGCGTTCTTCTTAATCATCTTAGGATTGGTCTTTTGGCACTGTTCACACGTGTTAACAAACTCCTTAATATGCTTGGTCATATCGCGCCAATAAAAGCGCGAACAGATTTTCTGAAGAGTCTTGTCGCGTCCAAAATGCCCACCGCCTTTTAGGAACATGTGAAACCGGTAACAATAAGTCGCGACTGTTAACCCAAAAGATTAAAATCAATAGCATCGTGACTCACCGAACTTCTGATCGTGACATGACGGGATCACCTTCATTTGACTCTCTTTATCTACGATCGACTGCTTTGCTGTTGAGTCTGCCCCATCTTCCATAGAATAGAGCAAGCCGTCTCTTAACACAAAACTGCATATGCTCTCCTGCGAATCGCTCGCTTGTCATTTTGGTAGCATTTGGACGATACTCGCTGTTCTTGAGATATCTGTAGATATCGTTTTACAATTGAATCTCTTTCTGCTCAGTCATTCGCACTTAGAATTTGTCACATGCTGTTCATCTGTTCCAAACATGTGAGAGAAATGAGGTGTTATACGGTATACTAATACAAAGAAATCTTAGAAACCAAGTGTTTGCGTCTTGCAGTCGAGTTGGTTGGTGAGATCTAGCATCCTATAGCAGTTGCAACTTTAAGCGCGTGTCTAACCCATGCACTAATGATGAAACGTCTGTACGAGGGGGACACGCTATCCTAAAGGTGGACAACGTATACTAGGATAGGGTGTCCGCAGGGGGACAGCTTATCCCGGGGGAAAAGCTATCCTGTTACACCGGCATGATTTCCACCTCACCTCTTCACATTTGCCGGGATTTTACAATAACAGTACACCATTCACAAGAATAAAGAACTAACTACACTACACTACACTACACTACACTACACTACACTACACTACACTACACTACACTACACTGCACTGCACTGCACTGCACTGCACTGCACTGCACTGCACTGCACTGCACTGCACTGCACTGCACTGCACTGCACTGCACTGCACTGCACTGCACTGCACTGCACTGCACTGCACTGCACTGCACTGCACTGCACTGCACTGCACTGCACTGCACTGCACTGCACTGCACTGCACTGCACTGCACTGCACTGCACTGCACTGCACTGCACTGCACTGCACTGCACTGCACTGCACTGCACTGCACTGCACTGCACTGCACTGCACTGCACTGCACTGCACTGCACTGCACTGCACTGCACTGCACTGCACTGCACTGCACTGCACTGCACTGCACTGCACTGCACTGCACTGCACTGCACTGCACTGCACTGCACTGCACTGCACTGCACTGCACTGCACTGCACTGCACTGCACTGCACTGCACTGCACTGCACTGCACTGCACTGCACTGCACTGCACTGCACTGCACTGCACTGCACTGCACTGCACTGCACTGCACTGCACTGCACTGCACTGCACTGCACTGCACTGCACTGCACTGCACTGCACTGCACTGCACTGCACTGCACTGCACTGCACTGCACTGCACTGCACTGCACTGCACTGCACTGCACTGCACTGCACTGCACTGCACTGCACTGCACTGCACTGCACTGCACTGCACTGCACTGCACTGCACTGCACTGCACTGCACTGCACTGCACTGCACTGCACTGCACTGCACTGCACTGCACTGCACTGCACTGCACTGCACTGCACTGCACTGCACTGCACTGCACTGCACTGCACTGCACTGCACTGCACTGCACTGCACTGCACTGCACTGCACTGCACTGCACTGCACTGCACTGCACTGCACTGCACTGCACTGCACTGCACTACACTACACTACACTACACTACACTACACTACACTACACTACACTACACTACACTACACTACACTACACTACACTACACTACACTACACTACACTACACTACACTACACTACACTACACTACACTACACTACACTACACTACACTACACTACACTACACTACACTACACTACACTACACTACACTACACTACACTACACTACACTACACTACACTACACTACACTACACTACACTACACTACACTACACTACACTACACTACACTACACTACACTACACTACACTACACTACACTACACTACACTACACTACACTACACTACACTACACTACACTACACTACACTACACACAAATGTCCTAAAGAACTACTACCCTGCCCATGATGGCCCTGGATATTGATCTAACTAGACACATGTTCATTCTGCTGTAGATGTCAAACAGGGCAACAGATTTGGGGCGACCTTGGTGGATGGACAGTAAAGATGCCAGGTGTGAGAACATGTTTTGGGCCTCCTTCCCCCAATGCCCAAAGGTGTCTACGGCCAGTGGGATGCACACCCACCCCAGCTTCTGACACCTGGCATCATTGGTGGAATGTTTTCTACATTCTGCAGCATGGGCTGCTGCCCCTGAGGAAGTATTGGCATCTCTTTAGGTGGCAGGAGTGAGGGGTGAAGTGACCGTTATACCAAAGGCAGCAGGCTTGCCTCTATCCCATCCCTGAACCAACACATCAGCTGGACGTGTGTTGATATGATCTCCAGATAGGCCATATCCCACTTCAACCCTTACAGGCAGGTGAGCTCGGTGGCAAAGTTCGGCAAAGATGTCCCTAAGGTGGTTGTGACGGGTGACCACATTTCCACCATGCTGGCACAAGGTTGCATGGTGGCCAAGAGGGTCAATTACGGCCCCAGGGCAGAAGGGGCAAGAAGAAGCAGTTGATGTGTCGAGGCCTAGCCACCATCTGATAGTCACTTGGCACTCTTCTGAATCTAGGTGCATGTTCAAGCCTACAGAGAGGATGGCAGAGACCCAAGAACTTTCATGGGGGGCGGATATTGACAACATGCGAGCTTTGTTGGCTGGTGAAGCAGAAGAAACTAGAGCTTGGATCATGTGGGTGTCAAGTTTTAAAGATAGGGCTTTCTGTCGAGGGGGAGTGTAGTTATATATATATATATAATTATAATTATAAATATATATATAATTATAATTATATATATATGGAACAGTGTCCAGCAAAAATCAATTGTGATACTTTTTCAAATTTCCAGGACAAGCAAAAGAAAAATAACGCTCGCATTGAAATGTATGGCTAATTATAAATTCAGTGCCTAATAACTTTATGTTGGATAGTTCGATTTAGGATGCGTAAGGACCATTTGATAGAAGCTCTTTGGAGTTCACTGAAATTTTTTTTTTGAAAACTTGAAAAACTAACCAGCAGGGTGATTTTGCTGGAGACTGTCCCAATATATATTGCATGGAATACATGCACTAACGAAAATACCATATATAGTTACCATTTACGATAGCGCATGCCATTTATACACGAGGCCACCTTAAATTGTATCCCACGCATTGATTTTAATGCAATTAAGAGTTTATAAGCGTTACGTTTAAATAAGCGTTCACACCTCGATCATTTTCGAAAAATTTGGCACTACGATCGCGCCTATATAACGAATTGTTTGTACCTAGCAACTAGAGTTCATTAACTGCACCCATTAATTCCCCCACACCCCCACAACCCTAAAATGCCTTCCTAGCCATTTCTACAGATGCTTTCATGTGTATGAACACTATTTATCACCTCATGCAGCTTGTTTGTTTATTTAAATTTCCATGGCCCAGATGTACCATAATCTTTTGGGATACCAGTAAAATAATATAATATTCACAGCCACTATCAGGCTTCCATTCCCAGTAAAGAGTAAAAGTACATGTAAGTCAAAGCTTAGATCTACTAAAGTTTCACTGCCCCCTAGAAAGGGTCATGTACATGCTAACACACTAACACTCACACACACTCATGCACTCTCTCTCTCTCTCTCTCTCACTCTCTCTCTCTCTCTCTCTGTCTCTCTCTCTCTCTCTCTCTGTCTCTCTCTCTCTCTCTCTCTGTCTCTCTCTCTCTCTAATGTACATTTCGGTACCTCTTGTGCACGTCCAATGCAAGCTAGAAAATATTTTGGTACATGAGCCAAGTCAGTATACTGAAACCTTAATTGCTTTCTTACTATTTTAATTTACAGCCTGTCATTCCTATATACCACGCACCAACTTTCTCGTAGAGACAATTTTTATCACTTGTATATTATAATTCGTCATAGTACAAATGTGTGTGCACACTGAATTTCGTCATTTTATCACATCTCTTTTGTTGTAACCGCGCACGTCAAACGTCAGGTTCCTCCGGTCGTGCAAGGCATTTGAAGTACGTTTTAATAGCTGCTATCATCGTAAGTCTGAAGGATTTGTGGAGTGTGGTAAAAAGGAACAGAATGTATAGAGGTTCGACAGCAGACAGCGGTGATATCAACAGGTATGCGTTGTGATTCCCGGTGTTGGTTGCCCAGATAAACAATGCATTCAACGGAATTCTCAGAGCGAAGGTCGTTATAATGGTGACAATGCTCATAATGAGAACAGATTTAATCACGCTGTGGTCGTTGTCCATTTCGATGACACTGTTCCTTACCGTGCGGTTTGTCATATAGGACATCACCATGGTGACAATGCCCGGGACGACATATCCCAAAAAGATCCATATCACAACAGTGGGGCCACCGCGACCGTAAGCGAATGCACAGATCGATCCACGGATTTTAGTCACACGGAAGCACCCGATCTCTGAACTTAGAGTCCCAGATATGGCGAATATCATTGCTAGGAACGCGAGAGCAGTGAGCACCAAAAGTACTTTCACTAAGGTTACTCGCTTTTTACCGTATTTGATAACCAGAAATTGAACGGTAGCGATTAGCCCAACTGAGAATGCAACGAGGTCCCATTTGAATATTACCAAAATATAGATCAGATATCTCGATGAATTGCCACAAGCTCCAAGTAACGGTAAGTCTGTCATGATGGATATGGCCACCAGTAGGTTTATGGGAATTGATAAGGCCATTAGAAGTACTGTTACTGAAGCAATCAATGTAGAGACTGAATCTCGCGATGTCCTTTTTTGATATACGAAATAAATGATATGACCCCCGAGCAACAATTCGAATATGGATATGACAATATGCACAGTCGGAACGACGATCAATAAAGCATACGTGAGATTTGAACTGTTGTAGCTTTGAGCACTGATATTGTCCATGGAACAGTCATTCATTATTCCGGAGTTTTCTGCGAGTTTCTTTTATCTTTTCTCCGCTGAGTCTCAATGCATTTTATATGTATAATTATGTCACAAATAGGAAGCCAAGTGACATATGAGGCGCTAGACCTGTTGTGGAACCTAACAACTGCAAGAATGCTTTGGAATGAAGGTGGGATCACCTCGTATATACCGTAAATCAATATAGATGTTTTTTGCCGGTATGATTTCCACCTCACCTCTGCACAACTGTCGGGAATTTTATATATATAATAATGTATTATATATACATAATATATATATATATGGGACAGTGTCCAGCTAAATCACCCTTATGGTACAATTTCAAAATTTCCAGAACAAGCAAAAGAAAAGTAACGCTCGCATTGAAATGTATGGCTAATTATAAATTCAGTGTCTAATAACTCTGTAATGGATAGTCCGATTTAGGATGCGTAAGGACCATTTGACAGAAGCTCATGGGTGTTCAAGGAAAATCAAAAAATTTGAAAACTTGAAAAACTAGCCAGAAGGGTGATTCTGGGTCCGTGTACTTTTCCACAATTTAATTTCTCGTCTTTCTATTTATACATGGAGGACCTTTTGGGCTCGAATGTCAATGTTGCACGTGATCAAATTCAATTTGTGGCCTAAATTCAGCGCATCGCAAAGTATTGGAAAATGAAAAATGAATTATCGTCGTCTTTATCAATATAATGAACAATGCTCCATCTGCAACGGAATAATGGTCTGGAAGCGGTGCCGACCTGTCTCCAATGACCGGAATCGATCCCTCTGCACGGAACACGTACGCCCTGTAGGTGTGTGTACCTAGGCTATTTATAAGTTGTTGCGTTCTGTATCGTGTGGTGTGTACCCGATGCTACAAACAGTATAATGGGTGTGTGTGTGTGTGTGTGTGTGTGTGTGTTGACGAAGATTAATAGTGTGTGTCTCAAGATTTTACGTAGCTATACCTCAATCGCCAGTCAGCGTCCTGTTTAATGGCATACGAAATGTGATCAAATGTGACAGTTTAGCCATAGATTATAAATCACTTTAATTATGACCTTATGGAACCCTTCCTCCTCACCCTCCCTCCCTCTCCCTCTCCCTACCTACCCCTGCCTTTCTATATCTATAAAGTGTGTACAACAACAGCACTGACAATTCTAAGATGGTTGCACAAGGTCAGAGTACTCTATCAGGTTGCCATGGTAACTAATAAGATCAATATGAGAGAAGTGGAAGGTGTGACACATCACATAGTATCTTTTCATGGGGTGAGAAAACTGCACTTCATTAGTACATGGTGCAAAGGATGATCTGTCTCTGGACTTCGAATTACTGCTTACTATTGTCATTTCTTGCATGCAACATGTACAGCTCTCTAATGTGATGAAATTTTTAGTATGTATGTATTTTCTGTCAAGGCACACGAGATATTATGAAGGCACGCAAAATGAGCTTCCACCTAAATAGGGCTGGTACTCATGATATCGACCAGGGATGGTACATGTAAAATGGTGGGGTTGTGCTTGGTTATTGGCAGGGCCAGCTCTAAGTGGCAGCTGGCAGCCCAGGTAAAAGCAGCAGCTGGAGGCAGTTGCTCAGTCCAAGCGTTTGTGCATGCACAACACTTGTAGGCAGCAGTAATTCTATTTTGTTTGGTTGTTCATTAATCAGTGCCAAATGGTAGCACTGTATGTGTCTTATCGCAAGAGCAGATGATCCCTGGGCACAGAGATGGTGGAAGCTGTTGGACTCTAAGTTGAATATGTTCTAAGTTGTATGTGGCTGGGCAGTACTAGTTAGAGGTTTTTTCTCCAACATGTTTGGTGGGTTTTTTTTTCCTGCTAGAGGTTTTCCCATAAGGAGATGTGGGCTCATCTCCAGGTTGAGCCCCTTGCCTAACCTTTTGTGATTGCTGTAGTAGTGTGCAAGTGTAAAATCTGTCATGTACTATTATTAAAAGTTGGTGTGCACAGGTGACACAAATCATCATGGCATGTGATCTGGGAAGTGGGAAGGTATGTACCACTAGTTTACTTGTTGCAGCTTTGCTTGAAATGTATATAATTGTTCAGTACATAAAAGAATCCACATGCATGTACAAATTATCTCCCTTTGGAGCAGAAAGACAAAAACGTATCAATAGTGTAGAGAAGGTCCAATGCAACTATACAGTACATAAGGTACTTCACGTGGTTAGTTGGGCATTTATATGCGCGTAGCCGAACAGTTATGGGGATAGCTGTATCGTATATACAGCTGTGCCATTGATACCTATAGTCATCGATGTTGTCCTGCTTGAAGCAGGTGCAACTCTCTACTTCAGGGCTGTTCAGGCCACGCAGGCCAATTTGTATTTTCCAAACCGCTCAACGTTAATGTCTAATTGCAAACTAAAAAAAAAGTGTAACAGCTGCATAAGTAATCACACACACACACACACACACACACACATACACACACACACACACACACACAGCACCATTACATATATACATGGGAAGCATGTGGCTCTATAGAGCATTCAGAACAATCTGTACAACAGTATCATTCGTAAGGTGGACAGTTTACTACTGTGTGTGTGTATGTTGTGTGTGTGTGTGTGTGTGTGAACTTAGAGCAAATGCAACAGTGATCCTCTTAAGGTGTTTTGCCTTTACATTTGGAGTGTTTGGTGTGTATTGTAGACTAAATAGGTTTTCTTGTATTCCTATAATATACAACAATAAAAATTATTTAATATTTTTATTTGCAATATTTAGCAAAAATGGCACTTACATACAGCTATTACGTGTATGTATGGATGTATGCATGTAGGTATGCATGGATGTATGTATATGTATGTATGTATGTATGTATGTATGTATGTATGTATGTATGTATGTATGTATGTATGTATGTATGTATGTATGTATGTATGTATGTATGTATGTATGTATGTATGTACGTATGTATGTACGTATGTAGGTATGTATGTATGTATGTATGTACGTATGTATGTACGTACATACGTACGTATGTATGTATGTATGTATGTATGTATGTATGTATGTATGTATGTATGTATGTATGTATGTACGTACATATGTATGTACTATGTGTGTATGTATGTATGTGTGTATGTACGTACGTACGTACGTACGTACGTATGTACGTACGTGTGTATGTATGTATGTGTATATGTACGTACGTACGTATGTATGTACGTACGTGTGTATGTATGTATGTGTGTATGTATGTACGTACGTGTGTATGTACGTGTGTATGTATGTATGCGTGTATGTATGTACGTACATGTGTATGTATGTATGTATGTACGTACGTATGTATGTACGTATGTAGGTATGTATGTATGTATGTATGTACGTATGTATGTACGTACATACGTACGTATGTATGTATGTATGTATGTATGTATGTATGTATGTATGTATGTATGTATGTATGTATGTATGTATGCATGTATGTGTGTATGTATGTACGTACGTATGTATGTACGTACGTATGTACGTAAGTGTGTATGTATGTATGTGTGTATGTATGTACGTACGTATGTATGTACGTACGTGTGTATGTATGTGTGTATGTATGTACGTACGTACGTGTGTATGTATGTATGTGTGTATGTATGTACGTACGTGTGTATGTACGTGTGTATGTATGTATGCGTGTATGTATGTACATACGTGTGTATGTATGTATGTACGTATGTATGTACGTACGTACGTACGTATGTATGCATGCATGCATGCATGTATGTATGTATGTATGTATGTATGTATGTATGTATGTATGTATGTATGTATGTATGTATGTATGTATGTACATGTATGTATGTATGTGTTTATGTAGGTGTATGTATATGTATGTATTTATGTATGTATATATGTATGTGTATGTGTATGTATGATGTGTGTATGTATGTATGTATGTATGTATGTATGTATGTATGTATGTATGTATGTATGTGCATGTATGTACGTACGTGTGTATGTGTGTATGTATGTACGTACGTATGTATGTACGTACGTGTGTATGTATGTATGTGTGTATGTATGTACGTACGTGTGTATGTACGTACGTGTGTATGTATGTATGTGTGTATGTATGTACGTACATGTGTATGTACGTGTGTATGTATGTATGCGTGTATGTATGTACATACGTGTGTATGTACGTGTGTATGTATGTACGCGTGCATGTATGTACGTACGTGTGTATGTACGTGTGTATGTATGTATGCGTGTATGTATGTACGTATGTGTGTATGTACGTACGTACGTACGTACGTACGTATGTATGTATGTATGTATGTATGTATGTATGTATGTATGTATGTATGTATGTATGTATGTATGTATGTATGTATGTATGCATGTATGTATGTATGATTTATCCAGTTTATATCTTGCAGTTGATTTTGGTACATGTTACAATTAAAGTTACTGTGGATCTTGATTAGATCCACACATAAATATATACATACGTATACGTACACATAAATACCTATATACACATACATATATGCATACATACATACAGATACAGATACACTATATGTATTATGCTTCTGTACAATATTATTAAATGTATGTAGGGGCTGTTGACTGAACCAGGGTCAGTACATACATAACTTGGTTTATGACAAATGAAGCCAGCTTGTGTGACCTGAAGTAGAGGGCCCCACGGTTGTTGTGCCTCCTTCTTAGGCACATCCTTGATGGTCTACTTACAAATACAAGAAGAACAGGCCAGTACTAGTGTGTATCAATTAACACTGCAATAGGAAGTAGAACCTAGAACTGAATGTTAACCAAAGGGGAGTATTTGTATGCATATACATGCACGAATACAGAATGTGTCCATGCATCTGTCCATCCATTAATCCACATTCATCCACCCACCTACATGGGTGTCCCCAGGAGGGGGGGGGGGGCCATGGCCCCCCCCCCCTCCTGGGGACTGAATGGCGCCCCCCCCCCCCCCCCCCCCCCCCCTCCTTGTTTACATACATGCGCACCCCCACTGGCTGAATTGCCTGAAAGCGGACAGCATCCACCGTCCACTGGTTGAATCTGCCAAGAGCGCGGACATCTCATTGACTGAATTGGCCGAAAGCTGAGATCAGCCCCCCCCCCCCCCCCCCCCCCCCAACTGGTTGAATCGGCTGAAAGCGGACAACGTATACGCGGCTGTCAAATAGCGCCCCCTTGCCCTATCCTGGCCCCTCCCCCCCCCCCCCCCCCCCCCCCCTTCCAGAAAAGCTGGGGGCCCATGACCTACATACATACTTGCATATATATATATTATATTATATTATATATAATTATTATTATAATAATCATAATTATATATATACGTACATGTACATGCATGCATGCATACATACGCACACATACATACATATACATACAATACACACACATAAATCACCAGCATGCATGCCTTCTTAAACTAGATATAATATCTCCCCTTTGGTTAACATGCAGTTCTTGGTTCTACTTCCTATTGCAGTGTTAATTGATATACACTAGTACTGGCCTGTTCTTCTGGTATTTGTAAGTAGACATCAAGATGTGCCTGCCTAAGCAGAGGAAGCTATAACCATGGGGCCCTTTACTTCAGGTCACAAAGCTGGCTTCATTTGTCACGAACTGTACATGTTGCATGCAAGAACTGACAACATTAGTAAGCTTTAATTAAGAGATACATGACATTAATTGGAACAGTTGACAACCCATTCGAAGCCCAGAGGCAGATCATGCTTTGCACCATTGATCTTATTAGGTACTGATAGAGTACTCTGACCTTGTGCAACCATCTTAGAATTGTCAGTGCTGTTGTTGTACACACTTTATAGATATAGAAAGGCAGGGGTAGGTAGGGAGAGGGAGAGGGAGGGAGGGTGAGGAGGAAGGGTTCCATAAGGTCATAATTAAAGTGATTTATAATCTATGGCTAAACTGTCACATTTGATCACATTTCGTATGCCATTAAACAGGACGCTGACTGGCGATTGAGGTATAGCTACGTAAAATCTTGAGACACACACTATTAATCTTCGTCAACACACACACACACACACACACACACACACACCCATTATACTGTTTGTAGCATCGGGTACACACCACACGATACAGAACGCAACAACTTATAAATAGCCTAGGTACACACACCTACAGGGCGTACGTGTTCCGTGCAGAGGGATCGATTCCGGTCATTGGAGACAGGTCGGCACCGCTTCCAGACCATTATTCCGTTGCAGATGGAGCATTGTTCATTATATTGATAAAGACGACGATAATTCATTTTTCATTTTCCAATACTTTGCGATGCGGCCACAAATTGAATTCGATCACGTGCAACATTGACATTCGAGCCCAAAAGGTCCTCCATGTATAAATAGAAAGACGAGAAATTAAATTGTGGAAAAGTACACGGACCATTCTGGGTCCGTGTACTTTTCCACAATTTAATTTCTCGTCTTTCTATTTATACATGGAGGACCTTTTGGGCTCGAATGTCAATGTTGCACGTGATCGAATTCAATTTGTGGCCTAAATTCAGCGCATCGCAAAGTATTGGAAAATGAAAAATGAATTATCGTCGTCTTTATCAATATAATGAACAATGCTCCATCTGCAACGGAATAATGGTATGGAAGCGGTGCCGACCTGTCTCCAATGACCGGAATCGATCCCTCTGCACGGAACACGTACGCCCTGTAGGCGTGTACCTATTTATAAGTTGTTGCGTTCTGTATCGTGTGGTGTGTACCCGATGCTACAAACAGTATAATGGGAGTGTGTATGTGTGTGTGTGTGTGTGTGTGTGTGTGTGTGTTGACGAAGATTAATAGTGTGTGTCTCAAGTTTTTACGTAGCTATACCTCAATCGCCAGTCAGCGTCCTGTTTAATGGCATACGAAATGTGATCAAATGTGACAGTTTAGCCATAGATTATAAATCACCTTAATTATGACCTTATGGAACCCTTCCTCCTCACCCTCCCTCCCTCTCCCTACCTACCCCTGCCTTTCTATATCTATAAAGTGTGTACGACAACAGCACTGACAATTCTAAGATGGTTGCACAAGGTCAGAGTACCTTATCAGGTTGCCATGGTAACTAATAAGAACAATATGGGAGAGGTGAAAGGTGTGACACATCACATAGTATCTTTTCATGGGGTGAGAAAACTGCACTTCATTAGTACATGGTGCAAAGGATGATCTGTTTGGGCTTCGAATTACTGCTTACTAATGTCATTTGTTGCATGCAACATGTACAGCTCTCTAATGTGATGAAATTTTTAGTATGTAAGTATTTTCTGTCAAGGCACATGAGATGTTATGAAGGCATGCATGCTGTGCATATGATGTATGTATGTGTGATGTGTGTATGTGCGTGTGTACGTATGCATGCATACCTACAGTTTAACAAGTAAATAAAAACATTCTCTATGAGAAAGTTGGTGGCATATAGGATTTGAAGGCAATGGTGGTGTAAAAAGGAAGGAAACAAGGGTCTAGTAATAAGGAAAAATGGAATAGTCCTATATTTAGCACACGAACAACATACTATATCCTACATATAGAAATGTGCTAAATATAGGACTATTCCATTTTTCCTTATTACTAGACCCTTGTTTCCTTCCTTTTTACACCACCATTGCCTTCAAATCCTATATGCCACCAACTTTCTCATAGAGAATGTTTTTATTTACTTGTTTCATTGATTTTTATTCATACCCGATTATGAGCCGTATAGCACGTTAAGTAATCCATCTTGATATGAGAGGGAGGTTGTAAAGGTACGACATACCATTGAGTGACCTTAACTCTTTTCGCCGAGCGAGATGCACGTTCAGGACTATGGCAATATCGCTGTCTTTTTTCAGGATCTG